>OY987328.1:83589328-84789328 GCA_963920685.1 Polydrusus tereticollis | reverse complement strand
AGATACCAACAATAAATGAGTTCTTTTTGAAAATCATAACGGACTATTACAGATGAACAGACGTATCGACAAACGAACTAATAACAAACTCACATACAAGAGCTAGACCTGACTCGACTTACAAATTACCTAAAGACTGGCTCCCTATGCGCGAGCCCAATCAACAGTAGAGAAGCACTAGAAATAGTGGAAAAGCACTGCCCTACACTGTCCAAGTAACGAGGAAAAAGGCGCCAAGAAAGCAGTACAAAAATTCAGAAAAAACGCACACACACGGCCCATGAACATTCAAAGCTTCTGCTGAATAAACAAAAAACGTATACGAAAATGCTGAAAAGTAAACGATGATTGGAAAAAAATCAAAGGTTTTACCTAACTTAAAACCACACACAAGAACCAGTAATTCATATTAAACATTTATTCACTTGTACGCAACTGTTGATGTTGATGTTGTATGAACCAATAATTAAATAAATACCCAAATAAAGCGTTTTATCGTTGGTATAATCTAGATGTTGCATAACACCATTTTTATTCCCAATAGGAATATTTTACTGAAATGCATTCTTACAATAATTGGGTTAAACTTCTTATTGTTTTGTTTTATTGTTCGTATAAAACACGAAGTAGCAACTCTGTATGCTGGTCGTTACTGAACTTTATTGCTACATTTATTAATCGTTTAATTGTAGTTATTTTATCTCCGTGTATTGGACCGGACATCTATCAAATGCCGGTAAACACAAAATATCATACGATTTGACGACTATTCTCGGACCATACCCTTTACGAGACCCTGTAATTGTCTCAATAATTAATAAACCCAACCATATCACTGATCATTATCGACGCATTTTAATAAGTAATTTACCAAAATAAAAATAAAAAATTTTGATCTGCCCTACGTTTGTAAAGTATCCCGTATAAATTAAGACCTCTTTATAATCTACAATAGTTTTTATCTGCGTTCCGGACAATTACTAAATGGCTTTCCTATAAAAGTGGGATATTGTTTAATAAATAGTAGTATCTATATGGCACAAAAATATCATTTCTATTGGCAGACCATATAGACATAAATTTTATGGCAAATTCAGGAACATTATGTAACCGTAATTTATTATTCCCTGTTCTCTGCACTTATGCGCATAAAATAAAATGAAAACGAGAGCAATATTTCTAAAGTTTAAAACGGCGAGGAAATAATTCCAGGTATTTTACGTCAGGTCAGCGCCCGCTAAGTATTTCACCTGTCATTTTGGGACGTGTTAGCACATGAATACGAGGTACATCAAATAAAGTGGTCTATTAGCACTATCTTAAGAACATAATGCGATTTTATTTTGAAAATTTGACTGCGGCTATAAGAAATAGTTTTTACGTTTATAAAATATTTTTTACGAATGTTAAGAGTCCATCACGGTAACCCCTGACCGGCACGAAACCGACCATACAGCAATGTAAATTAAATAGAGTTTCTTGCGCTCAGCTCTTAACGAAAACTGATAAATTATTTAGCTTTGGGTAAAAGGATATTGAATACCAACTCTATTGTTTTTTAAAAAAATATGTTCGACGCGAAATTTTTGACTTTTTTATACGCAGGGTACTCAAAAAACACAAAAATATTAAATCCTGCCAAGAGTAAACTATTTTAGTTTTTTTATTTTAGAGCAAAATGATGAAGATAAAAAGTATTTCAAATTTCAATCAAAATTTAAATTCAAAATATCAGCTAAATAGTTTACTTTTTTCTGTCATATTTAAATCGCATTTAAATGCATAAATAAAAACACCCAAAACCATAGCAAATAACGCAATGGAAAATAGGTCAGTTTAGACGTTTTATTTGAAAGATTTTTTCAAAAGCGAGTTTAAAATGAGCAGCAAGATGCATCTTTTAACTAGTGTGGCAGAAAACTCTCACATTCATGGTAAGGCAGGGTCAATTTGGACCCTGTTTTTTTTGGCGCAAAAAAAAAGGTTTCAGTATGCAGTTGACAGACGTAGTTAAACTAATATAATTTTCATATTTTAAATAAAGTAAATACAAAATGAAGCTAGTTTTTTAATTTAAATTTAAAAAAAATAAACATCTACAGGGTGTCCGGAAACTTTGTTCGTATATTTTAAGGGGATATTCTACATATGAAAATATGAAAAAAAGTTCATATGAATGTAGGTCCTTAAATGTCTTATAAGGAAGCTATGGCCGTCCAAAGGTGACCTCTAAAGATTAGTTTCTCTTTTATATCTTTGCAACCGCTTGAGGTACCGATGTGCTTTTTGGCACACAAACTAATGTTAACAATTGCTAATTTATGATATTGAGAGTTAGTATGAAATTTAGTCAGGGACGTTCTTACGGGGGGTGGCTTAGTTTATTTATTCCTAATTTTTGTACACGACACATTTAAAAAATTTTACCCAAAAATTATAATTCCAGTGATTTTTCAACACAAAAAAGGTATTCTTAGAAAAAATTATTGGGCCAATGATTTAGGAGAAAAATCGGTTTATTTAAATCATTGCATAAACTATTATCGAATTGTGTTTAAACTAAAACATCAAAGTAGTCTTATGACAAATACAAATTTGAAGTCAAAAAAACATCAAGAAGCCCATGGTTAGCGTTAAAATATATTGACAATGACGTTTTTGCGATTTATTGTAGTGATCATTGATCAAGTGCAAAGTGTTTTTGATTAATTAAGGTGCAAATTTTAAAAGATTGCAGATTATTCATTTGCTGAGTTAGCTGATATGCATTTTATGTATGGCAAAGCTAATGGTTGTGCTCGAGAAGCTCGCAGGTTGTATCAAGAATATTTTCCAAACCGTCAAATTCCTTGTGAGAAATTATTCATTAATTTACATCAACGATTAAGAGAAACCGGAACTTGTAGGCCAAATATGAATGAAACTGGGAGAAGCCGTACTACTAGGACTGCACAAGCAGAAGAAAGAGTGCTCGAATGCGTTGCAGCCAATCCGGGTATAAGCACAAGAAGAATTGCCTTACAAGAGGGTATCCCTAAGAGTACAGCATGGGAAATTTTGCATGAACAACTTCTTTATCCATACCATATACAAAGAGTTCAGGCGCTTAAGCCTCAAGACCTACTTCCTCGTGCACAATTATGTCAGTGGATGCGGAGAAAATGTCATCAAGACCGTTTTTTTCTACATAAAGTCTTGTTTACTGACGAAGCAGGGTTTACCTGTGAAGGCATCGTAAATTTCCATAACAACCATGTATGGGCAGAAGAAAATCCCCATGCAATTTTCGAAAGTCGATTTTAAAATAAATTTTTAATTAATGTTTGGGCAGGTATATTGGGCGATCGATTAATAGGACCATACATTATGCCTCAACGTTTAGATGGACCTGCATATTTATTTTTTACAAGACTCTTTGCCTGTTCTACTTGAAGATGTGCCGTACCAGCAAAGACTTACAAACTATTTTATGCATGATGGGGCTCCACCTCATTTTAGTAGATTGGTTCGAGATTATTTAAATGAAACATATCCAGACCGATGGATAGGCCGAGGTGGGCCCATTGCCTAGCCTCCCCGTTCACCTGATCTTAATCCATTGGATTACTTTCTTTGGGGATATCTGAAGTCTCTGGTATATTCAGTACCTGTCGAAAATGTACAACAATTGAAACAACGTGTTATTTATTGTTGCGAGGAAATTCGTAATAAGGAAAGAGTTTTCGCAAGAGTACGAACATCAATGATAAATCGTTTAGTTGGTTGTATTGATATGAATGGAAACCATTTTCAACATTTGTTGTAACTTTTCTACTTTTTCCAGTTTATTATTGTTAAACCAACAACTCTTAATTTGTTTTGTTTAAAAATAAAACAACGTTTTGACTTAACTATTGTCATTGTCAATTTATTTTAACCCTAACCATGGGCTTCTTGATGTTTTTTTGACTTCAAATTTGTATTTGTCATAAGACTACTTTGATGTTTTAGTTTAAACACAATTCGATAATACTTTATGCAATGATTTAAATAAATCGATTTTTCTCCTAAATCATTGGCCCAATAATTTTTTTTAAGAATACCTTTTTTGTGTAGAAAAATCACTGGAATTATAATTTGTGGGTAAAATTTTTTAAATGTGTCGTGTACAAAAATTACGAATAAATAAACTAAGCCCCCCCCCCCCCCCCCGTAAGAACGTCCCTGACTAAATTTCATACTAACTCTCAATATCATAAATTAGCAATTGTTAATATTAGTTTGTGTGCCAAAAAGTACATCGATGCCTCAAGCGGTCGCAAAGATATAAAAGAGAAACTAATCTTTAGAGGTCACCTTTGGATGGCCATAGCTTCCTTATAAGACATTTAAGGACCTATATTCATATGATTTTTTTTTCATATTTTCATATGTAGAATATCCCCATAAAATATACGAACGAAGTTTCCGGACACCCTGTATACAACAAAAACCCAATATAAAAACTATTAAATTTAAACAAAAAATACTTACTAAAAACCCTTTAGGTACTAGAAATGTATTACTGGAAGGTAACAAAACAATGTTACACAATAGGTAAAATGCATAAATGCTGCACAAACAAACTGACACCTGTCAATTTAAACGCACAAAATGATTTAAAAAAGGAAAATACGTTCTGAATGTTTTTGTTTATATATCTCTCTCAACAGGTTGTTAAGCTTCCGTCAGTTCTCTTTCATCAATATTCCCTATTTTCTATATCAGAGAACGCAGTTTCTGTGGTAGACTTTACTCTTGAATACGGCCGCGGCGTCCAAGTGTTCCTGAATTAGTTGCATTCCTAATTTTGTTAGAAAGTTTCTTCTATCCATCGGTTGGTTTTCTGTCACATAGTTAAAAATAACATTGGAGTTTACAGCAGCTACATCCATTAGTCTAAACCATATTGCTGCCAGCCATCTTCGTGTTCTTCTCCCTACTTTATAATATGCGCATTTTTTATCCAGAGCGTCAACATCACCCTTTGAATCATTATAAAAGTGTGTGATTTCTGGCATATTATCTATTATTCCCATGTAGCTTTCAAACGACTGGTATTTTTGAAAGAATATAGAAAAAAAAAGAATCATTCTTCTACCAATTCGCTTTCTTGGATGAAACATGGGGCACCATTGGTCGATCTTGGGAAGATGAAAATGAAAGAGGTTATAGATCTCCTAAAGTTGACGGTAAAAGGTATTATGCAGTAAACAAATATATAAACTATGAGAAATTTACCTAGGTAAAACATATTTTTCTAGGTACATAATACTTCATGCTGGTAGTGAAGATGGTTTTCTTGAGGGCGCAGAGGCAATTTTTTCTTTTAAAACTAAGCTGAGTGACTACCATGAAGAAATGAATCAGAAAATTTTTTACAATGGTTCGAGAACCAATTATTGAAAAATTTAGCAAAGCCATCTGTGATTGATATACCGGGTGTTGCATCGTCGAGCGGGACATAGGAAATCCCATGTAATTTTAAATGGGGTCAATTATTGGCTTCCCTAATTATTTTAGAGAAAAATTCTATTTAGGTTTATTAAAGAGCACTAAAACCCACATTCAAAAGAATAACTTTAGATATTTTTGATGAGCCCGTTTACGGGTTATCGCCGATTTCTTTTTAACTATTTCTCCTTTTTATGGCCCCGTATTTGCGGGCACCAGTCAAGGTAAAAGATGACTGTCAAATAAAGTTGTCATTTTGAAATGTGTGCTTTATTGTTATAAAAACTCGTACATCGAAAATATTAGCCATGAATTACACTTCTGAAGAAAAAATATTGATGATTAAATGGTATTATCAAGGAAATAGTTATCAAAATGTGTCAGACATGTTTGCTGCTCTGTAACCGAATAGACCGATACCTGCAAAATCTACAGTCGAAAGGACTATCAAGAAATTTGAGACAAAAAGCACTGTAATAAATAACTGCAGATGTGAAGAAAGGCAGGAACAAAGAAGAGATGCAAGAAATGATAGGGACTTGCAAGTTTTATTGTGCGTGGAAGAAAATGATGGGAAGATCAGCACAAGGAAACTTGAGGATGACATAGGATTAGATCACACCACAGCGTTACGAGCTTTGAAACGACATAAATATTATTCATACAAATATGAAAAGCACCAAGAGCTAAGAGATAGGGACGAAATACGACGACAGGAGTTTTGTTTTGGTATGATGGAAAGAGCAAACATAGATAGGGAATTTTTAAAAAACATTTGTTTCACTGACGAATGCACATTTACCTTAAACAATGAACCCAATGTTCAAAATTATCGATATTGCAGCAAAGAAAACCAACACAGGTTTGTGGAAACAAGGACGCAATATCCACAAAAAGTTAATGTATGGGCTGGGCTTTTCGGAGAAAATATTATCGGGCCATTATTTCTTACACGAATTTTAAATGCAGAATATTTTTTGGAACTACTTGAAGATCATATTTTACCTACTTTACATGATGCCGCCAGGGAAAATCAGGAAGTTTGGTACCAAAAGGATGGCTGCCCGGCACATAGTACCCTGGCTGTCCGGGAATATTTAAACCGTGCTTTTAATGGAAATGTTATTGGCTTAAATCATACAGTAAATTGGCCAGCCAGGTCTCCTGATTTATCGCCAAATAATTTCTTTCTCTGGGGCCATTTAAAAAACAGGATATACAAAGATAAAAAAATACCCAAATCTAGACGAGTTAAAAAATGCTATTTCTGCCGAATGCAATAGAATTTCAGTTTACCAACTAGCGAATGTAAGAAGAGAATTTTATGATCGCCTCGGTTATTGTCTAGCAGTCAATGGAGGAATATTTGAACATCTTCTTAAATCCTAAAGTTCTAACAATTTAATAGTACCTACCTATTAATTAGTAAAATATTGAAACATGTAAAATGTCATAATTAACCTTGTAATTGGATACTTTATTTTAGTTTTATTCAGATTAATTTGTACTCATAAATACACCTTTAATATTTTCGATGTACGAGTTTTTATAACAATAAAGCACACATTTCAAAATGACAACTTTATTTGACAGTCATCTTTTACCTTGACTGGTGCCCGCAAATACGGGGCCATAAAAAGGAGAAATAGTTAAAAAGAAATCAGCGATAACCCGTAAACGGGCTCATCAAAAATATCTAAAGTTATTCTTTTGAATGTGGGTTTTAGTGCTCTTTAATAAACCTAAATAGAATTTTTCTCTAAAATAATTAGGGAAGCCAATAATTGACCCCATTTAAAATTACATGGGATTTCCTATGTCCCGCTCGACGATGCAACACCCGGTATATAACGCCCCATACCATGGCATGTTGTTAACAAAAATACCTAACACATCATGGAATAAAGCTGCAATTTAAGAATGGTTAACTACTAATAAACATTGAATTTGGTTATACAATGTTCAAAGCCGAACTTTTACAAATCGTTAATAGGTTGGTCCTTTTTTTTAACATATTCTTAAATATTAAACTAAAATTCTTTTCAGACATAAGCCACCAAAAAAATATTTAGTTGATGACCTAGCTGAGCAATATGGATAAAAGTTTCACGGCTTCCTCCATACCACTGTATGTTCAATCCGATTGAACATATTTGGGGGATTACCAAAAATCATTATAATAGTACAGAGACTGACTAAACGAATATGTAGAAAGAATCATTGCGTAGGTACTGTTACTGCCGATGTTGGGAAAAATTTAATTTGGCACACAGAAAGCGAGATATTAAAATGGTGTGAAAGAGAACATGTATTAGATAGAGTGAACATTCAACCCATTATAATTAAAGTAAATGAAACGAGTGATTCAAGTAATTTGAATAATGATTAAAGATCCTTCTTTGTATTATTATTGTTATTATTCAAATAGCCAATAAAGCATATATAAAAAAGTAACAATAAAATTACATGACTATTCCAACATAATTTAGGTATTCATATATGGCCATCCTGGAAGATTTTACAAATAAAGTCAATAAATGTGTGTTTATTTTTGTAAATTTAATTGGTGTTATTGACCAGGACCACGAGATGGAGCCATCTGGCTTCATTCTCTGTATCAAACCGATTTTTCTGTTTTAAAACAGACGCCGATGCTTTTTCCTTTTGTCAGAACCCATAGCCTCACTGATGAGCTGTTATACAGCGAAACGCGTCTGAGGCTGGTTCTGGCAGAAGGAAAAAGCAAACCCTTTTCAATAAATTTAATTTGTTTTTATGAAAAAAACCAAACCAGTGTAATTCCCTCACTCGGTTATTTTGGTTGTAAGCAGGCAACACTCCTGATAACTGACGTCACTCAAAGGGTATGACGTGCAACGGAAATTGTTTTGCAAAGAGTATACAATATTATGTATTTTTAATACTTCTGTACGTAAGAACCCGTCGGCTATGCTAATTCGCACACCTCGCTGTCCCTGTTGAAATGCATATATGCGCGTCATCAGATGGTTAACAGCCGAAACTTTTAACGTCATCCCTAATGAAACTCGGCGGCGGTATGGAAATTTGGCCTTGAGCTGACCAATTAGAGTGCCATAATTTTGTGAGATTCGTACTGCACTTGTTCGCGCCTATGTCTTTATGGATGAGATGCGAATAAAAGTGTAAAATGCAAGAATAGTAATTTTTAATTTACCTTGTTAAAAAAATTAAAGATTGACGTTAATTACATTATATTAAAATATAATTTTTCGCGTTTTAACCACACGGAAAAAAAAATTGTTATTTTTACTACAAAAAAATTGTAGATAAATTTACTACAAATTGTTGTAAATATAGGGACAACAAAAATTTGTTGTGAATTTCTATATCATATTGTTTCTTTTTTTTTAAACAAATTATCCAACTATTCGACACAAGTTGTACAAAAACGTTATACAAAAAGCTGTTGAATTTAAAACTATTGTAAGAAATAATATTGAAATAATAATTTGGCACTTTATGCTATAAGAGTTTATAAATAATGTACACATGTTTTAAGGAGAAATTAAAATGTCTTGTTAACAATTTCACAATATTACAGGAAAAGTTTAAATGTTTTGTTAAACATTTCACAACAATTTGCTGGACATATCTTAAAGAAAGTAACGGAAGGGATAGAATGAATCTCAGAATTTCTGTTTCCAATGGGCGTTTTCTTTCTACCGACACCGACACCGACACGACAACGACAACGACAGTAGCTCTTCACATTTGGCCGGCGTGCTGGGTGGGAATCAGCTGTCGGCTAAACTAGAGTACTTTTTTTAAGTACTACAAGTATGAGCAGTGACCTGGTAGTAGTTAACAAATTATATGTACTTTATTTATTATATTTACAGCGCAAAATAAGACAAAGTAGGCGCTTGCACTAGGTACATCCTATTATAAAAGTGAGGTACTATATTTAAAGGGCGTATATTGCACTCTCTTTGAAAAGTTGGCTAATGACCAAAACAAGTTTTATAATTATTTTCGCATGAGTAAAAAAACTCATTAGTATATATTAAATAACCTAACTGATAGAATCCAAAATCAACCATTTTGACACAGAACACCACACAAATTATTAAAAATCGGCGACGACACGAGTGGAGTGGATGCTCCTCGCCGACAAGTCAGCGCCGGCAACGGCACGGCGCCGCGGCGCCGTCATGTCGGTAAACGTGGAAGCATTCCCATTTATTTACATGCGATTGTGCGTCCACCGGCATCGTTGTCGGTGTCGTGTCGGCAAGTGTGAAAACGCCCAATGGTAGGATCTCGGGTAGGATGCTACACTACTGCTACCTGTAGACCGGTTTCGAACTCTTTGGTTCTCGTCAGCACAGGTCACAATTATGACAAGTGAGCATACCGAATACCGACCGTTGGAAAATCGAAACAGCTTAAAGCTGCGATATTGTTTTGCGTAGGCGGTACAATATAGGCATCGCCATCTTCCAGCAGTCTCTAGCAATCTAAAGTAATTAATACCGTATGCTGGTTTATTATAGTGTAGTAAATACTACAAATTGTTGAAGATTTTTATATTTCGATATGTATTAATCTTAAAAATTGTTTAAGTTTCTGCAACAAATTGTTTTAAATTACAGATTTTAAAGTAGTGTAGTAAATACTGCAAATTGTTGAAGATTTTTATATTTCGATATGTGTAAACCATTACAATAATTGTTGAAGGTTTTCTAACAAATTGTTTTAAATTCCACATTTTAAACTAGTGTAGTAAATACTACAAAATATTAAAAATTTTCATATATTGATACGGTATTAATCTTGAAAATTGTATACGTTTCTGGAACAAATTGTTTTAAATTACACATTTTAAGCCAGTGTAATAAATACTGTAAATTGCTGGAGATTTTTATATTTGGATAGGTATAAAACCTAACAGTTGTTCAAATTTCTACAACAAATTGTTTTAAATTACAAATTTTATACTTGTAGTAAAGTTGCATAGAAATTGTAAAAAAAATTCACATATCATTATGTATTTTACACAATAAAATTTAACGATTAATAGTATAGTCTTGTCTCACTTATATTGATAGAACGTATATTAGATTTTGCAAGTATCAGTTTAAAATTTTACTACAAAATGGCAAATACAAATCGGTAGTAAAAATTTCAACATGCACTTGAGATTTTTAAAATATTCTTAGTATTTCTTTTATCGAATGTTAGGATAAATGTTACAACCTGTTGCAAATAAAAAGATACATTATTGTTGACATCTTTTATTTTTCATTTTTTTCCGTGTCAATTTGGTAAGTAAATATCGATTTATTCGATACAATTCAAGAGTAGGTATTTGCAAAACATAAAAAATGTTAGTAGAGGAAATTAAAGTAGTACTTGTTATATTTCACAATCTATTTCAGTTTCCTGACACGTGTTTCAACCCTTGCGGGTCATTATCAAAGACATTATGAGACAATAATAAATTCTACATGTTATTAAAATAAAAATTGACAGATGATAGATTATTTTGGTCCTTAATTTACAGGTATTGGCCAAAGGTACAACTAAATTACAGGTGTGATTATAAAGGTATTTACATCTAAGTAATAAAATTAAGAAAATGATATTGTGTATAATAATTATTATGGGTTTTTTCGTTGGTAATTATTGACAGTGTTTATTGCATATTTATCTTAAGTTATTAGGCTATTAAGTATTAGATTGGCACCTGAAGGTATTTCAATTTGATTGTTAACAACATTACATCGATTTTTTAAGGCTTTTTTGTAACGTTGGTAACAATCAAATTGAAATACCTTCAGGTGCCAATCTAATAGGTACTTAAAAGCCTAATAACTTAAGATAAATATGCAATAAACACTGTCAATAATTACCAACGAAAAAACCCATAATTAATATACACAATATCATTTTCTTAATTTTATTACTTAGATGTAAATACCTCTATAATCACACCTGTAATTTAGTTTTACCTTTAGCCAATACCTGTAAATTAAGGCCTGAAATTACCTATCATTTGTCAATTTTTATTTTAATGACATGTAGAATTTATTATTGTCTCATAATGCCTTTGATAATGACCCGCAAGGGTTGAAACACGTGTCAGGAAACTGAAATAAATTGTGAAATATAACAAGTACTACTTTAATTTCCTCTACTATGGAATATCCATTTCACCAAGCATGTAGCCCATCACATATCAATTTGTTGCTCTATAATATAACAACTTTTAAAAAAATGTGGTTCACTGTTGACTGGATTTGTATGCAACCCTACTTGGTTCTAACATCATGAGCCGCCACTGGTCGATACCCTTAGAAGTACTACTAACGACAGCGCTGGAAAAGGGAATGTTATGTTTGTTTGAAAACGGCACCCACAAATAAAGAAAAGGGACTAGCAAATTTTATAGCAACATTATCATCAGTATAAATTTTTAAAATTTCATAAATTCTGCAAAAATGCACTCTCACATAGGCTCTAATGGCATGCTTATTTACCTAGGGTAATTTTATTTACAAGTCTATATAGGAAACCATGCGTATACTTGGAACAATCAAGAAATTTAATAGTAGTCATGTATATGCACAATATCAGCTTGCCCGATGGGAACTCGCGTGTGGGGCTTTTTCCTGTGAGAACTGGGGTATCGCTTGTGTAAAGCGTGAAAAGCCAATATCACAATATTGATAGAACTCTATGAATCGCATCGGAATTTCTATTTAAGGTAATGGATATCGTGGCAGAAATATTTAAATAGCTATTGATATTAGTGGCAGCTCTTGAAAAAGTATACACTTTGGAAAGATTGATGTCAGACGGTACGCAGGAAGTGAAAATGGAGCATTTTTATTATCTACTTTAAAAGTACGATTCCGAAAAGTAACTGCGACTGGGGTTACGACCCACTCTTGTTCGAAATTAACGTGCGACCAAAAAATTTTTATTATCAAAGTGTGCTTTGTATCTAAGGCCGTACTGCTTAGCGGTAGAGCTTAATACCTGTTGGGTGTCAGTAAATAGCAGCATTATCAATCAATCAGTTGTTCCGTCATCTTTAACAGTCGTTACAGTAATATGATTCATCGCTAATTTATCCCATTTCTTAAATAATTCCTAAATGGTGAGTGGCAATACTTACTTACAATCAGCGTTTGTGCATGGACAATTTTCGCGGTTTTGACAAGTTCCGTCAATGGTAATTTATAATGTAGGTAATAACAACAACAACCTGATTTTCACCTGTTTGTGTTTAGCATCAGTAAGTCTTCAGTGTTTCGCATAAAAACCGATTTATCTCGAAAACCGCCAGTTTTATCAATATAAATTGAGAGTACCTTTTTTGAAGAGGAACGACCAGAGTAAGCCATATACTGCAGTATGGTTTCATGACTCCTTATGGCTTCTATAAAATATTAAAATTTTATTAAATTACGCAAGTCGGTTCAAAAGTTAAAGTCAAAAAAGTAAATCGCTGAGTACCCCTTTTAGGCTATGTATCTCCGTTTTTTTTTCTATGACAAATTAGGGTTATTTTGACATCCTCTGTATGCTCCCAATAAATTAGGAGGTACTTACCGGACACCCTCTATAGAAATACCATATAAATTGGTTTACAATTCGGCAGGATAATATCAAAAAGTTTAATAGCTAGGCTACTTGGTCAAAAATTTAAAGAAAACTACTAATACTATGCGGGTAATTTGGTTTTAAAATTTTATTACAAGATAAGGGTCATTATGGTAACTCTAAGTTATTTCTTCAAATTCTTCAATTGTGTAATGGCCCGTATCACAAACTGCAGGTGTTAAGATTATGAGAATAGTAAAAAAGTACCATGAATTTTAAAACTTGAAGGTATAGTTGTTCCAAGCTTAATTTGATGACATAAAAAAGCATTAAACTGGTGACCATGAGTGTCGCTTCTACCAAATAATTAAAATGCGGATTGTTTAAAATTTTTAATATGATTAAATATTATATATTACAGCTTGTTCATTATAGTATATATCGATAAAAGGTTTGTACCCGTGACTCGCCTGCAGAGAATATTTTTAAAATGATCTTTCTGTAAAGAAAAATGCTAATTTTGCCAAAATCAATTTAAAAATATAGTTAATATCGATAAGAGGTTTGCACCCGTGACTTCGCCTGCAAAGACCACATGATTTTAATATTTTTAAAATGGTCTTTCGGTAAAAAAAAAATGCTCATTTTGCCGAAAGCAATTAAAAAAATTGTCTTTGTCCAGGCAAGAAAGGATAGGGCAGGTACTATGTTAGTTGGAATATCCATTTATTTTAACAACAAATTGCGGATCGCATCAGCAGAATCACAGTAAACGTTCTGTAATATAACAAGTTTTTAAGATACATGTTAAACGAACATAATTAATTTAAAATTCATAAATAAATTAATGACTGGAATCGTCAGAACTTTCAGAAGTCGTTTCCAGGTTGGATTACTACTGGCGCTATAGGCGGTGAAACAGAATATCCATTTTCTGTTCTTATAACATGAGCTACGCAATTTTTCCATACATCGCTACTTTTTACGTTATTACCTGCCGAATATTATTAAGGACAACTGCGCTTAAAGTTGGAGATTAATTATTGAGTGATATTCTTTGCTGACAAGAGCAACACATTAGGTACAAAGCCATCTTTACTTCCGGCATGATAACGCGTTTTCCTCTCGAACACGGTGTACCAAAAGTACAATCTGTACTATCTACCCAACCATACTTAACAACATCTTAAGTATCGAGCCAAGTATCATATGAATAAATTATACTTTTATCGAATGCATGTTACTTCTTTAATTTGCGCAAATAGTCCTGTCGTAGTTCAATGATACGCGGGAATTCCATTATAATCATTAGATTATCTAATTTTTTATGTTTAAAGCCACATTTTAATAAAGTTGGCACACTATTATCCTCGTAAAAGTTGTAAATAGTTCGCAAAATAAAATCCCTTGTAGTATTGTCAGCCGTTTTGAATTTTTGATTTAGTTTTTGATTTATTGGTTTACGCTTTATGGAATAACCGGTTACAGTCCCCAAATTAATTACGTTATAAATTCTAATAAAACCCAAGTTGTGTTAACTCATTACAAGTACATTCTTGTACAATGCGCAGTTTCAGTTTTTCCCGGATTTTCTTTTTTGAAACACGCGTACCTGTTTAAAATAATGCGTTGACATTGAGCATGTAAACCTTTGTCTCCTAATTCCGGATTTATTTCGCTATCGATGGCGACTCTGGCACCGATTCATATTCCTGTGATAATTCCCTTAAGTTTTAAATTGTCGCCAAAAAGCCATACTGATATAATAAAATATGGGAACCAAGTAAAAACTTACTTGTCTGAAACCACACAGTTATAGCAGAAAATGAAATATGTAAATTACAGTAAATCGTTTCAACCAGTCACGCCGCTGTCCGATTCCCAATATCGCATACCTCAAACATCAAGTGTTTTTAAAGCTGATAAGGGATCACCCAATTGGCAGAACATTTAACTATTTTCTGTTCTTGTCTATAGCACATACATTTTGATGTATATGCTGCTCTATTAATTTTCCCATCCGGAAAAAATAGTTCGCACTCTAAATGTGCTTTAAATTGCGTGTGGGCGTCGACGGTCTATCGCCAGGGTGTTGCCAGTTCTACAAAATTTTCGTAAGTGTAGAAGCAACATAAGGGATTGTTATTTGTTTATTTTTTTTGTTTAAAAACAGTAAAATTCCTTTTTAGTTTGATTTAAATTATTTTTGTATAAATAATATTTCTGAAGTACTAAAAAAATTATTATAATATTCATAAATGGCTTGTTCCTTCTTTCTTTGACACTGAAAATTTCTTGGTTCAAAGTACATTTGCAAACTAGCTTTCAAAGCGAGTTACGGACTATCAATTAAATACTAATTTTATAAAAGAACACTTTTAATTATAAAAATTTTTAAAAAAAGATCTGACAACCCCGATTATGATGCCGGTCCCTTTGAAGCCCGATCAAAGCTTTTTTATGTCATTAAACTGACTTTGGAAAAAGTATACTTTGATTGTACCGGGTATCGCACGGTATTTTTTAAATGCTTATAAGTTACAAACGAAGAAAGATTTTGAGTTGCGGTTTTCAAAGCGGAGTTCGCGCTCTGAAGCTTTTTTGGTAGATTGGTTATTTGAAAATACACCGGGAAAGATTAAAAGTAGAAATGCTATTTTGTAGGAATAGGACAACTTTGATATTTCAAATGGAACATCTACATTCTTAAATAGGATGAAAGTTTGATCCTTTACCATTCTGAAAATGGTGCAGACTTTCTTGCGGGCTCCACAACAGGGATAAATACGAATTAGACGAGGCTACAAACTGATATAATAACCTTTACCGCCCATTGATAATTTCCCGGAGAATTCAACTTCGACACTGATAAACATAAATTACAAAAGTGTAAAAAAAAATATTTTCATAGGTTAAAACAAGAGAGCTTTGAATTTTGCCGGGCAAATATCGCGAAGGTGGTTTTTCGAAAACTTTTGCTTCCAAAATGTTTGAGACTTAATAAACTGACGATAAAAGCTCAAGGCCAGTTGACGGGTTTTATCGCAATTTTTAAGTCGAAAACATTTGATTTAAGTAAATAAATGCCAAACGTGGTACAAGGCGACATCTCGTGGCCTTGTGCTACGAAATGGCGATTTGTGATCCCTTTTCTATTCAACAGACCCTATAGCCTTGCTGATGAGCCGTTATAAGGCGAAACGCGTCTAAGGATTCGGCCTGACGGAAAGGATAAGGGGCGAACTTCTTTAGGGTTTGCATGATTTGATTAAAGGCAAAAGTTTAAGAAAAACAAACGTGACGATTGCTTCGCAAAACTTAAAGCTCAAGTGGTCTGTTTATAGCAAGATTATTTACTGATTTTATATTTTTGTGTTTTAAATAATTTCTTTGTACATTTTCCATAATTTTTCTTAATTTTTTTTCATTGTTAGTTGATTTGCATAAATGCCACCAAACCATTACGAACATTTGAACATGTCGATTGTCAATCGTTATTATATTTGCCTCGTTTCCGTAAATAAAACATATGTAGTATCCCTCGTAGAGTGGATCCGAACACACATTTACTAAGAAAAAATCAATATGCCTTCTCAGCTCTAAGCGCGCAATCTTTAACCCAATCATTCTTTCTTAGTGTGTTTCGCCGAATACACACGTTGATTAGTGCGCGGTATTAAATTACGTTTTGAGTGTTTAGACTGATTAGTTTATTTTAAAGATGCCGAAAAATTCTCATCGGGATAAACAAAATAATTCGGGATGGGAAAAATAATTTACGAATTTACAAAGACGAATTCGTTTTTTGGAACTTGAAGTGTCGTTATTACATTCACAGAATCAAAGTGTTTCGGAGAATTCTTCTCGCTCCCGTAGTTCTTCAGGAAAGCGTTCTCGTTCCCGGTCTCCGGAGCTTTCTTCCTAATTACTCCAAGACATTACTCCTAAGCCAAAAAGGCGCTGTGTCAGGCGCATACAAAGCAGTTCTTCTGATTCATCTACGTCAGAAGGTAAGTGTATTAATTTTTGTACCGGCTAGTGGATTGTAAGTCTGCTTATGATGGCAGAATATTTTTGATCACGATGTCAAAAATCTATTCCCTCTACATACCTCTGTTCACGATGGCAGAATATTTTTGATCACGATGTCAAAAATCTATTCCCTCTACATACCTCTGCTCACGATGGCAGAATATTTTTGATCACGATGTCAAGAATCTATTCCCTCTACATACCTCTGCTCACGATGGCAGAATATTTTTGATCACGATGTCAAAAATCTATTCCCTCTACATACCTCTGGTCACGATGGCAGAATATTTTTGATGACGATGTCAAAAATCTATTTCCTCTACATACCTCTGTTCACGATGGCAGAATATTTTTGATCACGATGTCAAAAATCTATTCCCTCTACATACCTCTGCTCACGATGGCAGAATATTTTTGATCACGATGTCAAAAATCTATTCCCTCTACATACCTCTGCTCACGATGGCAGAATATTTTTGATCACGATGTCAAAAATATATTCCCTCTACATACCTCTGCTCACGATGGCAGAATATTTTTGATCACGATGTCAAAAATCTATTCCCTCTACATACCTCTGGTCACGATGGCAGAATATTTTTGATGACGATGTCAAAAATCTATTCCATCTACATACCTCTGTTCACGATGGCAGAATATTTTTGATCACGATGTCAAAAATCGATTCCCTCTACATACCTTTGCTCACGATGGCAGAATATTTTTGATCACGATGTCAAAAATATATTACCTTCTATATAAATCTATAGATCACGACGTCAGATTTTTAGAGGTTTGGTTTTTTCTCCTCATCCTGATCTCCATTGTTTTAAGCTTAATCGCATGGTACAGGCAGCATTAGAAAAGACAAAAAAATCACAGACGGTTTTAGTTACAGATAACAGATTGGCACATCTCCAAAAGGAGTTAGGAGTGGCTTTAACAGCAATTGGTCAAACAGTTACTTCTCTTCTTTTAGATGAGGGTGATAAAAAAGAACATATTGAAAAGTTGAGCGACGCGGGGCGCATTCTGTTGGAAGTGTTTTATCTAGAAACGCTGTCCCGGCGAAAACTCGTCGCCTATGATTTAAAGGCCCCTTGAAGGAGACCCTTCATAATGCTCCAATAGATACTTGGCTTTTTGGAGAAAAATTAGGGAAGAGAATAAAGTCTGCTAAAGAATTGGAAAAGTCGGGTGCGGAGCTACTAGTAAATCCACGACAAATGTCCCCAAAAAAGCATTTAAACTCGAGAAGTCTGCTTCGATCTACAAACTTGGGTTATCAAAGCAGACAACACTCTTTCACCCCAGTTTCCCAACAAAGAAGAACGACGTGGAAGCAGGCACAACAAACTTATCAAGCACAACAACCTTACCCTCGACGCATGGTACAACAGGTATCCCGACGACGGGATGCGGGCAAAATATAGGCTTCCATTATTTTATAATACTTGGTGTAATATAACTTCAGACAAAATAATATTGTCATGGATAAAAGGTCTTAAGATACCTTTGTTAAAGAAACCTGTACAAATTGTAGCACCTAAGGAGCTTCATAGGTCACACAATTGAAAGAAATACAAAAGTGTATAAATAAATTTTTAAACATTGAGGCCCTAACTAAGGTTAAACCTTGCCAGGGACAATATTTATTAAATGTTTTTTTTTAGCACCAAAGCCAGATTGTTCACACAGAATGATTTTAAATCTAAAATCTCTAAACAAATATGTCTCAAATTATCATTTCAAACTAGAAGAGCATAAAACGGTAACGCGGCTTATTAAAAAAGATTGTTTTTTTTTTGCACCCTTGGATCTCAAGGATGCATATTTGCTCGTTTCAGTTGCTCAGTCATATAGGAAATATCTCCGATTTTAATTTAAAGGGAATTTTTACGAATTTAAATGTGTACCTTTTGGTTTCAGCTGTGCCCCTTTTGTTTTTACTAAAATAATGAAACCTATTGTAAGCTATCATAGACAAAAAGGAATGCAGTCAGTGTTATACCTAGATGGTTTCCTTCTTTTAGGTGCCTCCGTACCAGATGGTACAAATAATATTTTACAAACAATTAGTTTATTGGAATCATTAGGTTTTATTATAAATTACTCTAAATGTCAGTTCGCTCTTTTATATACAATTCAAAGAATATGACAGTTTCTTTGCCTCAAGAAAAGAAAAAGAGAATTATTACCTTGTCTCAAAAATACATAGGGACACTAAATTCCGTTGGTACGGTAGTTCCATATGGTTTTCTTTATACTAAGCTTTTGGAAAGAGAAAAGTTTTTAGCTTTACAAAAATCTAAAGATGCTTCCAGAAGTGGTGGGGCATATACTGCAATAAAGAACGATGTCACGGGTACTGGAATACAAAAGAACAATAATTCCATGTAAATTATTTAGAAGTTTTAGCTGCATTTTTTGGATTACGTTGTTTTGCAAACAGTCTTTCAAATTGCAATATTCTGTGCAGAATTGATAATACCACTGCTATTGCCTATATTAATCGTATGAGAAGTATTCAATTTCCTGAATTAAACTCTTTTTCGAGAGGAATATGGCAATGGTGTAGTGTGAACAGCGTAACTTATTTATTTTAGCTTCTTATATTAGCTCAAAAAATAATGATATTGCGGATTTTGAGTTTCGAAGATTACCAGTAGAAACGGAATGGGAATTAAATCCAAAAGCATTCGAAGAAATTGTTAGCAAATTGAAATATCCTAATATTGATTTATTTGCTTCTAGAAATAACACAAAATGCGAAAAGTTTACTTCTTGGTTTAAAGATCCAGATAGCTGTGCGGTTGACGCTTTTACAATTTCTTGGAAATATCTAAAATTTTACGCATTCCCACCTTTTTCATTAATATTACGGTTTTTCCAAAGAAAAAATATGTCAGATAGAGCCGAAGGAATCGTCGTTGTACCAAACTGGACAACACAGCCTTGATTTCCGGTTTTTCCATCCTTACTAAAGAGCGAGCTGATTATATTTAAACCAAGTAACTCATTACTTCTCTCTTTGATAGAAACCGCCACCCTCTGCACAGATCACTGTCACAGATTCTACTATTCGCCAATATAATTCGGGTCTGAAATTGTGGTGGCAATTCTGCCAAGAGGGGAAAAAATTTTGTGTTTAATATATCTGTGCCCTTAGTGATAATTTTTTTTAACTTCCCAATTTAAAAGGGGAGCATCCTATGGGACATTAAATTCGTACAGATCTGCTATTAGTCTAATCTCTTCCACGGACCTTGTGCATGATGTCAGACTTAAAAGATTTTTCAAAGGAGTATTCAGCCTTGATTCAGCCTTAGACCTACCACACCCAAATATGACACCAATTGGGACCCATCTAACGTTATAAATTACCTTCGAAACCTATCCAATGACAATATCTCCTTAAAAATATTATCATGTAGATTAGCGACCTTGCTAGCCTTAACAACGGGCCACCGTGTACAGACCTAAGAACCATAGAAATTTGTAATATTGAAAAATTTGACGACCAACTTCAAATTAAAATTGTTAAAAGGATAAAGGCGTCAGGACCGAATAGATCTCAACCAACAATTACGTTGCCTTTTTTCCATGCTGATCCCCAAGTCTGTGTGGCAAAAACTCTTTTACATTATTTAAATATAACAAAAGATCTAAGAGCACCTGACTGTCAGAAATTTTTATTGCTTTTAAAAAACCCCTTAAAGCAGTCTCGACCCAAACTATAAGTAGATGGATAAAATTTATATGAACCAAAAGGGGTTTAGACACAATATTTTTACAGCACATAGTTAGTACCAGACACGCCGCTACATCAGCGGCTGCCCGGAAAGGCGTCAACATTGACGTAATTCAAAGGTCCGTAGGATGGTCCACTAAATCTCAGACCTTTGCGAAATTCTATCAAAGGCCTTTAGCCAAAAAAGGAGATTTTCTTGAAACAGTTCTTAATGTTTAAAATATTATTATTTTGTGTAATTCTAATGTCTAAAATGCTTAGCTGGTTGTGCGTTTATCTAAGGATGTTGATTTAAAAGAAAATAAAAAAGTATCGTATTACTAAGACTATGTATATTTCTTTCTCCAGGGATTGACGCCAGCAAAATAAACAACTTAATTTAAGTTCGATAGTTTAGATTTTAGTGAATGAATCATTGGTTTGATAATATAATATAAGTTTTCTTGTTGAATATAGGTACTACATAAAAAGATTTGATAAGTCTGAGGAAAAATGATTGTTGCTTAAAGCTTTAAATATCTACATATGTTTTATTTACGGAAACGAGGCAAATATAATTACAAGATTAAACGAACTTACCTTAAGTGAAGTTCAATCTTGATTATATGTAGCCTCGTTGAAGTAAATAAAAGTCCCTCCCTAACCCTAATAGGCCCCCTTACAGCAACAATCAAGCTTTAAAAGAATGATTGGGTTAAAGATTGCGCGCTTAGAGCTGAGAAGGCATATTGATTTTTTCTTAGTAAATGTGTGTTCGGATCCACTCTACGAGGGATACTACATATGTTTTATTTACTTCAACGAGGCTACATATAATCAAGATTGAACTTCACTTAAGGTAAGTTCGTTTAATCTTGTAAATATAATTTAATTTTTTGTAAGCGATCTAATGCCACACCACAGGTGTTACATGTTGAGGACACGACAGTCATCTGTTTTTTTGGGAGGATCGTAGTTGGCGTAAATAAGAAGATAGTTAGTTTATTACGAGCATTTAATTGTAGAGAACTATTAATTGTATTTTGGAAATATTAAAGTTTGATTTGTTGTTATTCGGGGTTTTCAGCTAATTAATCTCTTATAATTTTCTTAATTATTGATCTGCATAAATCCACCTTTAAACTAGGTTTTTAAGGTTTCCTCTTATAGTATCTATAAAATTACATTTTATGACACCAGTGTTGAAACTAAAAGTGGATTTATGCAGACCAATTAAGAAAAGTTAAATTAAATTAACGATTAACGTTCAACGAATGTATGAATTTATGCAGTTTAATTAAGACCATAATTTTCCTTAATTTTATTTAATTGTTATATGTTTTGCATAAATGCCGCCATAACAGTAAAAAGGTTTATATGATAATCGTTAATTTAATTTAGCTAGGAGTTTTTGAATTGAAACACTTGTGATTGGTGAATAATGTGTGCAGAAACCGGATTTGTTAAATGGCAGTCACGTGATTGATAAAGAGGGCAAATCATAGACTTAAAAAAAATAAATACTAGGTTATTTACATTTATACGCGATCAAACATTAGCCCTGGAGATCTTTACTGGTCGACTGTAACGTGGCCAACTAGCAAAATCCAAAGCAGTGTTGACAAGTCTTTTAAATTGTTAATTTTGTTTTTCCTATTAGGTATATGGAATTATAACTTTTTATTATGCCCGACTCTTTATAACAATTTATATATATCTTCTATAAACAGTCTGAATAAATATGTGATGATTTAGATGCAAAATACGTAGTACAATAAAATAAGTAATTGGAAAATGGACAAAGCTGGTAGGTATAGACCGACTTACGAGTCTACAGCTTTGAAAGGAATTTAAGGAATGTGGAACATTGTTGCCGTAATACTCTATTTAAATTTCCATAAAATAATAATTTGTTCGGAACTCAAATATATTACATAAAACAATTAGGCGTATGTATTTCCCTGTAGTGTATACAACCCGTAACAATTATCCCGTTTAGTTTCCCCCTTTTTTTTTTATTTACTATTTTTTACGGTCGTCGGCGTATCAGAGTCCATCTTGAACCGGTCATCAACCGTACGGTTTTTAATCGTGCGGTCTACCGACTGGGGAGTGTGAAACGGCACCTTCATCCTACGAGATATCCGATCTCATCCGGCCTGTCCGGCGTGAATAGGATGATTTTGATGTCGATTCATTTTACACTTAACGGTGATCTGACGGGAACCAATTTTCAATTTTAAATTTCTTTATTATTACTAAGTAATATTTTCACATATCGCCTCATGTTTTTGGGATAGTCCCCTGGAGCTACTCTCTCCGGTGCTGTAGTGCAACTACAGCACCGGTTTGTTAACCTACCCTAAGGCCTATAGAACTGGGGGCGCAGCCCCAGCGGGTCGTTAAACTGACCCTTAAGAGGTAATATGCACTTAAATTTTCGTAGCACAAAACTCGCGTTCCGGCAGGAGCCTCTCCGGGTGTATTTATATTTATTATTGCTGTAGCAGCATGACGTTAAAGAATATTAACAGTGTTTCTAAAATCATGAATTAGAATGCGTTTGACATTTGGGGAAAAAGCTGCCAAAAAACCCCATTAAAATTAGAAGGTACGACGTAGCATGACTTACGACCATACAGGTGACTTAAAGCTTATGCAGGGCAATCCTGTCTCGTTCTTAAAGGTGAACGAGTGTGTATATTTAAATTTAAATTGTAAAACAAAATTTTGACTGAACATTGATTTCATGGAAGGAAAGAGGCCACTGTTTAAATTTTTGTTTTGTCCGTATTTATATCCAAGCTAGCTCCCTTAGCAAGCCACTCCCACTGCAATAGTGGGCGTTTTGTAGAGTTGGTGTGCGCGTTGTGAGAATTTTTTTTTTTTTTTTGAGTAGTGCTGAGTTTCAAGTCCACTAGCAGTCTCCTCCCATCAGAAGTGGGAGGAGCCTAATAGCAGATTGAAACTCTAGTGTAATGTTTGTCTGTTCATCGTGTGTGTGTTATTATATGTTTAATTGTATTGTGTAATCTGTCTGTGTTCTATTTGGGGGGGGGGGGGGGGGTGATGTGTTATTGCATAATTGAGAGTGGTTGATGCCAGAGAGGCAGCCTGGAGTATAATGGTTTGTGTTTTATGTGTATGTTGTCGTCATGTCTTTGTTCTGTTATGTTCGTTGTCAAAGGTGAGTTATGTATGTTATGTAAGTAAAATTTGGTCGAGATGTCTATTATATGGTTGCGTATGTCGTCTACAGCGGCCATATGGTGAAGATCTGCGATGCGCGCGTACCTCCCGAAGGAGGTCACGCATCGCAGAATCTTGTTCTCAAATCTCAATAATCGCATGAGCTGAGTATTGGATGCAGAACACCATATCGGCGCTGCATATGTCAGTATAGGTCTTATAATTTGAATGTATATAAGTCTTTTGTTGGTTGGTGATAGTGGGGATTTGGGGGAAAGAAGGGAATAAAGGCTATGCATTGCTGCAAAAGCCTTTTTTAAGGTATTGAAAAGTGCGTCTGAAAAGAGAGTCTTTGATCAAGTGTTAGTCCTAAGTAAACTAGTTTGTTCGTTGGTCGTATATAGTTATCGTTGATTTTAATAGGTACAAAGATTTTGTTGTTCGTAAACTTCTTTGTAAGAATAGTGCAAACGGTCTTGTCGGAGTTTACCGTAATTTTCCATTTGGAATGACGGAAACCGGTGCTTTAAGTGTCTCTAGGCCCTTGCCTTAGTTTCCCCCTTACATTGCAAATTATAATCGTTAAAACGGTAAAGATAACATTTAAAAAAAATACTAATTAATCATTTATTTTGGTAAATCTGGCAACCCACGTCTACTAGCTCGCGGATTCCTGGACCAGAAATTATCACATGTGCCTTGAAACTGGTTTTGTCTCTTTCTATCTTATGTAATATTAAATTTGTGGAAAGGTGCTTGTCATCATGACATCTTCAGAAATTTTACAAGCATTGGCGGAGTTTAGAATTATACTATTTACTTCATAATTAATAATTGTATTTAACCGTATGTAGCTGTGCTTGTCAAAATAAAATCACACTACTTGAAGCGTATTATATAAATCTAGATGCATTTTTTTTTCTATTCTTATGTTTTAACGAATTTAACTTTAAAATGTTGATATGAAACAAAGTACCGCATGCTTATGCCGCTACAGGTAAAACTAACTTTTTTACGCCTTTTACCCTCCTGTCTCCTTAGCCGGCGTAGCCACAGACCCGTAAGGCGGACTATACTACAACTACAAACGTATTTTCGACTGGTGATTCATTTTAGTTCGTAGTAAAATTTAATCAATTTAGTGTAAACATTTGTTTGTGAATATACAGCGTGTCCAGAAACGTTCTAGACATATGGGAATTTTATTTATTGTTGATTTTATGAAAAAAAGTTATTCTTTATAAAAAGTTCTGATTGATGCGCAAATAATATTGACATATCAAAACTTAAGATATCATGTACAGAGCGGCAAAAAAATATAGAAACACAGAATTACGTTAAGAGGGAAGTACCCTCAATTTTAATTTTAGAGCAAATTGTTATAAGAAAACTTTACTAAGGACTACAAAACGTGGTCAGATACAACTTTTTGTTGAAATATTTTAATTTACAGGGTACCATCAAGAAGCCTTTGGAAAATATTTTTTTATTTTATTTCTTTAACAGTTACCTGCAATAATTTTGCAACAACTATGTGCAATACTATAGTAACGAATATTGACATGTTAGAGAAAAATCATTTACTATTTTTCGACTTAATAACAAGAGTTTTTCGTTAGTTTCGTCATGGTTATAAAGTTAACGCTGCAGGAGAAAATAGAAATTGTACTTATCGTCGGAGGTCACTATAAACCTATTAGGGAAGCCGCACTCATATTTAATACTAGACACCCTGACAAAATGGTATGTAGCGCCACTATAGCAAACGTAATGAATAAATTTAAAGCTACTGGTTCCGTCGAAAATGTATTTAAGAAACAACACAACAAATGATCCACAGCAGAAGAAAAGCAACTCAATGTAATGTAATGCAAGCGGTTATCGAAGACCCGAAAATTTCTTTAAGAAAATTGTCAAAAACTATTACAGTTGACGTCAAAAAGTCTACTGCTGGTAATATTTTAAAAATAAATAAATTTCATCCATATAAACCGAAATACATTCACACGCTTCTTCCTAGAGATTTTGAATCTCGTTTCCTATTTTGCACGTGGTTCTAAGGCGAGTGTGAAGTTGATCCTTTTTTTGCAAAAAAAAATATTATTTACAAATGAAGCCATGTTTACTTTCAACGGCGTGGTATGCTCCCAAAATTGTCGGTGCTGGAGTGACAACAATCCAAATTTTATAATCGAATGCCGTAGTCAATATTCATTTAAAACCAATGTTTGGTGTGACATTTTTAATGATCGGATCGTGGAACCATACTTTTTCCGACAAAATATAAATGCTGTCATTTACCTGAACTTCTTAGGGAACAAGTTGTCTCAATTTCTTTACGAACTGCCACTAAATATAAGATGCACAATTTGGTATCAACATGATGGAGCCCCATGCCATAGTACTAACACAGTAACTGGGTATTTGAATTAAGTATTTCCGCACCGTTGGATAGGCAGATGTTTAATATTCCTTGGCCAGTCAGGTCGCCTGACATCACACCCCTCGACTTCTTTTTATGGGGCCGATTAAAAGAAATGGTATATGGGCATAAACCTTTTTAGGATATTGGCCATCTTGAAGCAGTAATAACAAACTGTCCAAGAAATCAATCCCAATATGATACGGGCGACAGTAAGAGAAATTACAAGGCGTACTATAGTTTGCATGGAAAAAGAAGGGGAGCATGTGGACACATAATTTTTCGCTTTAAACTATCTGTTTTTAAATCACTTTTATCATGTAATTGCTAAAATATTGTTTATTATTCACATTCACAATTTATTTTTGCTCTAAGGAAATTAAATGTTTTTAATATTCCTGATAGGTAGATAGGTTGCTTTTAGGACATGAAATAATCTCGCATTATTTTTTTATGTAATTGGTTTGCAACAAGAGGTAATGAATGCTCAACGTGTTTTTGATAGTACCCTGTAAATTAGAATATTTCAACGAAAAATTGTATCTGACCACGTTTTGTAGTCCTTAGTAGAGTTTTCTTATAACAATTTGCTCTAAAATAAAAATTGAGGGTACCTACTTCCCTCTTAACGTAATTCTGTGATTCTATATTTTTTTGCCGCCCTGTACACGATATCTTAAGTATTGATATGTCAATATTATTTGCGCATCAAGCAGAACTTTTTATAAAGAATAACTTTTTTCGTAAAATCAACAATAAAGAAAATTTCCATATACCGGGTGTTGCATCGTCGAGCGGGACATAGGAAATCCCATGTAATTTTAAATGGGGTCAATTATTGGCTTCCCTAATTATTTTAGAGAAAAATTCTATTTAGGTTTATTAAAGAGCACTAAAACCCACATTCAAAAGAATAACTTTAGATATTTTTGATGAGCCCGTTTACGGGTTATCGCCGATTTCTTTTTAACTATTTCTCCTTTTTATGGCCCCGTATTTGCGGGCACCAGTCAAGGTAAAAGATGACTGTCAAATAAAGTTGTCATTTTGAAATGTGTGCTTTATTGTTATAAAAACTCGTACATCGAAAATATTAGCCATGAATTACACATCTGAAGAAAAAATATTGATGATTAAATGGTATTATCAAGGAAATAGTTATCAAAATGTGTCAGACATGTTTGCTGCTCTGTATCCGAATAGACCGATACCTGCAAAATCTACAGTCGAAAGGACTATCAAGAAATTTGAGACAAAAGGCACTGTAATAAATAACTGCAGATGTGAAGAAAGGCAGGAACAAAGAAGAGATGCAAGAAATGATAGGGACTTGCAAGTTTTATTGTGCGTGGAAGAAAATGATGGGAAGATCAGCACAAGGAAACTTGAGGATGACATAGGATTAGATCACACCACAGCGTTACGAGCTTTGAAACGACATAAATATTATTCATAGAAATATGAAAAGCACCAAGAGCTAAGAGATAGGGACGAAATACGACGACAGGAGTTTTGTTTTGGTATGATGGAAAGAGCAAACATGGATAGGGAATTTTTAAAAAACATTTGTTTCACTGACGAATGCACATTTACCTTAAACAATGAACCCAATGTTCAAAATTATCGATATTGGAGCAAAGAAAACCAACACAGGTTTGTGGAAACAAGGACGCAATATCCACAAAAAGTTAATGTATGGGCTGGGATTTTCGGAGAAAATATTATCGGGCCATTATTTCTTACACGAAATTTAAATGCAGAATATTTTTTGGAACTACTTGAAGATCATATTTTACCTACTTTACATGATGCCGCCAGGGAAAATCAGGAAGTTTGGTACCAAATGTATGGCTGCCCGGCACATAGTACCCTGGCTGTCCGAGAATATTTAAACCGTGCTTTTAATGGAAATGTTATTGGATTAAATCATACAGTAAATTGGCCAGCCAGGTCTCCTGATTTATCGCCAAATGATTTCTTTCTCTGGGGCCATTTAAAAAACAGGATATACACAGATAAAAAATACCCAAATCTAGACGAGTTAAAAAATGCTATTTCTGCCGAATGCAATAGAATTTCAGTTTACCAACTAGCGAATGTAAGAAGAGAATTTTATGATCGCCTCGGTTATTGTCTAGCAGTCAATGGAGGAATATTTGATTATCTTCTTAAATCCTAAAGTTCTAACAATTTAATAGTACCTACCTATTAATTAGTAAAATATTGAAACATGTAAAATGTCATAATTAACCTTGTAATTGGATACTTTATTTTAGTTTTATTCAGATTAATTTGTACTCATAAATACACCTTTAATATTTTCGATGTACGAGTTTTTATAACAATAAAGCACACATTTCAAAATGACAACTTTATTTGACAGTCATCTTTTACCTTGACTGGTGCCCGCAAATACGGGGCCATAAAAAGGAGAAATAGTTAAAAAGAAATCGGCGATAACCCGTAAACGGGCTCATCAACAATATCTAAAGGTATTCTTTTGAATGTGGGTTTTAGTGCTCTTTAATAAACCTAAATAGAATTTTTCTCTAAAATAATTAGGGAAGCCAATAATTGACCCCATTTAAAATTACATGGGATTTCCTATGTCCCGCTCGACGATGCAACACCCCGTGTGTCTAGAACTTTTCTGGACACGCTGTATATAAAATGCAGAAACCTGATTTGTTTAATGAAAGTCTACGTGATTAACAGGTCAATAATGAAGTATACCTACTAGACTACTTTAATAAAAACGAACAAAGTTACAATTATTGTATGTCACTGTGTTCAACAACAATAATTTTGAAAAATCTTGTCTTTGCCTTGTTAAACATGAATAATTATCCCTTAAAAAAGGTAGGGGCATCTGTGACATATTATAATAGGATCAATATCCTCCATGGAAATAAAAAAATTATAGCAGTCGATCCCTAATTAAATAATTAACTCCAAATAACTGTTTTTTTATTTATTGTACTCCTTACATACTACGCACATTAAAATTACTAAGTAACGCCGCAGGAAAAAGGCTGCAAACATGCGGCGGCATTTGATCTTTTTCTTCCTCTTTAAGAAAACAAGGTACCTACATACAAGCATCCTGCATGATTGCCGGCTGACAGCAGCCATTTGCTTCGTTCTTCTTGATCCTGCTCGTCGGAATTTTAAAATCGCTTTACGTTCTATACCAGGTGTTTTTAAGCTTTTTTCAAAGAAAAGTACTTCGGTTTAAGATTAAGTAAAATAAACTTAAGTATCCAGGAAAATAAATGGAAATACGCAATAATGTAGCAATTTATATACGGTAAGTCATTAAAGTGTTCATCTACGATAGCAATGAAAAAATACAAAAGAGTTGAAGGGATTATCAAAGGGCATAACGCAAAAATATTTTGCAGTATACTGAGTGTGAATTTTCAAGCAGAATTTTCACAAATAGTCCTGAATTTCGATCAGTTTCGCCAATTTTTGACTAGATCTGTGGTTTTGTTTAGAGTAACAGGAAGTGTGAATAGAAAGGAACCCCGTTGAAGATGGAGATGTATGGTGAATGAATATGACTGTGGGTGAACATGACAATAATTTATAAATTTCCGGAACGGTGTTTTACAATAAATTGTTATGTATATTATACCTAAATAGAATAATACATTTTTCCCAATTTACAAAAATTAGCGGTTCAGCCTTGTATTTCTAACTGGTTCTGTACGTTAAAAAGTGATTAATATCATTGGCACCATATTTTCCAACAAATACCCACATATCACATAAAAACGTTTTTTGTTTGCCAAATAAATACTCGAATTAAAGATAAATGGAATCATAGATGGCACAAATACACCTTATCTAACACCTCCAGTTATGCACAGATTCAACCTACTCTACCAAATAAATACTGGCACGATGATTTCAATGTAAGTCGACGTTATGTAACTACTATTACACGTCTAAAGTTTGGGCATGCCTGCTATCCCGCCCATCTTTTTAAAATCAATATTTTAAATTCTGAATTGTGAGATACTTGTAATGTACGGAGTGACTTAAATCATATATTTCTTGAATGTACGAAGTATCAACAATCTCGCCATCAGTTCCTTTCAACATTATTAAGTACCTACAAAGTCCAATCTCCCTTCAATTTTTTAAATTTATTAACGTATGCAAAAAAAATATTTACACTTGCATTATGAACTTCTTACATCATAATGACCTAAAATTATAAGATTTTATAATTTTTGAAAATCCAAAAATCCTTAAGTGTGGTTCCTGTCTAAAGGGTCCAATGGCTGATCAACCCATGCCAATAAATTAAAAAAAAAAAAGAAAAATATATAAAAAAATATTTGTATTTAAATTCTGCATTAGATAGTAAAATGGATGATAATAATTAAAAAGGAACCAAAGCCAAATTCATATTTTCAGTAATAAGCGGTTTTTGATTGTAACAACTGTTTTTAAAATTATCACACTTTCAGAAGTTCATCCCGGAAATAATTGTGCACGTTTGGAAGCAAATGATAGTAAATAGTTAATAATTTTTTTTCCAATCCTCAAAACATATATTTAACACCTTTTGGCACATTGTTCCTTTTCAGTAATTGAAGGATGGTGGTTTATTACTTGAAAAAGATCCAAGCTACATGGATCTGTTTAAAGAAAAGGCAAACAATAAAAAGTGAGCCCTCAGGAACCCGAATACCTATAGGTAATGAGTTTTCAAAAATTGGAACTTCTTTAACAAATACTTCAAGCTTTGTTTCCTCGACAGTTGTACCTTCATTGTTCTGGTATTGAAATTCCGAGTTATCTGTTTTTTTATTCTTTGTATTCACAATGTATACCTCATCTGAAACAATAAATTCGGCATTCGGAGGCCTCTTAAGCACCAGCATGTCTTTAATTTTAATACTTGAATTTGATTTGGCGACAGAAAGTCTTCACGATGAACTTAAATCTTTGAGTAATTCGTTTTTCTATCTGTGTTTCTAATATTCACCCCTAAAAGATTAAAAATAGTATTTGGTAAATTGTATTTAAATATTTGCAAAATATTCGTAATTCGCCTTGTAATGAGTAATTTTATTATTGAAAAAATATACCGGCAATGTCTAAAAAAAATTTTCAAAAATGCTGGCTTTCAAGGAAGAAGTAATTTTGACAACAAGAAAATACGAAAATTGTTAGAAAAATGGTGAAAACTGAAATCTGTTGAAAACATAACCTCAAAATTTATTTACTGTATTGCATTTTCTGGATTTAGGTCTTTTCGGTTCTATTTTGTAGGACGGGTCATCACATTTTAGTTGTAGAGCATTATTGAGAATAGGTCTAGTTCTTTTACTCATTTTTAATCCAATGAAAACCAAAAATAAAATATAAAAAGCACCAAGTGACACTGCTCATTTTCTATAAATGGTATCGGGACTTCGATCTTTTTGGATAACAGGAAATTGCTTTTTCCCCGCAGTCGCTTGGCTCTTCAGTCAATAGATGGCGTTGTAATTCCAGTAGGCGTTTGATACCTTTTACACAAAATAAATTAATGACTGGCTGTCGTATGGCACCATTATACCAATTTTTTTAATTTGGCGCTTGGTTCCTTTTCAATTATCATCATCCAAATAAGATACAGGGTGCTTCATTTGGAAATCTTAAGAAAAACCAGGGTTGAAAAAAAACATGTTTATTTAAAAAAAAAACTTAAAAACATGTTTTTTTTGTTTAAAACTGTTTTTTTTTTGTTTTAAACTGTTTTAAACTGTTCAAGAAAAAACATGTTTAAAACGTGTTTTAAACACATCCAAAATTAATTTAAGGTTTGAATAAAAAAATCCATCTAGTAAGACCCGTTCTTTCAAAAATAACAGAACAACAAATCGAATTAAATGTTGAAAATGTGTGCCATTTATGGCTTGACAATATCCAACGCAATCAATAACTTTTTGCACGTTTTCAACCAATTCCGGAGTTATGGCAAGCATTTCCCTTCAGATCATCTCTTTCAACACCTGCAAATTGTTTGACCGGTCAACACACACTACTTTCGATTTGAGGTAACGACACAAAAAGAAGTTCAGCGGAGTTAGGCCTGGCGATCTAGCAGTCCATTCGATAGGTCCTCTCCTTCCGATTGGAAAAGGTTCCATCTAAACATGTACGCACAGTGGCAGCATAGTGCGGAGGAATACCATCTTGCTGGAACATCAGTTCTTCGTCGGGGGAGTCTGGGTTCAATGGATTCGGAAATAAAAGTCACTAATGCTGGAATTAATCAAGTTGGAGAAATTCGAGATATATTTGTCCAGTTAAAGAAAAATGGATCAATTACTCCTCCGCGCACTATTTCACACCACACATTTGTTTTTTGAGGATACTGGCTGTGAACTCCATCATCCAATGCGGATTTTCTGTTGCCCAACAACGACAATTTTTTCTGTCCACATTACCAATCAAGGAGAACGTAGCTTCATCGGAAAAAATAATATTTTTTACTAAATTATTATCTTCACTCAGCTTCAGCTTCATCTGCAGGACTCAAACGCCTTTTCTCGACATTTGGCATAATTCATAGTAAGCTTCGAAATCGATTAGGAACAGAAAATGCCGCGAAACTTGTAACCATATTTAAGCAGCTTAATTCAAACCAAGAGTAGAGTTTAGTAGAATGACTAGGAGACTTTTGGTTTAGTTTTTAGTTTGTTTTGTCTTGTTGTTTTATAAGGCGCTTTTATATGTTTACACTTTTTATTTGCTTATGTTATTGGAACCCGGTACACAGACTGTAGGTAGGTATATAAACTGAGACCTAGAGCTAGTCTTAAACTGTTTTTATAATTATGTACTTTTAATATTAAACGTTAGATATAAATATTGCTATTTTTGTTTTTAATTTAATATTTTTTGTTTTAACAGTTTTATGTGATTTTCAGTAAAGCTTGACAAAAAAAAACAACTTAAAAAAACACTGTTCTAAACATGTTTTAAACAGTTTTAAACAAATCTGTTTAAAACACTAGTAAGTGTTTTAAACATTTTGTTTTAAACATAACAACCCTGAGAAAAACTAGTTTGAAAGTTGTCATTTTTTGTACCAGATTTTGGATACCCTAAATACGATAACACTATTTAATGTCAGAGTATCTTTAGACCTCTTGTATTCAAGTTTACGCTATGTAGCTGGGACAGAACAGATCTAAGGCCGTTGTTTTAATAATTTTTTAAGGCGTGCAAAACGATTTTATTAATGGAATAAAACACAAAGTCTGCTCCACTAATTTAATAAAATAAATTCATATTATATGCCCATACATGTTTCGAAGGCAAAAACCTTCATCCTCAGTGGGTTATTATTAAGATGTAATTAAATTATAAAACGACCAATGACATTGTTAAATTGTTAAACTGAAAGGGGAAGGAAAAAATACAATTAGATAATGTGAAAGCAACACAGGCATCATCAATAAAAGTTTAATATATGGAAAAAAGATATTTTGTAAAATTTCGAGAATAATATTAAACCGCGATTACAGTGAAATAAAAGCTAGAGACTTACCTTATGTTGCAGAAAAAGTTTTTAATTTTTATAAGAAAACCTATGTAACGTAAAATTAATTTACTAATACATTATAACTAATAATAATAAAAGGTTTTGTGGATAAATATGAGTTTTAAATAATTTTATTTTATTTTGAACTTATTATAAAACCCAACTTTGACTGGGAAATTAAAAGCAAAATAGGGTACGATCATCATGGTGAAGTCGTACCAAATGGTAAATCATTTCAGGGAACTAGGATGTATGAAATCCGAGGTACCATTAACGGATAAAAGATGGTGCGGTATGACATCCTAGTTCCCTGAAATGATTTACCTTTATAAACAGTTTTCGGTTACTACAAAATAAACACTTCACTCTCTCTTGTGACCGGCGTCCAAACTTCGCCTTGCTCATCCATTATAATCTTATTATAATGCTTTAACAGAGGTCTATGTTTTTTAAGTTTTTAGATTTTATATTAGTTCACACCTTTTCTAACTTATAGTGTCTATCTTCCTTCTTTATTTAGTTGTTACTCCATTTGTCTAAATTTTCTTTGACATTGTCGCATTGCGGCAGATTTGACCGTTTTTTGAATAAATATAAAATAAAAAAATAAAATAGAATAATCCATTCACACTTTGGCTATATAAAAATTTTTACCTACCATTTGGTACGACTTCACCATGATGATCGTACCCTATTTTGCTTTTAATTTCCCAGTCAAAGTTGGGTTTTATAATAAGTTCAAAATAAAATAAAATTATTTAAAACTCATATTTATCTACAAAACCTTTTATTAATATTAATTATAATGTATTAGTAAATTAATTTTACGTTACATATGTTTTCTTATAAAAATTAAAAACTTTTTCTGCAACATAAGGTAAGTATCTAGCTTTTATTTCACTGTAATCGCGGTTTAATATTATTCTCGAAGATTTACAAAATATCTTTTTTCCATATATTAAACTTTTATTGATGATGCCTGTGTTGCTTTCACATTATCTAATTGTATTTTTTCCTTCCCCTTTCAGTTTAACAATTTAACAATGTCATTGGTCTCTTCATAATTTAATTACATCTTAATAATAACCCACTGAGGATGAAGGTTTTTGCCTTCGAAACATGTATGGGCATATAATATGAATTTATTTTATTAAATTAGTGGAGCAGACTTTGCGTTTTATTACATAAATAAAATATTACTCCACTGTGAGATGGACTACTTCCATACGATTTTAATTGTTTTTAATTTATTACTCGTAAACGACTAAAGCACATAAAATAAAATTTTGGCAAATAAGAAAGAACACTAAAAGGAACCAAAATATGCAAAAAAATACAGGGTGTACTATTCAATTTTTTTTTGTCGTCATGCTTTTTTGAACCATTCTGTATATGCGAAAATATTTTCCCGAAATGCGCTCATATATACAGCGTAGGTCTGCATTCGACCGAAATTCCTAAATTAATTGGTATAGAAGCTGTGGATGCCTGACGCTCTACTGCAGGACCCTGTATATACAATGCTCCAATTCAAAAACTACCATTCAAAGATAAACACTATGAAAAGCGTAACGAACCCGTTTGCTGCTTTAAAATTAAATTTGGTATTTTATATGCATAACATTCACGAAAAGCTATAATTTGCATCTAATTTATTTTATCAGCAATTATTGCAATGATCAATGAGAAAGATAACTCCGAGTTGAACAGACGCCAAGCAGAAAAACTCGCTTTAAGCAAAACAGGCTCAGGAAGTCTGGTTTATGCTTGGGTCTGACTGAAAAGGTACCTACTTAGTTAGACAATGCCCTTAAGCGACGAAACGCTTACATTACATCGTAGGAAGAAATAAATTGTAAATGCGTAATCTATAAGTGTATGAAAGCGTGCCATGATGCAACAAAATTACTATTACTGCGTAAAAAATTTAGGTATGCAAAATCGTAGAAAAGAAACAAGGCTGGATCTTAGTAAGATTTTTGGTACAGGGTATCTGTCTGAAAATATCAACGCAAATGTGGCACAAAAAAAGGTTGACCTAACCTGAATTGTCACTATTTATTTTATAAATGGTACAGGGTGGGCCAAATAGAACAGTTTTAAAGGGAAACTCCTATTCCTGAACAAGATAGATCAAAATTGATGCCGGTGTCTGAGGCGTAATCCTAATGACAAACTAATGGTGGAAAGCGCATATCGATATCTGTCATCGTTTCGGAGATACAAGGTGCTTTTCGAAAATGTGCATTGTGTGCACTATCACAGATTTCGACACCCATCTGGCGTTAACCTTATTAACGCCAAGATGTCCATGTAAAATTTGAAGTGGGTACTATGGTTTTTGAATAGTGCACACCTTGCAGCAAACTCCTTACTTTATTAAGCACCCCTTCTCCCACTAGCTTAGTTGTATGCGGTAATAGTGCAGGTTCTTTAGTTTTGCCGGGACGTGGATCTTCTACTATCGAGTCTTCCCCAAAACGAAACTGTTCAGACCACTCTTTGACCCACGAATATAAACGCGAAGAGTTACCGTATACAGTGTGGTCATTTAAGTGTGCAACCATTCGCAGTGCACCTAATATGATTATCGAACATGCACCAACTTTTATCAACAATAAATTTTTGTGAGAAATCGGTAATAAAAAAAATTCCCATGTTGCACACTTAAATGACCACACTGTATACCCCATCGACACGACATTTCATCAGGGGCGGCTCGTCAATAAGTGCGCCCGTGCGCGCGCACTGCCTAAGAAAGCCAAGCACCAAGCAAAAATAAAATTTATATAAAAAAAAATATTTAACTGATATCAAGAAAACTTGTATATAAGAATAGCGAATGCGAAAGACTTCAAGCGCGACCGCAGCGTGCACTAACTTCTACTGATTGAAATGGTCTGCCGTGTCGCCGTGTGTATTCGTTCGGCGCTCTCTGCCGCTCTCGTTAAATGGATTTTCCCTGTGCGGATTGATCGCGAATATTCGGTTAATCGCCCGATGAGAGGACGTCGCCGTGCGCTATCTGAATACACACTTCAATAATTTAATATGATTGTTTTAGAGTTTTTTGACGCGATTAGAGAAGTTTGAAGTTTATTGACGGTGTTGTGGGTGTTTTTGTTGTTTAAATTTAATAATGGCTAGTAGTTCTGATTATGTCACACGAAGTGTTTATAGTTATGAACCAAAATTCTGTTGAGAACATTCTAAATAACTTTTCGACAATCGATTTCCAAAGGAAAATTGAAATGAAAATCCCAAAAACCGCGTTTTTTTTTTAATATTCTTCTGGGATAAAAAGCACAAAGAAAATCGATACAAAGGTAAAAAGGGGCGTGGCACCTTGAAAATTTTTCGCCTGCGGCGCACACCCTAAATTAAATGTCACGAGCCGCCACTGCATTTCATTTCCTCCGGGACTTCGACTTCCTCACTCAGAAATTTAATGATAGTTTGATATTCCAGTTTAAATATTATAGACAAATTTATACAACACTTATTTTCGAGATATAACTAGACTACTACTGACTCTAGAGCCACCAAATTTTAACTGCTGTATATATATTACCAAATATGTTATTTAAGTTGGACATTGGTCCTTTACTTCTTTTGTTCTTGGTGTTGCTTGTGTATCTTCTATGGTACGGTTGATTGAGATTTCTTCCTCCTTGGTCTTGATTATTCTCTTTTACCTATTGTTCTATGTTTCTTGTTTCTTCCCACTTGTTTCCATTATTTAAATGTTCATTATTCTGCTGAATTTCTGTCCGTCGTTTATGATGGTCGCCAATCTCGTGGGAATTTGTATCCGGTGTTTGGTGGTGCTCGTATGTGTGCTCGTGTAATAAAATTGTTCTGGGATGCGGCTGCCCTTCTGTAATAAGTGTGTCTATGTGTTCTGTTATTGTCGGTATTTGTGAGTTGTTGTGAATTACGGGTATTGGTGTGTATCTTGGTGCGTTCGCGATGATTCTAAGAGGTTTGTTCTAGAGTATTCGCAGTTTTTTGTAGCGCGTTTTGTTAGTTGTACACCATGTCTGAATTTCGTCAGTACTGGTCTTGCAATTGTCTTGTACAGGTTGGTCTTTGTCCGTAAGCTGATTCAGCTGTCATGATTTGCAAGTGGATAAATGACGCCCAGCTGACGGTTTGCCTTTTTTAAGCGTTTATCCGCATTGTTATTCCAAGCCATCCTCTTATCTAAAGACAGCCCCAGATATTTTATATTGTCAATTCAGTTAATCCTGGTATTATTTACTAGCATTCTGGTCGCAGGAAACTTGACCCTCGACTTTGAAAAGAAGTTGGCTTGTGCCTTGGCGTTGTTTAAACGAATTTTCCATTTATCAAGCCAAGTTTGCAGAAGATTTATATGTATTTGCAGTTTAAAGACTTTCAACTTTGGTGATCTGGAGATGGCAGTTATCGCCGTGTCGTCGATAGAGCTGTGTTTGCTCAAGTCGAGGTTTATCTGTAGTATAAACGGTATACCGTCCGTCGATACAGCAAATAACCTGTCCTCTAGAAAAGAAGTGACCACCTTTATTAGGTAATTGGGTGTGCCTGCTCTTATTACCTTTAGTGTGAGTTCGTCGTGCCAGACCTTTTCAAATGCTTTACTTACATCGAAAGGAACCGTTGGTCGCCAGTCTAGTAGTCTGGCGCACCATGCAATGAGCAGTTCTAAATCCGAACTGCTCTGGTGGTAGTACGTTATTGCCTAATACAAAATCGCTTAATCGATGCAGTACTAGTTCTCAATAATTTTGCCTAGACTAGACTGTAGGCTGATTGGCCTGTAGTTGGCGGCCAATGTTAAGTCGTGCCCTGGCTTTGGTATGAGAATTACCTCGACTTTTTTCCACGCTGTGGGAAAGCTACCCTTTACGAATATTGCCTGAGCTAAGGTTACTATGTCCGTTATTATATATAATGATGTCGATCAGGCTATCATAGTTAGGTCGGGCATAATATGTTGTTCGACAGAAACTTTTGGACCTGAATACGTACTATCGCCGATTCACTTCCTTGCAACATCATGAATTTGTGCGACTAATTAAAAAAAAATTAAAGAATAGTTTAACTAACTTCAATGACTACATTGCAACTATTTATTATGTACATCACAAGATAATTATATCTTTACGGTAAACAAGTGTCTTAAAAAAGTGGTGTTATTCTTAATTAATCGCCGGCATATGTCTGCTATGCTGGCTGATGCATCGACCTGCGTAATTAATATAAATAACATCAACAGTTGTGTGTAAGTGTGCACGTATGGGCCGTGCAAAAGTAATGTGCAAGGAAAACATGTAAAAGTAAAGCAAATAATGAATGAAGTTAATAAAGTATTTTTGAAATATACAAACATATTTATTTCATTAACGAGAAACGCCTTGAATAATTCAGGAAAGTCGATGTTTAGGCTGGAATCCTTGAAGGATAATTGGGCCATTTTTCATAGATGAATCTCCCACCCATTTAAACGAAATTCCAATATTCACCATTATATCACTTTTATTGGCGCTATCCAGTGTTGGGTATTGGTAGAGGCAGACCAGACAATGTGGAAGAGTAATCTAACAGAATTATCGAGGCTTCGAGCACCATTACTGCCTCCGGCAGCTCCTGAATGTTAGAAGACATTTCTGTGACTGGTATTTTCCTTGGCTTAATTTGGAGACTGTGAAAAATGTATCTAAAGGGTGTCCCAGAATGTATGCACATTTTATATATCGTTTTTGTCATAGCAGGCTTCTGAAAATTTGATAGCTGTCATGTAATGTATTGCAATTAATAGCCATGGAAGGCTACACGGTAGAACAGCGCGTTGTTATCGTGAAAACGTATTATAAATGCGGAGAATGTTATGCGGAAACAGTTTGTAGAGTGCGAGCCGCTTTTGGAAGAAATAATGCACCAAGACATAAGACAGTGCAAAGATTGATCAAGAAATTTGAACAAAGTGGTTCAGTTGGAAACATAAAATTAACAGGGCGGCCGCGTACTGCTCGATCTATTGAAAATATTGCAGCAGTGTCGGAAGGTGTTGGTGAGAATTCAGGCACGTCGATTCGGCGTCGGTCACAGCAAGTGAACATTACCAAAAGCGGTATGCAGCGAATTCTTACAAAAGATTTGCATTTGCAAGCCTATAAAATCCAATTGACCCAAGAATTGAAGCCAGAAGATCATGGGTTGCGCCGTGAATTTGTTAATTTATGTTCAATTAAATGGATACGTCAATAAGCAGAATTGTCGAATTTGAGGGGAAGAGAATCCTCGTGTTATTCACCGAAAACCAATGCATCCTCTACGAGTCACCGTTTGGTGCGGTTTTTGGTTCGGCAGAATAATTGGGTCATACCTCTTTGAAGACAAGGCTAGAATTGCACTAACAGTGAATGGCGAGCGTTATCGTGCAATGTTAAGCTGGCATTACATATATGCAAGTTTGAAGCAATGCAAGTTTCATGCAATGCAAGTGGGCCTTTCTCTTGCATTGCCCGCGATATTACATCTAGGCAATTTTGATGCAAGTTTTAGATTTTGACAAGGGTGATAGTAGGGCTACCAACCCTACAAAATAACTAAAATTTTTAGGTTACAGTTATAATTACTGCTAGTAGGTACAACACAAGTGTACTAACCTCTGAATCGCCTTGCTTTTACCCTTTTCCATTTTAAACACGATTATAAATAAAATCTTGAAAGAAAATCACAGAGCAAAACTGTATAAAAATAAAACTAACATAACCACAAAAAACATTTCAATAACTTTTTTGTACGGTTGGTAATAACGAAATTACTAAAAAAGTTACTAGGCTTGCATACGACTTGCACCGAAAATAGCGCAGGTTCTAATTTTTCGTCTTGCATGAGAATTGCACCAAACTTGCCCCTGCGCATGCGCTTTATACTCTTTGGTATTGCATATCACTTGCATTGCACGAGACTTGCATCATGTAATGCGGCTTTTAGAAGAGTTTCTGTGGACTGAATTAGACCGAATTAATGTGGAAAACTTATGGTTTCAACAAGACGGAGCGACCTGTCACACTGCGCGTGAAACAATGGACTCGTTACGACTGAAATTTCCTGGTCGTGTCATATCTAGCAATGGTGATCAGAATTGGCCACTACGATCCTGCGATATAACACCGTGCGACCTTATTCTCTGGGGTTTTCTTAAATCTCGTGTTTATGCCAATAAACCAGCCGCAATTCCTGGCTTGAAGAACGAAATTCGACGCGTCATTGATAAAATTCGTTTACAAATATATGAAAATGTTATCAATAATTTCGTCAAAAGGGCAAGGGCCTGCCAGCAAAGCCGCGGTGGACATTTGTCACATATTGTGTTTCACACTTAATCGTAATATGTATTTTCTCTAATCCCAGTAAAGTTTTGACATATTTCAAGAAATAAATATGTTTTGTTAACAAATAAAAATGTGCGTTCATTTTGGGACACCCTTTAGAACGTTTTAGCTTTACAGGTTATATTTTTGAAAATTTGTGTTATACTTTTGTGGATATTATTTGAGTGATGGTTGAAGGCATACCAAAAACCAAACTGTTACATTTTATACCACTTGTAAACGACGTAAATTTTTCAGCAATGCAAACCAAGAGTCATACTAAACTACAAAGAACAGCTGAATCGACATTACCTTTACAGGAACCTTGAACACAATAAAAATAATGAGGCTACCAAATATCTTATTAATTTATTTTCACAAATCTAATCTAATTCGCATTATTAAATATATAAAGCTCACCAGCAACTTCATATCTGCTACTTAAAATCTCCCGCATGCCTACTTATCTTCTTCCTGTGTTGCTTGCCTGATGTGACTCATTTAATCGAAGACCAGTCAGGAAATTTAAAAAGCCTGACAGCTAGAGCTCACTGATGCATTGTTATGGGATATTTGCATTCGCTAACTACTTCCGCTAGAGGTCGTGTGTGGGCCCTTTCATTATTAGCGAGCGACTAAGAATGCCATCGTAGAGAACTTTCATACAATCGTCTTAGAAAGCTGTAAAATTTACATAACTATGGGGTTTTTTGCCGTAGGTATTTAAAGCGAAAATAGTTAATAAAGGTCACGCGCAAGTAAACAAAGGCGATAGGAAACGGGAATGCGCACTGCACAATTCTCGCTAATACATACAGGGTTCCGATAAAGACACGGATAAGCTTTATCATGAATGTATGGATATGTGATCATAAATCGTTCCGAGCCGTCGGCGTCGTCCTCGTTTGAAATGAATTTTTCTAGAAAAAAAATACATACATGCAGGGTGAACCAGAAAAGGGTTACCTACTTACGTGTATCTAGTTACGTATATTCCTTAACATCCTAATGAAGTTTCACATTTTTAAATTCTACAATCAATTCCAGACAATTTTCATGCAATATGCCCGACTTCCTATCTTCAACTGGATTCAAAATATTAACACAGTTCACGAACAAGTTCGGTGTCAAAAAAGATACTGTATCTCTGATCAACTACTGATTATGAACATTCTGATTGAAAAGCATATTGAATGCCAATTTCCAATATATCTGATGACCTACCTCGACTACGAGAAACCATTCGACTCGGTAGAGCACAAGGGCGGTTTTAGCTTTTCAACATGGGGGGGGGGGGGATTCTCAAATCCCAATTTTTTAAAAAAATTGTATCAATTACCTATGCATTTATATAGGTACATTTAGAAACGTGGAAACATAGAAAAGCTGTTACTACCCTGAACTGACTAGGAAATAAGCTTTGGGGGGGGGGGGGGGGGGTTAGGAAAAGAATAGCGCCGCAGACGAAACATTTTTGGGTGCCACGCCCCTCTTTCAATAATGATGCTTGGTTTTCAAGTAAGAAAATTAAAAAAACGCAACAGAAAATTACAAAAACAAGCGGACAGCGGATGCTGTTCAACAGAAACAAGAAGAAAATGCAATGCTTGGTTGCCACGATATCCGCGAAGGCGAGATAGTTATAATTAGCCGCGTAACCTCGTAAGGGTAAATCGCGCGTATTCACCTAAGTATGAACGGCAACAAGGCAATATGCGAAGCCAAACGGGCGTCGCGTCGTGTCATTGAGGCACTGCAAGCAGCATTTGGTTGTACCTTGTACCTATTGTTTTTCTGCTTTTTTAATATTTTTGCTTTTCGCTTCTTCTAAACTCATGGGGGGGTAATTACCCTATTACCCCCCTTCCCCCCCCCCCCGTAAAACCGCCCTTGGAGCACAAGGACGTTGCATAATTGCACTTGTCGCAATTGTCGAAATATTTAAATATTCACCAACAGAATATATTTTACCTCCTAAATTGTTCACGCTTGCTATATAGAAGATAGGGTAAGGTTTCCTATATTGAACCAATTTTTATAAAAACCGCTGTAGCCTGGCAAAAAATGTTACAATTGTGATTTGCAATTTGGAGACGTTTGGTCCCCATAAAGTATAAAAAAATTAATTGCTGTTCAATTTGGGAAACGAGTTGCTTAAGTTGAACCACCAATATCCCAATTTAAACCCGCACAGTATTTAACAAGATTAAGCACTGACTTTTATCACGTAATAGGATAAGAGTTTTCCATGTGTTATGATAACGAAAGAAGGGTTGTATGTTATAGAACTTTGTTTTAGACAGGACTAACCTCACATGGACACTATATCAGCAACAGTATAAAGTTAGTTCGATTTATTTTTGCTAGACCAATTAAACCAAATTAAAAACTAATTTTGCTGTCTTTTTATTCTTCCACTTTGACCACCCTTACAATATTACAATATTTGCATTGTTAAACACGTTATAAATCAGTATAACACCATAAAGCACTGCACCGAGATATCGTTAGGATTTCATTGGTTTTTACCATAGCGAATGAATCAGAACTTCAATTAATTACGGCCTCATTGCCGTCTGAATATCACGAGGGTTAGAAAGACATGTTCTGTATAGAACGGATATTTCACGTATTTCCGCGAACTGCACTTAGCTTGACACACATGTTAGATCAAAACACGTGCTATTATTTTCTCAGCCACGTGGAGTATCTGCTTACTTTGAAGTCTAAGGACACTGATTTGTTTATGTCGCTACAGCGCTCTGGCTCGAGAAGAACAACCAACGAGAAGCGACCGTTGAAGCATTAACATAAGATTGCCTGTTGTCGGTTAAAACATCACAGAAACTAATTTACGTATTCTCGAGGCCGCATACCTATTGCAAGGCTACCGATTAATGGATTTCGTAGAAGTGAATTTAATATTATTTAGTTTAGAATATAGCACGCTTTTATGATTGCAAAAGACGAAATGTTTTCCGACAATTAGAATGCTGCGGGATAAAACACTGATGACTTTTAATAATAGGCTAGACGCGAGAGATCTGGCCGTTTTGCCAGTAAAATAGAATAAAAATATCTTGTTGCTACGCTAGAAGACTGTAGAACTCTTAAACACGGGCGGCGTTTTTCCTTTAGTGCAGCGTTGCCGATTTGCACTTTGAATTTGTGTGCCAGGTTGTTGATTGAAAAAGATTAAAAGATAAATTTAAAAAACGTATATGCAGTTTCTTACATACACTATTGGACAAAAGTAGAGCAACAAAGTGCTTTTATTTCTTTGAGTTTAAAAAATTAATTATATGATTGTGATCCCCAGCTAATTTTAATGAAATATTATCCCCACAATATTAGTAATTTTTCACAATATTTTGGTACACTAAACAAAATGAAGGTAGAGAAATATTTATAATTATAAAAATCGACAAAATAAAGTGCGACAAAAGTAAAGCAACAAATTGTGTCAACAGTATTTTATTTTACATATTACGATAAAAAACCATTGAGCGCATTTAATAATTACAATAGCTAAAAGTATTATGTTAATAGTTAATAGAATATCCATTGAGGCAATCAATTTTTAAACAGTATTTTCGGGAAGGTTTGTAAAAACTTCATTGATTTTATTTACCAATGATTGTTTATTTGGAAATAATTGTGTAGGAATTCCACGTTCAACTTCTTCCCATAGATTTTCAATGGGGTCAAGGTCTGGGGATTGTGCCGGCCACTGCAAAACCCAAACGTTATTTTCTTGAAACCACTCTTGAACAATTCGTGAAGAGTGCTTTGGATCATTATCCTGTTGGAAAATAAAACGCAACGGCATTTCCCACCCTGCATAAGGCAACATTACATTTTGCATTATATCCCTATAGACAAATCGATCCATGGTGTCATTAATGAAGTTTAAAGGACCCACCCCATTCCATGAGAAACAACCCCATAGAAAAACACTGCCTTTGCCATGTTTAACTGTGGGTGTAACGTATTAGAGATTAAACCTTGTGTTGATTGGCCGTCTTGCACGCTTCATTCCATCAGAATTGAAATTTTTATAAAGCGTTTCATCGCTAAACAAAACTTTTTTCCACTCGTCTACTGTCCAATTTAAATGTCGACGTGCAAATTCAAGCCTAGCTACTCTATTTCTTGCCGAAATAAGGGGCTTTTTAGCCGGGCGTCTACTAAATAACTTTGCGTCTATCAACCTTCTTTGAACTGTCCGTGGACTAACCATAATTTCGGGAATTTCAGCAAAAAACTAGGTGCAGACCATAGGCATCGTAACTATAGATCTGACACGCCATTCATAAATGCTATAAAATTGTGATGCCAAAATCGTTTGGTGGCGAGACGCTGTGAGGAGCTAGGTGGGGCCGAGAGTGGGGATTACGCTGACTTTACATATGCATGCGACAAAACTCCAGGAAAACAACATCCGCTATGCCGAGTATTGTCGAGTCGATGCGGTTGGCCACGAAAATGATGAAATCTGGGCGGATCCGTTATTGCTACGTTGCCATACTACAGATTTTTTACAAGGTTTTAGGCAATGTTATATATTTCCCACATCATGTTATTCTAGTTAATCATATAAGTTAACACTTTTAATAGAGTAAGCCCAGAAAACTACGTTTTCTGTGGCGTAAGTCAGACAAACCAAGTGGAGGGGAGCAGCTTATATGTTGATTTACTTTACACTGGAATACAATGATGACATCACGTTTATTTGTTATTGTTCGGTCTAATAGTTACGATGTCTATGGTGCAGACATCCAAGGATCGTTTTTGAGAAATCCTTTTAATGCGTCTGTCTGTCCAAACTGTTGTTTTTTTCGGCCTTCCCGATTTCGGTAGATTCTCTAAATGTCCCCTTTGAATGTAACTTGAAATTATTTTGGATACGCTGTATCTTGGTAAAACAAGCCGTCTTGAAATTGTGGCTTGTATTGTACCTTCCAAGTGTGCATTCATTACTCTCTGCTTTAATTCTTTCGAAATTGGAATACCTCTTGGCATGATTAATACAGTACAGAAATATTACTGAAACATAAAATAAACTCTGTAAAAATACTTTAACCTTTACTTTAACTAAAACCTTTCTTTTTTAAGAAAATACTAAAATGTTGCCTTACTTTTGACGCATTACAATACTGTATTTGAAAGTTTACGTCAATATCAGTTCATTTCTTTTGATTGTTGGAAAAAGCTGTTGTCGCCGATAACAGAAGCCTACTTTGATATTTAAGACACGATGTATTTAAATACGATATCATGCATTTAATATTATGAAATCGAGATTTCTTTCATTTTTCGAAAGTATTGCTCTACTTTTGTCTGATAGTGTAGATATCAATTTAAATATGCCAATTACATCCCATTTAAAATTTGGAACCCTCACCCCTTCAATGAATCAAAATATTGTAAAATATGTATCCTTATAACCGTTTCCAAGACATCGCCTTGTAATACTTTAAACAACTCACAAATAATGATATTCATGAGATATTTATGAAATGTTTCAAATATTTTTTACTTTAATTTAAAAAGTTAAGAAATACCAGTTATTTTGTTTCAAATGTTTATTCATTCATATGAAGGCTTTGTTAAAGGTGGCCTACTGATGTTCCAATCTAAAAATACAGGAGACCATCACGAAGATATAAATGCCGATGTCTTTAAAGAATGGTTTGAACAAATGTTAGATCTTATACCAAAAGATGCAATAATTGTATTGGATAATGTAAGTTATCACTCTAGGCTGACAGAAAAATTACCGACAAGTGCGTGGCGTAAAAGTGAAATAACAGAATGGCTAAGTTTAAGACAAATATAATTTCCATTAGATTTCTTAAAAAAAGAACTATTGGTACTAGCCAATTTACATAAAAATGCATTCAAAAAATATGTAGTCGATGAAATAACGAAGTTACGAGAAATATCTGTGCTGAGACTCCCTCCTTACCACTGCGAATTAAACCCGATCGAACTAAAATGGGCTCAAATAAAGACAGATGTCGCATGTCGCCAGAAAAAACTCATAAAACGGTGGATTTAAGAAGACTCTATAATGAAGCCATGGGTAAATTCAGTGCGGTAAAGTAGAAAAAGTGTATCGATCATGTAATAGAAGAAGAAGCCAAAATGTGGCCGGTAGATATAATAATATAATTATATTATGTAAAATAGTACCACCCATTGTTATTTATTAGTTAATACGATTTTTTAAATGATTTCATATGTTATAAATACCTACGAATATAAAATAATACAATTTTAGGAGAATAGAACGCTCCTGGCTGAGGGATTTTCTCAATAATAATAGTAAATCCTCCAATATAACAATAGCTTGTAATACATTCAGGATGGACCTACCTAAAGAATGCTCGTTATTTGAATCATTTAATGTAAACACAATAGATTTTAAGGGATGGTGTTTAAATTGTTCTTGATACCCCGGTATGCGTTTTGCATAGTTAATGCGCATTTATAACTTCACGCTATTTAAAGATAGACTATAAGAATGTATATTTTCGTTTTGAAAGTTTATTTTTTTTTAAACATCTTTGTTTTTCACAGATAAAAGTTAAATTTGTTTAAAAAATAATAATAAAAGCTTAATAAAATAAATGTTGTACTTTATTTTACCTCGTCTGCTTACATACATTACATATTAACATAATAATATCCGAGTTACCTCGACATAATTAAAAGTTCCTTTTTTATTATGGTACATATAATAATTAACTTTACTAATATTGTGTACAATAACTGACTCAAATATTGTAAATATATCTGAAAAATGCATAAATACCATAGTTAGCCTGCATTTTATAATTACATAAATATTGTAATATTACCTTATAGAAAGTAATTTTACATTTTACAATTTTAGTTATTTTACATTAAATATGTAATATTACATACATTAGATTTAGTGTTGCACCAAAGTAACCAATGACCTAGTGTGTAATTTTACACAATATTTTGATTAATGTTAGTATCTGGTCAAAGGGAAAAGACAAATCTTTACCAAAAATGTAAGTAATGCTTTTAGAATTCTCTATATTTTTTCTATATATTAGATTTATTGTACTACAACAGCAGAATAGGGCAAGGCTTTTGTAATCATTGTTTGTTGATTAGAAATCAATCCTGATTAAATTTAGGGTGGTTTTCTTCTCACCAGCAGCACTATCAAAAATATACCTCTGTTATAAACGACATGCATTCAAATGCAACTCTTCAGCAGTTAAAAGAATAATAATATGTACTAGAAGGATCGTAAAGCACAATCGTGTGATCGTCGCCTAGGCCACGGAGGTAAAATACTTAACGTAACTCATGCCGATGCACTGGGACAAATTTCATCTAACATAAGCTAAATTAGTCGTTTTACTAAAAAAAAAAAAACCTCGTAAATCTGTTTTGTACCGTTTAAACATAGCTTCGTATCCGTGTCTAAAATATCGTAATTATTTCATTGAACGTAGTGCCGTTATTACAAAATTTTTAAAGCTCGTATGTCCAATGAGCTCTTAATAACTATGTTACATAAGATTATTCTCTTCTTATTCTATTTCGAGCATGTTAATTTTTTATCTTTGTTGTGCGTTTTCTTGAAGCTTATTTCATGCATACAGGTTGTCTCAAAAACAAGTTATGACGGTTATTTTTTTAAATGTATACCCCTATTTTATAATATTTTTCTGAAGTCTGCATAAAATTCTAAACATATTTTATGAAATATGTCATATACTTAAATTCAGCCGTTTGCGAGAAAATCGATATTCGGATTTTAACACATGATTTTTTTTATTATAGCTTAAATCATGAAGACTGTTGTAAATAAAGCCTTCGGTTGTATGGTTGTCACACTGACAGTGACGGTTGACCCCTGATTTCAGTAGTTTTGCCTGTCAAAGTGTCTGGCAAAAGTTATCTCGTTTTAGAAGATACACAATTAAATGGGTTATTGTCGGTTCAAGAACACCACCATAAGGGGAGCAGTACTATTGCTTTGGAAAATCAGATCTGCAAAACATCCGTCCTAAAGTATTTAGACAAAAATAGATTCCATCCTTACAAAGTCCAATTGGTTCATGAACTCAATGAAGATGATCCAGACAGAAGAGTCCAATTTTACGGGATAATGATGAATATGTGCAATAATCATCCACAGTTTTCAAAACGAATTGTATTTTCGGATAAAGCAACGTTTTGTTTGAATGGAAGTATAATTAAACAAACTGTTGGTGTTGGGCTACAGAAAATCCACGCTGATTTATGGAATGTCACACCCAATATCCTTAAAAAGTTAATGTTTGGGCAGGCATTATTGAAAATAGAATTTTGGGACCATCTTTTATTGACGGAAATTTAACAGGTGAAACAAATTTAGAATTTTTAGAAAATAATCTAATACCGTACTTTGCCACATTATACCCTAATCCAGAAGATCCTGATGCACCGAACAAGAAAGATGGAGTTCCGGCCCATTACACCCGCCGTGTGCGTGAGCACCTTAATACAGTTTTACTCGAACGATGGATTGGCCGGCGAGTTTTAATTGAATGGCCAGTCAGATCTCCAGATTTAACCCCTTTCGATTTTTTTTGTGGGGTTATCTTAAGTCTAAGGTATATGTTAACCGACCAAATAATATTAAAGATTTAAAGAACAGAATAAGAAGCGAAATAAGATTGATAGAACATTAAGTCGTTAATAACGTTCTGCAAGAATCGGGTACTGCCAGACTGTTGGTGTAAGTCATTTCCAACATTTGATAAAGTGACTTTGAGTTTCTTTTGAAGTTTCTTTACTTTTCGCTAATAAATAATGTGTTGTTGTGTTGTTGTTCTACCAAAGCATGTTGTTAACAAAAATACCTAAAGGCGGGGCTTCACCAAACTGGCCTAGCCCGGCGGCACGTGCCGGCGGCATAGGCCGCCGGCTTTTGCCTAAAATAAAATAGACAAAAACGTTCATCAGGGCCGCCGGCTTGTTTTCGCTAGCGGCAAAATGTCGGTAAAGATCAAAAGGAATTCTCGCGGCCTACGGCTATTGTTTCACTTCTGGTTAAAATACGGGCACTCCAGTGTGCATTTTGCAGTTACCGAGTTTACGTCGTGTGCGTTTCGTGTGAATTTTAAATAGTATGATGGATAGCCAAGGACTAGATGAGCACTCACAAGAGGATACTCACTATATGCGCTTCTCCTTAAACTGGGACGTACCCAAAACCTGCGTTTTTTCAGTTTCCTTTTTCGAATAATCTGCAGGGCCAGATACCCTAAAAGAAAATTTTCGTCATCCATACCTCTCCACGAACAAAGACTCACAGACCAAAAATTAAAAAGCCGAATGTCATTTTGCCCATTTTGGTGTGGTCGAATTTAATTTCGCGGCAAGGCCACTGATGGCCACTGCAAGCCGCTGAACATTTAGCCGGCGGCAGAGCCGCCAGTGCCGCCGGGCTAGGCCAGTTTGGTGAAGCCCCGCCTTAATACATCATGGAATAAAGCTGCAATTCAAGAATGGTTAACTGCTAATAAAATAAAATTTGATTATACAATGTTAAAAGCCGAACTTTTACAAATTGTTAATAGGTTGGTACAAGATATTTTGTATGCCCTTTTTTTAACATATTCTTGAATATTAAACTTAAATTGTTTTCAGACATAAGCTACCAAAAAAATATTTAGTTGATAACCTGGCTGAGCAATATGGACATAAAGTTTTACGGCTTTCTCCATATCACTGTATGTTCAATCCGATTGAACATATTTGGGGGATTACCAAAAATTATTACAACAGTCATATTGGTCGAGATGGCAGTACAGAAACTGACTGTATGAATAGCAAAGAATCATTGGGTGCTGCTACTCCTGATGTTTGGAAAAATTCAATTCGGCACACAGAAAGCGAGGTATTAAAATGGTATGAAAAAGAATATGTATTAGATAGACTGAACATTCAACCCATTATTTTTAAAGTAAATTAAGCGAGTGATTTAAGTGATTTGGAGGATGATTGAAGATCCATCTTTGTATTATTATTTCATTAAGAAACATTTTCAAGGAAATAGGTTTCAGATGGTAGAAAGATGAACTGAGGCGAGCGCTTATGGAACTTTCCCATGTTGCCTTTAAACGACTAGTATTTTTGAAAGAATATATTAAAGAGAAAGAAGCATTCTTGTACCAATTCGTTTTCTTGGATAAAACATGGATTTTTCAGAATGGTGCCAATGATCGATCTCGGCAAGATGAAAATACAAGAAATATTGGATCTACTAAAGTTAATGGTAAAAGGTATTATGCAGTAAACAAATATACAGCGTGTCTTCGGAAGTTCTTACCAAAAGGGAAACTTTTTAATTATTAACTCTACGAAAAAAAGGGCCTCATCTTAAAAAGTCTTGCTTGGTGAGAAAATAATTGCACAAGAATATTTGTATGTTGGACATACAGAGTCAAAAAGTACCGGGTTTAAAATTTATAAAAGACGTCGGCTATATCTCCAAAACTAATAGTCGTAAAAATTTGAGGTAAAAAAATTCTAGGCCACAGGGCGCTTTTTGCGAAAGACCACTGCCGTCTCGAAAAGAACAGGCCGTCATGTTAAGATCGTGACGTCACCCTAGAAGATGGAAATTATTATAGAGCTATAATATGGCATGTAGGTAATAAAATTAAAGATAAGTACCTACCTTATAAATTATATCAAATGAGGTATAGAATTGTATATTAAAAAGGTATTTTGATGAAATTAGTATACAGGGTGATTCAAGACGAGGGACCGCCAAATCTTTTAAGAGGTATTTCCGACTTTTTTTTTATTTTAAAACTTATGTTTTCGGATCAGCCCTATTCAATTAAAAGCTTGATCTTTCTGTATATTTTCATGGTATATTAAAACTAGCTGTCCACTTGGATTTTTTTCAAAGGAATATATGACATTTTACAGTTTACGTTTGTTATTAAATATAATATGATGTAGGTAGGTATCTGTACTTGAAAGTACGTTTAAAGTTAATACTTACTTTTTATTGGAATTGGAGTGACACTTTAATAACATTTTTACAGACTGTGGTTTGATTGCAGTTTTTTCATAGGTTCATCTTAAATCATGTTTTTTTTTTAACTTTTAATAAAATACTTACGAGGGTTCTTATTATAGCAAATGTTTAAGAAAGGTATAGTCAGTATATAGGTGAGTAAAAAAGCAAATTGATTTGAAAAAATCGTCATATAGTCATGTCATACAACCGCCACCAAAAATACACACACTTAAACATGCAACTATTGTTAGGTACCTAAATTTACCTATGCTAGAATCAGTTGCAACTTTGAACCACTTGTAAAACAATTAAGTACTTTTCAAGGAGGTACTTGAAAAAGAATATATTTTAATAAACAATAATATGTTATCTAAGTAGGTACTGTCTTCAATCACTGCCTTCAATACTCCTTCGAGGTTATGAAAATAATCCGCAACTTTTTATGGCCCATGAAAAATTTGTTTATAAACTCTGATTAACAAACATTACAAACAACATCATTTTAAATAAAATTCTCTATCAGCAGGTAGGTACCTCAATTGGTATATACTGTCAATTTATTCTCCTCGAGAAACCATACAGGCTTTATATAACTTGGATATTTGACTGGAAAAATAAGGGGACATCAAGAGGGACCTGCTTGAAACTTGTAGGTATCTTTTAACCGATATTTTAACTAACAAGAACTTGTATTGTATGAAAAACTAAAGAAAATGTACAACGTATTAGGTTATTATTCTCAATCTCAATATTTATTTCATGTCATTTATTTGTTTTGTTATTAAATTGTTGTCATAACCTAACCTAAGTAAGACATGCTCAATCTTTAATATTATACTATCTGTTTTATAGCTAATCAATACACTATAATATATGTTTATTGCCTAATAAAAACTTAAACAATATAACAAAATAATATATAAAAGGTTACCTACACTGTAAAGTGTTACCTACCGTCAGGTCTGGTTGCCCTTCCTAACTATAAGAACTTGTCGTCAAAGTGCTTTATACAAACACTGGTACATTTTCGCACTACCAAATCGTCTCTTGGGATCCTTTTTATCCACAGATGACATTTTTCCACATCCTTTGGAAAGTGAAAAACAGCAATATTTTCCCCGACAATATACCTAGTTGGAGTTACACCCCCGTACACAACACGAATTGGGCATTTTTCACAACACTTTAATTAAATAACTGATAGTTTCACACATGAAGATCTAAACGAAGTTAAATTAATGTTATAGTTTTTCTAAAATAATCTCACTAAACTGCTAAAAACAACAAAAAACTTAAGGAAACACCGAAACTGCCTACCAAAACAATGGAAGCCGGTCAAAACTTCCCATCGACTAGAAACAGCTGATTGTGAAAGTAGGCGGGAACATGACGGCCTGTTCTTTTCGAGACGGCAGTGGAAAGACCCAGTTTTGGAAATAAGTATTTCTGGATAAGTAGGCTTTGAAACTATTGATTGTTGTTGGTAACAGAATAGGTGTTTTAGCAGCGACAGTGACAGTTCAGCAACTGTAATTTCTGTTTCAAAACGTGAACTTTTTGTTAAAAAAAGGTTTTCCCGTTTCTTAGTTACTTTAAATAATAATAGTGATGACTAAACTGACTGTTCATGAAAAAATAGAAATAGTTCTTATTATTGGCGATAATTATAAGACGCATCGCGAGGCTGCCGAAACTTTTAATACTAGACACCCAAATAAACATATTAGCCACGTTACTGTCGGCAATGTCGTCAATAAATTTAAGAATACTGGCTCTGTCGAAAATAATTTCAAGAAAACACATGCAGTTCCAACACTTACTGAAAAAAATCGATTACAAGTATTGCAAGCGGTTGTGGAAAATCCAAAAATTTCATTGGAAGGAATAAAGAACACAGTTCAAGATAACGTGTCAAGAGCTTCTGCTAGCAAGATACTTAGAATAAATAAATTTTATCCGTATAAGCCAAAATTTGTACACACGCTCAAACCTGGAGATATAGAATTGCGTTTCATGTTCTGTGCTTGGTTCCAAGGAGAAGTTGAAGACGACATTTTCTTTTCAAGGATAATTTTATTCAGTGATGAGGCAACATTTACTTCTAATGGTGTCGTGTGTTCCCAGAATTGTCGTTGGTGGAGCGATGTGAACCCTAATTTCGTAATCGACTGCCGTGACAAAACGTATTTCAAAACGAATGTTTGGTGCGGTATTTTAAATAATCAAATAGTGGGTCCATATTTTCTCCATCAAAATATTAATAGTGAGATTTACTTAAATTTCCTAAGAACCGAAATGTTTATATTTATTAACGGCCTTCCATTAAACGCGCGACAGGCTGTTTGGTATCAGCATGATGGAGCTCCTTGTCACAGCGCAGCCAGGGTCAACGAATATTTGGATAGAACTTTTTCACAAAGATGGATAGGACGCCGTTCAGAAGTACCCTGGCCACCTAGGTCACCGAACATTACACCCCTAGATTTTTTCTTGTGGGGTCATTTGAAGCAATTAGTCTACAAGCACAGACCATTCCGTGATATTGACCACCTGGAAGAAACTATAAGGCAGTGTATCCGGCTAGTTACTCCTCATATGATCAGAAACGCTGTGCCAGAGTTTTCTAGAAGGACAATCATTTGTATGCAAAAAGACGGGGGCCATGTGGAGACCTAGATTATTTTTGGAGTCATTTAGTTTTATTTGTTATTGGGAAATTAGAAATTGGCCACCTCATAGAAATTAGTGCACTAAAATTGTAATACTATTTTTATCCACCATAAAAGTAGAGTCAAAAAGTACCGGGTTTAAAATTTATAAAAGACGTCGGCTATATCTCCAAAACTAATAGTCGTAAAAATTTGAGGTAAAAAAAATTCTAGGCCACAGGGCGCTTTTTGCGAAAGACCCAGTTTTGGAAATAAGTATTTCTGGATAAGTAGGCTTTGAAACTATTGATTGTTGTTGGTAACAGAATAGGTGTTTTAGCAGCGACAGTGACAGTTTAGCAACTGTAATTTCTGTTTCAAAACGTGAACTTTTTGTTAAAAAAAGGTTTTCCCGTTTCTTAGTTACTTTAAACAATAATAGTGATGATTAAACTGACTGTTCATGAAAAAATAGAAATAGTTCTTATTATTGGCGATAATTATAAGACGCATCGCGAGGCTGCCGAAATTTTTAATACTAGACACCCAAATAAACATATTAGCCACGTTACTGTCGGCAATGTCGTCAATAAATTTAAGAATACTGGCTCTGTCGAAAATAATTTCAAGAAAACACATGCAGTTCCAACACTTACTGAAAAAAATCAATTACAAGTATTGCAAGCGGTTGTGGAAAATCCAAAAATTTCATTGGAAGGAATAAAGAACACAGTTCAAGATAACGTGTCAAGAGCTTCTGCTAGCAAGATACTTAGAATAAATAAATTTTATCCGTATAAGCCAAAATTTGTACACAAGCACAAACCTGGAGATATGGAATTGCGTTTCATGTTCTGTGCTTGGTTCCAAGGAGAAGTTGAAGACGACATTTTCTTTTCAAGGATAATTTTATTCAGTGACGAGGCAACATTTACTTCTAATGGTGTCGTGTGTTCCCAGAATTGTCGTTGGTGGAGCGATGTGAACCCTAATTTCGTAATCGACTGCCGTGACAAAACGTATTTCAAAACGAATGTTTGGTGCGGTATTTTAAATAATCAAATAGTGGGTCCATATTTTCTCCATCAAAATATTAATAGTGAGATTTACTTAAATTTCCTAAGAACCGAAATGTTTATATTTATTAACGGCCTTCCATTAAACGCGCGACAGGCTGTTTGGTATCAGCATGATGGAGCTCCTTGTCACAGCGCAGCCAGGGTCAACAAATATTTGGATAGAACTTTTTCACAAAGATGGATAGGACGCCGTTCAGAAGTACCCTGGCCACCTAGGTCACCGAACATTACACCCCTAGATTTTTTCTTGTGGGGTCATTTGAAGCAATTAGTCTACAAGCACAGACCATTCCGTGATATTGACCACCTGATAGAAACTATAAGGCAGTGTATCCGGCTAGTTACTCCTCATATGATCAGAAACGCTGTGTCAGAGTTTTCTAGAAGGACAATCATTTGTATGCAAAAAGACGGGGGCCATGTGGAGACCTAGATTATTTTTGGAGTCATTTAGTTTTATTTGTTATTGGGAAATTAGAAATTGGCCACCTCATAGAAATTAGTGCACTAAAATTGTAATACTATTTTTATCCACCATAAAAGTAGTTCTCTTAAGTAGTGTTTTTATTGTGTTATTGTTAACTGTTCTTGTTATAGTCTGTTGGCCTTTAAACACTCTCCAAGTTTTTAGTTTTGGAGATATAGCCGACGTCTTTTATAAATTTTAAACCCGGTACTTTTTTTCGTAGAGTTAATAATTAAAACGTAGGATAAAGGTGCCGTTTCACACTCCCCAGTCGGTAGACCGCACGATTAAAAACCGTACGGTCGATGACCGGCTCAAGATGGCCTCAGACACGCCGACGAACCGTAAAATAGTAAAATAAAAAAAAAATAAAAAGTTTCCCATTTGGTAAGAACTTCCGAAGACACGCTGTATAAACAATGGGAAATTTTTATATTTTTATCTTGTTTTTATGAAAAAAAAAACTGTAATTCCCTCACTCGGATATTTTGGTTACAAGCTGGCAACACTGTCGATATCTGACGTCACTTAAAGGATATGACGTACAACGGTTTTAAATTTGCATTAAATATATGAATCTTATTTATAATTATTTATTTAATTATATTTTTATATTATTTATTTATAATATAGTTAAATAGAATTTTATGCAGAATCAAAAAAAAAATTATCAAAGAGGGGGGTGTCCATTTAACAAAAAAAAGCAAACCGTAATAACTTGTTGTTGGGACAACCTGTATACATGAGATAAGCTTTAAAAAATGCACAACAAAAGTACGACAGGTTCGAGCGTTTTTTCGAAAAACAACACATGAATTTTAAATGAATTTGTTCTAACCGTTACGTTTTCACTGTATATACGCAAACATCGGAAACAAACATATTGTGAGTTTCTTTGTTTTTATAATTTACATAAATCAAAACTTTTGTATTCACACCCACATTTACGTTAATTTTGCTTTAGTCTTGTAAAAAATTCATGTATCCTAATTACGATACATCAATCCTTACCATAATATAGTCCGACACAAAATAAATGGTACCCAAATGTAAACAATAACTCATTTTTATAGATTAAGACAAAATAGGTATCTATTTCGACCTACGACAATATCAGACATGACAGAATTATTAACTTAAAGAGTCATTGTTTGGTCTGCGATGTAATACTGTAATAACAATACCTGGTAATGTCAGTTTTTTCATTCTACTTTCAACAACATTAAATTAGCATATTATAGGTATGATATACTTTGCTAACGAGTGCATTATCTGATGTATACAAAGGACCGTAAAATTGTATTGTTATCTGGAAGAAATTTTAACAATATTTTTTGACCCACACACAAGCCGAAGAACAGTTTTAATATCTAGGCCCCACAAAAAAAGTACAGCAAAATTTAGCCATAAGTTAAGTAGAATATTTAATAAAATTGTCTTTTTATGTCTCTACCCTGATATACAGGCTGATCCAAATTAAGTGCCCATCACTAGCAACTTTGGTATTTTTAAAGATGCAAAACTGTTTAAATTAGCAAACTAATTTTGTAATATATTTTTCGGTTAAAATCTCAAATTTAAAACAAAAAAGCTTATAATAAATTGTCTTATTGAGGTTAGTATCGTTGATATTAGATATCTAAATATTAATAGGAGTACAGTGGCGGTTCCTGTATAAGGGCTGCAAAGCTGCAGAACCACCAAACTTTAAAACCAAATAACCAAAACCATCAGTTAAAATAGGTCAATACATTTTTACAATCGTATTATAATTATGATTTCGATATCGATACCTGAACAATACTAATTTTACATCCAATGCCCAAAGTATACAACCGAGTATGGTGCAATAATTCGTAGCCACGATCAAGCCATTCACCCATTCCTATTCTATGCACCCGCCGAGTACTGACAGCGCCACAAAACTTAAAATGGGTTGACATCGCATTCTCCCCTTGAAATAGCCAACGGTAAAGTGAGCCGAACATATTATATGGACAGGTTTGTTACACAAGGCCGATTATATTGGGTTCAGTACTGTAAATTATTTCGGTTCTGGTTAGTTCTCAGTTAACCTTAGTCTTTGATGATTCTCGGTATTCGTATCATCGGGTTAATCTTTATATTTTTTGTTGTCATTTGCTCTATTTGTTGGCGGTTTTTGCGAGAAATGGAGGGTGAATTTAAATTAGGCGAGACTAAGTTTCAGTGGACACTTAATTTGGATCATAAGTTTAACCTGACCCACATACAACAAAATTCCAGATGATTTTCTAAAATACAAATTTACAAAAGGAGCTCCAGTCCCTTTTATACCACTATGCATATGCAAAGTGTATCAATACACACCAGTCTCAAATTCTACCATTCTAGTGATGTAAAATGCCCATGTATTTATTTCTTTGGGTAAAGGTCTTGCTTGGCCCGGGTATTTGCCCAAATTAGGTATTTTATAATGATTAAATAGAATAAATTATCTTGACTTTAAATTACTTAATCTGAAGGTAATAATCTTATTTAGAGTGTAGATCTGTGTAGTATGTGCACCTCGTAGGAAAATCATATTCTAGTCCTCGGACGCTTGATGGACTCGGCTATACCTTGTCCATTATGATAATAATTTGGCCGCGACATCTAAGACTAGCATTTTGCTTTACGTTGTAAGAAAATAAAGTTTTCTGTGTGTTCGCAGCACGGCATGTATTGCGCACATCCGCTGCAACGGCGCGGCCGGGTCTACTTGAACCCCTTGGCTGCCTTTACATTCCTTCTAGGTTTAGTACAGTTTCCCAGACTGCCATCGATGTGTTTAGAGGCAAGCTAACCTCTGGATACTTTTCTTTATCTGTCTATTTTACGCAAATCTATGAGATGCGAGCCGTTGGTATCTCATGCATAGTAACTATGTGATTTGCAACAGGAATTAGTATAGTATGCCCTAAAAACAAACACACTGGCCACATAACGACTTCTGTTGATAAGATACCGTGATACCGACAGAACTAGAAAGATAAACAAGAAAATTAAAGTAATTTAATGCGAGCTTTTCTGCCACACCCTACCTAATTTAGCTGTCAGTAGAAAATATTAATGAAACCTATCTAATCTTCCTGAATTATGTAACAGAACTAAAATCCAATATTTTACTACAAACATAAAATTTAAATCAATCGAAATTGGGTCAGCTAGCCGACCTGAAGCGTGGGCTTGCCAGAAAGATACAAATTTTGTGGGCGGAAACCACCAACGCCAAACCCAGGGTCGTGTCGTGCTTTTAAAAGAGATTTACTGAGGAACATTAAAAATATCTACGACTTTTAATCATTTTCAGGAAATAAGATTTGTAGTTACAGGATGTAACTAACGAAAATGTCCATAAATGCGTTAGGTATTCCAAAAGAGTTGATGTGGACGTTGGCGTTTGACATTTTTTTTGTTACTAGTAAGGACGTTTCTATAGTTAATGCAAAACAAAAACCGATACAAGTTATCAATCAGCTGATAATTGTAAATCCGTAAGAAAACACGAAAACACGAGGAAATTAAATTTGGGTAAAAAGTATTAAAAGTTTATGCGATATTAAATTTACTATAAACTCAAAGTATTCTTCTTTGATACCCAGTTATACCAAATATTTTGTTTACTTAAGCTTGTAAAAATTAATTAGAATTTTATTGGCCGATAGTTGGTAAACGGTGCGGTGGCGCCAGCTCGTTCGTTGACTTGGTTTGACGTTTCATGCAAAACTAACCTCAATTGTTCTGTGGTTTCGTGCTAAACGTCTATTTTGAAACAAAAACTCCAGATGATCTTGTCATAAATAGCATTAAAAAACTGTTCTATTAAGAGAAACAAAAGTGCACATACATATCTCTGTCAATTACGTTGTTTACTATTTGTAAAAAATGCCAAAGCATTTCAATAGTAGGTGCAAAGAGCAGCCCTATATTTGAATATCTCCACTGTAAGCGCAATTTTAACAACAGTTAAGGAAAATAAATCATTAGAATCACCTTAAAACAAACGTTCTAATTCAAAGAGATTGGATATAAGTTTTATCCGTGACACTATTTATGGAATGTTCGAAACAAGTTAGTATTATTTAAAATTATAATATTTTACATCGGTTATTCATAAGCTGTAACTTAGTATTTTTGAAAGAATATACGAAAGGAAAATAATCATTCTTGTATCAATTAGTTTTCTTGAATAAAACATAGATTTTTCAGAATAGTACCATTGGTCGATCTTGGCAAGATGAAAATAAAAGAAATGTTAGATCTACTAAAGTTGATGGTAAAATGTATTAGGCAGTAAACAAATATATAAACATGCGAAATTTATGTATATTTAACCTGTTTTTATAAAAAAAAAACTGTGTAATTTCCTTACTCCGATATTTTGGTTACAAGCTGGCAACACTGTCGATAACTGACGTCACTCGAAGGGTATGACGTGCATCGGTTTTTGTTTTGCATTAAGTACATTTACTTTTACTCTACAGGCCCAAATTGGGCCTACATTCTACATACAGGGTGTTTCAAAAGTCCGGTACGTAACTTAAGGGGGTGATTCCTTATGATATTCTAAGAGAAAAAGTTTATATGATCATGTGTCCGGAGTTGCCCCCTTTTTGATATACAGAGTGTGAAAGTTTAAAAAAAAAATTGTTTTTTATAATTATTTAAATACTATCCTTTTTTCGATTTTATTTAAATTTGGTACCGATATTCATAATAAGGGGCTTAATTAGCCCTAACTAGATAAAATTTAGTAAGTCCAGTGGCGTCCCGAGGAGCACTTTAACGAATATTATTGACAAAAAAAATGTAGGGACGCCATTGACTTTTTTCTACTTTTGATATTTTTTTCGGATTTACCAAGTAATAATGCAACTTTTTTGGTCACAATTGTTTTCGTATCTTGCTTCGTTTTCGAGATAAAGAATAAAAACCATTTTGTTGCATTTACAAAAAAAAAATACCTATAATAGTATCGCCGCGCCTGTCTCATCCTTTATCGCAGCGCCAATACGAACGTACGTCCCCTAGAATTTGAGGGTTCCGTCTGACTCATCCTCTAGAAGAGGACGTAAGTGTTGGTATGATTTCTTTGTAAAATTATGAAAGTGAATCATAAATTAAATTCTGAAATTCAACAAAAATCTTTATTATTTATTAATCCTACCAAGGTTTGCAAAATTCTCATGAAGCTTTCGCGAAAAGTCACACCTTTTAACATAAACTATCTGAAATTCGATATGTTCTTACCATAACGATGACCTTCGACACTTCCAAGAACGTCGTTGAAATCGGAGCTTAATTTTCTCAAGCCCACTCACCTGCAAGAATAAACCAAATTAACACAATAATACTAAACAATATGATAAAATTTAGAATGATCAATAAAAAAGCACCCATAAAAAGCTTTTTGCATAAATATGCAAATGGAACAAGTTTTAGAAGAACCCAGAAAAGGTCCAAGGTAAAATCTAGAAAACAAAAAAACTTAAAAAATTGTAATATACAGAGTCCAAAACGTTATGTAATGGAAAATATTAATTAAATTTAATAAGTTAAAAACTATTTTAAAAACTGTACAACTTTTAAAACAAGGGCATGCTACGAACTTATATTTCATTGGAAAAAATAGTAAATAGGTATACAGAGTGTCCTAAAAGGTATGGTCAATAATTGGGGTCAGCTACATCAGGTCAAATCAGGGTCCGAAGATCATGTAAGATTTTGTCCTATATCCCCCCCTAACTAAGCCTCGGAAAGAGTAGATTCTGAGGATGTGTTTTCTTAATATTTTCGAAAACAATAAAGATACAAAATTGAAAATTAGGTTTTCGAGTAAACTTTATAGAGGGAATTGTTAAAATGTCGACAATTTAAAGACAGTGTCAGAAATAGGGGTGGGCGGAGTTAAAATATACAATTTTTCTTATTCATATTGATTAAAAAAAAAAATAGGTAGTCTTCATTAGGCACGTTTTAGAGCGTCGTTTTCGAGATAAATCGATCAAAAAATTATCTAGCATGCCAAAATGGTATTTAGCTAGTGTAAAAAAGATGAAGGTCAAAAAGCGATGAAAGAAGTAAATTTCAAATTTTTCAATTTGAAATTTTTAATAAATGAGAAACATCAAAATTTGGGTAAATATTAATTATGTTTTTTCTTAATATTTTCAAAATCAATAAAGATACAAAATTGGAAATTAGGTTTTCGAGTAAACTTTATAGAGGGAATTGTTAAAATGTCGACAATTTAAAGGTAGCGTCAGAAATAGGGGAGGGCGGAGTTAAAATATACAATTTTTTCGAAAAAAAAGGTAGTCTTCATTAGACACGTTTTAGAGCGTCGTTTTCGAGATAAGTCGATCAAAAAATTATCTTGCATGCCAAAATTGTATTTAGCTAGTGTAAAAAAGATGAAGGTCAAAAAGCGATGAAAGAAGTAAATTTCAAATTTTTAAAAATGATAAACATCAAAATGTGGGTAAATAATATTAATTATATTTTCTTTTTCGCATGCAAGGTACTTTTTAAATCGATTAATCTCGAAAACACTGCCTTAAATCGTGTCTTACTATGAATACCTTTTTTTTTGCAAAAAAACGTTAAAGTTTTATATTCTGAGAGAAAAAAAGTATAAAAATCAATATTAAAAAGAGTTAGGTATATTTTGACTAGGACTTCCCCTATTTTTGGTGCCACTTTTAGATAGTTGACATTTTAACCACAATAGTTCGATTTGGCGGGTAAAGCTTACTACAATACTAAATTTAAAGTTTGTACCTATATAAGTAAAACGTTAAGAAACAATTATGTTCAGGGTCTCCCCTTTGAGGCCCTGTGGCTCGGTTATGGGGGGATATAGGACAAAATATTACATGACTTTCGGACCCTCATATCACCCAATCTAGCCGATACCTAATTATTGACCATACCTTCTAGGATACCCTGTATATAGAGTGTCCAAAAACTCTCCTAACAAACTATAAGGGGTGATTCTCCAATAAAAAATAAGGAAAAAGTTCCTATAAACACCGCAACCGTTTTATTCTCCAATCTCTTGTATTTTTTTCATAAAACACTTACCGATTTGAAATTTAAAAAAATAAAATGTAAAGCATTACATGTCGGGACGGGGACATTTTTGGCCGCTGTCAAACACAGTTTTATTTTGTACTAATGTTGTTAAATTTTCTTCTGAACAGTCACATTTTAAAAATAACTTATTAACAAACATTTTTGAAACTAACCTATCTTCTATTAATGCATAAATTAAATCGTTCTTTAAAAAAAATATTATTTAAATATTGCAACTCAAATAAAAACACAACATCCTACGCAGAAGCGACTACATTTAGAAAGTGTTGAAAAGCCTCTCCTGTGATGTAATACATGCATTTATCCTACGCATCATTGAATCCCTAATACGCTGAAATACGCCAGGATTATTTCTTATAGCCATCACATGATGCAATTATGCGATTTCTCAGGTCTTCGATATCTTGTACTGGGGTAGGGTAAACTAATTTTTTCAGATATCGCCAGATACAATAATCCAAAGGATTTAAATCTGGGGATCGAGGCGGCCAAAGATTAGGGCCACCTCTTCCTATCCAGCGGTTTTCATAGGTTAGTTCAGGTTAGTGCTAGGGTACCATCATGCATGTAATACATGTCCCTTTTAGTTCGCAGGTTTTAATGTTTTAGTAGATGAGGCAATTATTCTTGAAGAAAATGAAAATATGACTCACCAGTTAATTTTAAAGGTAGAAAATGGTATGATATTAATCTCTAGATTGTATTATTGAATGTGGATTATCTTCAGCCCATACATGCTTGTTATGATCGTTTTGAATAGCATCTCTTGAGAAACTAGCTTCGTCCGAAAAGATAATTTTTGAGCAAATCATTGGGAAAAAATCATTCTCAGTCCGAAATCTCTTGGTAAGAGAGCTTGTACTCTCTGTACATGGTAAGGATATAACTGTTGTTCTTTTAATATCCTCCATCATACAGTTGATGCATCAGTATTTAGTTAAGCTGCAATTTTCCTGGTGCTTGTCTCAGGTTGCGCTGTAATAATATTTAGGACAGCAACTTCTAATTCAAAAGTTTCAGATTCATGTAGCCTTTGATAAAGCCTGCATGGTAAACATGATGTGATGAGGAGGTCTACGATTAGGATATGCTTGTGTATAATAAAGACAAGCTTCCATGGAATTTCCGTCTGCACGCCCTTACATAAAATGAATATCTGCCATTTCTGCATTAGTGTAATCAACCAGTATTGCTCTATTGATTTAGCTAAAACTCCTATTACTGCACAATTAAACAGATCAGATAACAAATTTTTGATTAAATTAATCGTAAAATATTTTATTCAAACTAACTGAGCAATGTCAAATAAAGTAATATTAGAAACGTCCTAAAAAGTGACAGCGGCTAACTTGATTTTCTTTCTAAAAAATCTCCCCTTTCGACATGTAATGCTTTACAATTTTTGTTTTTAATTACAAATCGGTAAGTTTTATGGAAAATATACAAGAGATAAAAAAGTTTCTAAATAAACCAGGCTATCCAAATTTATTATTTTCCAAGTAGTTGAGTAAGTTTTTCTTTAAATTTAGTTAACAAGAATGATAAGAGGTAGTATATTTCAACCCCTTCCACTCATTTTAAAAAAGTGAAAAAACATGCAGAAAGTGTGTTTTCATAATAGTAATACCTCCATTTTCATTATTCTATGGCTTTTCGTTTTTAGGATAAAAAATAAAAATATTATTTTACCACCATCCTTGTTCCGCGATAGGGATGTGCCGTGGGCAATATTGCCATGTTGGGAATATTCCCGGAAAACTGCCCAAATCTTTTTAAGTTGCCAAAACTAAGGAATTCTTTTAGCGGCAATATTGCCGAAAATTTGGGAATTTTACCACAAATACTGCAACATTTTCGGCAATATTGCCAATTATAGCAACATTGTTGGCTCCTACACATCGGAATCGAGGGAGTCAGATATCGAGTTCGAAGAGTTTCAAGCTTCAAAATCTTCAGTTACATAACCTGCTAAGCTTGCTTAAGCTTAAACTACATAAGAATAACTGTTTTTTATGTTGGTTTTAATAAAAAATGTTAATTATGTGGGTTCAATACTTCATTTTTTTTTGCTCTTGCCTTTAACTAAGCATACTATTATTACTATTTAAGTGAATTTGACCCTCACAGGCTAAATTGCCCTAAGTTACCGCTTTAAGGCAATATTGCCGGCAATGTTTCCGGCAATATTACCTTCGATCTAAATTGCCGGCAACCGCACATCCGTATTCCGCGATATCTCCCTAATGGTTGACTTTTGACCCAACGTTTATATATCAAACTACCCTTTATTTTAAACAAGGAATCGCCCCTTAAGTTTTTCGTATTTGTTTTGACCATGTATAATGCGAAGTACCTTTTGATAATTTTTTGTCACATAGCGATATGCATTTCTTATCAAAAACCGGTAATCACACGTAGAAACGTCTAGGGGCCATTTTGGCTAAGTGATAAAGCGCAATTTTAAAAATAATGTTTATTTCGAAGAAAAACAGTGGCGGAATAAAAAATTGTCATTTATCATTTGAGTTTCTACAATTAAGTATTAATAATAGATTTTATTTAGATTAGATGGAATTACCCTAGTATGACTTTTACATATACTTTTTTTAGAGAGGAATATTAAACCGTGTATCCATGCAGCACAATCCACCAACAAAAATTATTTTATGGAAATTCAGGCGATTTAATTTAAAAAATAGTTATTTCAAAAGACTACTAATTTGAAATTTCAAACAATCGCCATCGATCAATTCGTTTGTGCTTTCAAATCTCAACCTGACTAGTAGAGATTCAGCTCTAGTAATCAAGGAACAGTTCCTTATAGTCTTCTACAGGATTGGCAGGATTTTATATCATGAAACTATAAACCATTTAGGTACTTATAAACCAATCACTCATCGTGCGTGACATCATAAATATATAAATGCAGTTTTAAAAGCTTGGACTTTTATAGAAAGCTTATAAATACGTTTTTAATTTAAAAGCTTTTAAGCTCCGCAAGCCACAAAGACATTTCGAAAATAAACAGAAATATGAAAAGTAAACAGTAATATGTATAAAGCAAGCTGGGAGGACATCAAAGTGAATTTATGTTGGGTTTATCTTTCCTTCCTTACAATTATTTAAGAAAGAGTAGGCACGTTGTTCTTACACCTGCATTGAGTTAGTTATGTTAGCGACATTTATATGTTTGCGTAGACTTTTATTTAAATGATTATGATAAAATACTATCTAAGATTTGTGTTTCAAAGTTTGGTATATTTAATAAATTTTAAGATTGAAGTGTTAAATTTTTAAACTTTTGCCATTGTAAAGTGTACGCATAGTAAAAAATCATGAGTAGATAAAATCACATGTGATTCGATAATATGCCTTAGTGCATGTTTATACCCAAGATGATAAAATAAACACCTAACATTACCACGAACATTTTGTATGAGTATAATTTAAACTTCGTCATTTGTTAGAAAGGAACCCTGTGGTGTTCAATGTTGATAGAATTAATGTTGTTAAAATTATTTTGTTACTGTAATAGTTACCGTCACGGGAATTTAACACCCATTAGTGTGAATCGCATCGGGTGGGTTATTCTGTATCTGTTAATGTTTGGTACAAGACGCATTTATGCTCTTTAGCGAAGAAAGTCAGATTTACAAGTTAGTGAAAATTTCTCGTAAGTTAAATAAGTGATATGTCCAGTAAAATTAATACAAATGGGACAATTTCTAAACAAGCTCTTCTGGCGGTTTCTGCGAGAGCTTATAGTTGCATGGATGATAAAGTAGAATTATGCATATCAATGAGAAGGTAAGAAATATAATTGCTATACAGGGGAAGGATTTTAAAGTGTTACGATGCAAAATCCCAAAAACTATTTTATTCAAATATGTCGGACAATGATACTTAATGATAGGCCGTAATTCCAAGGGAGCATTCCTGAACCAAATTCAAGTAAAAGAGTCTATATAAACATATGTTCTAAAAAGTCTGGTTTTCAAGATACAAGGTGTCAAAGTTTAAAAAAAATCGGTTGACCTCCCTCCTCTTCACTTGACGATTCCTTCAGATGATGCTGCCGACCTCCAGAGTAAAGAGGGGTAGGTCACGAACTTATGGAAGACATAGCACATGTGCTGGGGATGAAGATGAGATCAGACCACATGACATCAAAATTTGTTTACGAAACACCTTTTGAGATAAGCATTCAGGATCAAACCGTGTGGACAAACAACGAGCCAGATTTTCTGTCTGGAGCTCTGGTGTGGTTCACCGATGGATATAAGACTGAAGAAGGTACAGGGACTGGGATACACGGATTAAGATCAAGAAAAGACTTGTTCTTTCCCTACGACTAACTATGAAAACTGAAAAAAACTCACAAAATTTATAGATAAATTAATAACAAACACACAAATTAATCAAGCAGTGCGAAAACTCTGCCGGCATGCTTATTTTCAAATCTTTGAAGTTGTGAATTTGGTCTCTGTGTGTTGCCACGTTTATTTTCTCCGCGACCCAGTAACCGAATCGCCGTGTTATATTAAATGCATTTAGTTGATTGCGGCTTGCATGAGAACGTCGCCTCTTAAGTTCACTATAATTGTAGTGGCAACGTTCCTTATATGTATAAAAAACATTTACTTGTACAATAGTTTTATTCTGCCGCTTAATAGATTCGGTGACTGGTATGTCGACTTTAGGTATAGCATAGAACCTTAACTATAAATGCGAAGAGAATTAACGACAGTTGTTTATTTATGGTAAAATAAAAGTTTACCATATGATTGTTTTCACCAAATTGGACCAAATCCTACCATGAATGGAATGAATGCTTTTTCACCACCAAATATGATGAAAGTTCTATAGGTTGCAATCGCTCCGAAAGAAAATATTATTAACACCCCTTAGTGTGAATAAAAACAAACCATTCGCGTCATTACATATCTGAGTGGTAAATTTACCACCATTTTTTACTGTATAATATATAAAACCTTTCTACTGCGCTATTGTTTGGTAATTAAAGTATTAACTAGCAAAATTTGAACCACACTGACTGATAGGCACCCAGCATAGTTATTGCAGGGCATTATTCGAACAAGGTAACAAGTACCTGCACTACACTTTCCGTGTAAACATTATGATTGTGACTGATCACCCATGGCGACACGATTCGAAGCTATGTTTAATTCATACCGTTGCAATAACTATGATCGATACATTATCATAAGTCGGTATACAATCATTTCTCGGTCCTAAGCGAACGTTGGCAGTCACGGAGGCTATTTAACATTAATAAATTCGCAATAGCAATGACAATATTCAAAGGCATATAACTCAAAAGTTTAGCATTATGCCATTTTAGATGCTGGTCATGATCTATGAAAATGTTATCATTTAGAAACACGTTTGTCTGTTCAGCGAAAAGTTGTAAAACTATGGTATATCCATTTTAAAATGAGAGAGAAAACATATGAACCTAATGAACTGGTCAATTCCACCACACGGTAATTACAATTAATATTTCTAAGACATATTAGATAGATTAGTTGATTTGTGTTATTGCTCCTGCTCTGTAATTGGATGGCATAATCTAAAGAGTCTGTAATAAATCAAATAAATTTTACTATACCTCCAGACCACCTCACTTTCAAATATCAAATAGCAATACATTAAGTAATACATCATTGCAAAGACGTAAAGTTTGAAAAAACTGGATCTGTATGCAACAAAAAAATGCATAAGCGAGGGTTTTGGATGAAGCTGGTCAGGTTGAGGTACTCGGTCAATTCGCTGCAGATTCAACTTCTGCTTTTATGCTCCGAAAGCCGACAAGCTGACGAATATTTATACTGGTTCTTTGCAGAAAATTTTAAAAAAGCTTTTATCTTCTCTGACAAAATAGAAATTTTTCACGAACTCAACGAAGACGATTACGATAAAAGGATCGAATTTTATGAACTAATGTGCCAAAGAACCGCACCTTAATAAAAATTATTTGCTTTAGCGATGAGTTCACTTTCTTCTTGAATGGGTTTGTTAAAAAAGTGAAAGATGAATGAAAATCCGCGAGTTTTTCGGGAAGGCCACACTCAATTCCCCCATAAAATCAACGTTTGTTCAGGCACTCTTGAAGACGAAATTACTGGGCCAATATATCCAGAAGAAAATTTAGCCGGTCAATTGTATTTGAATCTTTTGAAAAATGTTATAGATCCTCTTATTGTACAATCTCAATGAACAAAATTTGTATTTTCAGCAAGATGTAGCTCCTCCCCACTACGCATTACCAGTTAAAGAGTGGCTTAACCAACGGTTCCCTGGCAAATGGATTGGCAGATGCCGTGCAATAGAGTGGCCAGCAAAATCTCCCGACTTGACCCTTCTTGATGCATGAATATTCTGGATGAGCTGGTTCCCATAGAATAGGTAAGTGGCTTCACATGATTTAACAGCGAAACATTGAAACCATTTACTGATGGAGAACTATTCACGCTCTTCATGCTTTCTGCAGCGGAAGAAATATGCCCAGAAAAAGTTGTTAATTTATTTAAAAATCAACACAGTTTAATGATTAAAACCATTTTAGTTCTCTTTGACCCTGGATGAGTCTACCGATGTTTCTGATACTGCTCAGGTATTACTGTTTCTGTGAGGTCTAGATAAAAACTATAACGTGTATGAAAAACTTCTTGACGTCCATAGCATTCACGGAACGACCACTGGAGAGGATATTTTTAATAATTCAGAAGGCCAATTTGCAATGGAAAAATTTATAGTGTATCACCACGGATGATAGCAAAAACATGTGTGGAAAAAATAAAGGCTTAGTTGCTCATGTATTAAAAGCTGTGCAAGACCACGCGACAATAAGTTAATCCCATGTCATAATAGAATTTGATACAATCTTTGAGGTTCATAATATTCTTACTTTCACCAGAGCAAGATAATTGCGAGTTAATCACCGTAGGTTACTGCAAAGGTTAAGGGCTGTAGAACTGATAAACTGATTCTGCCGCTTGTTTATTGATCATATACAGGGTGTTTCAATAAAAACTCCCAGGCCAATTATTTTGAAAACTATAAGTGACATGTAAATTCTGTAAACGCCAGTTTTTAGCCTCTATGATTGGCTTCACAACTGTGTAAAAAATGTGTTTAAATAATACAAGATGTAGGTGGCGCCATGGTGCAAAGAATTTTTTCGATGACCGGAACTTTTAAATGTTGTGGTTCTTAAAGATAATTAATTTTTGATCAAACTTGAGCTTCAAGTGGTCCTTTGAGACCACTTGAAGCTCAAGTTTTCAAAACACCGCCTGAAAGTATTGTAGGCCATAAAAGTACAATTACACTGAAATGCAGGCGCATTATAACATAACCTTTTTTCAATGTCCGAGAAAAATTTCTAACTAGACTTTATTACTGTCTTGCCAACGCGCATTTTTTAAAAATTAGTTGCATTACTATTACATTTCTCCACCTTGCGAACCGATTACCTGACTTCACTTCTCTTGACATGTTTGGATAGGAAATTGAATGCACTTTGCAACGACGTATCACTCGATTAGTAGTGCCATTTAACATTTCAAAGTACGGTTGGCTGGAGGTGTGGAGATCAAGAGTAAAATTCTTATATATATAATTTATATAATTAATATCTAGGCCCCACAAAAAAAGTACAGCAAAATTTAGCCATAAGTTAAGTAGAATATTTAATAAAATTGTCTTTTTATGTCTCTACCCTGATATACAGGCTGATCCAAATTAAGTGCCCATCACTAGCAACTTTGGTATTTTTAAAGATGCAAAACTGTTTAAATTAGCAAACTAATTTTGTAATATATTTTTCGGTTAAAATCTCAAATTTAAAACAAAAAAGCTTATAATAAATTGTCTTATTGAGGTTAGTATCGTTGATATTAGATATCTAAATATTAATAGGAGTACAGTGGCGGTTCCTGTATAAGGGCTGCAAAGCTGCAGAACCACCAAACTTTAAAACCAAATAACCAAAACCATCAGTTAAAATAGGTCAATACATTTTTACAATCGTATTATAATTATGATTTCGATATCGATACCTGAACAATACTAATTTTACATCCAATGCCCAAAGTATACAACCGAGTATGGTGCAATAATTCGTAGCCACGATCAATCCATTCACCCATTCCTATTCTATGCACCCGCCGAGTACTGACAGCGCCACAAAACTTAAAATGGGTTGACATCGCATTCTCCCCTTGAAATAGCCAACGGTAAAGTGAGCCGAACATATTATATGGACAGGTTTGTTACACAAGGCCGATTATATTGGGTTCAGTACTGTAAATTATTTCGGTTCTGGTTAGTTCTCAGTTAACCTTAGTCTTTGATGATTCTCGGTATTCGTATCATCGGGTTAATCTTTATATTTTTTGTTGTCATTTGCTCTATTTGTTGGCGGTTTTTGCGAGAAATGGAGGGTGAATTTAAATTAGGCGAGACTAAGTTTCAGTGGACACTTAATTTGGATCATAAGTTTAACCTGACCCACATACAACAAAATTCCAGATGATTTTCTAAAATACAAATTTACAAAAGGAGCTCCAGTCCCTTTTATACCACTATGCATATGCAAAGTGTATCAATACACACCAGTCTCAAATTCTACCATTCTAGTGATGTAAAATGCCCATGTATTTATTTCTTTGGGTAAAGGTCTTGCTTGGCCCGGGTATTTGCCCAAATTAGGTATTTTATAATGATTAAATAGAATAAATTATCTTGACTTTAAATTACTTAATCTGAAGGTAATAATCTTATTTAGAGTGTAGATCTGTGTAGTATGTGCACCTCGTAGGAAAATCATATTCTAGTCCTCGGACGCTTGATGGACTCGGCTATACCTTGTCCATTATGATAATAATTTGGCCGCGACATCTAAGACTAGCATTTTGCTTTACGTTGTAAGAAAATAAAGTTTTCTGTGTGTTCGCAGCACGGCATGTATTGCGCACATCCGCTGCAACGGCGCGGCCGGGTCTACTTGAACCCCTTGGCTGCCTTTACATTCCTTCTAGGTTTAGTACAGTTTCCCAGACTGCCATCGATGTGTTTAGAGGCAAGCTAACCTCTGGATACTTTTCTTTATCTGTCTATTTTACGCAAATCTATGAGATGCGAGCCGTTGGTATCTCATGCATAGTAACTATGTGATTTGCAACAGGAATTAGTATAGTATGCCCTAAAAACAAACACACTGGCCACATAACGACTTCTGTTGATAAGATACCGTGATACCGACAGAACTAGAAAGATAAACAAGAAAATTAAAGTAATTTAATGCGAGCTTTTCTGCCACACCCTACCTAATTTAGCTGTCAGTAGAAAATATTAATGAAACCTATCTAATCTTCCTGAATTATGTAACAGAACTAAAATCCAATATTTTACTACAAACATAAAATTTAAATCAATCGAAATTGGGTCAGCTAGCCGACCTGAAGCGTGGGCTTGCCAGAAAGATACAAATTTTGTGGGCGGAAACCACCAACGCCAAACCCAGGGTCGTGTCGTGCTTTTAAAAGAGATTTACTGAGGAACATTAAAAATATCTACGACTTTTAATCATTTTCAGGAAATAAGATTTGTAGTTACAGGATGTAACTAACGAAAATGTCCATAAATGCGTTAGGTATTCCAAAAGAGTTGATGTGGACGTTGGCGTTTGACATTTTTTTTGTTACTAGTAAGGACGTTTCTATAGTTAATGCAAAACAAAAACCGATACAAGTTATCAATCAGCTGATAATTGTAAATCCGTAAGAAAACACGAAAACACGAGGAAATTAAATTTGGGTAAAAAGTATTAAAAGTTTATGCGATATTAAATTTACTATAAACTCAAAGTATTCTTCTTTGATACCCAGTTATACCAAATATTTTGTTTACTTAAGCTTGTAAAAATTAATTTGAATTTTATTGGCCGATAGTTGGTAAACGGTGCGGTGGCGCCAGCTCGTTCGTTGACTTGGTTTGACGTTTCATGCAAAACTAACCTCAATTGTTCTGTGGTTTCGTGCTAAACGTCTATTTTGAAACAAAAACTCCAGATGATCTTGTCATAAATAGCATTAAAAAACTGTTCTATTAAGAGAAACAAAAGTGCACATACATATCTCTGTCAATTACGTTGTTTACTATTTGTAAAAAATGCCAAAGCATTTCAATAGTAGGTGCAAAGAGCAGCCCTATATTTGAATATCTCCACTGTAAGCGCAATTTTAACAACAGTTAAGGAAAATAAATCATTAGAATCACCTTAAAACAAACGTTCTAATTCAAAGAGATTGGATATAAGTTTTATCCGTGACACTATTTATGGAATGTTCGAAACAAGTTAGTATTATTTAAAATTATAATATTTTACATCGGTTATTCATAAGCTGTAACTTAGTATTTTTGAAAGAATATACGAAAGGAAAATAATCATTCTTGTATCAATTAGTTTTCTTGAATAAAACATAGATTTTTCAGAATAGTACCATTGGTCGATCTTGGCAAGATGAAAATAAAAGAAATGTTAGATCTACTAAAGTTGATGGTAAAATGTATTAGGCAGTAAACAAATATATAAACATGCGAAATTTATGTATATTTAACCTGTTTTTATAAAAAAAAAACTGTGTAATTTCCTTACTCCGATATTTTGGTTACAAGCTGGCAACACTGTCGATAACTGACGTCACTCGAAGGGTATGACGTGCATCGGTTTTTGTTTTGCATTAAGTACATTTACTTTTACTCTACAGGCCCAAATTGGGCCTACATTCTACATACAGGGTGTTTCAAAAGTCCGGTACGTAACTTAAGGGGGTGATTCCTTATGATATTCTAAGAGAAAAAGTTTATATGATCATGTGTCCGGAGTTGCCCCCTTTTTGATATACAGAGTGTGAAAGTTTAAAAAAAAAATTGTTTTTTATAATTATTTAAATACTATCCTTTTTTCGATTTTATTTAAATTTGGTACCGATATTCATAATAAGGGGCTTAATTAGCCCTAACTAGATAAAATTTAGTAAGTCCAGTGGCGTCCCGAGGAGCACTTTAACGAATATTATTGACAAAAAAAATGTAGGGACGCCATTGACTTTTTTCTACTTTTGATATTTTTTTCGGATTTACCAAGTAATAATGCAACTTTTTTGGTCACAATTGTTTTCGTATCTTGCTTCGTTTTCGAGATAAAGAATAAAAACCATTTTGTTGCATTTACAAAAAAAAAATACCTATAATAGTATCGCCGCGCCTGTCTCATCCTTTATCGCAGCGCCAATACGAACGTACGTCCCCTAGAATTTGAGGGTTCCGTCTGACTCATCCTCTAGAAGAGGACGTAAGTGTTGGTATGATTTCTTTGTAAAATTATGAAAGTGAATCATAAATTAAATTCTGAAATTCAACAAAAATCTTTATTATTTATTAATCCTACCAAGGTTTGCAAAATTCTCATGAAGCTTTCGCGAAAAGTCACACCTTTTAACATAAACTATCTGAAATTCGATATGTTCTTACCATAACGATGACCTTCGACACTTCCAAGAACGTCGTTGAAATCGGAGCTTAATTTTCTCAAGCCCACTCACCTGCAAGAATAAACCAAATTAACACAATAATACTAAACAATATGATAAAATTTAGAATGATCAATAAAAAAGCACCCATAAAAAGCTTTTTGCATAAATATGCAAATGGAACAAGTTTTAGAAGAACCCAGAAAAGGTCCAAGGTAAAATCTAGAAAACAAAAAAACTTAAAAAATTGTAATATACAGAGTCCAAAACGTTATGTAATGGAAAATATTAATTAAATTTAATAAGTTAAAAACTATTTTAAAAACTGTACAACTTTTAAAACAAGGGCATGCTACGAACTTATATTTCATTGGAAAAAATAGTAAATAGGTATACAGAGTGTCCTAAAAGGTATGGTCAATAATTGGGGTCAGCTACATCAGGTCAAATCAGGGTCCGAAGATCATGTAAGATTTTGTCCTATATCCCCCCCTAACTAAGCCTCGGAAAGAGTAGATTCTGAGGATGTGTTTTCTTAATATTTTCGAAAACAATAAAGATACAAAATTGAAAATTAGGTTTTCGAGTAAACTTTATAGAGGGAATTGTTAAAATGTCGACAATTTAAAGACAGTGTCAGAAATAGGGGTGGGCGGAGTTAAAATATACAATTTTTCTTATTCATATTGATTAAAAAAAAAAATAGGTAGTCTTCATTAGGCACGTTTTAGAGCGTCGTTTTCGAGATAAATCGATCAAAAAATTATCTAGCATGCCAAAATGGTATTTAGCTAGTGTAAAAAAGATGAAGGTCAAAAAGCGATGAAAGAAGTAAATTTCAAATTTTTCAATTTGAAATTTTTAATAAATGAGAAACATCAAAATTTGGGTAAATATTAATTATGTTTTTTCTTAATATTTTCAAAATCAATAAAGATACAAAATTGGAAATTAGGTTTTCGAGTAAACTTTATAGAGGGAATTGTTAAAATGTCGACAATTTAAAGGTAGCGTCAGAAATAGGGGAGGGCGGAGTTAAAATATACAATTTTTTCGAAAAAAAAGGTAGTCTTCATTAGACACGTTTTAGAGCGTCGTTTTCGAGATAAGTCGATCAAAAAATTATCTTGCATGCCAAAATTGTATTTAGCTAGTGTAAAAAAGATGAAGGTCAAAAAGCGATGAAAGAAGTAAATTTCAAATTTTTAAAAATGATAAACATCAAAATGTGGGTAAATAATATTAATTATATTTTCTTTTTCGCATGCAAGGTACTTTTTAAATCGATTAATCTCGAAAACACTGCCTTAAATCGTGTCTTACTATGAATACCTTTTTTTTTGCAAAAAAACGTTAAAGTTTTATATTCTGAGAGAAAAAAAGTATAAAAATCAATATTAAAAAGAGTTAGGTATATTTTGACTAGGACTTCCCCTATTTTTGGTGCCACTTTTAGATAGTTGACATTTTAACCACAATAGTTCGATTTGGCGGGTAAAGCTTACTACAATACTAAATTTAAAGTTTGTACCTATATAAGTAAAACGTTAAGAAACAATTATGTTCAGGGTCTCCCCTTTGAGGCCCTGTGGCTCGGTTATGGGGGGATATAGGACAAAATATTACATGACTTTCGGACCCTCATATCACCCAATCTAGCCGATACCTAATTATTGACCATACCTTCTAGGATACCCTGTATATAGAGTGTCCAAAAACTCTCCTAACAAACTATAAGGGGTGATTCTCCAATAAAAAATAAGGAAAAAGTTCCTATAAACACCGCAACCGTTTTATTCTCCAATCTCTTGTATTTTTTTCATAAAACACTTACCGATTTGAAATTTAAAAAAATAAAATGTAAAGCATTACATGTCGGGACGGGGACATTTTTGGCCGCTGTCAAACACAGTTTTATTTTGTACTAATGTTGTTAAATTTTCTTCTGAACAGTCACATTTTAAAAATAACTTATTAACAAACATTTTTGAAACTAACCTATCTTCTATTAATGCATAAATTAAATCGTTCTTTAAAAAAAATATTATTTAAATATTGCAACTCAAATAAAAACACAACATCCTACGCAGAAGCGACTACATTTAGAAAGTGTTGAAAAGCCTCTCCTGTGATGTAATACATGCATTTATCCTACGCATCATTGAATCCCTAATACGCTGAAATACGCCAGGATTATTTCTTATAGCCATCACATGATGCAATTATGCGATTTCTCAGGTCTTCGATATCTTGTACTGGGGTAGGGTAAACTAATTTTTTCAGATATCGCCAGATACAATAATCCAAAGGATTTAAATCTGGGGATCGAGGCGGCCAAAGATTAGGGCCACCTCTTCCTATCCAGCGGTTTTCATAGGTTAGTTCAGGTTAGTGCTAGGGTACCATCATGCATGTAATACATGTCCCTTTTAGTTCGCAGGTTTTAATGTTTTAGTAGATGAGGCAATTATTCTTGAAGAAAATGAAAATATGACTCACCAGTTAATTTTAAAGGTAGAAAATGGTATGATATTAATCTCTAGATTGTATTATTGAATGTGGATTATCTTCAGCCCATACATGCTTGTTATGATCGTTTTGAATAGCATCTCTTGAGAAACTAGCTTCGTCCGAAAAGATAATTTTTGAGCAAATCATTGGGAAAAAATCATTCTCAGTCCGAAATCTCTTGGTAAGAGAGCTTGTACTCTCTGTACATGGTAAGGATATAACTGTTGTTCTTTTAATATCCTCCATCATACAGTTGATGCATCAGTATTTAGTTAAGCTGCAATTTTCCTGGTGCTTGTCTCAGGTTGCGCTGTAATAATATTTAGGACAGCAACTTCTAATTCAAAAGTTTCAGATTCATGTAGCCTTTGATAAAGCCTGCATGGTAAACATGATGTGATGAGGAGGTCTACGATTAGGATATGCTTGTGTATAATAAAGACAAGCTTCCATGGAATTTCCGTCTGCACGCCCTTACATAAAATGAATATCTGCCATTTCTGCATTAGTGTAATCAACCAGTATTGCTCTATTGATTTAGCTAAAACTCCTATTACTGCACAATTAAACAGATCAGATAACAAATTTTTGATTAAATTAATCGTAAAATATTTTATTCAAACTAACTGAGCAATGTCAAATAAAGTAATATTAGAAACGTCCTAAAAAGTGACAGCGGCTAACTTGATTTTCTTTCTAAAAAATCTCCCCTTTCGACATGTAATGCTTTACAATTTTTGTTTTTAATTACAAATCGGTAAGTTTTATGGAAAATATACAAGAGATAAAAAAGTTTCTAAATAAACCAGGCTATCCAAATTTATTATTTTCCAAGTAGTTGAGTAAGTTTTTCTTTAAATTTAGTTAACAAGAATGATAAGAGGTAGTATATTTCAACCCCTTCCACTCATTTTAAAAAAGTGAAAAAACATGCAGAAAGTGTGTTTTCATAATAGTAATACCTCCATTTTCATTATTCTATGGCTTTTCGTTTTTAGGATAAAAAATAAAAATATTATTTTACCACCATCCTTGTTCCGCGATAGGGATGTGCCGTGGGCAATATTGCCATGTTGGGAATATTCCCGGAAAACTGCCCAAATCTTTTTAAGTTGCCAAAACTAAGGAATTCTTTTAGCGGCAATATTGCCGAAAATTTGGGAATTTTACCACAAATACTGCAACATTTTCGGCAATATTGCCAATTATAGCAACATTGTTGGCTCCTACACATCGGAATCGAGGGAGTCAGATATCGAGTTCGAAGAGTTTCAAGCTTCAAAATCTTCAGTTACATAACCTGCTAAGCTTGCTTAAGCTTAAACTACATAAGAATAACTGTTTTTTATGTTGGTTTTAATAAAAAATGTTAATTATGTGGGTTCAATACTTCATTTTTTTTTGCTCTTGCCTTTAACTAAGCATACTATTATTACTATTTAAGTGAATTTGACCCTCACAGGCTAAATTGCCCTAAGTTACCGCTTTAAGGCAATATTGCCGGCAATGTTTCCGGCAATATTACCTTCGATCTAAATTGCCGGCAACCGCACATCCGTATTCCGCGATATCTCCCTAATGGTTGACTTTTGACCCAACGTTTATATATCAAACTACCCTTTATTTTAAACAAGGAATCGCCCCTTAAGTTTTTCGTATTTGTTTTGACCATGTATAATGCGAAGTACCTTTTGATAATTTTTTGTCACATAGCGATATGCATTTCTTATCAAAAACCGGTAATCACACGTAGAAACGTCTAGGGGCCATTTTGGCTAAGTGATAAAGCGCAATTTTAAAAATAATGTTTATTTCGAAGAAAAACAGTGGCGGAATAAAAAATTGTCATTTATCATTTGAGTTTCTACAATTAAGTATTAATAATAGATTTTATTTAGATTAGATGGAATTACCCTAGTATGACTTTTACATATACTTTTTTTAGAGAGGAATATTAAACCGTGTATCCATGCAGCACAATCCACCAACAAAAATTATTTTATGGAAATTCAGGCGATTTAATTTAAAAAATAGTTATTTCAAAAGACTACTAATTTGAAATTTCAAACAATCGCCATCGATCAATTCGTTTGTGCTTTCAAATCTCAACCTGACTAGTAGAGATTCAGCTCTAGTAATCAAGGAACAGTTCCTTATAGTCTTCTACAGGATTGGCAGGATTTTATATCATGAAACTATAAACCATTTAGGTACTTATAAACCAATCACTCATCGTGCGTGACATCATAAATATATAAATGCAGTTTTAAAAGCTTGGACTTTTATAGAAAGCTTATAAATACGTTTTTAATTTAAAAGCTTTTAAGCTCCGCAAGCCACAAAGACATTTCGAAAATAAACAGAAATATGAAAAGTAAACAGTAATATGTATAAAGCAAGCTGGGAGGACATCAAAGTGAATTTATGTTGGGTTTATCTTTCCTTCCTTACAATTATTTAAGAAAGAGTAGGCACGTTGTTCTTACACCTGCATTGAGTTAGTTATGTTAGCGACATTTATATGTTTGCGTAGACTTTTATTTAAATGATTATGATAAAATACTATCTAAGATTTGTGTTTCAAAGTTTGGTATATTTAATAAATTTTAAGATTGAAGTGTTAAATTTTTAAACTTTTGCCATTGTAAAGTGTACGCATAGTAAAAAATCATGAGTAGATAAAATCACATGTGATTCGATAATATGCCTTAGTGCATGTTTATACCCAAGATGATAAAATAAACACCTAACATTACCACGAACATTTTGTATGAGTATAATTTAAACTTCGTCATTTGTTAGAAAGGAACCCTGTGGTGTTCAATGTTGATAGAATTAATGTTGTTAAAATTATTTTGTTACTGTAATAGTTACCGTCACGGGAATTTAACACCCATTAGTGTGAATCGCATCGGGTGGGTTATTCTGTATCTGTTAATGTTTGGTACAAGACGCATTTATGCTCTTTAGCGAAGAAAGTCAGATTTACAAGTTAGTGAAAATTTCTCGTAAGTTAAATAAGTGATATGTCCAGTAAAATTAATACAAATGGGACAATTTCTAAACAAGCTCTTCTGGCGGTTTCTGCGAGAGCTTATAGTTGCATGGATGATAAAGTAGAATTATGCATATCAATGAGAAGGTAAGAAATATAATTGCTATACAGGGGAAGGATTTTAAAGTGTTACGATGCAAAATCCCAAAAACTATTTTATTCAAATATGTCGGACAATGATACTTAATGATAGGCCGTAATTCCAAGGGAGCATTCCTGAACCAAATTCAAGTAAAAGAGTCTATATAAACATATGTTCTAAAAAGTCTGGTTTTCAAGATACAAGGTGTCAAAGTTTAAAAAAAATCGGTTGACCTCCCTCCTCTTCACTTGACGATTCCTTCAGATGATGCTGCCGACCTCCAGAGTAAAGAGGGGTAGGTCACGAACTTATGGAAGACATAGCACATGTGCTGGGGATGAAGATGAGATCAGACCACATGACATCAAAATTTGTTTACGAAACACCTTTTGAGATAAGCATTCAGGATCAAACCGTGTGGACAAACAACGAGCCAGATTTTCTGTCTGGAGCTCTGGTGTGGTTCACCGATGGATATAAGACTGAAGAAGGTACAGGGACTGGGATACACGGATTAAGATCAAGAAAAGACTTGTTCTTTCCCTACGACTAACTATGAAAACTGAAAAAAACTCACAAAATTTATAGATAAATTAATAACAAACACACAAATTAATCAAGCAGTGCGAAAACTCTGCCGGCATGCTTATTTTCAAATCTTTGAAGTTGTGAATTTGGTCTCTGTGTGTTGCCACGTTTATTTTCTCCGCGACCCAGTAACCGAATCGCCGTGTTATATTAAATGCATTTAGTTGATTGCGGCTTGCATGAGAACGTCGCCTCTTAAGTTCACTATAATTGTAGTGGCAACGTTCCTTATATGTATAAAAAACATTTACTTGTACAATAGTTTTATTCTGCCGCTTAATAGATTCGGTGACTGGTATGTCGACTTTAGGTATAGCATAGAACCTTAACTATAAATGCGAAGAGAATTAACGACAGTTGTTTATTTATGGTAAAATAAAAGTTTACCATATGATTGTTTTCACCAAATTGGACCAAATCCTACCATGAATGGAATGAATGCTTTTTCACCACCAAATATGATGAAAGTTCTATAGGTTGCAATCGCTCCGAAAGAAAATATTATTAACACCCCTTAGTGTGAATAAAAACAAACCATTCGCGTCATTACATATCTGAGTGGTAAATTTACCACCATTTTTTACTGTATAATATATAAAACCTTTCTACTGCGCTATTGTTTGGTAATTAAAGTATTAACTAGCAAAATTTGAACCACACTGACTGATAGGCACCCAGCATAGTTATTGCAGGGCATTATTCGAACAAGGTAACAAGTACCTGCACTACACTTTCCGTGTAAACATTATGATTGTGACTGATCACCCATGGCGACACGATTCGAAGCTATGTTTAATTCATACCGTTGCAATAACTATGATCGATACATTATCATAAGTCGGTATACAATCATTTCTCGGTCCTAAGCGAACGTTGGCAGTCACGGAGGCTATTTAACATTAATAAATTCGCAATAGCAATGACAATATTCAAAGGCATATAACTCAAAAGTTTAGCATTATGCCATTTTAGATGCTGGTCATGATCTATGAAAATGTTATCATTTAGAAACACGTTTGTCTGTTCAGCGAAAAGTTGTAAAACTATGGTATATCCATTTTAAAATGAGAGAGAAAACATATGAACCTAATGAACTGGTCAATTCCACCACACGGTAATTACAATTAATATTTCTAAGACATATTAGATAGATTAGTTGATTTGTGTTATTGCTCCTGCTCTGTAATTGGATGGCATAATCTAAAGAGTCTGTAATAAATCAAATAAATTTTACTATACCTCCAGACCACCTCACTTTCAAATATCAAATAGCAATACATTAAGTAATACATCATTGCAAAGACGTAAAGTTTGAAAAAACTGGATCTGTATGCAACAAAAAAATGCATAAGCGAGGGTTTTGGATGAAGCTGGTCAGGTTGAGGTACTCGGTCAATTCGCTGCAGATTCAACTTCTGCTTTTATGCTCCGAAAGCCGACAAGCTGACGAATATTTATACTGGTTCTTTGCAGAAAATTTTAAAAAAGCTTTTATCTTCTCTGACAAAATAGAAATTTTTCACGAACTCAACGAAGACGATTACGATAAAAGGATCGAATTTTATGAACTAATGTGCCAAAGAACCGCACCTTAATAAAAATTATTTGCTTTAGCGATGAGTTCACTTTCTTCTTGAATGGGTTTGTTAAAAAAGTGAAAGATGAATGAAAATCCGCGAGTTTTTCGGGAAGGCCACACTCAATTCCCCCATAAAATCAACGTTTGTTCAGGCACTCTTGAAGACGAAATTACTGGGCCAATATATCCAGAAGAAAATTTAGCCGGTCAATTGTATTTGAATCTTTTGAAAAATGTTATAGATCCTCTTATTGTACAATCTCAATGAACAAAATTTGTATTTTCAGCAAGATGTAGCTCCTCCCCACTACGCATTACCAGTTAAAGAGTGGCTTAACCAACGGTTCCCTGGCAAATGGATTGGCAGATGCCGTGCAATAGAGTGGCCAGCAAAATCTCCCGACTTGACCCTTCTTGATGCATGAATATTCTGGATGAGCTGGTTCCCATAGAATAGGTAAGTGGCTTCACATGATTTAACAGCGAAACATTGAAACCATTTACTGATGGAGAACTATTCACGCTCTTCATGCTTTCTGCAGCGGAAGAAATATGCCCAGAAAAAGTTGTTAATTTATTTAAAAATCAACACAGTTTAATGATTAAAACCATTTTAGTTCTCTTTGACCCTGGATGAGTCTACCGATGTTTCTGATACTGCTCAGGTATTACTGTTTCTGTGAGGTCTAGATAAAAACTATAACGTGTATGAAAAACTTCTTGACGTCCATAGCATTCACGGAACGACCACTGGAGAGGATATTTTTAATAATTCAGAAGGCCAATTTGCAATGGAAAAATTTATAGTGTATCACCACGGATGATAGCAAAAACATGTGTGGAAAAAATAAAGGCTTAGTTGCTCATGTATTAAAAGCTGTGCAAGACCACGCGACAATAAGTTAATCCCATGTCATAATAGAATTTGATACAATCTTTGAGGTTCATAATATTCTTACTTTCACCAGAGCAAGATAATTGCGAGTTAATCACCGTAGGTTACTGCAAAGGTTAAGGGCTGTAGAACTGATAAACTGATTCTGCCGCTTGTTTATTGATCATATACAGGGTGTTTCAATAAAAACTCCCAGGCCAATTATTTTGAAAACTATAAGTGACATGTAAATTCTGTAAACGCCAGTTTTTAGCCTCTATGATTGGCTTCACAACTGTGTAAAAAATGTGTTTAAATAATACAAGATGTAGGTGGCGCCATGGTGCAAAGAATTTTTTCGATGACCGGAACTTTTAAATGTTGTGGTTCTTAAAGATAATTAATTTTTGATCAAACTTGAGCTTCAAGTGGTCCTTTGAGACCACTTGAAGCTCAAGTTTTCAAAACACCGCCTGAAAGTATTGTAGGCCATAAAAGTACAATTACACTGAAATGCAGGCGCATTATAACATAACCTTTTTTCAATGTCCGAGAAAAATTTCTAACTAGACTTTATTACTGTCTTGCCAACGCGCATTTTTTAAAAATTAGTTGCATTACTATTACATTTCTCCACCTTGCGAACCGATTACCTGACTTCACTTCTCTTGACATGTTTGGATAGGAAATTGAATGCACTTTGCAACGACGTATCACTCGATTAGTAGTGCCATTTAACATTTCAAAGTACGGTTGGCTGGAGGTGTGGAGATCAAGAGTAAAATTCTATTAAGTGTGTAATTAAACTTCCCCGTCAATATAAAAATCGACGTGTTGTTTGTCACATCTTTTCGGTTCGTTTTGAGATGAAAGCCCTTTATGATGGATATATAAGAAAAGAAGAGAGAGAATAGGTACCTTCCTTCCCTGCATTTCACTAATATCTTATATCTATAGGCTTTCACATGCATGCACGACGACACGTGTCTAAACTATATACAGAGATCCTCTGTCAGTGCATTTATTTCTACTTACTAGAATTACTCAATAGAATTCTGTTGTGTAACCCGTAATCACTGAAATATCCTAGATTGGATCTCTTCTGCATGGGATCGAAATTGGTCAAATATAACTCCTAGATTTGTGCTCACAATATGAAGATATGTGTTAGTTTATCATTAATGTTAAGTTGTGGTGCATCTCTATATAAATTGGAATAGTGCGTTACCAATTAAGAGTATTTATTATTTACCTAAAAAAAAGTGGTAGGGCATAATACCTGTTGGGTGTCAGTAAATACCAGCATTATCAATCAATCAGTTGTTCCATCATCTTTAACAGCCGTTACTAATAATTTGATTCATCGCTAGTTTATCCAATTTCTTGAATACTGCACGGCATGGGTTTTACGGAACAGTACAAAAAATTAATGGTTGAAGCGAATTTTTGAAACGGGGTAGAGTAAATGGTGAGTGGCAATACAATCAGCGTTTGTGCATGGACCATTTTCGCGAAAATTCTCCTAACGTCGTTTTTGCTGCTGGGAATTTTTATCATTGTCTCAGAACAACCGTGTCTCTGTTAGGGAAACAGAGGTTTTATACAACATAAAAAAGGAGCTGTAAGAACAGAAGAACTTGTTGCAAACGTTCGTGAAATAATGCAAAATACGCCAACAAAATGTGTAAAGTCTGTGCGTTTTAAGAAGTCCGCTAAGCCATAAAACCTCTTGAGCATTATGTCGGTGGCTCTCAAACAATAAATTATATTGAAGGTAATTTTGGATGTTGATGAATTACATTTTCTAAATAAAATAATTTAAAGTAAATAAAAAATTAGTTTAGGTAAAGAAAAATAATAATTTTTTAGCTTTTGTAGTATTCAGACAAATTAGTTTTACGAATTCTTTTTAAAGTTTTGGTTCTAAAAAAAACCGATTTTGTAGTCTTGCGACAGAACGTACCTACTTGTAGATAGGTACTACTAAAAGTAGTCTTCCTCTGCATTAATTAATTTTAATAATTAATAATAATATAATAATAAATAATTAAATTTAATAATTATAATAATCCAAAAATAATGTCACTATCGGAAAAGTATATACCTGACAAAATCTTTAACATATTTAACCATCCCGCACTTGAGCAAATTTTAATTGGTTCTTGGAAAATAGCGATTATTATAGATTTAACTATAATAATAGCAAAATAATTTAATTATCTATTTAATTATTATTTATGCTCAATGCGTAATTCTAAGATAATTTTGTTTTGAAACCTCTGATTTTGCCCAGTAATATAATACAGTAAACCAGTGGGATGTTCGGTGTGATCAAGTATAGCGAAGGTGCGAAGATATTGTAACTTAACCGACTTACTGTCTTAAAAGCGATAACATCCCTTGGTGATTTAATCCGATATCGGACTTCTTAAAACGCACAGACTTTAAGACGCCTGTCTCAAGAAGTGGGAAGATATTTGGAACATGCAGGACTATTCTTAAAAAACAGTTAAATTTGTTTCCTAATAAAGGACAAGTATTCCAACGCAGATTTTTGAAACACGCAGGAATTACTGTCAGTGGTTTACCAAAAAATTTATTGGACCGAAATGATTTATTAGACCTGACATTTTTTTCTGATGAAGCCTGGTTCCATTTCACCGGTTATGTGAATTCATACAATACAGGCAGGTGTAGTAGTGAAAATCCCTATTTTCTTGTAGAGTCCACATTGCACCCACAAAAAATTGGTGTCTGCTTGGCTATTTCCCGAAGAAGAATTGTTGGTCCTATTTTTTTCCATGACACAGTTACAGTACAGCGGTATAGGTACGATATTTCGAATCCAATTGTGTAGCAATTACTAGACGATGAACTACGTTTTGGTTATTTTCAACAGGACGGTGCAACTGCCCATATCCGCCGAAACTATTAACTACTTAGGCAATTTTTTCGACGACAGATTGATCACTTCTCGAACAAACATTGAATTCCCACCCAGATCACCTTGTTTGACGGTTATAGATTATTTCATTTTTCCTCATTCGAAGAACAATATTTTTAAAACACTAGTTGACAATTTTATTTAGAACAGTTACAAGAAACGATTATCCAAGAACGGGGTAACATTTCTCCAGATATGTTGGTCAACGCTTTCGAAAATATGCAGAGACGTGTGAATTTATACTTGGAACATCGGTGGCCAATTTCGGCAATCTTTTTATTTTCCTTTCTCTATATTCTTACTTTGTTAAAGTTGTATTTATTTACTTAAATTTTTGTCTTGTTTATTGGGTTTTTAGGTCATATTTAAATAAATAAAGGTTTGGTTTAAGTTGACGTTTCGGTTTATATTACATTAAACCATCTTCAGAACTACAATTACAGGAAAATGTGATTATTAACTAATTTTTAGGATTAAAAAGTAGACATACCTCTATATAAATCTTAGCACTATCACTTCCATTTTTACATGTTTAACTATGTGGTAACTATGCAAGACTGATTTTATGAAGGGATTCTTTATGAGGGAGGGTAGGTACATTTATTAAAAATGGGAAAAACGATTTGATTACGGTTTATTGTTTCTTTTGTTAACGGTAGTAAAAATTTGCAATTTTTAATTAGGTTATTAAATTATTGTAAACTGTACTTAGATTATCAGTGTCGGTTCGAAAATTTAATGTATTTTTATTTTTTTTAATATGGATCATTTCTTTTATATTTCGTTTTTTATAATTTATTTCATGGTCTAAAATTGTTGTATTATTGAAGTCAAAATTATGTAAGTTGTCAATAGCATGTTTTGATAAGGCTGTGTGTGCTTGGTTCGTATTTCTCATGCTGTATTTATGTTCATATATTCGGTTTTTTAGGTATTGTTTTGTTTGTCCAATGTATGTCTTTTTATATATTACATTTGCTTGATTTAGTTTAGGAATGGTTGGTTGTAATTTTGTAAAAAAGGTTTTTGTATTTTTTGGTGGTTTATCAGCTATATTTATTTTGTGTGGTTTAAGTACGTTTCTAATTTTTGTATTGATTTCTGGAATGTATGGTAGGGAGATAAAGTTATTTTCTTTTTGGGGATCCGTTTTATTTGTGCTATTGTAAATTTGGTTTATTCAATTCTTAATAATTGGTTCATAAAATTTTTTTGGGTAGTTATTGTTTTGTAGAACAGTTTTTACTTTTGTTATGTTTTGTGGTCTGTTTATTGGATCTGTTAATTTAACCGCTCTATCAATAAGGGAGTTGACAACACTTTTTTATATTTTTTGGGGGTATAGGAATTGAAGTTTAAATATCGGCCCGACCAAACGGGTTTGGTATACCAATTGGTTGTGATGTTGCCCTCTTCGTCGTAAGATATGTTGATGTCTAGAAAGTTTATTGATCTATTGTTTTCTGTTTCGTATGTAAATTTTAATTTTTTATGGAAAGAATTGAATTTGTTAAGTGTTTGTTAAACTTTCTAGACATCAACATATCTTACGACGAAGAAGGCAACATCACAACCAATTGGTATACCAAACCCGTTTGGTCGGGCCGATATTTAAACTTCAATTCCTATACCCCCAAAAAATATAAAAAAAGTGTTGTCAACTCCCTTATTGATAGAGCGGTTAAATTAACAGATCCAATAAACAGACCACAAAACATAACAAAAGTAAAAACTGTTCTACAAAACAATAACTACCCAAAAAAATTTTATGAACCAATTATTAAGAATAGAATAAACCAAATTTACAATAGCACAAATAAAACGGATCCCCAAAAAGAAAATAACTTCATCTCCCTACCAATACATTCCAGAAATCAATACAAAAATTAGAAACGTACTTAAACCACACAAAATAAATATAGCTGATAAACCACCAAACAATACAAAAACCTTTTTTACAAAATTACAACCAACCATTCCTAAACTAAATCAAGCAAATGTAATATATAAAATAGACTGTTTGGACTGCCCAAAGACATACATTGGACCAACAAAACAATACCTAAAAAACCGAATATATGAACATAAATACAGCATGAGAAATACGAACCAAGCACACACAGCCTTATCAAAACATGCTATTGACAACTTACATAATTTTGACTTCAATAATACAACAATTTTAGACCATGAAATAAATTATAAAAAACGAAATATAAAAGAAATGATCCATATTAAAAAAATAAAAATACATTAAATTTTCGAACCGACACTGATAATCTAAGTACAGTTTACAGTAATTTAATAACCTAATTAAAAATTGCAAATTTTTACTACCGTTACCAAAAGAAACAATAAACCGTAATCAAATGGTTTTTCCCATTTTTAATAAATGTACCTACCCTCCCTCATAAAGAATCCCTTCATAAAATCAGTCTTGCATAGTTACCACATAGTTAAACATGTAAAAATAGAAGTGATAGTGCTAAGATTTATATAGAGGTATGTCTACTTTTTAATTCTAAAAATTAGTTAATAATCACATTTTTCTGTAATTGTAGTTCTGAAGATGGTTTAATGTAATATAAACCGAAACGTCAACTTAAACCAAACCTTTATTTATTTAAATATGACCTAAAAACCCAATAAACAAGACAAAAATTTAAATCATAAGGTCAAGAAGAAAACTTTACTTTTATTTACTTATTTTAATATCCATCAGTATGGCATATGTCATACTATAAATTTAACATAATTTTAACCAAGATTTGGTTAGATATATCGTCCCCTTATAATTGTGATCTAAACCAAGCCCTACGTTTTTTATTCCAAGCCCTCTTGGATTAAAATAAGTTTTGCTCAAACGCTATAATTTTCAAAGTTGTTTATTGTTTCCTATAATTAATGCAAAACAATTTTCATTGGACATCGTACCCTTCGAGTGACGTCAGTTATTAGCAGTGTTGCCAGATTGTAACCAAAACATGCGAGGAAATTACATTATGTTTTTTTTTAATAAAAACAAGATAAATTTAACCCTCTTTGCATGAGATCGTTTCTTCTTAGGTAATTCTAATAATTTATTTTCCTTAACTGACGTTGAAACTGCGCTTAGAGTGGAGATATTTAAATTTATGACAGCTGTTACGCGCTAAAAATTAGTGAAGTAAAAATGAAATATGTAGACCTTAACATACTCTTTAAGGTTGCTGTCAATTGTAACAATGGGCCATTGTTGTTAGGTTCTCCCTGAGAGCTTATTAGAGAAGCTATTAGCTCTGTGCACCAGCTTTTGCCTCGGCATTTTTTACAAATAAACATTGTAATCGGCAAAAATATGCATGTACAGGACTTTTTTTTTAAGTGTCTCACCCGATTGGCGATTTTCCTGCTGACTATAATAAAAAACAAATGACACATTTCTCAATGATTTTTCACAAGAAAGCCAAATTTGATGTCAAAAAATATATAGGTTCACAAATTTGATAGATACGACGCTACTTTAAATTATTTTAAATTGCAACCCTCATTACTAACCACACCGGTGAATTGCATTTCGCGATCCGATTTCAAAAACCTATAGTTGTTGATATCTATTTTCAACTGTTTCGGAAATACTTGGATTCCTAAATTGCCTTCATCGATTTTGTATTTTAAGTGTCTCACCCCTTTAATAAATAGTCGTTTTTAGCTAAAAACCCCAAAATTTTACAGTAACATAATTTCCCGTGACCGAGCTATTGGCGCTATAATCAAATACGACAGATATCAAAAAGTGACAAATACAACGCGATTTTGAATATTTTTTGAATATCAACCTTTATCAATAACCACACGTGTGAATTGAATTTCGCGAAAAATTAACTATGGAGATTGGTTTATAATAATTAGAAATTTGGGAAATACTCATTGCAATACAAAATGGCACAGTTTGTATTTGTCTCGTTTATTTGCATTTAAATATTCTTCCTTGCGTTTGTCATAAAATGTATGTTCCTTCAAATTAATATTTTTAATCACATAGCTTCTCGCGAAGCAAACATGTTCATATAGATAATCACCTAATAAATCAAAATTTCATGGCCTCTTCAGCTTATAGATTTCATTGCCTATACGTGTCCTCTCAATAATGAATAAATTTACTTGAATACTTCCCGTACGAAAAAGGTGTAAACTCGGCTGCTTTAGCATTACTTCAATATACAGTCACAAATTATCTGTTTATCGCCGAGAAAATCACAAAATCAAAATAAACAACAATTTCCTTTCTTAACCAAAACGACGTAACTCTTTTCGTTTACCGCTTTCCGGCCAACGACATCTGGTCAGGTTTATTTTTACACCTTTTGCCTTAAGACTCTAATGAAAAAACAATACGGCAATGGTTAAGTCAATTGTAAATAGACCAATTTCCTTTAAAGGTACGACGAAACGGTATTTCTCTCTATAACTTTAAAAGGAAGACTTGTTGTCTTTAGGAAACTTTTAAATTGATTGATCATATCCGCAAAAAAGAAGGTATCTTATCTATCTTGTAAGAAAAATAATTTCGAGTTTTGCCTCGATCAAACAGGACTGGTAACTGTTACTGTCCTTGCATTACTGCAACTATTACAGTCACTTAATAGGAAAACAGTGGCGACTCTTTTAGATAAACGATGTCACGCTGCTGGAGTGCCGCAGAGATGGTGTCCTGAAAGAAATAAGGTCGAAGGGGACCCGATCCAAAGGCTTCGATGACGATATGGTAGTCGTAGTAGCAGGCAAGGCAGAAGGACTAATGTCAAAAGAAGATTACGCACTGGAAATCACAGACGAAAGGATGAAACATCACCGACTAGTGCTCGCATCCAAATCGGTATTCCAGAGAATCGGCTGATTTTAGACATACTAGGTAAGGGGAATTAAATGAAAGCTTATAAAACATGGTTGAATTTTTATTTGTGAGGGAGGTTAAAAGGCATTGTGTTCCAACGAGGACTTCAATCCTGCATTAAAAATGATGGAAAGCAATTTGAACATCTATACTCCAATTGTGGCGACCGCAGCCTAGTGGTTAGTGTGTCCGACTACTAAGCCGAAGGTCCCCGGTTCGATCCCGGGACCATGCATCGATCTTTATTTATTCGGTCGTCACCTCGTGGAAGGCAATGGCAAACCACCACGTAGTAATTTGTCTAGTACAACCTCTCAAATAGTGCCGTTCGGAACCGGCGATAAACTGTAGGTCCCATATACCTGTGAAAAATCTGAAAAAGGCACACATAACAGGTATATGCGAGAGGTCGCCTACGCTCGAATGAGCATGGCACATAAAGAAGAAGATACTCCAAGTCCAGATTATATAATTTCTTATAAATTAAATTTATTTTATTAGCCCCTAAAACCTGATCCTATAAGACGGCGACCTTTTCCACTAGGATTCCTTAGTCCTTGTGAAAATCAATTTATAAATGCCTGCCTACCCTCAACTTTAAATATTTAGATCTTGCCATACCTTGCCATGTTTCGTCGGTGTAATACAATTTTTCGCTTCTGTCCGCACTCTCGTATCTTTTCCAAACATTTTCGCTGCCATACAAAAATTTAATTTTTTTCAATTAGAAGGCTTTCTCGATTTCGTTTAATATACCTAAAATGCGTTTGAAAACTCCTAATGATGTTTTAGGTAAAGATGTGTCCTTAATTTCAGTCATCAATTTTTTTTATTGCAGATATTTCATTCAGAAAAAAAACCTGTGAATTTTGCGGCCTATTTTGTGGCATCATCCAGGATTCCTTTTTTCCGACCCCTTGTCTGGACTCCTTAACTATTTTCTTTTTCGTAATTTTGTTGATGAAGGCCTTTAAAAACCCTGAAAAAAGTCCGCGAGGAGAGTTTCGTTAAAGTGCCACGTATTTATGTAGCATCCAATGTGGTTAGTTCAGGATTTCGTTCCTGAATTACAAGGTAATAAATACGTTTTTAACTATTATTCGTTATTTTAATGTTAATTGAAATATTTTTTTGTAGGCGAACAACTAGTTACAGGTTCGTTAATATCCCTAGTTAACTCAATTAAAAGCAGCATATTTAGCATATTATACTACAAAAAATGGAAAAAAATCACAAATCTATCGATAAATGAATAATCAAAATACAAATTAATCATTATAAATTTATATATGCACTTAAATTCAGCCAAAATATGCGCATACTCGTATATATGCCTTGTTTGTCTTTGAAATATGCAGTTAATGCATTTTTTTGACCAAATATGCATACTGGTATGCAATATTTCTTAATTTATTATAGTAAAATAGGGCAAAGAAATGCACAAAAAAGAAGTTTATTTAAAAAAAAAATGCAAAAAAAACAACGAAAAATAAAAGTAAACAATTTTCTAACCTGAAATTGCATTAAATGCATTTATTACTAACTATTTTAAAACTTTAAACTAAAAAGGATTGCCTTCTATCAGTAAAAATATGTTTATACAAAGAGAAGCTTCGATCCATGCACAGCTACTGATGCAATCGGACAACACTAGGTAGTAAAGTATAAGGCCAAGATACAACTTCGTTGGATGGTTTACCTTCATAAATGTTTTTACTGCAGTTAAGTATTTAAATCCTTCATTATTCTTTATAGTTGCATCCAATTTGTTCCTTGCTTGACCTCCTACTTTACCGGGAATGTTGTTACATTTGGGGAAAAAGTTTCACCAATACTAATTGAGTCTCTTAAACCTAAATTTCTACTCTCTAACGAGGATATTATGTCCGGTATAAAACTGAAATTAACCTTAATAAAAACAAGATCTTTAACAACACTTGCACTTTTTAATAACTCTTTACTTTGCACAACACACTGCAAATCGTCATATAAATCCAAAATTAGTTGTTTAATGGCTTCGAAATATTCTGCGTAGAATATTGCGGCCTTAATTCACGTTTCCCACCGGGTAATTACAGGTTCTGAACGCAAACTAACTCCTGATAATCTCTCCTTATACATCTGCACTCTTAGAGGTGCTTCTAGAAACACTTTTCTTACATTCGAAATATTTTATTTACTAAAGGATATTCAGTTCTGACGATTTCTGCGACTCGGTTTATTCCATGTAAAAGACAAGTCACATGTAACATGTGCCATATTGGGGTAAAAGATTCTTCAAGTTTTGGCCTACTTTTACCATATTCGGTGCTGCATCAGACAAAGGCACTAAAAACTTCTCATCTGGGACTGGATTTAGTAAGAAAAAGCTTGATAGGGACTGCTGAATAAATCGGGATACGGTTACATTATTAGTTTTGTCTAGCTGCTTAGAAGCTATTAAATATGGGTTTGTTGCTTTATCTTTTTGAAGTGCTCCAATCATAAGGTGTGCGATATATTTGCCACAAGTATCTGTGCTTTCATCAACAATAATGAAAAAAATTTTATCACCCAGTGAAGCTCTAATTTCTTTTAAAACGGCTGCGTATACTGAATGGACAGGACATTTTTCTTTCTAAGCGTGGATTCGTCAGGAATGGTTTGTTGACAATATTTTTGCAAAAATTCTCTAAATTGCAGATTTTGCAACTTTTTAAAGGGTACCTATGATTGCTGCGACCAAAGCCTTGCATAAGTCTTCTTGAAAAACTTCCTTTTCAGATTTCGATTTTTCTCCAACATTTTGAAATGCGTTTTCTACACTCAGCTGAACTGACTCTAAACTCTAATTCTGGGAAATTTTTAATCCACGAAGACGTTCTCCTCACTTTAGACATTTTGAACACAAATTTGAAATCACTACTTTCACACTGAAAATACTGACAATAAATAACCCCTAACAATATACCTGCAAACCCCGGAAACCCCCAATAAATACCTTGGGTATAACCAAAATGTAAATATTAATTATTATATAATTATCCTCAGATTGAAGGAAAGGATTCCGCCTTTTATCATTATTAATCAAGCAGTGCGACAACCCTGCCGGCACGCTTATTTACATATCTTTGAAGTTGTGAATTAGGTCTCTGTGTGTTGCCACATTTATTTCGCCGTGCTATTTTAAATGCATTTAGCTGATTGCTGCTTGCTTGATAACGTCGCCTCTTAAGTTCACTGTAATTATAGCGGCAAACTTTATAATATGCATAAAAAACATTCACTTGTACATTATTTTTATTCTGCCGCTTCCTACATTTGGCGATTGGTATTAAATGAGTCACTGACAGAAATTGTGGCATTTGGGTATAGGGAGGAATTAGTACAATACATTAATGTAATTTTAATTTTTTAAATGCAATTTTGTTTTAAAGCGTACTTGCTACATTCTTGCAGTTTTTGTTTCGAAGCCTACACCTGTTACTTTTATTCGACATGACGGTAGTCTTATTAATTTGTGCCCGTACAAACACAACCTGAATAAAGTTACGTTTATTTAACACAGACGGAAGATATTAAATAATATTTACTAATGTGTTAAATACAAATTTTAGACACTTCAGACGGTGTTCAAATTATTTTATTTTTACTACCTTATATATCTTTAGTTGGCAAGGGCCTAGCGACACTTAAAGACCGGTTCCCGTCAAAGTCACCTGTATGGTCGTAAGTCATGCTACGTCGTACCTTCTAATTTTAATGGGGTTTTTTGGCAGCTTTTTCCCCAAATGTCAAACGCATTCTAATTCATGATTTTAGAAACACTGTTAATATTCCTTAACGTCATGCTGCTACAGCAATAATATATATAAATACACCCGGAGAGGCTCCTGCCGGAACGCGAGTTATGTGCTACGAAATTTTAAGTGCATATTACCTCTTAAGGGTCAGGCCAACGACCCGCTGGGGCTGCGCCCCCAGTTCTATAGGCCCTAGGGTAGGTTAACAAACCGGTGCTGTAGTTGCACTACAGCACCGGGGAGAGTAGCTCCAGGGGACTATCCCAAAAACATGAGGCGATATGTGAAAATATTACTTAGTAATAATAAAGAAATTTAAAATTGAAAATTGAATTGGTTCCCGTCAGATCACCGAAGTTAAGCGGTGTCGAGCGCGGCTAGTACTTGGATGGGTGACCGCTTGGGAAACACCGCGTGCTCTTGTCTTAGGGAAGAGTGTAAAATGAATCGACATCAAAACCATCCTATTCACGCCGGACAGGCCGGATGAGATCGGATATCTCGTAGGATGAAGGTGCCGTTTCACACTCCCCAGTCGGTAGACCGCACAATTAAAAACCGTACGGTCGATGACCGGTTCAAGATGGCCTCTGATACGCCGACGACCGTAAAAAATAGTAAATAAAAAAATATATCTTTAGTTAGAGAAGAGATATTCACATGCGGTTTTCACTGACAAATTGTTCCAAATTTAGTTCTCTTTTTGACTATGTGCAATCGAATATAATACTGTACCGTAAATAAGACAAAATTTAAAAAGTTGCAAATTAAAAAAGATATAGATCTAAAATAGTACTGCACAATGACATGCAAATAGACACACTAAACCAGTTCTTCGATAAAATAATTACACAAATACGCGCCCCACCAAGCAACATACAGTGACTCTGGCTCCCACCCTGAAGATGATAACCAAGAAACCCAGAAACTTTTAAAAACTCAAAATTCAAAACCATTCTATAAGCTAAAGCATACCATAAAATTAACAAAGCCGATATCAAGATATTTCAAAAAAGTAAAACGATAAAAAAAGGAGTAAAGAACATTGTTCAACTTAGAGAGTAAATATGTCATCAATATGCTTTCATTTGAAACTTCCGAAAAAACGGAAAATTTAATTGACATTTCAAACAACGACTTCCGCTAAAACTAAAAATGCGTGATTTATAACTGAATGTTAAAACAATTAAATCTCTTTCTAAAGAGATTAAATTTGATTTTTCGTTTACCTCAACCGGAGTTTGCAAATAAATGTTCGTTCTCCCCCCACCTAGTCTAGTTACAGCAATATGTGCGGAGCCCACGTTGCTCATAATTTTTCCAAGATTTGTATGCATACACTTTCAATTAAAACCTAGTTGGGTGTTTATATTACACTCTCTAGCGGTCAACTGAAAAACATAAAAATAATTTCCAGCTATTTCCCTTGGCCGCTTTTCCTATAAACATTGTGGTTACGCAAACTCGATCGTATTGATAGTATTTTAATAGTTTGCATACCCATTTTTAAATAGTAATTAAATAATTTCTTAAAAATACTTTTTTAGAGCAAAATTTTCCCAAAAAGCGAAAAAGACAGGTTAAATTGGAAAAACGATGCGATTAAAAATAAGGTAAAATAATGTTTACATGCGCCCCACAGCGCCGCCCCTGGTACTACCAACGAGGATGATTAAAGAACCAAATTTAAAAGATTGTCATATTAAAGTTCCTATAATATATAAAACGAAAACCATCTTTACAGCATTGTAGCGCTCCATTCAAAAAAATTCCGGACATACGTTTATACACAGTAAAAAATATCCACCTGGTAAAAATCATTTCAAGAGTGGTAAAAAAAAGTAGTGTTAATGTTAACACCCGGATCAACATTATTTACCACATTTTTACACTCATATGGGACCAAAGTTGTTGTATTAAATTTGCCTATAAATTTAACTCTCTAAAAAGTTAATTTTGTTGAATGTTATTTATTTCATTTTACACTCTATCAGGAAAATTAAATACAAAGACAATTAACAACACTATATTAGCGTGTAAAGAAACCCCGCTAGAAGGTTATTTTAACACATTGAGTGTAAAACTTATTCTTTAATCGTTTTTTTACACGGCCCCGGGTAAAAATACCTAAACCCGTGTTACCGAAAAGACAGGCGGCAACAAGTGGTGTGAAATTCTAGGAATTGACAGATGACACCGACGTTACGTGCAAATTCAACTTTCAAGTCAGTCTGATTGTGCTCTTTGAACGTGATATAGAATAATATTATATTTAAATTGAAATATAGAAACAAAGCAAAGTTCTGTAAAGTGCCAAATGAGGGTGCCTCTTATGAGGATCTTGTTAAATTGGGTAAGCATATTAACGAAATTTAATAGAAACCTTACTAATAAGTACGCCATTTTTAAGAAACTAAGTAGGTATTTACATTGTTACAGTTTTCCCTTTATCTTTTAAATTATTCTGATATAAGCTTATAATATAAATGTATTCCTTTTTTATATAGATGCTTAGGTACCTACCTACATATTTTACTTCATAGATCTCCAAATAAATATACGATTAATATATTACTCGTCATTTTCATTCTTTTATATTGTTTCAAAGCATACTTTTATTTAGTTGTTTAGTGTTTTAAGTATACATATTATATTTATTATGTTATTTGTTTTGTTAAGCTTAACAATGAGGTACATTAAGCGTAGATATATATATGTTTAATTTACTAAACTGTAAACTATATAATAGGGTTTTTCAGTTCTGTTGTAACCATCATTTTGTTTATAAATAAACGATAAATAATACTCAATATTTTCATTCATTTAACAAACATTTTCCAAGCGATCTGACGATATATATATTAGGGGCTACTACTTTCGGCTTCGATTAAGTAAGATCAAACTAAGCAAAGGTTAATAATGTAAAACACCTTAAATGCATAATTCTTTACATTTTAATTATAAACGCCCGGCTAGTTTGATACGGGATTAAATGACTTAAACAAAGTGGAAGGTATTCTAGCCCTGGGTAGACTTTTATATTACACTCACTCTAGTAAAGTCACACCCAAATAAAATAAAATTAACACTACAATAATATGATATTTACAATAATTAATCACAAATTGCCATTAAAAAATGGTTTACTTACACCTCTCATTATTTCTTTTACACCCTAGAAGGATAGGTTTACAATCTGTAAGTTTAATTTACACAAATACATCAAAAAGTAAAAGAACCATTAAAAAATATATTTTTTACCAGATATACTGATTGGTTAATATACCCTATTGAGTGTGGTCCTCTATGCACCACCATTGAGTGTTAAATTTAACACTCACTTTTTTACTGTGTATATTAATTTTTCTTGTAGAGTCACCTCCTGAAGTTTGGCATTTAAATTACCGAACACCCTGTATATTATAACATTTTACTAAAAACGAAACGTACAAAACAAAAGAGAATTAACTACTTCACTGAGCATGTGAATTCTTTATTTGTGGCTGATGTGATGCGATAACTTCCGGGTTCTCCTATAAGAACGTATACTTACTAATTTGACACACTTTTGCACACCAGATTTACTGCTCATCTTTCATGAGAATATTATGACGATATAATTTACGTTTAAATGTACCGTATAGTTTTCCGGTAAACAGATTTATAATAAATTTAAAGTGGATCTCTTAAATTACTGAACTATTATTAATTTATTTCGTGTAACGTGTAGAGACCAAAGATGTTTACCTATTTATACCAATAGTTCTTTTTGGAAAGGTGTAAAATTGCAGCAAATAATTTTATCACGTGATTTTTATTTCCTGTATTTCCAAACAAATTGTTGATAAAGAAGTATGTACCTATATTTTTTTTCTGTATAGTTCTGGCTTTAGTCCTTCGCCATATGAATTTAGTATTGATCATTCCCATATGACGTCACATAGTCGGCGGCCATTTCGCTTGGAGGGAAAACAAAGTAAATAAGCACAAGCGTTTGGGTTATAAATTCAAGTTTTCTTTGCAGTTTGCTTTCAAATTTAAGATCTGTATTCGTTGTGTTAATAATTAAAGTGCCCTAAATAAAATGCCGTCCTTTTGTTCAGTGGTTGAGGGGAAATAGGGACAATATACGATCCTTTGGAATTCCTGCAGTTCTTCAAAATGCTACAGACACCTTAATCGACTCTCATAAGAACGACGTGAAATGTGGATAAGAGCTTTAAAAAGGGGCCTTTTTTTTTAACTAACAGCCAACGAAAGTATGAAAGAATTTGTTCCAAACATTTTATAAGTGGTAATATTTGATTTTATGTATAACGACCTAGTAAAATGATCTCATGTAAAGATTTCTAGGAGCTCCAGCAGAATTAGCAAACAAAGACAACCCTGACTGGATCCCTAATTAAAATATGGGATACTTTTCTCCAAAGGAAGCAACTTAGGCCTGAGATAACAGAAATGAGAGCGTGCAGAAATTCAAACGAGCAAAGTATCAGATAGGTATTGCAAATAAATATAGTAGGTATAATAGTACGATTAATTGTATTATGAAGTAGACCTAGAGTTGATTTAGGTTGAAGTTTTTTTTTATAAGTAATGTACTCTTGTAAATAGAACAGCAAATTGAAGCACCTGCCGAAGACACTCCGGGAAGTAGTAAAGAGGAAGAAAATGTTCAAATTAATGAAAACTGTTGCCACACAGAGTGAATGATTTATGCAAACTTTTCGAAGACTGTACTAATAGTACTGTTAGAATATATTATAGTTTGAAGAAGTGGCTAAAATAATGTGAAATAAATAGAAACTCTATCTACTTATTGTGATTTTTTTATTTATTCATGAATATATCTTTCTCTGAGACAGTACAGGATCTACCAATGAGGTAGTACAAGAAAAGAGTGAAACATTTTCTGGCATCAAAAGCTTGTTACTCGTCTAACAAATATTTTTTGCCCTATGATGATTACTGCTTGATTTTATATAACATTTTAATTTGTTAAATTGTTATTGTGGGTTTAGGCCCCAATGAAATAGTAACAGAGTTATCCAAAACCCAAACCTTATTAGCCCCAATGTAATGGTACCTAACAAAGTTATCCAAAACCCAAACCTTATTATAATTATTATTATTATAATCTTACCTTGCCGACTACAACATAAGAATTGAAATTTACTTCCCTCATAAAATTTGAATGATTGCAAGCCTTTGTACGCCTTCAGCTGCTGGCCAGTGTAAAAACTATATATGTGTTAATATAAGGTAGTTTACCAAGTCCATGCTGCTACTTCTGGCAGACATTAAATTTCCAAAAGCAGTCTCTCCGAGCAGATAAGGATCAGTATCACCAATAATTTTAAGTTCTGCATCATATCTACACTTAACGTCGCCACTGGGAGTCTTAAAATATTCACTTCTTTCCATGTTTTGAAATTTTTAATTGGATACTACAGAATGTAAACAAAAGATCGAAGCACACACTAGGAAGTTCAAATAAGTATTACGATAGGAATACAGTTGGGACATGAAAAATTATTTAAGTCCAGGTAGCACCGGTATAGATACATCTTAGAAATGATCACAAATGAACCCTAAAATTGCTTTGAAGCTTATTAAATTAAACCGAAAGAGTCGAATAAGCCATTAGCATAAACGGCCATGAACCTTTGTTTGCCCTCCAGGCAAAATGGCCGACCTGTCGCAATTTTTTCGACGATAGATTGATCAGTTTTCGAACAGACATTGAATTCCCACCCAGAACATCTTGTTCGAAGATTATGGATTACTTCATTATTCCTCATTTGAAGAACAATATTTTTAAAACAGCAGTTAAAAATTTAAAACAGTTACAGAAAAGGATTATCCAAGAATAGGGTAACATTTTTCCAGAGATGCTGGTCAGCTGTTTCAAAAATATGAAGACGTATGAATTCATGCTTGGAGCATAGCGGTGGCCAGTTTCAACAATTTCTATAATTATTGTTATTTTCTCTTCCCTATAATCTTGTTTTGTTAATTTTGTAAACAACAAAAATAAATTTGTATTTGTTTACTTAATTTAATATTCATCCGTTTAGGTTAGTTTAGGTTATTATATATATTTCTTTTTTCTGCGAGGGTCAAGTGCCAGATGCATTTCGGCCAGGTTTGACCCATTGTGCATTATATACAGAGTGGGAAAAAATTCGCGCATAATGCCTGTAACGTTCGAGTTACCTCGTATACGAAAAAGTGGCCTTTATGAAAGTTGTTCAGTAAATTATCTCCCACATTTCTACCTGCATGAATTTTTTCTGTTATTTCTGGTTTGGTTGCCATAGAGGCCAACTTACTTTTTTTAAATGGAACACCCTGCATACGATTGCAACTTAACATCGGAATAATAAACAAGTGAAACCTTTTCAGTGGATCAGGTGTTCAAAACGACCACCATTTTCTGCTAAGCAGAGCGCCAGTCGATACCTGAACCCGACTACAACGTTTAAAAGAAAGTCCTCTGGAATGGTCCGAATTTCAGCACTAATTCTGACTTTCAAAGATTCTAAATCATTTGGACCCTTAGAGTAGACTTTGTTCTTTAAGTGTCCCCACAAAAAGAAGTCGAGCGGGGTTAAGTCCGAGGATCGCGCTGGCCAGTCAATAGCACCTCCTCTGCCTATCCAACGTCATTGTTCGCTTATGTATTGCCTAACATTTACTGCAGGTGCTTCATCTTGCCGGAACCATACCTGTTCGTTTATGCCATTATTTACACCCGGTAAAACCTTTCTGCAGGAAGAAATTATGTGATTCCTGAGAAGGTCCAGATATTTTTCGCCATTCAAATTACCATCGATGAAAAAAAGGTCCTGCAATATGTCTATCAACTATACCCGCCCAAACATTAACTTTTTCGGGCCTCTGAGTATGACCTTCCTGGAACCAGTGAGTATTCGCAGCAGACCAATAACGATAATTGTGTCTTATAATAATGCAATATAAATGAAAATTAGCTTCCTCCGAGAAAGTGATATTTGTTGCGAAGTTATTATCGTTATTGCATCTTTCCATCATCAGCTCCCAAATTCAGCTCTTCTATCAGAATCGTCCTCGTTGAACTCGTGCACCAACTTTATCTTGTAGGGATGCAACTTCTCCTATTTAAACAAATTTTTCACTGACTGATAAGACACAATAAAATCTGTTGCCATTGGCCTGGATGATTGTGTTAGACTTTCATGTATTGAGAGCATGATATCTAAAGCTTTGTATCCCCCGGTTGCTGTTTTATGTCGACCTGATCTAGCGGCTTCCCTAACACTGCCTGATTCTCGAAATGTCTTTACCACTCAACACACCGTTGACTGATTTATTGGAGGCCTATTTGGATATAATTCAATAGAAACTTGACAAACCTGATCTTGCGATCTTTTCATATTTCCGTAACCGCTCATTATTAAAATTTCAACTCATTGTTTGTCATTCAGATGAACCATAGTGTAAACAAATTAGAAATCAGACAACTGAAAATTAAACAGGAACTCAAAATTGACACCTCTTAGGTAGCTGTCATGAAACCACCTTGACCTCGACCTTGACTCAACTGGTAGGTATTAGGTAGGAATAATTATATTTAGGAAGTTTTTCATTTTTGAGCTGTCATTATCTCGGAAACGCTTGCAGATAAGTGAAAAATCGAAATACAAAAAATTCAGAGCTTTCCCAGTAGAATCCAAATAAGCAATCATATGCAGGGTATTCCATTTAAAAAAAGTAAGTTAGTCTCCATGGCAACCAAACCAGAAATGACAGAAAAAAATTCGTACAGGTAGAAATGTGGGGAATAATTTACTGAACAACTTTCATAAAGGTCAATTTTTCGTATACGAGGTAATTTAAAAGTTACAGGCATTATGTGCGAGTGTTTTGACACTCTGTATATATTATATTATTTATACCTACCTAATTTGCCGAGGCTGATCGTGTAAGGTGTAAGAGCTTCAAGACAGTGAAACCCTCCAAACAGAGACGGGTGTCAATTATGGCACTAATAAAAAATTTGCTTCTGAAGAATCAAGAAGAAATGAACAAAATCAAAAAGTCGATGAAGCTATTGAAACGACGCCTAATGAAGTAAAGTTGATATAGAATTACCTCAAGAAAATTCAAATGGTTCAAATACTCCAAACCAATCGTCACCGCTGCCACTAGGTAATCAGTGCAGTAGCCGCTATATTTGGTACACCTATTTATTTGTATGTTCGAGTTAGTTAAATTGTTATGTATAATTTATTATTAAATATCGTGCTGTGTTCTGATTAAATAAAGCCCACTTTCGAAAGGTAAAAGCATTCATTAAATGCAGGCGCAGGGCAACGAATTAAAAGAACTACCTTGGGTTCTTGTGCCTTATAGATCAGCTCGAATTTCATAACTCTTTGGGTTCTTTGAAACCTCACCATTTAAGCCATTTAAAGTTGAACTAATGATGAATGAACTAGAACACATTAAAGCCATTTATCGTTGAATAAAGCACTATTGCCAAAAAAAATGTTTATACAGGGTGGCCGCCGAGATATGCGAGATACTTCTATGACTATGACGGCGGCGAATTTTTCGCTAATTTTTTATTTAAAGTCTAATTTGTGGTCGATGATCATGAATCCGAAGTTGCTTTTCTTCTTTGATTAACTTTTAGAACCTTTCTGATTTCCCATCCTGGTAGAGAATGTTCTATACCTTCAAGGGGTCTCTGCAGGAGCAGGACAACAATATTTATTAGATCGTGAATTTATGTAAGGTTAGGAAACCACCTGCCGGTAGACTTTTAAGGCACGAGAAGCCACATGGGTTTTAAATTCAAGTAAAGACCACGTTCGGAGGTCCAGTGAAATAGCTGCCGCAGCTGAAGCGTGAGAGAGTCACTTACTGGCCAGTATTAAGTCATCTCAATATAATTTTTTAATAATTGAATTAACTTGTCTTCAGTTTGTATTGCCTTTTAAGTCTATTCAAACCAATTTAACCCTTTTTAAGATTAGTTTATTTGAAGTTTAACCTTGATGTAAAGTACCTAATTTTTTTTGTCATAAACCCTTGAGCCCGGAAAGATCCTTTTTTTATTCATTTACAATTTTAAATAATGCAAAATTTGAACATTTTATAACAAGCGTAAACCCCCCTATCTTTTTTTATTTAATAAAATCTGTATTGTAAATGAAACAATGCAGCCTTCCTCCACAGTTTAATGTCAAAATAAATTTTTAAGTTCCCAACATGTTTCGAATGCTTAAGCATTCATCATCAGGGGATACTAAAAGGATAGTACAGGATTGAGAATGAACAGTGAATATAAAATAAAGTTTTAGTACTTACCTAACATCCAGTTTAAAAGCGATGTAGGTTGTCTCAATTAACGTAAAGTACAACTTATAATGTGATATAATAATATGTGAAAGTTAAAGACTTGGTATGAACTAGTTGGTTGTGTTGAAAATAATGTTTAGTTAAAATTTTGAGTGAAATGTGAAATTTGAATAGATGAAGAAGCATTTTAATAAGATAATAAATTAATTTAAAACATATGAAGGAAAAGGTTTTATTTTAAATTATGTTCATATTAAATTTGTTAAACTTAGGTGTTTAACCAAATTTAAAAATTAAAATTTAGAAAATTAAAAAAATTTTGGTCATATTGGTATGTTTAGCTGACATGATGGTATGGGGATATATCCCATATTTTAAAATGTCTATGAATTTTTAGCATTTTTTGTATTTGAAAGTTACTGAAAAAATTTTTAAGTTATAAATAAATTAAATATAACCTGTGTGAGTTTAATATTAAGAGAAAAATTGACAATATAGGTATAGAACCCGGTACCCCTATTAGAAATATTAAAAATAAAAATGACTGTTGAAATGTAATGGGAAGATTTTACTAACTGGATATTAGGTTTATAAAAGCCATACAAATCGATTAACATTTAGTTTCTGTCGTCACTGGACATATAAAGTACTTGAAAATTGGCAGAACACAGACATCTGTCAACGAATGGTAAAAGAGTGGTTATGTTTTAAAGGGGGGGGGTGTAAATGTCTATCAGGGTAGATTGAAAGCTGCACTGGAAAAAAAACACTTGTGGGGGTTGTTAACAACTCTAACACTAGTCGACATATTTATTATAGGGGATTATGCAATCTCCGTTTGTAAATTCCTCTATTAGAAATTGAAGAGCGTATATCAAACCTTAAATAGTGGTTGGATGCAAACAACATTCCTAGGGTTGCTAAAGAGCAATGAGCAGAGACAGAAAGAGGTATGTATTTTGTGAAAAAACCAAGTCATGCCTATAAACTACCCAGATTCAACGCATTGAAAAAATTAGTACTGCCATGGATAACCTGGTCGTTGACACAATCTATGTTTGGATTTTTAAATGTTTTGTTTATTTCCATTTTTTCAAGGAGGTCTAGTTTGTTACTCTTGGTACAGAAATGCAGGAATTTAGTATTTGTATCTGGGTTGAAGTTATGTTTATTTGTAGATACATGTCTTGAAAAATTGGATTTGATTTTAGAAGGTGATAAATTGAGATTGGAAGCTCTTGCTATCTCTTTACAATGCTCATTGATGCGGATTTTAAACTTCCTACCTGTCTGACCAACATAAGTGGTTGAGCAACCCTCAGTCGAACAGCTCACCTCATACACCCCGGATCTATCAGAGGGAGGAATATGATCTTTAGAATTGCAAATAAATGAGCCTAGCGAGTGTTTTGTTTTAAAACTAATATTAAAATTAAAGGATTGAAAAATGTTTTTCAGTTTATATGAGATAGGGCCCCAGAAGGAAACTGAACAAAATTTCTTTGTTGGTTTTTTATATATAAGCTGTTTGTTTATGTTTTTATTTAAGTGTTTGTAATAAATTTTGTTTATTAATCTTTTGGGGAAGCCATTGTTAATACCAATTCGGTTTATTATGTTTAATTCAGATTTGAAATTAGTTTGATTAAGTGGTATTGAGAAGAGGCGTGAAAATAAAGAGTGGAGGGCTTATGTTGGTCAGACAGGTAGGAAGTTCAAAATCCGCATCAATGAGCATTGTAAAGAGATAGCAAGAGCTTCCAATCTCAATTTATCACCTTCTAAAATCAAATCCAATTTTTCAAGACATGTATCTACAAATAAACATAATTTTAACCCAGATACAAATACTAAATTCCTGCATTTCTGTACCAAGAGTAACAAACTAGACCTCCTTGAAATAATGGAAATAAACAAAACATTTAAAAATCCAAACATAGATTGTTTCAACGACCAGGTTATCCATGGCAGCACTAATTTTTTCAATGCGTTGAATCTGGGTAGTTTATAGGCATGACTTGGTTTTCTTACAAAATACATACCTCTTTCTGTCTCTGCTCATTGCTCTTTAGCAACCCTAGGAATTTTGTTTGCATCCAACCACTATTTAAGGTTTGATATACGCTCTTCAATTTCTAATAGAGGAATTTACATACGGAGATTGCATAATCCCCTATAATTAATATGTCGACTAGTGTTAGAGTTGTTAACAACCCCCACAAGTGTTTTTTTTCCCAGTGCAGCTTTCAATCTACCCTGATAGACACTTACACCCCCCCTTTAAAACATAACCACTCTTTTACCATTCGTTGACAGATGTCTGTGTTCTGCCAATTTTCAAGTACTTCATATGTCCAGTGATGACAAAAACTAAATCTTAATCGATTTATATGGCTTTTATAAACCTAATATCCAGTTAGTAAAATCTTCCCATTACATTTCAACAGTCATTTTTATTTTTAATATTTCTAATAGTGGTACCGGGTTCTATACCTATATTGTCAATTTTTCTCTTAATATTACCTCACTTCAACTTCCACGTTGCAGGCGGGTACTGCGGTCGTGTTGTAGCACAGATTATATTTAATTTATTTATAACTTAAAATTTTTTTCAGTAACTTTCAAATACAAAAAACGCTAAAAATTCATACACATTTTAAAATATGGAGTATATCCCCATACCATCATGACACCAATATGAACAAAAATTTTTTAATTTTCTACATTTTAATTTTTAAATTTGGTTAAACACCTAAGTTTAACAAATTTAATATTAACATAATTCAAAATAAAACCTTTTCCTTCATATGTTTTAAATTAATTTATTATCTTATTAAAATGCTTCTTCATCTATTCAAATTTCACATTTCACTCAAAATTTTAACTATACATTAATTTCAACACAACTAACTAGTTCATACCGAGTCTTCAACTTTCACATATGATTATTATATCACATTATAAGTTGTACTCATTAACTTGAGACAACCTACATCGCTTTTAAACTGGAGGTTAGGTAACTTCTAAAACTTTATTTTATATTCACTGTTCATTCTCAATCCTGTACTATCCTTTTAGTATCCCCTGATGATGAATGCTTAAGCATTCGAAACATGTAATGATGAAACTTAAAAATTTATTTTGACATTAAACTGTGGAGGAAGACTGCATTGTTTCATTTACATTACATTGACTCCACTGTAAGTATGGACTACTTTTTCAAACTTTAAAATCTTTATTGTTTGTGTGGGAAAATTTGAGTTTTATTTATTGCATATATTTTCAATAGTACTAACATTTGGTATATTTCTCCTGGTTTGGACTTCTGTCAAACCAGGTGGCGCCCAAGGCAAGCCAATGACGAAGGGAAGGTGTAAGTATAACGGACCACGACCTAGTGCTATTAAGAGCTACCGTCATCAGATAGTGACAACCTGTTGTAGATGACAAAAGGTTGTCACGTTGTCACTGTCATATCGCATTAAAATATTATATATAAAAAGGTGCTCCCTCCAACGATTTTTTTCTTTTAATCCATATTACACACTCTCAGCTCTCGATTACAATTTCACAAATTGTTAAAATCGAGCTGACCTATACTGCACAAGAGCCTCTAGCTTGTATAACAAATACGACCCAAAGCTGAAAAACGAGCCTTGCACAAAGTCATACTATTATCAAATTAAAAAAGCTTTGCATGTATTATTTCTATTCACTTTGAATTATTGCTTCACAATAATAATGATATACAATTTTGCCATAAAGGTATTTTTTAGGAATATTACTCTATTGTTGATTTATTTGTGGAAACCAACTACATTTTCGACACACGAACGTCACATTTAATTACTAGATTAAATTTATTACCAATCTAGCATCGTAAAATATCACTGAGCATAACTAGAAAGTAGTATCCCGTGGTTCGATTCGTATACAGAACCCTATTAATTAAAATTTTTACTTTGTATAATATTTTGACATTATCTTGATTATCAGTAAAAGGTGTGCCCTGTATAGATTAAATACTTTAACGTAAGTAGGATTAATTATGGCTTAGCAAGTTTTATTTCATTATTCAATATAGATACAAGTGCAGTAAATCTTATAGGATTAAAACATTTTGTTTTATAGGGTTTCCTTGGCAATTCCTTGACCCCAAAGCTGGAGGGAGGAGCATTATTAAAGCAATATTTTTCTATTTGGGTTTCACAGTACGTAATAACTTTATGAAACGCAAAAAAGTTGAACAATGCTCCGGTTCATGAAACTGAGATAATATGTTTTTAAAGTTTGAAATGATATTATTTATCAAATGTTTTATTCTGTTGACGCAAAGCACGGCAAGTTGTGGCCAATAATAAAATCTCCTCTTTCAGTTATGTATGTTTAGTTGCATAAAAACGGGCTATTTAATTTTTTAAGATTTATTAATATGTTTGTTGAGAGGAGAAGATTATACGTTTCATTGTATTACCAACATAAAGTTTAGGCAAAAAAACTTACAAAATTTTTATGGCATATTTTCTTTTTAAATGTTTATTAAAAAAGAATAGAAAAAATAGTATGAAGTACATGTGTTATAAAGCTATTAGCGCACTTGTCCCGTTAACATAGACACATAGTTATAAAACTTGTACCTACTTTAATAAACTATTATGTAGTTTATACAGGGTGTTTCAGAAGTACGGTACGTAAGTTAAGGGAGTGATTCCTTATGATATTCTAAGAGAAAAGTTCATATGAACATGTGTCCGGAGTTGCCACGTTCTTGATAACGAGTGATTTTTAATTATTTTGCTCAAGGGAGGCCATGCATTTTAAAAGCATCATGGCCGTACTGCGTAGATAAGATGACATGATTGTTTTATGACATTTACGTCTTATTTGAATTTGTGTATTTGTAAAGTTTAAAAATTGGAGAAATTTTGTAATTTTTGCAGTTATTTGAAGGTAGGTTACTATTGCTTTAACTAATATTTCTCCGGGGAGTCGTCTTTTGACTATTATAAAGTGTTATTTGCAGGATATGATTTAATTTTTTATTTGTTTTTTATTTTTCAGCGTATCAAGTTTTGGTGAAGCTTTGTTGCCGGATTGAAAGTTCTACAGTAAAAATGTTTAGTGAAGCACAAAAAATTTTTATTGTTGAAAGTTTTTTTAGAAATGGAAACAAAATAGGCGGTGTGTGGAATTACTCTATGCATGACGGCTTTGATGAATTTCGAACCGAGTTTCCTGATGTTGCGGTGACCTTTCATAATTTTCGTACTGGGTCACAATACCTAATTGATAAATTTCGTCAGACTGGTTCTGTTCAACATAAAAAAGGGGCTGGAAGACCAACGAAACGATCGAATGAGGTTATTGAAGAAGCGCGACAAATTATGGAAAATAATCCTTCAACTTCTATTAGGCATTTATCTCAACAAATTCAGCAAACGGATTTATGCTACAGTACATGTCAAACACTTTTGAAAAAGGATCTGCATCTATACCCTTATCGTGTTACGGCTATTCATGAACTCCTTCCCAATGACGTTCCCCAAAGACTTAATTTTTGTGAATGGTTTTTAAACAATTTTCAAGAAGAAAATAGTGGTGCTTTTGAAAAAACATTTTTTACCGATGAGGCTTATTTTTATTTATCAGGCTATGTTAATTCACAAAATATGCGAATGTGGAATACGCAAAATCCGCATGTTTTTGTAGAAAGACCTCTTCATCCTCAAAAAGTTGGTGTGTGGGCAGCAATTAGTTCTAGAAGAATAGTAGGCCCAATTTACTTTGATGGCACAATTACAGCTGAGAGATATCGGATCGAAATTCTGACAACATTTATTAATGAGCTTCACGATGATGAATTGCGGGAAGGTTACTTCCAACAAGATGGCGCTACACCTCATGTAACCAGAGTAAATTTAAATTTTTTAAGTAAATTTTTTGAAAACAGAGTTATAAGCCGAAATACGCAACAAATATGGCCACCTCGTTCCTGCGATTTAACACCCTGCGATTTCTTCTTGTGGCCTTTTATAAAAAACTCCATTTATCGAACACCAATTGAGGATATAAATGATCTTAAACGAAGGATTTCAGAAAAAATTGCCGAAATTAATAATTCTCCAAACGTATTGGTTAATGTGTCTCTGAGGGTAAGAAGAAACATCAGAAGGTGACTAGAAGTAGGGGGCGGCCATATAAAGTAGGCTTTCAAAGTAAGATAGCTCAGGATTTTATAGTACATACCGTCAAAAAACATTATTTTAGGTTTTCAACGTGACAACGCTGCTTTCTTGCAAATTCGCCCTATGATTTAATCTACGCGCTACTGCTACACAATGTATACTGGGTCACAGCCGCCCTTGAGCAAAATAATTAATAATCACTCGTTATAAAGGGTATTAAAGTTTTAAAAAAAAAATCGTTTTATTATAACTTTCTTAAATATCCTTATTTCGATTTCATTAAAATTTGGTACCGTTATTTATCATGATTAGGGGCTTAATTGGCCCTAACTAGATTATAGATTTATTAGGTCCAGTGGCGTCCCGGGGAGCACCTTAACGAATATTATTGACAACAAAATGTACACCACGGACTTTTTTATAATATTGTTGTTATTTTTCGGATTTAACTAATAGCACAACTTTTATGTTCCCTGAATTGTTTTCGTATCTTGCTTCGTCTTCGAGAGAAAACCACTTTATTACATGTACAAAAAAAATACCTATGTATTTCACAGTTAATTAAAATATAAGGTAAAGGTAAGTTTTGATGTCTAATTTACCTGGTTTGTCAATAACAAGTCAAAAATGAATAACTTTACTAACGCTGAAATGGCCCAGATGCATTTCAATTATGGCCTAGCAAAGGGAAAAGTTGAAAAAGGAGAATTTATCAGGAACGTTATCCAAACAGAGTACTGCCAGGTAGGTGCCAAAACATTTAGACAGCTTCATGCAAGATTGAGTGAGACTGGGAGTTTAAAAGGTAGTATGGAACTTCCTGACGGACCTGCAACAGTAACCACGTCTGAGTTAGAAGAGGCTATACTTCGAGAGATAGAAGATGATCCTTCAACTAGTGCCAGGAAGTTAGCAGTGCAACTTTAAACAAGTGCATCAACTGTTTGGAGGGTTTTGCATCTCTATCAACTATGCCAATATAATATTTAACGTGTGCAAGCTCTGCTTTCCCATGATTTTCAGTCAAGATTGGATTTTAGTAGGTGGTTGCTGCATACAGTAGCACATAACAACAATTTTTTACCGAACTTTCTATTTATATGGGTGACGATAATCCTCATAAAACTAGAGAAGGCCGTTCCAGCAACAATTTTCGGTGAACGTATGGACAGGAATCATTGGCGACTATTTTATTGGACCATACTTTTTACCACCTCGATTGAATGGAAACTCCTATACGCAGTTTCTGTCTCAAGAAATTCACGTTCTGTTAGAAGACGTCCAAATAAGAACTAATATGTCATCAATACCTCTTTAGAAAAAACTCACTGGCGTATCTTTTTTTTCAATAATACTCTTTAAGGTGCTCCCGGGGACGTCACTGGACTTAATAAATTTAATCTATAGTTAGAGCTAATTAACCCTTGAGCGCCCGACTTTCCTTTTTGTTGTATTTTTGTCGATTATTCTTGTTCAGCTAGACTACTAATGACAATAAAAGGCATTTTTATAGGTTCAATTTTTTCTACTTTTTTTTTAAATCATAAAAAAAGAACGTTACATATACAGTGCGTCCATAAAGTCTTGCACAAATTCATTTAAAATTCAGGTATTTACTTTTTAAAAACGCTCGGACACGTCAATTAGTACTTTTGTTTGCGCATTTTTTAACGTAAAATGTTTTTATACAGGGTGTCGCACGTATGAGGTATGAGGTCATCAATAAATGTGTTTAAAATAAATTTTCAAACGTCAATATTTCGGAAACCGTGATTTCCAGAGGTGTTAAGTGTTCATCATAGAATTCAAAATTGATATAATATACAGGGTGTTCCATTAAAAAAAATCCTTGATGACCTCATACCTCATACGTGCGACACCCTGTATAAAAACATTTTACGTTAAAAATGCGCAAACAAAAGTACTAATTGACGTGTCCGAGCGTTTTTAAAAAAAGTAAGCCCCTGAATTTTAAATGAATTTGTGCAAGACTTTATGGACGCAGTGTATGTAACGCTAGGCACATTTGGGGTCATAGGTAATAAGGCGATGAAACCATTTTTAGCGTATACGTAAAAATCTCTAAAAAACTTATTAGCATATTAACTATCAACACCAAAAAAACAACAAAAACTATTTACAATGAGAATTAACATTACAGTCTAAACAGAGATCAACATCACATTTACGACACATCTTTCTCGCACTAGTACTGCCACCTTCCATTGCACATCTCCTCCACTTCTTGTCCGGGATAAATATAAGTAGATGATCAGTTCTATCGTATCGAATTCTCTCACCTATTCGACTTCCCTGAATACTTGACAATGAGACCGAGAGGGGCCTACCAGCCACCTTAGATGCTGTTCCATATGTTTTCAAATACGTATTGACAATATTCCTTTTAAATTGTAACGGAGTTACAGATTTTCCAGATCTTTTATACAAAACCCAGGCATTCTGTATTGAAACATCTATATAGCATCCATGTAAATAAGGACTACCACCACTTCTTGGAACGTATGGCAATGGAAAGTTCTTTATTGTTACCCAAGGTAAAAGCATCCTCGTCAATAGATTCGGACCTTGCGTTGTTTTGTAGTTTTATTTCTGCCTGAGCTCGTAATTGACGAGGAGCAAGATGGTTCAAGTCTCCTTCAAGATCTTCATCTCCAGATTCTTCGTCTGTCTGCACATTCACTTCTGGAGGTTCTGCATATATCACCTCCACGTCCAGGTCATTATTGTAGGCGATTTTAAGAGCTTCTTCTAGCGTAAACCCTTTTCTAAAATAAAAAATAAAATGTTGCTATATGGCAGTGTAAGCGCCTAGCATATATGTAATGATCAACTTTTGGAACATTTAGAAAAAAATGTTTAAAAAATATTTTTGAAACTTATGTTTTATTATCAATATACAGGTTTTCTAAGTATAATAATACCATATAAATATAAATGGCAAATATAAGGGAGAATAAAATTTTATAATACTTACTTCAGTTTTACTTCAATTTTTTTTCACTTTCGAATAAATGTATCAATCAAAGGCATTAAAACATAAACACTATAGCCGACTCGCAACTAAAATGATGCAAAGCCGTCAATTTGAAAGCTTTAGAATGGATAGGTAGCTCCATCTCTTAGATTCGAGTGAGCGTATTAAAATAGCAATTTTTTTTTCGGCCGCCAAACCCGTTACATATATGTAACGCTAGGCGCTTATGGGTTAAGTCTCTTATCATTGTGAATTAGGGTACCAAATTTCAATAAAGTCGGGAAAAAGATATTTAAAAAAATTCTAAAAAAAAATATTTTTTTCTTTAAATCAAAAACGGGGCAACTCCGGACACATGTTAATATGAACTTTTCCTCTTAGAATATTATAAGGAATTACGCCGTAAGTTACGTACCGTACTTCCGAAACACCCTGTATATCAGCTACATAAGGACTGACAGAACTTTCCATTACTTATTTTAGTTGGTTTTACTACAATTTAAGGATGACAATAAAAAAAGGAAACAAGTCGTGAAAACGTAACTGTACCGCACAGTAAGTTCAATCAATTATTGAGTAAGTGCTTGTGATGTACTAAAATACTACTGGTATAAATTCTGGGCTCAGTTTTCAAATTTCGGGGCAAGACGCCATTTTGAATAAAATTTTTAAATTGCAGGTGGGGTCGAGTGGAAAGGCATTTTTAATCCACAAACGATTCACAAGTTTGATAAGATTTTATCGATTTATTTCAAAATGGCGACCACTTTTGTTAATGTGGGTTAATTTAATTTTTAAGCAATAAAACTGTGAATGATTTGGGATTTTACCGCTTTTTGATAAATATTGGCTGCAGCTATGAAAATTTCTTCCCCCCTCCTTCGTTTTCATGAGACGTTAGAGACAAGGAGAGGGCTGTGATAGGACGAGGGTTTAACAACCCTTCGGGGTTAAACAACCCTCCCAAGGGCCAAGGAAACTAACCTGTCCTAACTTTAATAGCGCACTGTATAAGGTACATATTAAGTAGAATGAAATCGACCAACAGTAACACCCTAGAATAAAAAAATTGTGTGTCAAGTATAATTTGTAGTAGATAAATTCTTAGATTCTACAAAAACGAACTAACTATTTAAACTATAACTAAACCTTGTAATCATGCTGGAACTGTAAACAATATAAAATACACCATTGATATCGGTAATACCGCTGTTTTTTTACAAGAAATCGATTTTCTGAAACTTTCCACGAAATGTCATTTTTTCTTAAAATCTGAAAATCAGCCCTATGATCAAACACACAAGCTAACTTTTAACGTACCGTTTCCATGACAACAACCGAAAAAAAGTCTACTTGTTAATTTTTCACTGTGGTTGAAAAACAGGTAATTTTGAAGTTAACGTCTAGAGTTAACTTGTGTGTTTGATCATAGGGCTGATGATCGCGTGAGCTTTAGCTTTGATAATAAATAAAAATTTTAATTATTTAAAAATTTTACACCTACATAAAGGAAAGCTACTTATTCCGGATTACCTTAACTCGATATCAATAAAATTAGTCAAGTATATTCCCATTCTAAATTATATTGTATTTAATTTTCGGGCTTAATTCAGCGCAGTAATTAACGCATAGGTACGCGATAAGCAATTGGTTATACGAACCCTATCACAACTAAATGTTCGGATGGACTAATTAATTATTGATGTATATCTAAAATAATTTTCTGACTGCTACCCCTGAATCTCAAAAATTCCACATGAACATAATTATTAAGTAAAATGTTTTAAACATTTATTTCATATTTTGATGGGTTTGCAAAATAGGTATAGTGTTAATTTACCCAAACAAAAATCGCTGACCAATTAATGGTCGGACGAGATTGTTTTCATTCATTTAAAACGTCAGCAATTTTTGAAAACTGGGGTAAATTTATATACAGGGTTATCTAAATTAAGTGTCCACCATTGGTAACTTTGTTATTATTATAGATACAGAATAGTTTCAATTAGCAAACTATTAGTATTTTTAGCGCTCATTGAGATGGAAGAATAAAAAAAACAAATGAACATTACAAAATTACGATTTTTTTAAATGGAAACCCCGTATATTATATTTTTTCTGTTAGAACTTTAAGTTTTAAACAAAAAAGCTTATAAGTAATTTTCTTCTAAAGTCAAAAATGACGTTGATATTACAATTTCTAAATATTAACAGTAAAAATAGTAAGAAGGCTATGAAAGCCACGTCATCTTTACGATTTGATGGTATTAAGATAAGTGATGAATCGCAGAAGGCAGAAATGCAGTTCCATATCAAGGAGGCTTTGGAAAACAATGATAACGCTCTCTATCAAGTAATGTCAAACATTAGTATGCTTTAATTCGTTTTTCGCTTATAACTTTTGTTGTGTCAATTATTAATTTAAAAAAAAATGGTTTTCACCCATGAGGAAAAGTGTGATATGTTAGCTTCTTACTTAGTGAGCAGAAAAGTCTCTTCCAGAGCAAAAAAATACTACGCTGAATTATATCCACATCGCATTCAACCACATGAGAGATATTTTCTGAGACTGTACCGAAAATTTAGAGGCAATGAGAGTGTTTTTGTCAAAACAAGGACAAACAAAAATTTCATATAAAGCGAGGCCACGGAAATCGCAGTTAAAATTGCATATTTTGAAGCCTACCGTAATAATTCAATACCAGATATTGTCAAGGACTCTAATTTGTCTTATGGTACTGTGCATAGGATTCTAAAAAAATACAAATTTATTCCCTATAAGTACCGACCAGTTCCAGTTTGCCAGGGGATCCAGAAAGAAGAATTGTTTTTTGCCATTGGTATCTGAACTTCTGTCGCCAAAATGTAAATAACTTTCGTTATATTTTATGGAGAGATGAATCTAATTTCTCAAATTGTGGAATGTATAATAGAAAAAATCATCATTACTGGTCAAGGGAAAATCTTTTGTTAGTACATCCAAGAGCTCCACAAGTCCGTTTCAGTTTTAACGTTTGGTGCGGCTTAATTGGTTCCAGAATTGTCAGTCCGTCTTTTTATGAGGGCATGGGCAATGGGCATCCTTACTGGTGAAAGATACATTGAATTTATGACTGAAATTCTGAACAATTTCTTAGACGAACCGGACCTTATAACTAGACTGAAATTGCATATTCAGCAGGATGGCGCACCTGCGCACAACTACTTCTTTTTATGGGGTTTTTTAAAGAACCAAATTTACCAGAAAAGGTACGAAAACGTCGACGCCTTAAAGACTGCAGTTAGGGAAAAGATAAACCAGATAGATGGTAGGGCCATACTTAAAGTAGTTCGAGCTGTTCAGAAACGTGCACAAAAATGTATTGAAGAACGGGGTGGTGTTTTTGAGCATCTTCTAAAAAAAAAATTGTGATTTTTTATTTTCATTTTCTTATAAATGTCTAAAATAAAGTTTGTAAAACTGGGGATGGGACTATTCGCCGTCGCCGTTTCGCCGTCGCCGTTTCGCCGTCGCCGTTTCGCCGTCGCGACAATTCGCCGGCAGCCGATTCGCCGTGGGCCGTTTCGCCGTCAAATAGAATATAAGTCTATAATTATTACAATTTTTTTATATCTAGCATATACCGAATTGGACCCAAAAAGGTGGATTAGATGCCGTGTTAGCGCTGTTTAACCAATATAAGTCTATAATTATTACAATTTTTTTATATCTAGCATATACCGAATTGGACCCAAAAAGGTGGATTAGATTAGAAACGGCGACGGCTGAACGTCCTAGACCCGAATTCCAATAACCCTAATTATTATTATTGACTTGCCTATGTAGGTATATTTTTATCAAACAATTTTGTTAAAATTTAGCAATATATATTATAACCTTTTTTACGTATTTTATTAATTTCTATTTGACGGCGAAACGGCCCACGGCGAATCGGCTGCCGGCGAAACGTCGACGCCTTAAAGACTGCAGTTAGGGAAAAGATAAACCAGATAGATGGTAGGGCCATACTTAAAGTAGTTCGAGCTGTTCAGAAACGTGCACAAAAATGTATTGAAGAACGGGGTGGTGTTTTTGAGCATCTTCTAAAAAAAAATTTGTGATTTTTTATTTTAATTTTCTTATAAATGTCTAAAATAAAGTTTGTAAAACTTACTTAGCTGTTTTAGTTTGAGCTTCATAACCACATTAATTTTCATCCCAGTAGAAAATTACTTAAGTATAAGCTTTTTTGTTTAAAACTCAAGAGTTCTAACAAAAAAAAATATTATATACTTTATTTTATTTATATTTCCATTTAAAAAAATCGTACTTTTCGTCCAAACTCGAAAACGTGATGTTCATTTGTTTTTTTTTATTCTTCCATCTTAATGAGCGGTAAAAATACTAATAGTTTGCTAATCGAAACTATTCTGTATCTATAATAATAACAAAGTTATAGTCGGATTCTTGAACCGTCTCGCAAGATGGTGGACGAGTCACGTGTCACTAATGGCACCCTGTCGACTTCTAGTCTATTTTGTTTTTGTAGGTTGGTAGGTTACTTGTACTATATTTCAGATTTATCAGGATTGGACTAAGCTAAATTTGTTAAGCACGTAAACCTCATTAAATGTGCAATTTTGGATTGGAATATATAGTTTGGTGACATCAGCGTAGGAGCAAAGGGAAAGAAAAAAGGTGTATGTAGTACTTTTTTATTTCCAATTATAAAAAATCCACAATCTACAAGTAAAAAGTACTAGTACTACCAAGGCTATTTTGTAATTTTATAAATTAAATTAATATAGGCTGCAATGGCATAGAAATTGTTATATTTTAAGAGCTGATATATATTTTCAGTGCAGTATATTACTATTCATTTATATAAGGAAATAATATTAGTTCCTTCTATATTGTTTTTCTTGGAACATAAAATCGATTTATACTTTTTGTCGGCATTTTTTGAAAAAGGCGAGAAAAGAACTTCAGTGAGTTTAAGCCCAATGCAAAAATGTTATGCAATGTTACTATACCACCGTTTTTTGTAATTCAAAATGGAAAGCAATTTTATTCATTAAGCAATTTTTTTGGACAACCAATAAGCTATAATACATATTGCCTAGTTATTTTTTGTTTTTTTTTTGCTGTATATATAGATACTGATACTGCACATGTACCTACAGAAAATAGTGGGTTTGCGATAGTCACTATATATTTCATCAGGCAGTTATTTATTAAAGGAATTTATTGGACTTTATGGGCATAGTCCAAAATAATAATAATAGTATTTATTAATAGCACAAAATGCTAGCAAATTACAAGAAATTTACATAAAAAAAACATAAATATAAAATTATTATCTACTCAAAGAGTTAACTACTAATCTAATATAACCTAAATCTAATATATTCAGAAAATATAAATTACTATAACACTTAAGGAACAATCTTATGTCTAATATATTTTTTACATTCTGTTTTAAATCTTGTTATATTTTCACAGCTTTTTATATTGGCGCTAAGTTCGTTCTATTGCTTCAAACCATTATGAAAAAGGCTATTCTGACTAGAATTTGTTGTTGCTGGTTGAATATAAAAGTTATCTCTTATTCGAGTATGATAATTATGGATATCACGAACATGTACTAAAATAAAAAAATAAAAAAAAAATACTAAGAAATAAAATGTGGAAAAAAAAATTGGGAAAAATACTTACTTGAATGGGGCTTATTTGAGGATGTACGTCTATAATTATAAACATTTTGCACACATTTTTGGGCCAACTCATTGCCATGTAAAACAGAAAACGCCTTTTTCTAAAAATTATAATAATAATTATACATCATTTTACGACTAGGTATTTAAAACTTTTTGACTTTGCCATGGCCACAGGGTAAGCATATTGGGTTTATATAGTTATATATACATATACAGGGTGTTATGGAAATGACTTATTATTTTTTAACCCGTAAATATATAGGTCGAGACGAATTGGGGAAAAATTGCTATAAATGGCGCTCGAAGCTAGAAATTCGAGAAAAATGCCTTCAAAAATTTAGGTCCAAAACACCTACGCGCCAATGACCCAAACAGCTGATTTAGGTAATTGTTTACTTTAGTGCAAATGTTGAATTTTTCGCTAAAATTTCGTATATAGGCTAATTAAGGGTAGCTGATCACAATTTTCCTTTTGCGTTTAGGCGGCAAATGCACTGGTTTTGAGAAAAAAAATGTTAAAGTTTTTCTAACTCACCGGTATGTTATTTTGCATGTAATCCTAAAATGTTGATATTTCCAATAAAATATTACTTGTCGGAGTCATAGTATACACTTCTGAGTTGAAATAAACGAAATATGCCACAAGGAAACTCTGAAAAACGGGATAACTTGTAAGCGAACAGAAAACTCTACGTTATCTGGAAAAAGACGGGAGACAGCTCACTGACAGCTGGCCAAAAAAGCAGAAGCAAACTGCACCCATGTTGTCAGATTGTTAGTGTATTATAAATTGCCTATACTTTTCAATTCATTTTTATTAATTGAATGAATCCTATTGGCTCGAGCTAGCATATCATTCTCCTGGATGGAAGCCATTAATAATTACAAGAAAAAGAAGAACAATCTGGCAACGTGAGTGCAATGAATCTGATTTTGTCGGCGTATTAACAACGAATTTAATTAAATTTGTGCCTTTTCCATTGTTTTTTTGCTAAAATGTTGTTCTTATTTTATGAACAGATAGTTTGGTGAAAGTTTTATCACATATTTTGAAGGGAAAACCATAAAATCTAGGAAATTGAAGACATCCTTACAAAAGAATACCCTAACCTGTAAGTGAAAAACTTAAACATTTTTTTTTCTCAAAACCAGTGCATTTGCCGTAAAAACGCAAAAGGAAAATTGTGATCAGCTACCCTCAATTAGTCTATATACGAAATTTTAGCACAAAATTCAACATTAATTGCACTAAACTAAACAATTACCATTCCAGCAGTTTGTCTTGTCAAAAACACATGTGTTCAGGGGCATTGAACTATCATGGAAGGCGCACATAGTCCGGTTTTAAGGTATTTTACAAAATTCAAAATACTTCCGATTTTAGAAAAAAAAACTATCAAGTGTAACTCTAGACCACCTCAGGAGTGGCCCCTTAAAATATAATAAGTCATTTCCATAACACCCTGTATATGGTGGAGTAGCATGCAACAAAATATATTCATTAATTGTTTATGGAAAACTCTCCTCCCTAATCCTATCAAGATAATGATTTTTTTTTAAATTTTTATTTATTAATAAATAATGGGGTAAAAGATAACGCCCTTGGAAGAGTCAAAAAGTTGCAGGGCATAAACGTTACCCTGTTTTCTTTAGGAATATTATCCATTGAGGTACTTGGAAGACAATAATTATGATCCATTATCATTTTACGCCTAAAAAAGATAAATACCGTATAAAAGTAGTTTGCGGTTAATGTATTTAACTTACCGTTCCGTAACAAATAAACACCAAAACACGTAGGTGGTAGGTATGTCCAAAATAGAAGTCTTTAATAAACTTATTTAAATACAAAACACACGAGAACAATTAAAAACACAGCAAAACAATTAACGAGAAAAAAACCACGTGACGATGTCACTGATGTCAGTGTCAGTGGACTTTGCGCTAATTACGGCTCTATGATGGGTTGGGGATATTTCAAAGTTACTGGTCCAGCTAGTTACTGTCATTTGTCTATTGTCAAATGTCGAACGACGAGACGAGCCGTGAATTCAACTATACCAATGGTGGACACTTAATTTAGATAACCCTGTATAGGTATATTAATAAAAATGCAGTATTTGTTTCTGAGTGCCTTTATGTATAAAAACCTGTATTGAATTCCGTTGTCTTTGTACTGTGCTCCGACAGAAAACACTTGTGTGTACTTACTAATATATTTAGAATAAATTCAGTTCCCAATATGCCTTAATTTACACGTCTGTAGTAATACTTAATTTATTGCATTTGGCGACGAGGTTTTACATAACACAGGCCTACGAAGAATTTGTGATTAGACAATTTTTTCTCTATAATCGGACGCGCGACGAGGAGTCCCTGAATATTGAGGAATACTTATATACAGGGTGTTTGGTTCACCGACGTATATCTGAAAGGGGGTGATAGGTAAGATTACGCCTATCGAGATGTCATCGTTTTTCCGAATTTTACCGAATTTAGTGAGTAGTCCATATAAGTTATAATAAAAGTTTGGTCAAACATTTTATCTGATTGAATCTTTTTTTCCTATAAAATTGAATACGTATTTCATTGATATAAGATACTTAATGTAATCTACATGTGATGAAAAAATATTGTGGCTCAGTAGAATTTACAAAATGAATTACTGTAACATCCAAATTTGACTTTATGAGTGAATAAAATAAAGTGTGTAAATAAAATATTCGCTCAAATATCTTTAAAACTTACTTGGTGTTGGTCCTTTCGAAAGAATAATAACAGATGCAGACTTAACGTTGCATAGGATATTTATTTTAAAAAAAATTATAATTTGTCAGGAAAAAATTGCATATGACTATTTAACAGAATAAAATAAAACAACTATAAGCGGGTATTTATGAGTATTACTTTTCATGTTCGAAATAAGAACCACCATTTCTAATACAACGTCGACATCTTCGTCGCATCTCTGTAGTGGTTACGCCTAGCCTCATTTCCGCCTTCATCATTTCTGCTGGCCCATCAATTTTTTGAATAAGATGGTCTCGATTTCGAATTTTCTCATTGTACACCAGTTCCTTTATTCGTCCCCAGACATGGTAGTCGGCGGGGGTCAGGTCTAGAGATCTAGCTGGCCATAATATCGGTCCATTTTGCCCTATCTATCTCTCGGGAAATTGATTTATTTAGAAACTCCCTTACAGTTATCCGGTAATGGGCAGGACATCCGTCGTTTTGTTATATGATTTTTCCTCTTACATCCAAAGGCACTTCATCCAAAATATCGGGTAAATTATTTCTTAAAAATTCTAGATAATTTTCACCATTTAAATTGTTTGGCAAAAAATAAGGACCGACCAAAACTCTGCCTATTATACCTGCCCACACGTTTACCTACATTAAATTTTCGTTGGAACGAAAATTGTTTCTTCATATGGGGTTTTCTTCTGCCCAATAATGCAGGCTATGAAAGTCAGTAATCCCTTCGCGAGAAAAGTTAGATTCATCCGTCCATAAAATTCTACGTAAAAATGTTGCATCTTCTATGTCGGCATTTAAGATGAATTCTTGCACGGGCGTGTTGTGAAATGGGTGCATTTTCTCAGAGTGACGAACTGACCACAGCTTACATGTATATAGATTTAGCTGTTCCGCTATTTTCCTGGTGCTCACGGTGGGCTCTGCTGCAAAAATATCCAAAATTTGCAGATCCACTTCAGCGCGATATTGTTGGTTGTTCGCTCTAGGTTCTGTGTGATGTAAATTACCAGTTTCGCTTATTCTACGATATATATTAGCGAACACGGTCACGTGGGGTACTCTTCTTTGAGGAAATATTTCAAGATTTAATCGCTGAGCAGCAGCTGCATTGCCGTCGACTCTGCCGTACATAAAAATTATATCAACATACTCAACATTTGAAAAAGCAGCCATTATACCTAATTGTTGAGCGAAAAAAGTCACAAAATAAACAGAATAAAATAAATCAATTGACAGCTAATCAAATCTTCAATAAAGTTTGTGCGTCACCGAGCAACGCTATTTAAGAACAACATCAATAACAAAAATAAAATTTTGGTGCCTGCACCACATCGATAAACCGCACTCGATAGAAAATAACTAGCATTTAGTGATGGAATGTGATATATTTCTAAACAGGGAAAAGATAAAGTAAGTTTTTAAAGATATTTGAGCGAATATTTTATTTACACACTTTATTTTATTCACTGATAAAGTCAAATTTGGATGTTACAGTAATTCATTTTGCAAATTCTACTGAACCACAAAATTTTTTCACCACATGTAGATTCCATTATATCACGGAAATACGTATTTAACTTTATAGGAAAAAAAGATACAATCAGATAAAATGTTTGACAAAACTTTTATTATAACTTATATGGACTACTCACTAAATTCGGTAAAATTCGGAAAAACGATGATATCTCGATATGCGTAACACTTTGTATAATAGTATATATGGTTAAATATGTTCGAAATGATCTTACCTATCACCCCCTTTCAGATATACGTCGGTGAACCAAATACTCTGTATATCAGGGCTTCGAACAGCCCACAGTTAGTTTAACGCGTAACATTTAAATGACAAATTTATTTTTTGTTTTGGTAAAGTAATTTGTTGTAAAAATGTTCCGTCGAAGTTGCAAAAATAAGCCTGATGATTTTTGTTACATTGCGGTAACTTTATTGTGAAAAAAGAGAAGTGTTTCTGACTTTGTTATAAACGCGTATTTTGCATTATTTAAAGTAAAACTTGGAACGGCATGTTATTTGTAAGATTTGCGAAGAAGCTCTAAGGCACTGGATTGAAGGAACGGGGAAAGCCTTATCCTTTGGAATAGCGATGGTGTGGAGAGAGCCCAAGAATCATACAGACGATGGGTATTTTTGCCTTTGCAACATTAAAGGTCATTATACCAGAACTTTAAAACACATTGTGTATCCAAATGTTATGTCGGCAATCGGACCAGTACCCCCATAGTGTTGATATCCCTACACCTGTGGCACAAAAAATTTTACAAAGTACTAATGGTAATGATGAATTTAACGAACCCTTAACTATTGCGGAGACTAATGTGTTTCAACCTTCTTCTTTAAGTCAAAATGTACCTCAGCTGTTTTGGCAAGAGCTTAATGATCTATAGCCCGGGATTTAGGACTTCCCAAAGAAACCAAATACTAGGATATAGATTAAAAAATAAACACCTGCTTGCTACAGGAACTACGTTTTATTGATATCGAATTTGTCAAATATTTTGTAGAGCATAGACCACTTATATATTGTAAAAATGTAGGTGGCCTAGTTAATGCTCTTGGTGCTTCTGAATGTAGACCAGCTGACTGGAGACGTCAAAAACGAGCCTTAAAGCAGTTATTTTACATAATGGCAGTTTTTATACTTCTGTTCTTGTGGCTCATTAGAGAAAACTAAAAGAAACTTACAAAAATCTTAAAAAATTTCTCGTGAGATAAACTGCAATAATCACAACTGGCTACTATGCGACAACTTAAAAATTTTAGGCCTTCTATTAGGTCAACAATCTGGATTTATGTAAGTGGGATAGTAGAGCTAGAGACCAACACTGGGCAAAGAGAATGTGGAAAAGAAGAGAGCATTTAACATCTGGCAACAAGAATGTTCTTCGTGAAAGTTTAGTTCATCCAAAAAAAGTATTATTTTCTCCACTCCATATTAACCTTGGTTTAATAAAGCAATTTGTTAAAGCGTTGGACAAAACAGGTCGATGTTTCCAATACTAAACTGAAAAACTTCTGACTGTCTATCACAAGCAAAGATTAAAGAAGGTATCTTTGTTGGTCCGCCAATAAGAACGCTAATGAAAACTGATGAGTTTGAAGCGGCCATGAACAGTACCGAAAAAAATGCGTGAAAGGCTTTTAAGGATGTTGTAAATAAATTTCTGAGAAATAATAAAGACCTAGATTATATAGGCGTTGTGGAGAACATGCTGGACAAATTTAAGGAATTAGGTTCCAATATGAGCAAAAAAATTCACTTTTTATACGCACATTTGGACAATATTCCTGCAAACCTGTCAGTGAAGAGCAGAGCGAGCGATTTCACCAAGACATTAAAGAAATAGAAAAGAGGTATCAGGAACGATGAGATACAAAAATGATGGCGGACTATTGTTGGATGTTGAAGAGGGATGCTTCTATTGTCGAGTATAAGAAAAAATACACCAAACGAAATTTGTTGGGTAAAAGAGAAAGACTTTCTAAGAGTGAAGTGAAGAGTAGTTCGTATTCCTTTTGCTATGTTTTTTTGTATTTCTTTATTAATATTTTGGTTTTTATACTTATTTTAGAAGTAAAATATTATAGAATCATACCGTTCATATAGGTATACATTATGATTTATGTAGATTTTATTTTGACAAAAAACTTTACGTGATACAAGAAAACCAAAAACACATTTAAAATCAGGGACACCAAATTACCCAAATTCAGTTAAAAAAAATCAATTCAGGTTCAATAAGGTGTAAAAATGCAGTCCCGTGTTAAATTAATAAAATCTAAAAAATAATCCACAGAATCTTGGTCAGTGAATTTTGCTCGGGAAATACAAATTTGGGTCGGAAAAATTGGTGAATGGAGATTAAAACTGAAAAACGTATGGAGCGCGGTTGAAACAATTTTATAAAACAAACAAAATCGAAGAATCGTTAAAAGTTGCGACTCTGTTAACAGTAAAGTTGTTGCCGATGAAACGTACGAATTAATTTTGGACTTGTGTATAGCCCTATAGTTCCAGGAGACAAATCCTATACGGTGATTTGGTTAAAGTGATAAGTGATCAATTGCCCTCAGTTAAAGGTAAAAACTGATATTGATAGAACTTTTTGTTCAGTGGCATAATTTTTTCTAAGAACGATAATTTTCCAGATATTAACCACGATACACATAAACACGGTATGCTCTTGCGCATAGTATAGCTATCTCTCTCCCACAATAATGACGTCAGCTGGGTGATAGAATTCAACACTTGCCATATAAAAGAAATGGAGATTTAAGATATGTCGCTACTTTTGGGACATTTTTACTTAATTTAGCTAATATTTCTATTAAGTTGTTACTATATAAGGGAGATTTAATAACTAGCTTATATATTTTTATTAAATATTTTATATTTTTAAGACACATTGGTTAAAATAATTTTTTTTATGTAGGAATTGGTGACTGGTTGAATACCTATAATTTCTTTATAGGCGTTTAAAGTGTTCTCACAAAATAATAAAAATATTATTGATTTTTTTATAAATGTTTATTCTTAATAATAATAATAATATAGGTATTTCAGGATAGGTACAGGGTGTTCACTTTTCGTTCTTTAACTTCCTTGTTTCGCAATTAAAAAAAAATTGTTAAGTACAAAAGTTGTAGGATTTAATGTAAACTTTTTGCAAAATGTATTTTCGTAGATACAGGGTGTTGCATCAAAGCGTGACAGATTAAAGTTATATTTTTTAAAATGAAATATCCTGTATATTGTTGCATTATTGGATTCTAGGGACAAATCTAAACCCAACTTTTACTCTGTTGATTATTTTGCTTCTTCGGCCTCTCTTCGGAGTTCATTGTTTTGATCGTCTAAAAGCTTAACTTTGTTTCGAAGCTCGTTTAATTCTATTTCCATTTCCCTTAAAATAAATAAATAAGTTGAAATTTTTTTTTCTTAATAAATTATATTTAAAGCAGTTCATGTATGTTCAAGTTAAGTAAAAGTAACAATACAAACTTACACATACGCCTTTGTCTTTGTAAAAACAGAAGTTGCTTTAGTGCTGACAGACGGATCCATGTTATCCGATGAGGTCTCCGGTTCAAGAGATGCTGTCTGTATAACTACACTTTCTGCCAAAATATTCTTAACTTCCTCTCGTCTCCTTTTTTGTGCAAATCGTACCTTGCGTTCTATACTTGGTCTTCTACGTTTTTTAAATAAATTTAATGTGGGAACTGCATCAGGTTTTAAATGTCGACTATTTATTTGTACATACCCCAAAAGTCGTTCTTTTAATGGTAATACTTCAAAACAAGTCTCTTCAGACAGAACATATGCGGGCTAAAACATAACAGTCTTGATAAGTAAATAAAGATAAGAGCGCGTTGAATAACTATAGTTACTTAATACATAAACATATCCTAAAAAAAAATTAAAATTAACTTACCATTCTTCACATTAATTTTGTCCTCGCATGTACAGGCAATAATCCACTGTTTTGATAAATTAGCGATCTTTTGGAAATTAATCGAAAGAATTTTATAGTGCTCCCCAGTCTTTCGAATATGGTTATTACAATGTACCACAGCACAATTCGGCATTTTAGCCGTTAATCACAAATTTAGGCAACTTAAAAGCACTTTCACGTTTACGTACACAATGTTTATATCAATATATTATTATAAAATACGTTTCATTAAGCAAATAACAATAAAATTCCACAAAAACTTTGAAACGACAGATATTTTTACATATTAACAAATGCACAACCTGACAGAAATGTCACCCACATGACGTCATGCGCAGAAATTTCGTATTTTCGTCTGTCTAAAGATCATACCGTGTAACTTATGTGTATCGTGATATTAACCAAACCTATGTTTTTTAAATGGGATACCCTGTAGCTAAATACCACTCGTGGTAAAATTGGTAAAACTATCTCCGAAAAAATGTTTGTTATTGCTTTTAGGACAATTATTTTGCTCATGGCATTCATCCAAAACCACGCGCCTACGCTTGTGGTTTTGTAAAATCAAATCACTCGCAAAAAACTTTCGTAAAAAGAAACAAAAACTTCGGTCGGTAAAATCTTACCACTAGTGGTGTTATGTTTGATTAAAAATAATTCAATCAAGGTTCCTTCACCTTGCTTTAGGTATAGGTATTAGGAATTGCATGTTTCCGGAGATTATCCCATTAGGCCCTATAAACAATAAATACCAGGATATGTCTTTTTTAACGGCCCTCACACATTCCGTAACTTGTGTGGGCTCTTTTATGTAATTCAATACTGACACGATGCACCTGCACCCTTAAATTTCGCCTAAACAAGCTTCTCTTAAACGCATGATTCTCTTTAACAAAGGTGGACACAATTGGAAGCCATGTCTGCCTTTTACACGAGAAAATATACACCGTGTCATGTTACGTTTAATCTTGCATTCTTTGAATTACATTCTCCGAGTTTTAACAGTATTCATTAATCATGTTTATGTATGGACTGAATATTAACAAGGGTTAGTTATTGGTGGCTCTTGACTCTTAAATTTTATTGTACGTGATTCTTATTTCTTAGAGGGCGGATGTTTTCGTATGCTCTTCCGTATTCGCAGGAACGGCTTTTTTATTTTTGCGACTTTGGCAAGGTTGAGGGCATTCTGAGCTCTGTTTAATTTGGCATTGTATCAGGTAAAAGTACAGATGATGCTATATTTTCCTTGCTCCGCGCTATTTACCTTAATATAAATAGTGGAGAGGCGGTTATATTTTGTGATTTTTCGAGAGCTTTCGATTGTGTAGACCTTGAAATATTGCTGCAAAAGCTACATCACTATGGTTTTGATCGGCTCATAGTTTGGTTGTTTTTCCTATCTCAGGATACTCTGATACCTCTATCGTTACGAGAGGAGTGCCTTGTGTGCTCGGTATTAGGACCAGTTTTGCTCCTCTTGTAGTTAAACGATTTAGCATTTTTAGATATTCAGGGCGCGTTTATATTATTTGCAGCTGACCCTAATCTCCTGTGGCATGGTAAAGATAAAGATGATTTGAGGTTGATTATTGACAGTGACTTACGCGCATGAGTTTAAAAAATGCTGTGATACAAACCTATTATGTAATTATATTAATGACTTTTGGTTTTAGTTTTAGTGATTTGAATCTAGATGATCCAAAATGTAATTTTGAGAATTCGACTGTGCAATAAAACATACAGATTAACATTAAATATATAAAATTGGCGTACACACGGGCATCTACATTTATATATGCCGCAGTGGTTAGAAAGTGGACTACTGTACCAAAGATCACGGATTCGATCGCTGATGAAAACTGTCTCAGAAATACTTCCTTAATTGGAAGTGATCCATGGTCACTTCTCGAAAGGCACAAATCATCGGGAGTAATCTGAGGTAAAGCCTCGATAATTTAGCCGTTTGAAATCAGCGTTAAACTATAGACGAGCCCGTCTATCTGTGTACAACAGTATCACCCAGAGCACGGATAGGTAGTTGCAGAAAGGATACTTACAGCCGATAACGGGTCAAGAAAAAGAAATATTTTGAGACAAAAGACCAAATATTTACACTGAGAAAAAGTACAACAAGAAAGAGCTAATACTTATTAATGAAACAAGCGTAATTACAAATACGTTTTAACCAAGACTACAAAATAAGATAAATCAATCTTATAAAATTAGTGCAAAAAGGCAAATATAAGTATTTATTTCAGAAACTTATTTTCTTACACAAGTGGCTACCCACTAGATGATACCCACAATAGTATATCGCGCAACAAGGGGCGAAAGTCAACAAGTTCACGAAAGTGAAGTTAGCTGCCCGGGCACACACTCGTGAAATCGTTGAGTCACCCCGAGTTGCGCATACAATTTTTCATATAAAATGTTTTAAAAATATGACTTAAGATGCCTCGCAATTCTGTATATTTGATGTTAATTACTTATTGTTGGACTCACACTAGTAGAGATCTAGAATAAAACCCAGGCCCTTTCTATTCACCAATCAATTATTTATATAGTGTGAAAGGTTATTATACAAAAGGCGCCAGAAACAATATGGCAAGTATAACAACAAACATAATACAGCAGATAATATGACCTGTACCTTTTAATACTTACTAGTAGATATATTAAATTACCTACCTTTAAATATAATACAGGCACTTCCAACACAAGAAACAGATCATAGTTTTATTATTCAGACATGGTTTCTTTTTTTGACAGACCAACATGAACATTGTCACAACCGAGTAAGAATCTTGTAGCAACGCGGACAGAATTGGTGTATTGCTAAATAATTACATCTCAACAGTTTTCCATTAAGTTTATTTGTAAAAAGAGAGTGACCACAAAGAGAGCAAGATGCATATACTTTCACGAATCTATTGCGCAAGCGCAGTCGTATCGCTATCCTTGTTTTGCCCGAAAATCAGACAAGGATGCCCACTCGATCTTTACAAAAATGAATAGGTTTATACGTGTCAACGAGAAACTCGTCGTGGAATGCACTAAAAATCAGCTGTTTTTCATGTCGGACCCTAGGGCCGAAAACTCAACTTTCAACCCGCTCCGTCGGCATCAAAAGTCATATTTTCAAAACATGTGTTATGAAAAAGAATTTTTACTGTTAGATATCGGCATATCCTTGACTACTCAGTCTGTTTACCAGCAACACCAGAAGACTACGTAGCAAAAACTACAAAAAATAATAATATGCACTACGCAGAGCCCAAACCACTTAAAGTATACAATGTTTGGTAAACGTGACAATAACGTACAAAACATGTTAATAAAATATTAAGAATAAAATAATTCCTGGAAATTTGTACGTTTTAGAAATTCACAAAACTTTATTACATATTAATATATATATATAAATATACAGGAATATTTTTTTTAAACCTGACAAAAGATATACAGAATGTTAATTAAGTAGGTAGTCGAACTCAAGGGTAAAGTGCTAAATTGTACGACAAAGGGTTCATATAAACATAGGTCCTCAACCGCTTTACTTTTGAGATACAAAGTGTTAAAAATTTGAAATTCTTTCTTACTATCTTTGAGACCACGTTAGATACTGTTTTCAATTTTAGTAGGTACTAACACAGACATAAAAACACATTTTCAAATTTAATGAATAAGGGTAATACTATTACAAATTACTATTTAAATGTACTCAGTAACAAAGGATATGTATGTACGGTGAATGTTACTACTAGGGTGGACAAGCTCAGCAGCACTTGTTTGGACCACTACTTTTTAAAATATAAAAAAGATCAGTGCCCTTTCTATAGTTCTAAATGGTGGGCTGATCACTATCCGATCATACATTGAATTAAGTACTGCAAAAAGAAATAATTCATCTCATAATAAAAACACATTCAGAGATAGGTTGACACAGCTTTTAAGTAATGAGGACTGGAATTGGGTTATGAATGAGGCTGACCTTCATATTCGTGTTAACAACTTTATTAATATATTACAGAAACACATACTTGACTGCCACTAGATATTAAAATGACAACGGAAATTTTTATTATGGCGGTCACAAACTAGTTTTATTGAATAATGAACTAAAATTAATGCGGGTATTTCTGGATCTGGCGAAGGCCTTTGACTCTGTGTCACATCCTACACTGCTGGAAGTGCTGCAATCGATAGGTGTAACTAACTACCTTTTTAAAAGCTACCTTGAGGGCCTACAGCGGGTAAAAGTAGGCAACGATAGGAATGAGCCGCTTTCTGGAGATAATGGTGTGCCACAGGGTACTGTGCTTGGGCCAGTCCTCTTTACTGTTTATATAAATAATCGAATTAACTGGTTGCCGAGGGGCAGAGTCGTCTGCTAGGGCGACGATACTGTATTACTATTCTCGGGTACTACATGGGAAAATGTACTTAATGAAGCCGATAGGGGTCAACAACGTATAGAGAGATAGTTAAACTTATTTAAACTTACTCTGAATGAAGACAAGTCCCACTTCATGTGCTTCACCTTGTCAAAAACTAACTTACGATTCATGCAAATACTTGCACTGACTTCAGTTCGTACAATGCAAGAAAATAATAACTTTTTGATAGATGGCAGGTCAATATCAAGGCGTACAAGCTAGGATATTGCAAGAAAATCCTACTGCAAGATTTGTCCCATGCTCTGCACATAGTTTAAATTTAGTGGCATTACACAGTGCTTCAGTTAGTCCCGAAATAATAACCTTTTTTGGAATTATTCAAAATTTATTTAATTTTTTTGCGCATTCCACGGTACGCGGGAGTAAATTAAAAAAGACAATAAATATTACTTTAAAAGGCTTTAGCGATACAAGGTGGTCACCCAAAGCATTAGCGTTGAACGCACTTATCACTCACTTTAAATTGGTTTTGGATCCTTTAGCAGAGATGACTGATGTTTCAATATATTCTGGTGAAACAGTAATTGGGGCAAAAAATTTTCAAAAAAATCTTTAGAATTTCGAGTTTGTAATTCTTTTAGTTTTTTTGTCATCTTTATTAGATAAAATTAATAAAGTAAATCTCTTACTTCAGAAAAAGGAGTTAAAGTCAGCATGCAAACACATTTAAAGTGTTATTGGAAGAAATCAAAGCAGATAGAGATGGTTATATTGAAAAATCTGAAAGAAATGCTTCGCAGATTCGTCAAAATTGCAATACTTCAACTGAATACACGGAAGTTCGAAAAAGAAAAATTAAAAAAAAGAGCGGCGAGCTTGCAAATGATGTTTTTTTAGATCTAAAAACAAAACAAAAACAACTATATTATTTCAAGTCATCGATTCAATAATAATGCAGTTCAGTAAGACATAAAGGTTTACATGTGATTTGCAATGATTTTAGTTTTCTTAATGAAGCAATTCTTTCCAAAATTAGTCTTTCTGATACTGAAAAATTCATTAAAGATTTAAATATCCAAACAACTTCAATTGTCACGAAGTTATTCAGGAAGCAGGAAGTTTTAAATTTCAAGCGCAAGAACTTTTTGATTTCCAGTGTCAATCTGCATTGGAAATGTACCAAAACCTACATATATTTAAGCTACTGGCAGAGTATCCCAATTTTGCTACAGCATTACAAATTTTTCTTACAATTCCAGTCACCAGTGCTTTTTGTGAAAGATCTTTTTCAAAATTGAAACTTATAAAAAAATATTTAAGATCGACCATGTCCCAAGAAAGATTATCTAATACTGTCATATTATCCATAGAAAGGCTTATTGCAGAATCCATTTCTTTTGATAAATATATATCAGATTTCGCAACACAAAAAGTCAGAAAATATTGTTTGTAAAATTATCTTCCTAATCAAATATTTAAGTAGAGCATAGTATTTTATATATACCTACACATTTCCAATATTTCCATTTTTTATTTTATTTTTATTTTTTAGTTTTACAATACATAATAATCTTCTCTTATTATTAAGTAAGGCTCATAATTAACTGATAAAAAAATTTCTTTTTAAACCAAAGAATATTAATAAACTTATAACTTATTTAATAAAAAGTAAAAAAGTTATACATATAAATTTTGTGTGTTCTTTAAAAAAATGTTAAAGTATCCCCCCTCCCTACTGCAGCGCATTTCTCTAGGAGGCACAAAAAAGAAACCTTGCCTATAGTAGAATATCACCTAGCTACGGTCCGGAAGGTGGGACTACTACATAGAACATACAACATGTAAACTAAGAAAATTATTTTATAAGTTTCATACTCTCAGGCAAATACTGTCTAGGCGTTGTACTAAAGGAGTTTACAGTGCTTTGGCAGAATCAATATTTAGCTACGTAGCATGGGGTCCTGCATACGTCACTACTTTAACCCTTCTCATAGTTCCGCAAAAACGTATTCTAAAAATAATGTACTTTAAGAATAAAACTTACCCCACTGATCTACTGTTTAGAGATGCTGGTATTCTACGTCTAAGAAAACTATACCTGAGATCAGTTATACGACTAATATTCCAAAAAAAAAATGATTAATGATAACAACAAACCATGATATCGTCACTAGAAGTGTTTTAAACAGAAATGTCATTGTGCCCGAGGCTGTGACCTCTGCGACTCAAAGATGTTTATTTTCTATGGGACCAAAATATATAATAAACTGCCACTAAACTTAAAAAATCATTCCGTTCATACGATTAAGAAAGAAATGCCAGCTTGGCTATTACAAACAGATATAGAGTAGGTACTTAAACATATTTTACAAGTAAGAAATGTTATTAATATGATACATAATCAGTTGCCTGTCCTTTATAAAATAATATAACCTTGTGAATAGGCTGATAGATATTATTATAGCAACTGTGCACACAAGCCATTAAGGCATATTAACAGTATAATTATTACTGACTAATAAAATAAGTAGGTAAATAAGTTATATTTAAACTATGTAAATCTTATAAAGAGAATAAAGAATGAATTGAAATGGTTAACGAAAAAAATGATACGCCACTGTTTCCTTCAAAATAAATATTATTTACATAGTTACGCCTTATCGAGCACTGAGCACAAATTATTCCTAAACTTTATTCGTGTGACGCACGGTTTTTGATCAAAAAAATAAATGGCGTTTATTTGCATATTAAGTCTATTATGCGCCTATCAATAATTTGATAAAATTGCATTTATCTGCTGAACAAAGCCAAAATCAAAATATAAGGATACCCTTGAGTTTTGCCACATACGTAGTTAACACCCCGCATAACTTTTTTATTTACAGTGATAGAGATAGACCTCTAAATAGTTTCTCAAATTTTGCGATTCTAAACAAAACACAAAGAGACCAAAAAGGGGTTAGAAAAGCAGTTAATTGCCATAATATATGACTCTTTCCAGTATTAGACATTCTTTGAAATCCACCCTGATCAACTTAGCCTTGCAGTATTCCAAAAATCAATAGAAATCGCAATAAATTATATTATTTGCAATATATTTTTTAAATCGGTTTACACAACACTAGGTCAGTGAACTTGAAAGCCGTGTGGCCAGACAGCGTGACGCCTTCGCTAAAACTGAGCAAACAATCACAAAAAGCGGCATTTTAATCGTTTCTACCTACTTCTTTTTATTGCAGATGCATTCATGAAAAGTTTTTAAAAAGCAAACTAATTTCGCGGTGTTTACTTCATGCAGGTTCTGTTTTCAGAAGTAATGGGCCTTCCGCATGATTTATGGTTACAGATCAGTGGCGGCGTGGATGAAATTTGCACACTACATAAATTGGGAGAAATTATAAAGTTTGTTTTGATTCATAATATAAGTTTGGGATGTTTCCTAAGTAATCTTAAATATTTTAAGTAGCTATCTTTGTATGAAAAGAACTTCATATTAATATATCTTAAAGTGTATAAGGTCGACACATTTACCTGTAACTAAAAAAAGAATGCGGACAAAAACCGTTCAGTATTTTACGATGATGCCACATACCGTTACGTAATTATAATTTAATATTTAAAAACGGAATGTTTTTTTTTGTATCAAACTTTCAACGATTACACTGCTAATTAGAGGAAATGTTTTAGGGCGAACAAAAATGTAAACGATTCAACAGGGGCGTGCGTGTAGGCAATACATTTTTTGTAATATCCACGCCACTGTTTTTTTAAATTTTGTAATCCATATCTCTTAACATTTTTTCAGTTGCAGCTTAGTTTAGGAGAAAAATTGTATTTAAAATATTAAAATAGTATACCTGCTACGTAATAAATGCTGTAAGTAGCATAATATTATGTACGAATGGAAAAGTTACGTGTGCATGCAGCAGCGTAGCGGTTAGTGCGTAATGACCTTACAACTTGTTTCTCTATTGAAGATGGTCTAGTATTTTCTACTGCTGTTAGTTCTGATATATAGGCGCTTAACCATGAGTATGACCAAGATTGAGTAGCATTTGTTTATCGGCTCTCCTAAAGTTAGCTTGAAAGCGAATCTGGTGGAAATAAGTTCCCTCTCTAAAAGGAATCTTCTAGAAGCTTGTGAACATTATTTCCGAAGCTATTAAGTATAACGACTTTAAGTGAAATATTTGTCGTGATCTAAAGGTTGCGACATTCTTACTCATAGTACTGTTATTTCCTTTGTGAATGTGACAGCAGGGATAGAAAAAAATTTATGAAAAGAAAGAGTAGTCAAAACAAACATCACTGACCGCAGGAAATCAATGTTCCACTTGTTGATCCCCAGAAAATGTATTTCCTCCCTTTACAGATCAAGGTTGGCTTAATGAAAAATTTCGTAAAAGGAATGGATAAAACTGGTCGCGCATTTGCATACATGTGAGGAATAAGTTCCCCAAAATGATGATGCTAAAATATAGGAAGGACCTGATCAGATGCTCAAAATGAAAAATTCGATATGGAGCTAAATCGAATCGCAAAGTAGAAAACTACCTGGACATTGTAAATAATCTATTGTCCTCATATAAAGTCATGGGATGCAACATGAGCCCAAAAATATATTTATTGGACACGCACCTTTCCTATTTCATCAGATAATTTTAGACATGGAGAAGCGATACCAAGATAAATAGAGCCCTACCATGTTGGCAGCATACTGCTGGACGCTGAAGAGATGTCTTTGTTGCAAATTACAGCTAAAAATCGTACATTTATTAATAAATAATACAGAGCGGCAAAAAAGTCGCGCATAATGCCTGTAACTTTTAAATTACCTCGTATACGAAAAAGTGACCTTTATGAAAGTTGTTCAGTAAATTATTCCCCACATTTCTACCTGCATGAATCTTTTCTGTCATTTCTGGTGTTTGGTTGCCATAGAGACTAACTTAATTTTTTTAAAAGGAACACCCGGCATGTGATTGCATGTTTGAATTCTACTGGGAAAACTCTGAATTTTTTGTTCAAATTTTCACCTATCTGCAAGCGTTTCCGAGACAATGACAGCTAGAAAATGAAAAACTTTCTAATTATAATTATTATTCCTACCTAATACCCAACAGTTAAGTCAAGGTGTTTTTATGACAGCGATCTAAGAGGTGTCAATTTTGAGTTTCTGTTTAATTTTCTGTTGTCTGATTTCTAATTTGTTGTTCTGAATCTGAATGTTCATCTGAATGAGAAACAACGAGTTAAGATTTTAATAATGAGCGGTTGCGGAAATATGAAGAGATCGCAAGATCAGGTTTGTCAAGTTTTCAATGAATTATATCCAAATAGGCCTCCAATAAATCAATCAACGGTGTGTCGAGTGGTAAAGAAATTTCGAGTAACAGGCAGTGTTAGGGAAGCCGCTAGATCAGGTCGACCTAAAACAGCAACCGGAGGAGTCAAAGCTTTGGATATCATGCTCTCAATACATGAAAATCCAACGCAATCATCCAGGCCAATGGCAATGGAATTTAATGTGTCTCATCAGTTAGTAAAAACTTTATTTAAGCAGGAGAAGTTGCTTCCCTACAAGATAAAATTGGTGCACAAGTTAAACGAGGACGATTTTGATAGAAGAGCTGAGTATTGTGAGCTGATGATGGAAAGATGCAATAACGATAATAACTTCGCAACAAATATCATTTTCTCGGATGAAGCTACTTTCCATTTAAATGGCATTGTTAATAGACACAATTATCGTTATTGGTCTGCTGACAATACTCACTGGTTCCAGAAAGGTCATACTCAGAGGCCCGAAAAAGTTAATGTTTGGGCGGGCATATAGTTGGTAGACATATTGTGGGACCTTTTTTCAAAGATGGTAATTTGAATGGCGAAGAATATCTGGACCTCCTCAGGAATCACATAATTCTTTTTTGCAGAATGGTTTTACCGGGTGTAAATAATGGCATAAACGAACAGGTATGGTTCCAGCAAGATGGAGCACCTGCGCATTATACGGCAAATGTTAGACAATACATAAGAGAACAATTTCCAGCGCGATCCCCGGACTTAACCCCGCACGACTTCTTTTTTGTGGGGACATTTAAAGAATAAAGTCTACATTAACCGTGCAAATGAACCTTTAAAAGTCAGAATTAGTGCTGAAATTTGGGCCATTACAGAGGACTTTCTTTTAAACGTTGTAGACGGGTTTAGGGATCGATCACCTGATCCACTGAAAAGGTTTCACTTGTTTATTATTCCGACGTTGAGTTAAATTTTTTAGGCTATTTATTGTGTAAAAGTAAGTTGGTCTATTGCAACCAAACCAGAAATGACAGAAAAAATTCATGCAGGTAGAAATGTGGGGAATAATTTACTGAACAACTGAAAGGTCACTTTTTCGTATAACAGGTAGTTCAAAAGTTACAGGCATTATGCGCGACTTTTTTGCCACTCTGTATATGATACAGTCCCAAAAATTAAATGGTTCATCCCTCTTAAACCCTGCCTGATAAAAAAAATTAATACAGATTTAAAATCAGTGTAAAAAGTGCTACAAGATTCACCTCGTGCAGACAAAAAATTAAGTTTTGTTCTCCAGTGAAAATTAAATTATAATTAAATCAACGTACCCGCTTCATCCACTACTTTATACCCGTAATATTTATATAATACACATACTGTTTTTGCTAACTCGGTCGCAGTCGATCCATCATCCCCTTCATCTATTCTTAAGATCAGCTCGAGTCCAAACATCAAATACAAAGATTAATCTAACAAGTTCAGATTAGCTTACTCCTACTTTAACTTAATCAACTATAAAAAAGGGATGTTCTCTGTTTGTCCCATATTATAATGTGCATGATTTAATGAATAACAACTACTCAAGTGATTTCGATAAAAAGTTTACCTAATTAATTATACTAGCAATCTTAGGGACTAGACAGAAGAGATGTCACTCTTCCGCAACGTTTAATTTAACACCAGGTGATGGCAGACGCGAATAACCCCGACAACATCCGAAATATAATTTCTTTGAAGTGACTTCAATCGATGCATTCTGATTTCGTCAAGAGACCAGGCAAAGTGCCTTAATTATTTTAAACAAAGAAATTCATTTCTCAGTTTATTTACTTTTACGCCTGACATGCTTCCATGTTTATTTATAAACAACGGTTGGAGCTTGTGGCTTGAATTTCAAACAGCTTTTAACGTATGGCCTTCTCTTTTTTAGAAGGTGCAATCATTAGACACTTGAATGACTTTTCGTCTCTTTTGGTTACGGACAACGGAACAAGAGCGCGACCGGATAGATAATTTTTAAAGGGCTCAACCTATACCGGGTGTCCCGCTAAGGTCGACTAGCGGCTGTATCTCGAAAACCATTTGCCCTAGAGCTTTCGGGAAAAAAATCATAACAAAAGTATATGAAAATTCTATTCCACTCTCAAATTTTATCACCAGATGGCGTATATTAAAGTCAAAATCAAAAAATGACAATCTGTCTTAACCCATTAAGTCCTGAAACTATTTTTTTATTAGAATTTTTTTTTCTTCTAATAGTGGCGAGAATTCGCTTTACTATTAAAAGACCGGTAGGACAATATAGTGCTTTTTTGTTTAAAAATACATTTTATTTGCAAATGTAACAAATACTAAACTATACCGGGTGATGCATGGCTTAGTTGAACATAGAAAATCCCATGTAAATTTTGAGGTGTCTTGGGTCCCCTGTACATTTTAGAGAAAAATCGTATTAAAATTTTTTGAGGCCGATAAAATAAACCCATGTGCCAAGTTTGAATAAATTTTAGTAAGCCCATCCTAACTTATTCAATTAAAAGTGATGGCAAAATTACGAAATTTTCATAGTTTAGGTAATACAGCAAAACAGCAACAAAATATTATTTGGCATTGACGAAACGAAAAGTAGCGTCAGTGACAACTGTTCGGTACGTAGAATTTTGTGTCGCCATAAGCAAGACAATTTACTAGGAATTCGTTTTATTTACGCCGGTGGCAAGTGAACGCATCGACGTCTCCACCCCGCAAGGGTTGTTAAATTTTCAGCCACAAAGAGAGTGCTATTCAAGACTTTATAACGACAAGTACCGATGTCGCGTTAATGACAAAGATTATATTTACGATCGAACGCAGTTTCCTTGATTAGATTTTAAAGTTTTTTTTTAATTGTTAATTTAAAAATTTACGGTGTTTTTCTGCTGTTAAATAAAGTGTGTAAAATTGACACAAAGTACTTTTAATTCAACACGCGTGCTGTGCGTTCCTTTAGTTTTAAACTGAGGGCATGGCGAAGTGGAGGTATTTATATAGAAGATCCTTCATATAATTTGGTCCTTCGAGCCGGATACCTGTACAAACAAGACTTTCATGTGAAAAATACCTGCAAACCCGAAGTTCAAGCAACAACCAGTTTCTGTCAGTCTACAAGGAACAGGATACGCGAATAAACTACTTGATGGCACTACAGTGAGCACTGGAGGAAACAAAGGTCGGTTCTATCCTTTTTATTCCTTTTATTTTGTATATTTAACCTATTTAACTCTTTAAACCCCAATCAAACAGTGCGTACACTTGAAAGGGTAATGTCAATCGTTATTATTTTCTTTAACCTATATTATAGCAGATTTTACCTGATCACCCAACCACAGGGGGCTGTGACCCAACCTATATTTGCTATTAAACCTTCAACTAAACGTAAATCTTATATTCTTGAACCCAAATTGTTGAATTTTTGCATCAAACCCATAACTTTTTAAGCATAAAATTCTACAATATTTTTGCATAAAAAATAAGAAATAAGCTTATTATTATTAAACCAAATTCTCGCATTTTTGCATTAAATCTATTACATATTATTATAAAAAAAAAAAAACCTAAAACCTAATAACCAAACTGGTATTTTTTTAACCTAAAATTTGATTACTATCTATTACATATAAAAACAAAATGCTGTTAAAAATAAATTTAAATTCTCAATATGGCCGAAAATGATGATAATGCCAATAATACTGATCCAGCTGAGGAAAGGGACAGAATTCGGGAAGATTATAGATTTCTAGTAGCCCGTCGCGGTATTGTAAAATCTCAACTAACCCGATTTGATACATTTTTAAATGAATGCACACCAGTTGTTTTACAGCAAAAAAAATCTGTGATTGATTTACAAACTAGTCTGGAACATATAAAAAATGCAGTATTTGACTTTGATCATGTACAGGGGCAAATCGAAAAGTTATGTATAGATTTTAATCTAGCAGAAATTAATCAACAAGATGACGAGCGCAATGAGTTTGAAACCAAATATTATGATTTATTTGCTAGGGCAAAATTAGCACTAGATCAGGTTACAAAAGACTTGCCTCCAGCTCCTTCTTATCGAAATACTCCTCCCGTTTCATTTGGCGTCCAATCCGGTCCTCGTCTACCTCCAATACCTTTACCACAATTTTCAGGATCTTATGAAACATGGGTAAATTTTCGGGACACTTTTGATTCTTTAATAGATAAAAATCCCTACATCGAAAATGTAGAAAAAATTTATTATTTGCAATCTAGCTTAAAGGGCGAAGCGGCACAAATAATAAGTTCATTAGCAGCAACAGATAACAGCTATTCAACCGCTTGGTCTCTTTTACAGGATAGGTATGAAAACAAAAAGGCCATTGCGCATACTCATGTAAAAGGTATTTTTGAAATAACCCCGGTAAAAGACGAATCTCACTAAAACTTAAGAAAATTCTTGGACTTATTTCAGAGGCACTATAAATCATTAGAAAATCTTGGTGAGAATGTCGCGGATTGGAGTACGATTTTACTATATTTGTTAACCTCAAAATTGGACTTGTCTACTCGCAAGGAATGGGAAAACTTCTCTAAAGATAAATCTTATCCATCTACTCAAGATTTTTTAACATTTTTATCCGAGAGATGTCGCTTTTTAGAATCCCTTGATTTTAATCTTAATCCTAAAAAGTATGAAAGGAAAATCGATAAACCTATTGAACAAAAAACTCTTATACATTTAGCTCAAACAGTAAATTCGTGTCCTTTGTGTAAGGAAGGACATTTAATTTATGCATGTAAGAAATTTATTGATTCTCCAGTACATCTTCGATTTTCCGAGGCGAAACGAGCAAATCTCTGCACAAATTGCCTGCGTCCTGGCCATCGCAACGCAGACTGTAGATCCTTTCACACCTGCAGAACTTGCAGAGGCAGGCATCATACTTTGCTTCATATCCAACCCAATAATCAAATACAATTAAATAGCTCGCCTGCGAGAAATAATCAATCAAACACAACAGCTCATACAAATTCAAGCATTATACGTGCCAGTTTACCAAATCCTCAAATAATTCCTCCAAATCTACAAATAAATTCTTCAGATCCTCAAACAAATCTTTCAAATAATGCATGTATGTCATGCACCAACCAAAACCCAGTGAGTTCTGTTCTATTATCCACAGCTTTAATACATGTTTTTAACCAAAATCGTAAACTAATTTTATGTCGAGCAATTCTCGATAATGGCAGTCAATCTAACTTCATAACCCAAGATTTATTAGATAAACTAAACTTATCATATGAATCCATAAATGTACCAATTTTTGGTATCAGTCAAAAAACTACAAATATTTCCAAGCGTGTGAAACTTGAGATAAAATCTATTCACAAAAATTTCATATTCAATATCCCTGCTCTTGTTATAGACAAAATTACTGACTATGTACCTCAGCAACCGCTTGACTGTCGTAACCTAAATATACCAAATGATCTATCCCTAGCTGATGACAAGTTTTATAAACCTGCGCCTATAGATATGCTCGTTAGGTTCGAATCAAATTAAACTAGGCAAAAACAAACCTATTTTGCAAGAAACTAAATTCGGCTGGGTAGTCGGTGGACCATTGACGTTTCTAACAACGGCAAACTCACCTTCATTCTATTCATTTACTTGTACAAATGACGTACAAAATACTTTAGAGCGATTTTGGAGCTTTGAAGAACCACCTGAATCTAAATCAAAACCATATTCTAACGAAGAGCTAGAGTGCGAAGCTCATTTCCAATCTAACACAATAAGAGACGACCACGGTCGTTTCCAAGTAAGTTTGCCGCTAAAATCAAATGTAAATACACTCGGAGATTCCTTTGATATTGCTTTGAAGCGTTTCTATACTGTCGAAAGAAAATTAAACAAAAATCCTATTCTCAAAGAATACTGTTCTAATTTCATGACTGAATATGCTGATCTTGGTCATATGTCAGTAATTGATCCAAATTTGAATTTATCCTCCAAATACCCTATAAACTATTTCCCTCATCATGGCGTTGAAAAACAAGACAGTCTAACTACACGTCTACGTGTTGTCTTCGACGGTTCCGCTGCAACTTCTTCTGGAATTTCAATTAATGACACTCTAATGGTCGGTCCTACTATTCAAAATGACATTTTCTCCATTTTAATCCGATTTCGTCAACATAATTTTGTGCTTACTGGTGACATAGCCAAAATGTATCGACAAGTGCTCATTGATCCAGAACAGCGTAGCTTACAGCGCATATTATGGCGTGATAACTCTAGTAAAAAGCTTCAACACTACTGTCTGAATACAATAACTTATGGCCTTTCTAGTTCAGCATATCTTGCAACCAGATGCTTAAAACAAATATCATTAAACCACCAAGTCGATTTTCCAGACGAAAGTCGTATTATTTAACTCGATTGCTATGTAGATGATGTTCTTACAGGTGCCTCTAGTGAAGAAAAATTAATAACCATAAGAAAAAATCTAACCTCAATTTTTAAGTCATATGGATTTGACCTACGAAAATTTAATTCAAATGAGCCAAAAGTATTATCTGATTTAACCACGAATAATGAAAATTGTATAGATTATGTCATTACCGATTCTCAGAATACCAAAACCTTAGGAATCTCTTGGAATTCGTTGTCCGATTTATTTATTTATTATTCCAATATAAAGCCCTCATCTACTATAATTACCAAGAGAATTATACTCTCTGCTATTTCAAAGATATTCGATCCCCTCGGTCTCTTGGGTCCTATGATTATACAAATAAAAATACTTCTACAAAAACTTTGGCTACAAAAGATTGATTGGGATGCACCCATTCCGCCTGAACTTTATATAATCTGGATCAATTTTGAACAACATGTAAATCTAGTGGACTGTTTTAATATTCCTCGTCAAATGTCCTTAAAAAATCCAATTCGGCAAGAAATCCATGGCTTTTCCGATGCATCTAACCATGCTTATGGGGCATGCATATTTATAAGATCCATAAACTATGAAGGTGATATTTCGTGCAACTTGTTATGCGCTAAATCTCGTGCCATTTCACTACCACGCCTAGAATTATGCGGTGCCTTAATATTATCAAAATTGATGAAAAAGGTTTTAGATACGTTAGATATTCGCTTTGACAAAATATTTTATTATACTGACTCTACCATTGTACTTTGTTGGCTATCCTTAGAACCTCGTCAATTAAAAACTTATGTTTGCAACCGAATTTCTGAAATTCAAGAAATATCCAACACTGACAATTGGTATCACGTCACTTCCTCTAATAATCCAGCAGATATAATATCTAGAGGAATTACTCCTAATAACCCTAAAAACTGCAATTTATGGTGGCACGGACCTCCTTTTCTATCCGAAAACGCCGAAAACTGGCCAAATGATAAGCATATCTCAAATTTCTCTCGTAAAAGTCCTAATTCAGAAATCCCCGAATTCAACTCAAAAATTATGGCGCTGACGACACAAGAAACCTGCTCGATATTTGATAGCTATTCAAGCTATTCCAAACTTATAAATGTTGTAGCATATTGTTTGCGTTTTGTGGCAAATGCAAAATCTTCCAATGTGAGAACCTCTGGACCCCTAACCCCTGAAGAACGCAATCTAAGCTTGAATCTGTTAGTTAAATTAGTGCAAAGGGAATGTTTTCTAGAAGAGTTACAGAAATTAACTTTAAATAAACCTATACAATCTAATAGTAAACTGAGCTCTTTAAATCCATTTATTGATGAGCATAGCATTATTATAGTTGGTGACAGGCTTAGACATGCTAATATTGATTTTGATTCCAAACACCCTATAGTACTTCCCTCTAAACATCCATTCACTAAATTAATTATAACTGACACTCATATCTGCATCCTGTTACTCAGACTACGCCGTCCTTCGTTCGTCAACATTTTTGGCCGCTAAATTGCAAAAACAATGTTCGAAGCATTATTAGAAAATGCATACCATGCTTTAAGGCTAATCCAAACCCTCTCTCAAATATCATGGGTGACTTACCCACACCGCGTGTAACACCTTCGCGTCCGTTCTTGAATGTCGGTATGGATTATGCTGGTCCTTTTTTATTAAGAGATTCTAAATTTCGTAATAAGCGCATTTTAAAGTGTTATATTTGCATTTTTGTTTGCTTAGCTACAAGGGCGATCCACCTTGAACTTGCTAGTGAACTTACTACTGAATGTTTTATAAGTGCCTTTCGTAGGTTTGTTTCCAGACGTGGTTTGTGTCAAAATGCTTATTGCGATAACGCCTCTAATTTTGTTGGGGCAAAAAACGTGCTACAGAATATTTATGATACTTTGAAATCCGATTCTTTTCAGCTATATATTAATGACCAAAAAATTAAGTGGCATTTTATACCCTCTAGATCTCCACATTTTGGCGGCATTTGGGAAGGAGCAGTAAAATCTGTCAAACATCATTTTCGTCGCGTTTTAAACGATAACCCTTTAAATTACGAGGAGTTTTATACGTTGCTCGTTCAAGTGGAAGCAATCCTTAATTCACGTCCCTTGATACCCTTATCCAACGACCCCAACGACTTTGAAATTTTAACCCCCGGTCATTTCATTATTGGACATCCAGTGAATATGGTCCCAGATCATGACTTAAAACATGAAAGGATAAATCGACTGACACGATACCAGCATCTTCAACATATGTTTCAAAGCTTTTGGTCTCGATGGTCCAGCGAATACTTACATACGCTCCATCAAAGATCCAAGTGGAAGTTTCAATCCAACCATGAAGCCCTCATCGGATGTCTGGTTCTCCTTAAAGAAGACAACGTTCCTCCTTGCCGATGGCCAAGAGGCCGAATTTCGTCAGTACACCCTGGGAGTGACAATGTTGTGCGTGTTGTAAGTGTAACTACTTCTAAAGGAACTGTGAGGCGTAGTATAGTAAAAGTATGTTTACTTCCTATTAGTGACAATTTTGACAATTGATCCTTTTTCAATAATTAATCATCTAGATCCGCATTAACAAAACTATTGTGTTATCTCCTACTTTTATTGAAAACCATCTTATCCGGGATGTTTTCAAGGGCGGCGGTATGTTCGGTACGTAGAATTTTGTGTCGCCATAAGCAAGACAATTTACTAGGAATTCGTTTTATTTACGCCGGTGGCAAGTGAACGCATCGATCGATACCCCCTCGACGTCTCCACCCCGCAAGGGTTGTTAAATTTTCAGCCACAAAGAGAGTGCTATTCAAGACTTTATACCGACAAGTACCGATGTCGCGTTAATGACAAAGATTATATTTACGATCAAACGCAGTTTCCTTGATTTGATTTTAAAGTTTTTTTTAATTGTTAATTTAAAAATTTACGGTGTTTTTCTGTTGTTAAATAAAGTGTGTAAAATTGACACAAAGTACTTTTAATTCAACACGCGTGCTGTGCGTTCCTTTAGTTTTAAACTGAGGGCATGGCGAAGTGGAGGTATTTATATAGAAGATCCTCCAACAACATTTTTATTGAAGGCGCTCGCTAAATATCAGCTATTCCATTAAGGAAAAGTAACTATGATTAAGGGGTATTATACAGGAAACAGTTTAAGAGCAGTGTCCAAACCAATAATTCTCAAAAAATCCCTATTATTATTTGCTTTTTCCATTACCTCAAAACAAGATGCCACTCTCCGTTCTTCATTGCCTTGCCCTAGCTCTGGAAGGAAGATATTTATGTTTTTTTAAAGTGCGCAACACTGTGGTTTGATGTTTTCTCACGGCTTGCCCAAGAATCCTCGTGCTAATCATTTTATTTTCCTCCACGTGCAGTAAAATATCAAGATCTCTATTATCCCTTTCTTCAGCTCTATTGACATTCTGAGTTGAGCATTTACAGTTATTTATTACAGTGCCTTTGGACTCAAATTCACTTATGATAAGTTTAATTAATGAAATGGAAGGGATATGCTTATCAGGGAATTGAACTAAAAACATTTCAGACACTGTTCTTAAACTGTTTCCTGTATAATACCACTTAATCATAGTTACTTTTTCCTTAATGGAATAGCTGATATTTAGCGAGCGCCTTCAATAAAAATGTTGTCACTGACGCTACTTTTCGTTTCGTCTATGCCAAATAATAATTTGTTGGTGTTTTGCTGTATTACCTAAACTATGAAAATTTCGTAATTTTGCCATCACTTTTTATTGAATAAGTTATTAAAATTTATTCAAACTTGGCACATGAGTTTATTTTATCGGCCTCTTCAAAAAATTTTTACCAAATGTTCAAAATTGCCAGTATTGGAGCCAAGAAAATGAACATCGTCTTGTTATACTCACACACAATATCCACAAAAAATAGTTGTTTGGGCGGGAATTGTACGTTTCTATGTTTCTAATAGTTCGAGGGAAATAGATTTTCTAAATGATAGCTGATCCTGAATACCATCATTCAGGTTTTATAAATGCCATGCATTTTGAATGCTTATATCTACGCAGTGTATCCATAATGGGAAATACCGTTTTCCCCTCGTATCGAAGTCCTAAATGGACCAATATTCTGGTCACTTCTGCCAACCCCACCCATATTTTCATTGTACCACTGAATTAGACGAGGTTGATCTATTTGTACGTGTTATTTTCTCGGTTTGAGAATATCTTTTGGCTTATATTTATATATACAGGATGATCCTTAAGTACATAAAAAAAATCTAATATATAATTCCTGACATCATTTTAAGACGAAAACTTCATATGAACATATGCCCTAAAATGCTTACCCTCTAAGATACAGGGTGTTAAATTAATTAAAAAAACACTGTTTTCTTAAAACTTCGAAAGTCCTTGAAGATACGGTATTGAAAATTGGTGGCAACTGATTTTGTATTAAACTGCATTTTTTCGTTAAAAAAGGTGTTGCTTACCAATGGCGTGCGTGAAGATACCATCAATATTAAATGAGCACTGTTTTGTAAATCAGCCACAACTTTAAAACTTTTGGATCGATAAACAATTCACAGAAACGACGCACTAAAGCTTTAAATGATTTTTCTGTCATTTAATTTTGTGACATTTCCACAATTATTTACGCACCATCTATAACTTAAGCGTATTTTGAAAAAAAGTCGAATCAGCGATGTCTTAATATAGTTTTTTTTTTAAATTTCACAATTTTTTCCGTTTTTCGTTAAAACTACTGTTTTTTTTTTTAAACATAGTAAAGACAACTTTTGTTCAACTTGTATCAATAATGCATAAAAATGCATCAGAGTTAAAAAAAATTAGTGGCGTATCCAATATTTTAACAATAAAAATATTGATGGTATCCTTACGCACGCCACTGGTGGAAGTAACAAAACCTTTTTTAACGAAAAAGTGCAGTTTAATACAAAATTAGTTTATACCAATTTTTAATACCGTATCAAGGCTTTCGAAATTTTAAAAAACAATTCTTTTTTTTAATTACTTTAACACGCTGTACCTATCTTAGAGGGTAAGCATTTTAGGACATATGTCCATATGAACTTTTCATCTTAAAATGATGTCGGGAATCATATCCTAGATTTTCTTTAGGTACTTAAGGATCACCCTGGATATATTTATAGTTTTAGCTCTCTCATAAGGGCTGAGAAATAATTGTCAAAAAATAAGTGAAAAGGTGCATATGGTAAGGTTTTAAGAACATCTGCATACTTTAGAACTACTACTAAACCTAATTCGGTATATTCTTCAGGTATAGTTGAACTCGATCCTTGGTATGTGTCGAAATTTATAATAACTCCAAGCCGTGTAGCACCCACAACTTGTAGCCCCAAAGATTGGCTTCCCCCAGATAAACTCCTTACAGTCATGGCACCCAAAATAGGGTATCATGGCCTCATCAATACTGTGGTGTTCTGCTATGGCGGCATATTCAACAAATTTTTTATTTAGTGTATCAAATAATGGTCTCATTTTTGAAAACTTATCATTTTTATTAAGTTGACTGTTATCACTAAAGTGAATATTATTCATCGTAAATTGGAACCTATCTCTGGATATAGCTGCAGAAATAAGTTTGTTATGGGTTTCAAGCAAATTCTGCCAGTACGTTTTCCTTCTTGAGACAGATGAGTAGCAACTAAGAAGTCGAATTCATCTTTCGTAAAATCGACAGGAAGGTTTTTCTTTGAGCATACAAATTTGTGTAATAAAGAATCTGATCTATAACATCATCACCAAAAAATAATTTGAACGATTTTTTACAGTTTGAACGGGTGACCATGGCAAAAGAGTGTTGTGCAAAAGTATTGTTTAGAAAAAGCAAAGGTTTTCAATTACTTTGGCTTACGTTGAATAAAGTAAGACAAAGGCAACTCGTCGCTTGAATTAACTGGGAGCCTGGCAAAATATCGATAACTACATTATCCTCCTCACCTGAATCTTTATCCGTAACGGGGTGGTTGGCGTTATCCGATGGGAAAATAGTAATTTTTATTATTTTAGTCTTAAATTGCCTAAAATATAAAAATCAATACCTGCTAATTTATTGGCAATTACTGCCCTAGCTTGACTATGAATAACTTTACCTTTTATATATTTATTCATTTTACAAACATCAACGTTTAAATAATATGATTAACTATAAATTATATATAATAATTTTAAACTCGGGCAATGCCTGTAAAATTTCTGAAGGTGTCATGATGTGCTTTGTATCCCCACTAATTCAATATCGTATATGATAAAAAGCGACAATTAGGGACAGAAATCCGCGCTGATTGCTTGATTTCCGCGTGGGTTGCCAAATTTACCAAAACATATTATCTTCAGTCCTCACCGCTTTAAGAATATAATAAATTACATTAAGCGATTATAATTTTCACATTAAAGAAGTAAATCAACAAAATATAATATGTTACAGGGTATACAATATACAGGGATATGCATACGTCTAATTGTTTTAAGTAATATATTTGAATTACATACAAATTAACATTTTTGGAAATTTAAACACAGAATTACGGCAACAACGTGCTTTTTTTGTTCGGATTCGTTTTGAAGCTCACTGTTTAAAGGGTATCCCATCATTCGTGGGCCATAGGACAGCTAGCCATACTAGATTTCAAAAAAGAAATATCGCAACAAATATCCTTGAGATAAAAATTAAGAAGTAACGATAAAAACAGAACAATTTTCATAAAAAAAAATAATTCTGTAATATTAGGTATTGGATTTTTATTCATTATTTTTAAAATACTAAATTAAACGATGGTTCAGTTCAGTTGAAACAAACAGGAGAAGCCTATAATTAGACACTTTATGTATTAAAAAGTGGGCTGAATAATTTATTCTTAATGTATGTGCTGGTTGGGTCCAGACCCCTGTATTGTCTAAATCGTTATATAGGGTATTCCATGCATGGTGTTTTGGTTATGGTTGAGGAAAAGGAATCTAAGAGGTGTCAATTTTGAGTTTCTGTTTAATTTTCTGTTGTCTGATTTCTAATTTGTTTACACTATGGTTCATCTGAATGAGAAACAACGAGTTAAGATTTTAATAATGAGCGGTTGCGGAAATATGAAGAGATCGCAAGATCAGGTTTGTCAAGTTTTCAATGAATTATATCCAAATAGGCCTCCAATAAATCAATCAACGGTGTGTCGAGTGGTAAAGAAATTTCGAGTAACAGGCAGTGTTAGGGAAGCCGCTAGATCAGGTCGACCTAAAACAGCAACCGGAGGAGTCAAAGCTTTGGATATCATGCTCTCAATACATGAAAATCCAACGCAATCATCCAGGCCAATGGCAATGGAATTTAATGTGTCTCATCAGTTAGTAAAAACTTTATTTAAGCAGGAGAAGTTGCTTCCCTACAAGATAAAATTGGTGCACAAGTTAAACGAGGACGATTTTGATAGAAGAGCTGAGTATTGTGAGCTGATGATGGAAAGATGCAATAACGATAATAACTTCGCAACAAATATCATTTTCTCGGATGAAGCTACTTTCCATTTAAATGGCATTGTTAATAGACACAATTATCGTTATTGGTCTGCTGACAATACTCACTGGTTCCAGAAAGGTCATACTCAGAGGCCCGAAAAAGTTAATGTTTGGGCGGGCATATAGTTGGTAGACATATTGTGGGACCTTTTTTCAAAGATGGTAATTTGAATGGCGAAGAATATCTGGACCTCCTCAGGAATCACATAATTCTTTTTTGCAGAATGGTTTTACCGGGTGTAAATAATGGCATAAACGAACAGGTATGGTTCCAGCAAGATGGAGCACCTGCGCATTATACGGCAAATGTTAGACAATACATAAGAGAACAATTTCCAGCGCGATCCCCGGACTTAACCCCGCACGACTTCTTTTTTGTGGGGACATTTAAAGAATAAAGTCTACATTAACCGTGCAAATGAACCTTTAAAAGTCAGAATTAGTGCTGAAATTTGGGCCATTACAGAGGACTTTCTTTTAAACGTTGTAGACGGGTTTAGGGATCGATCACCTGATCCACTGAAAAGGTTTCACTTGTTTATTATTCCGACGTTGAGTTAAATTTTTTAGGCTATTTATTGTGCAAAAGTAAGTTGGTCTATTGCAACCAAACCAGAAATGACAGAAAAAATTCATGCAGGTAGAAATGTGGGGAATAATTTACTGAACAACTGAAAGGTCACTTTTTCGTATAACAGGTAGTTCAAAAGTTACAGGCATTATGCGCGACTTTTTTGCCACTCTGTATATGATACAGTCCCAAAAATTAAATGGTTCATCCCTCTTAAACCCTGCCTGATAAAAAAAATTAATACAGATTTAAAATCAGTGTAAAAAGTGCTACAAGATTCACCTCGTGCAGACAAAAAATTAAGTTTTGTTCTCCAGTGAAAATTAAATTATAATTAAATCAACGTACCCGCTTCATCCACTACTTTATACCCGTAATATTTATATAATACACATACTGTTTTTGCTAACTCGGTCGCAGTCGATCCATCATCCCCTTCATCTATTCTTAAGATCAGCTCGAGTCCAAACATCAAATACAAAGATTAATCTAACAAGTTCAGATTAGCTTACTCCTACTTTAACTTAATCAACTATAAAAAAGGGATGTTCTCTGTTTGTCCCATATTATAATGTGCATGATTTAATGAATAACAACTACTCAAGTGATTTCGATAAAAAGTTTACCTAATTAATTATACTAGCAATCTTAGGGACTAGACAGAAGAGATGTCATTCTTCCGCAACGTTTAATTTAACACCAGGTGATGGCAGACGCGAATAACCCCGACAACATCCGAAATATAATTTCTTTGAAGTGACTTCAATCGATGCATTCTGATTTCGTCAAGAGACCAGGCAAAGTGCCTTAATTATTTTAAACAAAGAAATTCATTTCTCAGTTTATTTACTTTTACGCCTGACATGCTTCCATGTTTATTTATAAACAACGGTTGGAGCTTGTGGCTTGAATTTCAAACAGCTTTTAACGTATGGCCTTCTCTTTTTTAGAAGGTGCAATCATTAGACACTTGAATGACTTTTCGTCTCTTTTGGTTACGGACAACGGAACAAGAGCGCGACCGGATAGATAATTTTTAAAGGGCTCAACCTATACCGGGTGTTCCGCTAAGGTCGACTAGCGGCTGTATCTCGAAAACCATTTGCCCTAGAGCTTTCGGGAAAAAAAATCATAACAAAAGTATATGAAAATTCTATTCCACTCTCAAATTTTATCACCAGATGGCGTATATTAAAGTCAAAATCAAAAAATGACAATCTGTCTTAACCCATTAAGTCCTGAAACTATTTTTTTATTAGAATTTTTTTTTCTTCTAATAGTGGCGAGAATTCGCTTTACTATTAAAAGACCGGTAGGACAATATAGTGCTTTTTTGTTTAAAAATACATTTTATTTGCAAATGTAACAAATACTAAACTATACCGGGTGATGCATGGCTTAGTTGAACATAGAAAATCCCATGTAAATTTTGAGGTGTCTTGGGTCCCCTGTACATTTTAGAGAAAAATCGTATTAAAATTTTTTGAGGCCGATAAAATAAACCCATGTGCCAAGTTTGAATAAATTTTAGTAAGCCCATCCTAACTTATTCAATTAAAAGTGATGGCAAAATTACGAAATTTTCATAGTTTAGGTAATACAGCAAAACAGCAACAAAATATTATTTGGCATTGACGAAACGAAAAGTAGCGTCAGTGACAACTGTTCGGTACGTAGAATTTTGTGTCGCCATAAGCAAGACAATTTACTAGGAATTCGTTTTATTTACGCCGGTGGCAAGTGAACGCATCGACGTCTCCACCCCGCAAGGGTTGTTAAATTTTCAGCCACAAAGAGAGTGCTATTCAAGACTTTATACCGACAAGTACCGATGTCGCGTTAATGACAAAGATTATATTTACGATCGAACGCAGTTTCCTTGATTAGATTTTAAAGTTTTTTTTTTAATTGTTAATTTAAAAATTTACGGTGTTTTTCTGCTGTTAAATAAAGTGTGTAAAATTGACACAAAGTACTTTTAATTCAACACGCGTGCTGTGCGTTCCTTTAGTTTTAAACTGAGGGCATGGCGAAGTGGAGGTATTTATATAGAAGATCCTTCATATAATTTGGTCCTTCGAGCCGGATACCTGTACAAACAAGACTTTCATGTGAAAAATACCTGCAAACCCGAAGTTCAAGCAACAACCAGTTTCTGTCAGTCTACAAGGAACAGGATACGCGAATAAACTACTTGATGGCACTACAGTGAGCACTGGAGGAAACAAAGGTCGGTTCTATCCTTTTTATTCCTTTTATTTTGTATATTTAACCTATTTAACTCTTTAAACCCCAATCAAACAGTGCGTACACTTGAAAGGGTAATGTCAATCGTTATTATTTTCTTTAACCTATATTATAGCAGATTTTACCTGATCACCCAACCACAGGGGGCTGTGACCCAACCTATATTTGCTATTAAACCTTCAACTAAACGTAAATCTTATATTCTTGAACCCAAATTGTTGAATTTTTGCATCAAACCCATAACTTTTTAAGCATAAAATTCTACAATATTTTTGCATAAAAAATAAGAAATAAGCTTATTATTATTAAACCAAATTCTCGCATTTTTGCATTAAATCTATTACATATTATTATAAAAAAAAAAAAACCTAAAACCTAATAACCAAACTGGTATTTTTTTAACCTAAAATTTGATTACTATCTATTACATATAAAAACAAAATGCTGTTAAAAATAAATTTAAATTCTCAATATGGCCGAAAATGATGATAATGCCAATAATACTGATCCAGCTGAGGAAAGGGACAGAATTCGGGAAGATTATAGATTTCTAGTAGCCCGTCGCGGTATTGTAAAATCTCAACTAACCCGATTTGATACATTTTTAAATGAATGCACACCAGTTGTTTTACAGCAAAAAAAATCTGTGATTGATTTACAAACTAGTCTGGAACATATAAAAAATGCAGTATTTGACTTTGATCATGTACAGGGGCAAATCGAAAAGTTATGTATAGATTTTAATCTAGCAGAAATTAATCAACAAGATGACGAGCGCAATGAGTTTGAAACCAAATATTATGATTTATTTGCTAGGGCAAAATTAGCACTAGATCAGGTTACAAAAGACTTGCCTCCAGCTCCTTCTTATCGAAATACTCCTCCCGTTTCATTTGGCGTCCAATCCGGTCCTCGTCTACCTCCAATACCTTTACCACAATTTTCAGGATCTTATGAAACATGGGTAAATTTTCGGGACACTTTTGATTCTTTAATAGATAAAAATCCCTACATCGAAAATGTAGAAAAAATTTATTATTTGCAATCTAGCTTAAAGGGCGAAGCGGCACAAATAATAAGTTCATTAGCAGCAACAGATAACAGCTATTCAACCGCTTGGTCTCTTTTACAGGATAGGTATGAAAACAAAAAGGCCATTGCGCATACTCATGTAAAAGGTATTTTTGAAATAACCCCGGTAAAAGACGAATCTCACCAAAACTTAAGAAAATTCTTGGACTTATTTCAGAGGCACTATAAATCATTAGAAAATCTTGGTGAGAATGTCGCGGATTGGAGTACGATTTTACTATATTTGTTAACCTCAAAATTGGACTTGTCTACTCGCAAGGAATGGGAAAACTTCTCTAAAGATAAATCTTATCCATCTACTCAAGATTTTTTAACATTTTTATCCGAGAGATGTCGCTTTTTAGAATCCCTTGATTTTAATCTTAATCCTAAAAAGTATGAAAGGAAAATCGATAAACCTATTGAACAAAAAACTCTTATACATTTAGCTGAAACAGTAAATTCGTGTCCTTTGTGTAAGGAAGGACATTTAATTTATGCATGTAAGAAATTTATTGATTCTCCAGTACATCTTCGATTTTCCGAGGCGAAACGAGCAAATCTCTGCACAAATTGCCTGCGTCCTGGCCATCGCAACGCAGACTGTAGATCCTTTCACACCTGCAGAACTTGCAGAGGCAGGCATCATACTTTGCTTCATATCCAACCCAATAATCAAATACAATTAAATAGCTCGCCTGCGAGAAATAATCAATCAAACACAACAGCTCATACAAATTCAAGCATTATACGTGCCAGTTTACCAAATCCTCAAATAATTCCTCCAAATCTACAAATAAATTCTTCAGATCCTCAAACAAATCTTTCAAATAATGCATGTATGTCATGCACCAACCAAAACCCAGTGAGTTCTGTTCTATTATCCACAGCTTTAATACATGTTTTTAACCAAAATCGTGAACTAATTTTATGTCGAGCAATTCTCGATAATGGCAGTCAATCTAACTTCATAACCCAAGATTTATTAGATAAACTAAACTTATCATATGAATCCATAAATGTACCAATTTTTGGTATCAGTCAAAAAACTACAAATATTTCCAAGCGTGTGAAACTTGAGATAAAATCTATTCACAAAAATTTCATATTCAATATCCCTGCTCTTGTTATAGACAAAATTACTGACTATGTACCTCAGCAACCGCTTGACTGTCGTAACCTAAATATACCAAATGATCTATCCCTAGCTGATGACAAGTTTTATAAACCTGCGCCTATAGATATGCTCGTTAGGTTCGAATCAAATTAAACTAGGCAAAAACAAACCTATTTTGCAAGAAACTAAATTCGGCTGGGTAGTCGGTGGACCATTGACGTTTCTAACAACGGCAAACTCACCTTCATTCTATTCATTTACTTGTACAAATGACGTACAAAATACTTTAGAGCGATTTTGGAGCTTGGAAGAACCACCTGAATCTAAATCAAAACCATATTCTAACGAAGAGCTAGAGTGCGAAGCTCATTTCCAATCTAACACAATAAGAGACGACCACGGTCGTTTCCAAGTAAGTTTGCCGCTAAAATCAAATGTAAATACACTCGGAGATTCCTTTGATATTGCTTTGAAGCGTTTCTATACTGTCGAAAGAAAATTAAACAAAAATCCTATTCTCAAAGAATACTGTTCTAATTTCATGACTGAATATGCTGATCTTGGTCATATGTCAGTAATTGATCCAAATTTGAATTTATCCTCCAAATACCCTATAAACTATTTCCCTCATCATGGCGTTGAAAAACAAGACAGTCTAACTACACGTCTACGTGTTGTCTTCGACGGTTCCGCTGCAACTTCTTCTGGAATTTCAATTAATGACACTCTAATGGTCGGTCCTACTATTCAAAATGACATTTTCTCCATTTTAATCCGATTTCGTCAACATAATTTTGTGCTTACTGGTGACATAGCCAAAATGTATCGACAAGTGCTCATTGATCCAGAACAGCGTAGCTTACAGCGCATATTATGGCGTGATAACTCTAGTAAAAAGCTTCAACACTACTGTCTGAATACAATAACTTATGGCCTTTCTAGTTCAGCATATCTTGCAACCAGATGCTTAAAACAAATATCATTAAACCACCAAGTCGATTTTCCAGACGAAAGTCGTATTATTTAACTCGATTGCTATGTAGATGATGTTCTTACAGGTGCCTCTAGTGAAGAAAAATTAATAACCATAAGAAAAAATCTAACCTCAATTTTTAAGTCATATGGATTTGACCTACGAAAATTTAATTCAAATGAGCCAAAAGTATTATCTGATTTAACCACGAATAATGAAAATTGTATAGATTATGTCATTACCGATTCTCAGAATACCAAAACCTTAGGAATCTCTTGGAATTCGTTGTCCGATTTATTTATTTATTATTCCAATATAAAGCCCTCATCTACTATAATTACCAAGAGAATTATACTCTCTGCTATTTCAAAGATATTCGATCCCCTCGGTCTCTTGGGTCCTATGATTATACAAATAAAAATACTTCTACAAAAACTTTGGCTACAAAAGATTGATTGGGATGCACCCATTCCGCCTGAACTTTATATAATCTGGATCAATTTTGAACAACATGTAAATCTAGTGGACTGTTTTAATATTCCTCGTCAAATGTCCTTAAAAAATCCAATTCGGCAAGAAATCCATGGCTTTTCCGATGCATCTAACCATGCTTATGGGGCATGCATATTTATAAGATCCATAAACTATGAAGGTGATATTTCGTGCAACTTGTTATGCGCTAAATCTCGTGCCATTTCACTACCACGCCTAGAATTATGCGGTGCCTTAATATTATCAAAATTGATGAAAAAGGTTTTAGATACGTTAGATATTCGCTTTGACAAAATATTTTATTATACTGACTCTACCATTGTACTTTGTTGGCTATCCTTAGAACCTCGTCAATTAAAAACTTATGTTTGCAACCGAATTTCTGAAATTCAAGAAATATCCAACACTGACAATTGGTATCACGTCACTTCCTCTAATAATCCAGCAGATATAATATCTAGAGGAATTACTCCTAATAACCCTAAAAACTGCAATTTATGGTGGCACGGACCTCCTTTTCTATCCGAAAACGCCGAAAACTGGCCAAATGATAAGCATATCTCAAATTTCTCTCGTAAAAGTCCTAATTCAGAAATCCCCGAATTCAACTCAAAAATTATGGCGCTGACGACACAAGAAACCTGCTCGATATTTGATAGCTATTCAAGCTATTCCAAACTTATAAATGTTGTAGCATATTGTTTGCGTTTTGTGGCAAATGCAAAATCTTCCAATGTGAGAACCTCTGGACCCCTAACCCCTGAAGAACGCAATCTAAGCTTGAATCTGTTAGTTAAATTAGTGCAAAGGGAATGTTTTCTAGAAGAGTTACAGAAATTAACTTTAAATAAACCTATACAATCTAATAGTAAACTGAGCTCTTTAAATCCATTTATTGATGAGCATAGCATTATTATAGTTGGTGACAGGCTTAGACATGCTAATATTGATTTTGATTCCAAACACCCTATAGTACTTCCCTCTAAACATCCATTCACTAAATTAATTATAACTGACACTCATATCTGCATCCTGTTACTCAGACTACGCCGTCCTTCGTTCGTCAACATTTTTGGCCGCTAAATTGCAAAAACAATGTTCGAAGCATTATTAGAAAATGCATACCATGCTTTAAGGCTAATCCAAACCCTCTCTCAAATATCATGGGTGACTTACCCACACCGCGTGTAACACCTTCGCGTCCGTTCTTGAATGTCGGTATGGATTATGCTGGTCCTTTTTTATTAAGAGATTCTAAATTTCGTAATAAGCGCATTTTAAAGTGTTATATTTGCATTTTTGTTTGCTTAGCTACAAGGGCGATCCACCTTGAACTTGCTAGTGAACTTACTACTGAATGTTTTATAAGTGCCTTTCGTAGGTTTGTTTCCAGACGTGGTTTGTGTCAAAATGCTTATTGCGATAACGCCTCTAATTTTGTTGGGGCAAAAAACGTGCTACAGAATATTTATGATACTTTGAAATCCGATTCTTTTCAGCTATATATTAATGACCAAAAAATTAAGTGGCATTTTATACCCTCTAGATCTCCACATTTTGGCGGCATTTGGGAAGGAGCAGTAAAATCTGTCAAACATCATTTGCGTCGCGTTTTAAACGATAACCCTTTAAATTACGAGGAGTTTTATACGTTGCTCGTTCAAGTGGAAGCAATCCTTAATTCACGTCCCTTGATACCCTTATCCAACGACCCCAACGACTTTGAAATTTTAACCCCCGGTCATTTCATTATTGGACATCCAGTGAATATGGTCCCAGATCATGACTTAAAACATGAAAGGATAAATCGACTGACACGATACCAGCATCTTCAACATATGTTTCAAAGCTTTTGGTCTCGATGGTCCAGCGAATACTTACATACGCTCCATCAAAGATCCAAGTGGAAGTTTCAATCCAACCATGAAGCCCTCATCGGATGTCTGGTTCTCCTTAAAGAAGACAACGTTCCTCCTTGCCGATGGCCAAGAGGCCGAATTTCGTCAGTACACCCTGGGAGTGACAATGTTGTGCGTGTTGTAAGTGTAACTACTTCTAAAGGAACTGTGAGGCGTAGTATAGTAAAAGTATGTTTACTTCCTATTAGTGACAATTTTGACAATTGATCCTTTTTCAATAATTAATCATCTAGATCCGCATTAACAAAACTATTGTGTTATCTCCTACTTTTATTGAAAACCATCTTATCCGGGATGTTTTCAAGGGCGGCGGTATGTTCGGTACGTAGAATTTTGTGTCGCCATAAGCAAGACAATTTACTAGGAATTCGTTTTATTTACGCCGGTGGCAAGTGAACGCATCGATCGATACCCCCTCGACGTCTCCACCCCGCAAGGGTTGTTAAATTTTCAGCCACAAAGAGAGTGCTATTCAAGACTTTACACCGACAAGTACCGATGTCGCGTTAATGACAAAGATTATATTTACGATCAAACGCAGTTTCCTTGATTTGATTTTAAAGTTTTTTTTAATTGTTAATTTAAAAATTTACGGTGTTTTTCTGTTGTTAAATAAAGTGTGTAAAATTGACACAAAGTACTTTTAATTCAACACGCGTGCTGTGCGTTCCTTTAGTTTTAAACTGAGGGCATGGCGAAGTGGAGGTATTTATATAGAAGATCCTCCAACAACATTTTTATTGAAGGCGCTCGCTAAATATCAGCTATTCCATTAAGGAAAAGTAACTATGATTAAGTGGTATTATACAGGAAACAGTTTAAGAGCAGTGTCCAAACCAATAATTCTCAAAAAATCCCTATTATTATTTGCTTTTTCCATTACCTCAAAACAAGATGCCACTCTCCGTTCTTCATTGCCTTGCCCTAGCTCTGGAAGGAAGATATTTATGTTTTTTTAAAGTGCGCAACACTGTGGTTTGATGTTTTCTCACGGCTTGCCCAAGAATCCTCGTGCTAATCATTTTATTTTCCTCCACGTGCAGTAAAATATCAAGATCTCTATTATCCCTTTCTTCAGCTCTATTGACATTCTGAGTTGAGCATTTACAGTTATTTATTACAGTGCCTTTGGACTCAAATTCACTTATGATAAGTTTAATTAATGAAATGGAAGGGATATGCTTATCAGGGAATTGAACTAAAAACATTTCAGACACTGTTCTTAAACTGTTTCCTGTATAATACCACTTAATCATAGTTACTTTTTCCTTAATGGAATAGCTGATATTTAGCGAGCGCCTTCAATAAAAATGTTGTCACTGACGCTACTTTTCGTTTCGTCTATGCCAAATAATAATTTGTTGGTGTTTTGCTGTATTACCTAAACTATGAAAATTTCGTAATTTTGCCATCACTTTTTATTGAATAAGTTATTAAAATTTATTCAAACTTGGCACATGAGTTTATTTTATCGGCCTCTTCAAAAAATTTTTACCAAATGTTCAAAATTGCCAGTATTGGAGCCAAGAAAATGAACATCGTCTTGTTATACTCACACACAATATCCACAAAAAATAGTTGTTTGGGCGGGAATTGTACGTTTCTATGTTTCTAATAGTTCGAGGGAAATAGATTTTCTAAATGATAGCTGATCCTGAATACCATCATTCAGGTTTTATAAATGCCATGCATTTTGAATGCTTATATCTACGCAGTGTATCCATAATGGGAAATACCGTTTTCCCCTCGTATCGAAGTCCTAAATGGACCAATATTCTGGTCACTTCTGCCAACCCCACCCATATTTTCATTGTACCACTGAATTAGACGAGGTTGATCTATTTGTACGTGTTATTTTCTCGGTTTGAGAATATCTTTTGGCTTATATTTATATATACAGGATGATCCTTAAGTACATAAAAAAAATATAATATATAATTCCTGACATCATTTTAAGACGAAAACTTCATATGAACATATGCCCTAAAATGCTTACCCTCTAAGATACAGGGTGTTAAATTAATTAAAAAAACACTGTTTTCTTAAAACTTCGAAAGTCCTTGAAGATACGGTATTGAAAATTGGTGGCAACTGATTTTGTATTAAACTGCATTTTTTCGTTAAAAAAGGTGTTGCTTACCAATGGCGTGCGTGAAGATACCATCAATATTAAATGAGCACTGTTTTGTAAATCAGCCACAACTTTAAAACTTTTGGATCGATAAACAATTCACAGAAACGACGCACTAAAGCTTTAAATGATTTTTCTGTCATTTAATTTTGTGACATTTCCACAATTATTTACGCACCATCTATAACTTAAGCGTATTTTGAAAAAAAGTCGAATCAGCGATGTCTTAATATAGTTTTTTTTTTAAATTTCACAATTTTTTCCGTTTTTCGTTAAAACTACTGTTTTTTTTTTTAAACATAGTAAAGACAACTTTTGTTCAACTTGTATCAATAATGCATAAAAATGCATCAGAGTTAAAAAAAATTAGTGGCGTATCCAATATTTTAACAATAAAAATATTGATGGTATCCTTACGCACGCCACTGGTGGAAGTAACAAAACCTTTTTTAACGAAAAAGTGCAGTTTAATACAAAATTAGTTTATACCAATTTTTAATACCGTATCAAGGCTTTCGAAATTTTAAAAAACAATTCTTTTTTTTAATTACTTTAACACGCTGTACCTATCTTAGAGGGTAAGCATTTTAGGACATATGTCCATATGAACTTTTCATCTTAAAATGATGTCGGGAATCATATCCTAGATTTTCTTTAGGTACTTAAGGATCACCCTGGATATATTTATAGTTTTAGCTCTCTCATAAGGGCTGAGAAATAATTGTCAAAAAATAAGTGAAAAGGTGCATATGGTAAGGTTTTAAGAACATCTGCATACTTTAGAACTACTACTAAACCTAATTCGGTATATTCTTCAGGTATAGTTGAACTCGATCCTTGCTATGTGTCGAAATTTATAATAACTCCAAGCCGTGTAGCACCCACAACTTGTAGCCCCAAAGATTGGCTTCCCCCAGATAAACTCCTTACAGTCATGGCACCCAAAATAGGGTATCATGGCCTCATCAATACTGTGGTGTTCTGCTATGGCGGCATATTCAACAAATTTTTTATTTAGTGTATCAAATAATGGTCTCATTTTTGAAAACTTATCATTTTTATTAAGTTGACTGTTATCACTAAAGTGAATATTATTCATCGTAAATTGGAACCTATCTCTGGATATAGCTGCAGAAATAAGTTTGTTATGGGTTTCAAGCAAATTCTGCCAGTACGTTTTCCTTCTTGAGACAGATGAGTAGCAACTAAGAAGTCGAATTCATCTTTCGTAAAATCGACAGGAAGGTTTTTCTTTGAGCATACAAATTTGTGTAATAAAGAATCTGATCTATAACATCATCACCAAAAAATAATTTGAACGATTTTTTACAGTTTGAACGGGTGACCATGGCAAAAGAGTGTTGTGCAAAAGTATTGTTTAGAAAAAGCAAAGGTTTTCAATTACTTTGGCTTACGTTGAATAAAGTAAGACAAAGGCAACTCGTCGCTTGAATTAACTGGGAGCCTGGCAAAATATCGATAACTACATTATACTCCTCACCTGAATCTTTATCCGTAACGGGGTGGTTGGCGTTATCCGATGGGAAAATAGTAATTTTTATTATTTTAGTCTTAAATTGCCTAAAATATAAAAATCAATACCTGCTAATTTATTGGCAATTACTGCCCTAGCTTGACTATGAATAACTTTACCTTTTATATATTTATTCATTTTACAAACATCAACGTTTAAATAATATGATTAACTATAAATTATATATAATAATTTTAAACTCGGGCAATGCCTGTAAAATTTCTGAAGGTGTCATGATGTGCTTTGTATCCCCACTAATTCAATATCGTATATGATAAAAAGCGACAATTAGGGACAGAAATCCGCGCTGATTGCTTGATTTCCGCGTGGGTTGCCAAATTTACCAAAACATATTATCTTCAGTCCTCACCGCTTTAAGAATATAATAAATTACATTAAGCGATTATAATTTTCACATTAAAGAAGTAAATCAACAAAATATAATATGTTACAGGGTATACAATATACAGGGATATGCATACGTCTAATTGTTTTAAGTAATATATTTGAATTACATACAAATTAACATTTTTGGAAATTTAAACACAGAATTACGGCAACAACGTGCTTTTTTTGTTCGGATTCGTTTTGAAGCTCACTGTTTAAAGGGTATCCCATCATTCGTGGGCCATAGGACAGCTAGCCATACTAGATTTCAAAAAAGAAATATCGCAACAAATATCCTTGAGATAAAAATTAAGAAGTAACGATAAAAACAGAACAATTTTCATAAAAAAAAATAATTCTGTAATATTAGGTATTGGATTTTTATTCATTATTTTTAAAATACTAAATTAAACGATGGTTCAGTTCAGTTGAAACAAACAGGAGAAGCCTATAATTAGACACTTTATGTATTAAAAAGTGGGCTGAATAATTTATTCTTAATGTATGTGCTGGTTGGGTCCAGACCCCTGTATTGTCTAAATCGTTATATAGGGTATTCCATGCATGGTGTTTTGGTTATGGTTGAGGAAAAGGAATTTCTCGGAATCCTCGTGACTTTTGGTTCGGATCCTTCGATTAGAAAGAACGCCACGTTTTCTTGAAAATATCCCGAGATCTCAATCCGCTTTTAGAGGAGAGTCTTTCAAATTTACGTTTAATGTCACGTTCAATTCCGTCAATGTTTCTATATAATTTAAAAACTTCTCCTTTTTTATTTTTAGGGGTTTTGGTTTTCAGGTTTTTTTGGACGTGCATTTTGGCACTTATTGAGGTTAAGTAACTATATCTACATGGGCTGTAGTGTTATGCTGACGTAAGGAAGTTCAAGTTAGCCTCTGCTTGTATATGATGATATCAAGAACATCCACCCCAATGGACAAGCCCCTATACAATCTACGTCAACCCGATCCAGTAAACACTCGGTATTATAGAGAGTCAAAGTGGTATAACAGGTTTTTAGTTCGGAAAAGTACCCCAAGCTCCTGTAAGGCTTTTAATTCCTAAACGTATAAAGTAATTGATATTATTATACTATTCAGGTAGTAGAAACAATTATGTGGATGCTATTGTAGGTACTAATCAAGTAAGTTTATTACGGCATATTTAACGTACGATTTTATTGCAGAATGGGTGCGACTGTTGTTATTTACAACTTCACAATTATGTAACTATACATGGTATCCCATTACACCCATTTTCTATTAAGGTGGATGACATTCAACTTTTATGTTCCGTTGTTGAATAAATTTACTGCACTATCGTACATGGAAAATAAATTAAATGCATTTATTGTTGTTCAAATGAGTGTGTCTTTTTGATAATAGAACAGTATCACGCTGACCCTACCGGCATTTATAAAATGTAATCTAATGAGAGTGGGTAAGATAGAAAAAGTTATATGGTACATTTATACCTACATAGTGATAAAGATAAGAATTTGTTGTCTTTTATAATATTAATTTATTGTTTGTTAAGGTAAATAAACATAAATGTTTGCTTGCTTAAGTTGGTTTTTAGATTTGTGGGTTTATTTAATTTTAACTATTATTTGCTCGTAAACTTATACAATGCTGAGGCAATGTGTCAACAAAAGTATGGATATTTTATTAATTAATAAAAGCTTTATTTTTCATAACAAATTTGTCAGAATATTTTTTTTAGTCAAGCAGTAAGAGGCATTGCAGCTGATGAAAAGCTGTCTGGTTGCCTATTGATATTGATTAATAGTGAAAGTCTACACGGAAAAAATAATACTGTAAATTTAGTTTAGTAAGAATTTTATAGGGTTTTTTTCCTATAAAACGTCTTAATAACTCAAAATCTGTTTACCAGTTTTTACCAAAATAAATAACCTAAACTAAGTTTATAAAAAGATATGGTTAGCCTTTTTACACAACATCGTATTATTATAGCACTACTATTGTATATATTAGATTTTACAAATGCGCTTTGGTTAGAGTGAATCACTATTTTTTATTACATGAATAGGTAGGTAAGTATAAAAATTGTTATAATGGAAAATGGGTAAAACTTAATAATTTCTTTACTAAAATTTATAATACAATTTAGAAGGGTGTTATTATAGTAGGTTTAACAATAAACTACAGTAAAACCTCTGTTTGCGGGCGCCTCTATAAAGTGACCGCAGCGTTAAACGACTGGTAATAAATTTTATTTTCAGCCATGTATGTAATATTGGCATTCCTGTCTTTTTAGAAATTTGAAAATGTCACATTTTTGTCTTCTTACTTCCGATCCACATTTTCCATCCTAGGACGGAAAATGAGTTTCTATCCTAATACATTTCAATCCTCATTTTCTTGCCCGGTCTTTTTGAGTAGGTCTTATAAAAACGGGGTAAAATAAGAACACAGGAACTATCCGATTCTTTATTTATTCATATTTTTATTTATACACGTTAATTGTTAAATTGGCATTGTTATTTATTACAGAAATTTTCAAACCCTCTTGAAGTTGAGTTTGATTTAAAATTCGTATTTCTTGCGATGCAGCTTCACTTGAAATACTTGGTAAATCAACAGTTTTAGAGGAAGATGATAACATTTTAGCAGTCTTTCGTTTGTTCTCTAGTGAGGATTCTACATATCCCTCCGCAACTGCACTCGATTTCCATCCGCCGAGTCTTTTTAGCTGCAAAACATCAGCTCCATTATCAACCAATAAAGTAGCGCCTGTTCGTCGAAAAGCATGACCCGTGAAAGACCCTACATTTAAGTTTCAAGAAAGTAGCTATCTATTGAGGAAAACTCGCGATTGAATGATATCCAATAGCCTGATTATGCAATTTTCCATTTCTCTATTGGACGAAAAACCTGTCATTTTGAATGTTGTTTCGCAAAGTCACATATTTCTGAAAGACGTCAATCCAATTTGGGTCACTTATGACGAAGGATCTATTTATATATGTCTTCGTATCAGGGATTTCGATGACGACCTTTTCTTGCAAAACATTAACATGGGAAATTTTCATCTTTACTAGTTCATCACTCCTGCATGCTCCCGAGACTCCAACAATAAGCGCAATCTTCATACACAAAAATTTTTCAGGTGCTTTAACCAAAAAATCTCTGATGCTTTCTCTTGAAAAAACACTTGACTTTTTAGGCCGAAAGCCTACACTTTTTCGCTTCAAAAAAGCCACAAGTTTTGAATGCTTGCAAATGTCGACCTTTTCTCTAAGTTTCAGTATACTTTTTATCATACTGTAGGTAGCCCATAAAGTGGAAGATTTTTTTTCTTTAGAGATCTCACCAAAATAGACCAACAAAACGGTCTCTGATGTAACATTGGTTGTTCCTCTGCTGCTGCACCACGCCTGGAATGTATTAAAAGCTTTCTCATAACGTAGCTTACTTTTTGTAGGTAGCAGACTTTCTTCAATCTTATCCGCTGCTTCTTCCAAATCAGGTGGAGTACAGCTAATTAACTCGTCATCACTATCGGAGAACATCTTTAATCTGTATTCTTTTTCTTAAAAAAACGCTGACTTTCAAAAAATTTTAAGCGACAACTGCTGTCAACTGGTGATAACGACTTACAATGGAAATGAAAGGTAATAACCGGTGCGACAAAATTTATTATTTCAAAAAAGTCTATAGTGCAAAATCATGAATATTACTATAAATATTACTTGAATCATAAATTCATGGCTGAAAATAGAATAGTATACAATCCTCGACGGAAAATTTCATTGCGGTCTCGAGATTATAGTTTATTTCGACGCTACGCGTCTCGATTCATTCAGCAATGAAACATTTTCCGTCTCGTATTGTAATATACTATTCCATATTTAAAAATGGAAATCCTATTATTTTATACTCCTCTTTACCGACCCATCTGTTAAATGATCGCGGGCACTCATCATCGGAATTTTTAATAAACATTAATGCTAAAAACACCCTCCATTAGGGGCAGTGAAATCCGACCCGACAATTCTTAAGAAATATAGGTACATACACTAATTATTACCATATTGCAGGCGGATCCATTCAGTTTGCTTTAAAGGCTGATAAATCGGTTGTTAACATTAGCTTTGTTTTGAACGTGAATATTAGAAGATGGCGGGAAAGAGGAAATGTCTTTCTTTAAGCGAAAAAATTGAAATAATCGAGGAAACTGAAAAAACTGGCTTAAGTAACAGGAAATTGGCTGACAAATTTAAAGTGGGTAAGACCCAAGTGACTATGTTGCTTCAAAATAAAGTAGAAGTTAGAAATTTGTTATAAGAAGGTGGCAACGGCGAACAAAAAAGAACATTTCCCAAAACCGAAGGACTGGCAGTGGACCAAGTTATTTTTAACTGTTTCGTAAGGCGCGAAACAAGCCGGGCTCGAAATTCAAGCAATAGCTCTCGAATCTGCTTAATGTCTAGGACTACATAAGACTAGATAAGGCATCAAATGGATGGTTAGAAAAATTCCGTCGTCGACACGACATTACCTTCAAGAAAATATGTGACGAATCAGCCGATATCAATATCGAAGACGTAACTGCTTGGAAAGAAAAGCTATTAACCATTTTAAAGGATTATGCCCCAACGGACGTATTTAATGCAGATGAGACAGGTCTCTACTATCGTGCATTGCCAACAAAAACATATACATACATTGAAAGATGACAAGGGTACTGGAAAAAAAAAGCAAAACAACGATTTACAAGTCTGCTCTGTACAAATATGGAAGGTTAGAAGGAAGAACCACTATTAATAGGCAAAAGCAAAAATCCTCGATGTTTTAAGGGCGCACATATCGATAAGTTACCCCTCCAATGGGTCTCAAACAGAAAAGCGTGGATGATAGCAGACATCATGACAATATGGCTTTACAGATTTAATATCAAGGTAGAAGAGTGGTATTATTTCTGGATAATGCAATGTCTCATCCCAAAATTACACTGGATAATGTTAAATTTTTCTTCCACCCAATACTACCTCACATTGCCAACCTTTGGAGCAAGGCTTTATTCAGAATTTTAAAATGCTTTACGGAAGCTACCTTATTAAGAGACTTTTAACATGTATAGACAGTGGTTGTCCTCTTCAAGAAATCGAAAATAATATTACCATAACCAACGCCTTCATATGGGTTTCGGTGGCCTGGCGCCATATAGTGACAATAAAAAAAAATGCTTTATGAAAGCCGGATTTATGTGTAATAGAGATTATATAGACGACTTCGAAGAAGAAGATAATATTCTGCTCGAACAACTGTTTCCTAACATTAAAGATACATATGTGAGTTTGAAACAATTTGCCTCTATTGATAACGATTTGCCAACAGAAAGTGCAGAATTGGAGTGTATTGAAGAGATCTAAGAAACGGATAAAACTACTCCCAACTCTGGGACAGGGGAAGAGGAACCTGAAGCCTATCTGATGTCTGCGCAAGTTTGAGAGACTTAGAAACCTTTTTTAATGTTAATGTTAACAATTTTGACAAGTCTACAAATATTTCTCAATTGCCATTAAAATGTTAATCTGAATTTTATAAAGATAAAATAAAAAATATAAATCAATCATTAATTTCTGATTATTTTAAAAAATAACAATTTCAAAGCAAACATAAGTACATTGTATAATATATATATACAATTTTCTGTTTTACTGACAGTAGATCGAGATATCGGTTCCCTGCGAGGATACTTGTTATTGAAGAGTTCGCAAACTTCCATTTCCAATTATTATTAATATTTTTGTTCGCTCCGTTTCACTTAAGCGTACCATTGTTTAAAATTGCAAGATTATCAAAATAACTTTTGTCAGACACTTAGTCTTGAGGCGAAACTACTCAAATCAGAGGACAACCGTCACTGTCAATGTGACAACCTAACAACTAAAGGTTTTATTTACAACAGTGTTCATGATTTAAGTAATAATAAAAAAACCATCTGTTAAAATCCGAATATCGATTTTCTCGCAAACGGCTGAATTTAAGTATTTGACATATTTCATGAAATATGTTTACAATTTTATACAGAATACCAAAAAATATTATAAAATACGGGTATCCATTTAAGGAGATAAAGTAAACGGTCATATAACTTGTTTTTGGGACAACCTGTATAAAATGAAATGCAAAAAATGCACAACAAAAATAAAAAATTGACGGGTCCGACCGTTTTTTTGAAAAAAGAAACACAAAAATTTTAAATCAATTTGTTTCAACCTTTACGTTCTCACTTCATACTACAGGTGTTTAAATAAATACATACATATTTTGCTTTAAACCAATTTTAAATCCACACGCTACGCAAAATGATAAAAGCGTTTAAAAAAGAGAGTTAGAGAAATGCCTGGATGTGTTAGTGTAACAGGAAAAATACACTGTGCTCTTTTCCGTGTCCGCAAGTTGGTATTAGCCGACTTGGGCCACAAAATAACAAGAAATGACTTTGTCCAAGAGCGGAGAGGATATTTTTTCCGTATGACGTCTGAACTAAAAGTAGTTTTCCAGGAAACTAGTTTCTAGTAAGAACATTTGTTACCAAATAATGTAAGCAAAAAACCGCATCGTGTTTTGACTTCGTGAGAACATAAGCCAAATAACTTATTCTCCGTATGTATTATCCTAAAATAACTTTTTTTTATTTTTGCTGTCCGCTAGCAACAACTGGTCATTAATATCACAATTACTCACATCTGTCGGCAATAAACGACCGACAGCTAATAAAATTTAAGAAAACTAACAAAAGTTATTGTGTAAACACGTAAGAATCTCCGAATTAATCGATGTGGAAGCCAAATGTACCCAAACGTATAATCTACTATAGTCAAATACAACTATTAATATTCTTCAATGATAGTGTAAATAATTTAATTACTGATTGCAGATTAAGTCCACTTTTGATCATATTTGAGTTTTGCACGGAATAAAATTTAGAAGACTCTTCGACTGAGTGCAGAAACAACTGTAGTCCAATACTTCTAACGCAATTTCAACGGCCTGAAAATATACAGTAAGAGCAGAAACAACCCAAGTTCAGGTCTTGGGTTATTACACCAATGTAAATAAAATGGGGTTTCTTGCGCTCAGGTGTTAACGAATTTCGAGAAAACTGGTAAATTATTTAGCTTTGGTTAAAAGGATATTGAAAGGCAACTTTATTTGCTAAATTAACCATGTTGCAGATTTTTCTATTTGGCTTTCGTTTTCGAAATGTATGCAGTAATATATGTATTGCTGTTAAAACAACTTTACAAGTCCCTAATACTTCACTTTGATATATCGACGACTAACTCACCATTCCTAACAGAACCTAACCTAATCTCAGGATCAAAGGAAAATAAAATGAAAACATTAGTAAAGAACACTATAACAACAAACTCGTGAAATCTGATGACATAAATGAACAAAAATTGACATTAACAAAGCCACCTGACAAAACAACAAAATATTTTGCCAATTCCAAAGCGCAGGTAACTTGATTAAAAAATATACTTATACCTACCTATAATTTTTTATAATTATTAATAATATAAAGATAAATGTCTTATAAAAGTTTGTAGTAGTGGAAAAAATATTATATTAACCACGGTTTAGACAGATTATAGCCCTCGCGTCTTAAATCCCTCGTCGCTCCGCTCCTCGTGATTTAAACTTGCCGCTCGGGCAGGTAACTTGATTAAAAAATATACTTATACCTACCTATAATTTTTTATAATTATTAATACTATAAAGATAAATGTCTTATAAAAGTTTGTAGTAGTGGAAAAAATATTATATTAACCACTTGCCGCTCGGGCAGTAATAAAACAAACTAGGAAAAAAACAAATATGCCACAATCGGTTTTCAATAGCTTCTTATAAGCTCTCATTCACTTAAGTCCCTCAAAGTCGCTGTCTTCAAATAAAAGCCGAATTTAGCAGAGGCTAATACAAATATTTATTCTTAAAGTCGTGTTGAGCCCTTGACTACTTGGATTTATAAATGAAAGCTCCTCTTACTTTCGTGGACGATAGGTACTTAAAGTTAAAGATAAAGAAGTGAAATGTAATAAAAAAGTGGTAGTATTAGTTTTGACATAAAAGTTCTGAAGGCTTAAATTACAAAGTTATCATCAAAAGAATAGGTAAAAGTCAGACCCTGTTTGACAGGGTCTTGCACAAGACGGCAACTGTCAGACCTACACCATAAAAAAACCGACTGTTTAGTCTGATCTGGCGGCCACATAGACCTACATCCAGGACATTGCCTCAGACTTGGAATTTCCGCAAGGTCTGTGCAAGAACCTCTCACAACTAACTAAATTTACCATAAGAGCATTACTTAAAGTACAATACAAAATCTTACGAGTACCTGTGGTTACTCGATAAGCATACTAACCACTCGGGCGTAGATGAGTTAAAATGTTAAAGTTACAAGTGTTAAATTTAGAAGAAACAAATGGCCTTCAGCCGGGAAACAAAAATATTTACTTTATAATAAATTATAACTATATCTACAACAAAATTAGCTGTAACAGACCACCTAACGTTTTAAACTACTAAAGACTCTTGTAACGTCTTAACGCTATGTCGACATACGCTACACGTTTATAATACACAAGCTCCGTACATAACATGGGTGCAAAACTTTACCAAAACACTGTATATCGAACAATACGCAAATGCAAAATATTAAGATTTTAGGTTCACTACTTTTTAAAGAGAAATGATCACAGAGTAATGATACTTAGCTGAAACTTTATGTGCTACCCATGGTTCATGAAGTCTCGATCTTCAGTAAAACACACACACACATGGTCTCTCAAATAGCTACCGTGGATACTGCTACCCTGCTAGACTCCAAATATTTCAATAATACCTGGCAACTGGCACGACCAGCGTCCAGGCGACTCCAATAAGTAAATACTAGTACTCCAGTTTAAGTTGGACTTTTGTCCCTCAAATAACTAACGAGGGTTCCAATCTACAGAATGGCGACTAGGACCGCTCGTTGAAGTTGATGGCAAAGCATTTTAAATCGGCATTCCGCCCAAAGAATGGGCGAACTACAAAGCCATATCCTTTTAAAGACATTTGTGGATGTTTTATCGGCACTACATAGCCTTCCCTGCCCAAGAAACTAAACTTAGGGAGCTATTTCCACAAACGTGCTTTAACTTCTAGTGTCCATTGTCAAAAGGGCCGATGACATTCCCTCTTCAACGTACATAGATGCCAAAACAATTGTTGGCAAATTAGTCGTACTTAGCCATGAAAAACTACACCCTCATTTACTAACAAACCCTTGACTACCTGCGTCAACCAATCACGACCGCAAAAATTATACACAATTAACCGGCCGTGGTCGTGAAAATCCTCTTCTTTTAATGACACTGACCTGCGTAACAAATTATCGATTTTTCTTAAAACAGCTGATTTACAACAGCCGAGACATTTAACCTATATCTTAAATACAAGGTTATGATTAAAAAGTTCAAGAATTACTAATTAACTAAAACAAAGATTTGAAATAAGACCTGTCCACAAGTAGTATGAAACAAAGAACAGAAGAAATCAATCCACTTGGCTATGTCTTACAAGGTACAAAACATTCCTCAAATATAAACATAATCAACAAAGGTTTAAACTAAACATAGTGAAAATATTGGCTATTACAGGTAACTTAATTAGTAAATAATGTTTAAGGTGAGAGTCTACCTAGGTACTTTAAAAAATTTAAACAGAAAACGTAACATAAATAACCAAACTATAAAAATGCAATTTTCGAACCGTAACAATTGATATTAGCATTGGTCGAAAGTGTATCCTGGGTACAAGGTGGATTGATTGTCATAGGCACATATATTTCAGAAAAGTTTACTGCTAAATATCTCGAAAACCGTTGATGCTGAGTTGAATCCAAACAAAAATTTGTGAAACTAAAAAAAGTCTTATTTAGGGAAGATGGATGCAATTGCATATTAGAACATAGTATTTAATTATTTAGGGGTTTCTTGTGTTTTCGGTCAAAGTTGAGAAGAATAAAAAAATATATTTTTTTTACATCCTTGACGTTTCGGTTTATTAGTCTAAACCATCTTCAGAACTTAAAAAAAAAGAAACATTTTTTATATTATACTTTAAAAGATAGATAAAATACAAATTGACATACCTTATTGTTTCAATCACATTGGTTCATGAATGGGGTTTTACGTCAGGGCATCCCTTCAATATCTTTTGATTCTTCGCATAAGAGAAACTATTGCTATCGGCTGTTGCCTTTGTTGAGTATGCCGCGGCGTGTGTTATGATTGAAGATTTTGATTTGCGTATTCTTGGCGCCTTTTTCCGTTATCTAGGAAGGTGATAGTGCCTCTCTACTATTAGTGCTTCTCTACTATAGAGTGACGGGGAGCCAGTCTTTAGGTAGTTTGTAGATCGCCTTTTGTCTCGCTCTCGTATGTGAGTCAGTAATAAGTGGGTTTGTCGAAAAGTCCGTACGTCATAATAGTTGGTAATGATTTTTAAAAAGAACTCATTAATAGTTAATATGCGAAAGTCCTAGTGCAATACGCGATTCATAGTGTACCTCTGGACATCTGCGATAATTTTCAGCGCCCTATTCTGAATTACCTGGAACTTATTCAGTTCCGCTCTACTTATGTTGCACCACGACAGTGCACCATAGGTGAGAACCGGCCTGACCAACGCCGTGTAAATGTTGACCTTTGTCCTATTTGCAAGTGTAGTCCGCCTCTGAAGCAGGGTATAGATAGAACCTAACTGTCGCAATGCAAGCTTCACTCTATTTATTGAATTGAGCCTCCAGTTCAGTCTTTGGTCATAGATAAGTCCCAGGTACTTCACTTCCTGGCACCAGCTTACTTGGACCCTGTTGATTTTAAGCCTTGTTTCAGGCCGACGTACGCGGCTTTTCGTGAAAAATAATATGGCCTACGTCTTAGTTGGATTCAGGCGAATCTACCAAACCGCCATTTTTCCAGCTCGATTACGTGACGCTGCATCCGGCTGACGACAATGTGCGGTGATTTGGCAGTAGAAGTAATTGCTGTATCGTCAGCGAAAAGATAGAGCTGCGTGAATCTATCTTGCGGAATATCATGAGTATAAATGTTATATAACATCGAAGAGAGAGGTGAGCCTTGCGGCTGATGCGTTTTTTCAAAGAAAGTGCGTTCTCTGACGAGACCGCAAAACTCCTATTCTCAAGAAACGAGCCAACTACCTTGTTTCAATAATACTATAGAACATACATTTAAGTTAAATTTACAACAATCTAATTACACAATAAAATACCAATTTTTGCACCACTGTGAATAAAAATTATATTGACCCAAATCTGGGTTTTTCAATAAGAAGAAATCCCTAAATATTTAAATATTAACGGTCAGGAAATCAAAACTAAATAGTATTAAATTCTGATAAAGTTTTCTTTCTCCTATATTATCAAAAAATAATCATGGGTTCCAAAAATTTATAATAATTCGGTACACCACAGGCACTCCTTTCGGATTTGCACATGTTATCGTTGCTGTGGAAATTTACATTGTCGTCATATTTTATTATTTATTATTAGATTGTGAGAATTTGATCTTGATAACTTGTAACGAAGTAGGTAGGTGATTTTTAAATTAGTTAAATGAATCAAGTGTTTTGACAAATTGTCAAAGTGACTAAGTAGAACATTTAGGGCTGACCGCGCAATACGATTTTTTATCGCGCGAAAATCATAATACGTTTCGCTTCAGTTTAAAATAAGAAAAATAAGTAATTTTAAAACTGAAAAAAACCGCTTTATGCTTTCGACGAAGCCGGAATTACAATATAAGTTTAAGAAACAACGTGTTTTGGGTTGACGCAAGAAAAGTAAGCAAATCCTTATTAGGCAAGAAATCAGAATTTATTGTCTGGCTCTAATATTATGTTCAAAGGTTTTTCCCTGTTCTTGAATGCGTAAATGTAGCCTTCGAACAAAATTTTGCTGGACATCTTATAGAGTTCGTATTCTAATATTTCTAAATGCCTTTCGTATACGATTTTTCATTTCGTCTCGGTTTGTAGGAGGTATGACATATACTTGTTCTTTAACGTATCCCAAGAGGTAGAAATCAAGGGGTGTTAAATAAGGGGATCTAGGAGGCCAAGCGATTGGTCCACCACGACCAATCCACTGAATACCTGACCAATGATTTAAAAAGTGCCTAACCGGCTCATAATAATGAGGAGCGCCGTCTTGTTGAAACCAGAAGTTTTGAAGAGTGTCGGCATCTATATTTTGAAGCAAAATGGGTAGATCATGATTAAGAAAATTTAAATAAACTTGTCGTCAAACGCTCTTTAAAGAAATATGGCCCAATAATGTAACCCCTAATATTCCTTCCCAGACATTAACCGACCAGCGATTTTGGTTATCTAAATGTCGAACTCAATGTGGATTTTCAGTAGCATAATAATGCATATTATGTCTATTTACGATTCCGGTATTTTTAAATATAGACTTGTCACTAAAGAGAACTTTTGATAACAAATCTCGTACTTCTCTAATTTTATTAAGTATCCAATTAGAGAATGTAATTATTCTTAAGGAATCATCTTCATAAAGTTCTTGGTGTAATTCTATGTGATAATAGTATATTATTAACCAAGGTTTAGACAGCCATCATTATTGCTATAAGCTGTCTAAACCGTGGTTAATATAATATTTTTTCCACTTCTACAAACTTTTATAAGACATTTATCTTTACAGTATTAATAATTATAAAAAATTATAGGTAGGTATAAGTATATTTTTTAATCAAGTTACCTGCGCTTTGCAATTGGCAAAATATTTTATTGTTTTGTCAGGTGGCTTTGTTATTACGACCCGAATCTGTCCTCCTAATGAATATGGCGAATTACTGTCTCTTATACCCTATATTTGTTATTGATTGTATCGATAATTTACAATATCAAGCATCTCTAATAATCTAATATGTATTGATAATTATCTGGTTGCCTAACCACAAGAAATCACCTTTCAGGTTATTCATGTTTATGAATTCATGTTGTAGAATCAAAAAATCAAGTTACCTGCGTTCAAATAGATTCTTGAAGATCAGTCAATAATGGATTTCAATGCCTTATTGTTGACCTTGGTCAATAATAACTTATAAGGTAGAGAAAACCGATTTTTAACGTTAATAATCGCTCAATAATGGCGATGTTATAGGTTAATGGAAAGAGATATTTATACTTTTTCAAAATCCGTCGCACGCTTGTTTCCTTAACACCGGTTTCCTGAAAAATGCCAGTTTGACTTACGTTATGATTTTCCTGTACTGCCAATAGAACCCTTAATTCATTTTCTTTAATAACAACGGGTTTATTGATTACTATCCTTTTTCTGTACGCAACGTTTCCTGATGTTTCTAAAAATCTATGCAACAGCTTCTCGAAGGTCTCGGCTTTTTCTCAATATCTGGATAACTTTCAGCATACACTCGACTCGCTAGAAGGCAATTTCTTGCACATTCTCTCAATATAAAAATCATATTTACCATTTCCAAAGTGGTAAAATTCGACATTTTGTGAAAGTTAGTACCTAATTTTCGCAACTGCACAAATATTAAATAATTGTGTTCGACTGTCATAGTGACAATCTAAACAGAAAAAAATCTTGACAACTTCGATTATGAACAAAAATAAAATGAAATTAAAAAAAAATAACAAAAGTGTAGACTTTTACAGTTCATATCCAAATATCTAAAATACGGTAAACTCTAAGAGGTATCAGTAGAAAGGATATCAAAAGGGCTTTCTAAAAATAAAACATTATACCTACTTCCATTTAAAAAAAGACTAAAATTTAATATTTTGCATAATGTGATCACCCTGTATAATAAATGTACTGAACGCAAATATATTTTATTGTAAAGATGGGCAACATTCTAAATTATTATTTTTGAGTGTTATTTCATTCAGTTGCTTTTAGTAATTTGGAAATGGTTACTAAACTTATAGGCAATCTTTTAGATTAAATCGCAATTATTTTCTTAACAACTAAAAATAAATCCACATAACCCTATATTAAAATAATTAGCAGTTCTATGCCCATGCTTTGAGTCAATAATATACAGAGTGTTCCATTTAAAAAAATAGAAGTTTAGTTCACCTCACTTTTTTGAGCCACCCTGTATAATGTAAAATATTTTAAAAATATGCCTCTTTTAATTCCTGACCTCACGCTGTTTCAGTATTATTATATTTTTGATAAGTTCTTCGATAAGGATGTAATTTTCCGTCCCCGCTTCGTTGGCGGACCAGGTATGTCGTTAAAAACTATATACTTTTTAGAATTCGATGGTGCAATTAAAAAATACAAGTTGCCATATAAAAACTAAATAAACCTGCCGTTTATTTTCTTTTTAGGTAAAAATTAAGATCCGACTCAAAAGCAACCCAAATTTTACAAGAATAATAATAATTTCCTTTATTGCAATCACAATCCATATAAAACAATAGCAACGTCAAAGCGAAAAGAGACAAGCAAAACAGCTGCATGTACAAATGCGAAATGAATAAAAATACAAGGTTTACTAAAATAGACATGTACAATTAAAAATTTAGAAAGCGTTAAAATATAGAAAGTAGGTTTACAAAACCCAGGAAAAATTAATTAAAACAGACGTATACAATTTACAGCTTAAAAAAAGAAAAACGTTATGGTTAGAACTCCAAATTAAAATTATAAACGTTTGTCCTGTAAGAAGTTGATGGTTTTCCTCTTAGAAGTCAGAAACTTTGTCTCCAATCTTATGATAAAGGGGGGCTTATTAAAGACTTTAGTAGCCATACATTGTTCCGTACATTCCATAAATAGTGTCAAGGATAGAACTTATATCCAATCTTTATACATTTATAACTCTCTTTGCACGAGAACGTTTCATTTTAGGTAAAAAAAAAGGTTGAATATGCACATGTACACTCAAATCGGCCCTACCACGGGTAACAACTGTCATGCCCCTTGCATAGTAATGAGCGTTGGTAATAAATAAATGTAAGTATTTTTTTAACAAATAACACTAGTGTTTATTTATTTATTCATTTATTTATTTAATAGTACTTACAGAATTATTCCAAATAGCACTAGGTAAAAAACAAAGAAATAATTACAGAGACCTTATACATTTTCTACAAACATATTTATACAAATGGCAATACTTACTTACAAATAGAAATAATGAAGTAACAATAATAACGTTCCAAACTGTAGCGCTAATGGTACGGCGGATATACATGATATGATCCGTAAGTTAATACAGAAGGAGCCGTTTTAAGTTAGTTTTGAACTTGGATATAGACCATTCATAATGAAACTCATTGGGAACATGGGTATTTAGGTGACTCATGATTCGGTTGGAAGGACTGTTATGTCCGATGTCAGTTCTATACCTATGGGTTGAGAAAGGTATTGCTAGACCACGTACTCGGAAGTTGATCGATCTCAATAGGTCTGGACAATCTATCTCGTTGCTGATGATTTTATGACCAAACAGAGAGTTAAGAAGATCCGTCGCATTTTCAAACGATCCAAGCCAAGCATGCTAAGGCGTTGGGAGTAGGACAGACTTGTTCAATCAATACGAAGCTTCCTGAACAAGAAGCTAGCGAACTTGGACTGCACTCGATCAGTTCTAGCACAGTGGGTTTTATAGAAAGGGGACCATACTATGCAGCAATATTTAAGGTGACTACGACTAATGAATAATATAATATCATCAAAACATTAATGTTGGTAAAGTTAAAGCAAGTTCTTATAATGAAGCCTGCCATCCTAAATGATTTGGAGATTATGTTGTTTATGTGTTCCCTGAATCTGAGTTCGGTGTCAAAGATGACTCCTAAATCGTTGATTAAAGCAACTCGGGAAATATTTTCATTGGACAGTGAGTAATTGGACAAGATTGGCTTTTTTTTGCGAGTGAATGATATAACCTTGCATTTGGATAGATTAATTTTCATGTTATTTAAGGTGCACCACTCAGCGATTTTGTTGATGTCCCACTGTAGTTTAAGACAGTCGCTATCATTATCGATCACCTTATATATTTTTAAGTCAACAGCATAAAACAGAAAGTGAGCGTTATCAAACACGGTACTGAGATCATTTATAAAAATAAGGAACAGGATAGGACCCAAGTGTGAACCCTGAGGTACACCCGATGTTACTGTTATTCTATCCGACAGCTGGCCATTAACACTAACAAATTGAGATCTTTCGGCCAGATAGCTTGAGAACCATCTGAGAAGGGAACCAGATATTTCATATGGGGTCAGCTTAGCGATAAGAACATGATGGTCTAACCTATCAAAAGCTTTAGAGAAATCAAAATAGAGAGAGTCAACCTGAGCCCCAGAGTCCATTGCTGCCGCAAGGTAGTTTGTGTAAAGGCATAGATTGATTTGAGTTGAGCGCTTAGGCATAAATCCATGCTGATGTTCAGATATAATGTTTTTGAAAGTCGGCATCAGAAAATCAACCACTATTGATTCCAGTGTCTTTGCAAGGCAGTCAATTCCGGATATGGGGCGATAGTTTTCTACATCGTCTCTATCACCGCTTTTCCAAATTGCTGTCACGTAGGAAAGCTTCCAGAGCTTAGGAAACTCGCCCGTGCTTAAAGAGAGTTGGAAGATGTAACTAAGCGGCATGGCCAGTGTAGGACTACAGTTTAGGAGAAAGGTGGGGGGATCCCGTCGGGCCCTGGACCCTTCTTCTCGTCTAGCTGGATTAATTTGTTAAATACAACGGAACTAGTAACACTGATATTAGTTAAATTTAAATTCATATAGGCATTGGGCAGGGAATATGAACAGCTTGCCGCCTGATCAAAGTCAACGAACACCGATCGGAAAAATTCAGCTATTAGATCAGCAAGATCTTTTGGATCTCTGGATTTTTTATCACGGAATCGCATTGTGGAGGGGTATTGACTTGTTTTACGTTGTGATTTGATGTAAGACCAGAAGGTATTAATATTTTTTGAAATGTGACTTTAAGTATTTTGAATGAAAATGTCATAATCTTTATGTATAGAGTCCTTGGACCGAGTCCTAAGCAATTTATATTTATTTTCATCGTGAGTTGAACGTGATTTTCTGAATGATCTATAGGCCTTATTCTTTCCATTAATTAGAGATATTGTTTCTTTCGTGAAATATCGCGGGAATTTTAATGTTGAAAATCTTTTCAGAGGTACATATAGATCGATAGCAATAAACAATATTGTGTAGAATTTTTCGACAGCATCATTTACAGAGGAAGAGGTCAGAAAAGTCCAATCTAGATTTTCAAAATAATTATTGATTAGATCGTAGTCGGCTTTCTCGAAATAATAGCTGGAGTGATGCTAGTAGTCAAACTTTGACTGATGCTCATCCGCCGTACCCGCTGTTACGTTGTTATAAGATATGTCTATCAGCAAAGGAGGATGGTGAGTATCAATATTACATAAAGGCATTTGACTATTTGTTACATTGAGATCAGGACAGTTTGAAAATATTAAGTCTAGCATCACCTTATTGTCATTTTCGACGGTGTTACATTGCGACAAATCATAGAAACACATGCAATCGTATAAAATCCGTTCTTTTTCATTGCTAGGCATAAAAACAATATTAAGGTCCGGCACATTTCCAAATGCATCGAAGTTAAGTTCGTGAGTGTTAGCATACCACGAGAACTTGCTGTTGTCGATTGATGTATTTGATTTTGTGAAGTTGGGCAAATTGAAGCCTCCTAACAAAAACAATAATCACTTTGTTGTAAGAAAGTGATCTAGTATGTGACTTACCGAAAGTACGTAGTTTTCATAAACAGTCATGAAGTCGGAGGTATATAAACTGCACCCACTGTGAGGGTTTCGGTTCCGATTTGTGCAGCCACCCACAATTGTTCGATATCCTCACTATTCGGCACTGTGTATTGGGTGAAATCTATCGAAGCATCGATCGCAATTAGAACTCCTCCACCACGAGTTTTACCAGTTTATTCTGAGTTTCTGTCCCTTCTGTAAACTACATAGTTTTTTGGGAATAGTTCTGTGCAAGCAATTCCTTCGCTTAGCCATGTTTCAGTTAACACTATGACGTCGTAATTAGAGTTAATGACATGTTGCAGGAATTCTATTGTTCTGGTCCTGAGGCCCCGTACATTTTGATAGTATACAGATAGTGCACTATCAGAGTATTTTGATTTGATTGGCGTGGTGGTATTTACATTTTCGAGCGTTGTTAGGTGTTGTTTAGAGGTAATGTCGTTTTTGGAAAATTCCTTATAGAGTTGCGGTCGGTGCCGATAATGTCATTACAGATGTATTTGAACAAGTGGTGCTTCACTTCGTATGTGAAAGCACCATATTGATGTCTGTCACAAGGTGACATTAAACTGTCCGAGTTGACTGTGATACAATCTATACCATACTTGTCTATCTGCTGTCGGATGTCTGTATTGAAGTTATGAATGAAATTATTTAAGATCTTTCTGTTAGCGCAGTATGGGGGCATAATTATAACTAGATTGGATCTTTTGGCGACGTCAGCAAGCATTGTCCAGCAGCTGCTTGCAGCCACTTTACCTCGCAGGGCATCGGCTATTCCTGTAGACAAAATGATGTAATCATGGAGTAAAGTGTCAAGAGACTTAACTTCCCAAAGTATTGTTTACAGGATGTTCGTGGATGAAGTTTGAGTGGGCATCTCATTATGGGTTTCTGAGCGATAAAAACAGACACAGCGCCTCGTGAGGAGCACCAGAACATAATAATGTAAGTTAAAAGAGATGGCACAGAAGCAAAGTAAAACTGTTGAAGGGTATTTAAAGAGATTACCTTTCGAAGTCTACGTGCCAGGGCACAGAAGCTGTGTAGTGTCGAAACTATAGGTGGTCTAGTTGAGTGATGAGTCCAAACTGACCCCCAGAAACCTGACACTATCTATCACCGTAAGAGGCTCGTTTTCACCTTGCACACAAGGACCCGTTTTTGTGGTATTAAGCCTTAGAGAGTGAGCAGTACACCAATCCCTCATTTCCACTACTGCACGCGAGTAAGCGCCAGAAAGACCTGGGTCAGACAGTACGCCAGACAGCACGCCTCCAAAACCCCCACAGAGATCATTCACATACAGCAGAAAGAGCACAGAACCCAGAATGGAGCCCTGGGGGACTCCCTGTATTATAGGAGCACCGGTAATCCCTCCCATTTTTTGAAACGCAAATCAACTGTTCCCTATCCTCCAGGTATGACGCAATTAAGTCTGAGCAGTTCCCTCTTATTTGATATTTATTATAAGTATGTTTAGTAATATCCCATGATCAATAGTATCAAACGCTTTTGAGAGATCAAATAAAAGGCATGCATTCCTGTCAAGATATTCGAGATCTCGTCCAAACCTGCTAAAAACTTGCTTGGTAGGTTATCCATACCTAAGTTTATCTCTGAACCATCAACAGTAAATAGAAACATTGTAGGGGTGCCCCTTGCCTCACCAATATCAGGATTTCCACGAGGGACTTTGGGAATATTACATTTTTTTGAAAACGTATCAGCAATGACTTGGGCAGTGGGCATCCTTTCTTCGATCTTTATTTTTCACCCTGTATGCAGTGGCGCAACCAGAAAAAGTTTCTGGGGGGGGGGGTTGTGGGAAAAAAAAAATAGCGCCCCAGGCGAAAAATTTTTGGGTGCCACGCTCTTATTTCAATGATGATGCTTGGTTTTCAAACAACAGAAAATCACAGAAACAGCCAGGCTCGTTTCAATTTTTGTGGAATTTTACCTATCTTGGAAAAGATGAGTTAACATTTCTTGTAAACAGGTAGTTAGATGACAAAACCAAGCTTGCTCGGGGGGGGGGGGATGCCAGGCTGCAGCACCCCCCTGGTTGCGCCCCTGCCTCTATGTATATGTATATTAGACCCTAGCTAAAAAACGCACTGTATTATGCTTTATGCAGATGATATTATTTGCCAACGGTAAAATTTTACTTGGGATTCTATTCTTCACAACTTACACTTTATCAAAACAAAATATCCACAGTATTGACGGATTTTAGGGGTTAATTATTTAACTTGAATTTAACTTTAAACACTCTGACTGTACACATACACATTTTAAAATGTGAAATTAAAAAATGAATTACAGTTTAGACTAGAGCATCACCTTTTTTATTGGCTTTCGAGGCAATGAAACCAAAAAAGCCTCTTTAAACACAACTGAGCTTTAAAGGAAATTGTAATGCGAAACCTTAAAATGCAATAAAAGTACCAGCCGGATAATGATATTCTAAATAAACTTCCTGTGTAGCTACTACAGACAGGTGATGAGAGTCACTGAGGGTAACGAGACATAGGTATACCGACTTGCTCGAAGAATAGAAATAATTCTCGCTTAGTAAAATTTCTTCCAAACCAGTGGAGCGAATTAATGAAAAAATTTAAAAATAATCGCCTTTCTTTGAGACTGCACTGCACAGACCAAGTCAGGTGAATTAACAAATACATTTTTAACGATGACCGATTGATGCGATGATGTGAAACAGACCATTAGCTAGACATTAAACTGAAAGGTCGAGAAGCATTCACTATATATACCTACAGAATGCTTAGAATGATTAGATGAATGTTATTAAATACCACTGCAGCGACCATTAATGAAATATCGAATACTTTCATGGGGCAGTAAATTTTTTAATATCGTCGGCATCAAGCGCAGCGTGAGATACTAATGTGACAATTATACATGAATACATATTACATATACATATTACATATTGAAGAGCAGCAATTTTCACACAAAAAAAAATTGAAGGCAGATGAATAAAGCACATTGCTTATAATTCCTTGCTCACACGAAACAAAGAGAAATAGAAACATAAACATACGCAGAAAAAAAGTATGCTTTAGTCAATTGACTTCGGATTTATCCAAGATCATGAGTGATTTTAAAATCCTTACCTGTGTGTGTTAGGTACTTTATAAATTGTTGAGAATGGTACTGAAGCAAAAAAGCCAACACAAAGGCACGGTCTCAATTAATTTAATATTTAAAAAATAGGTAACATGTTTCGCCCTTACGATATCATCAGACCTAAAAAGATGTCAGTTAACACACATGTAAGTGAGGAAATCTCACTACTAAACCTACCTGATACACCAAGAACAATAAAAACAACAAAAAAAGAATACAAGCAAGGGATAAACGCGAGGATAAACGCGAGGATAAACGTTACAACCACATCGTTACATTTTAAACTAAAAACTGTATATAGATAAATGAATACAACAAAAACCAAAAGTACAAGGTTCGCTAAATAAGTACCAGGTACAGTGAGTGAAGAAGGGATACAGTCACCTAGAGCAGAGGTCTTCAAACTTTCCAGCCTTAGGCCCATACTGATTACTTCAGTAAGTTCCAAGGGCCAACACCGTTTTAATTTTCCTGCCATTATCTTTAATTTCTAGACTAGTCGCCGAGTACGCGCCCTGAACGCTTGCTAAATTCGCTAGTTCAATCACTATTGTGTTGTACTGTATTGTTAGGACTGCGACACTTCATGACATCTGGTGGTTACACGCGGAAATAGGTAGTGTACCCTATATCCATCGCTAACAGATAGCGTTCGAGAAAGTTCTGGTGTATTCAACTTACTTCTAGATGGCAGTGATTGGGGTATACAAAGGCTAGCGGGCGCAATGGCGAGTCAGTCCCCCTAGGGAACGCGAAAGAAGCGAATCTGTGTATTGTGAAATAAAGTAGTGCGTAACTCCTTAAAACGTGTTTCTGCGTATTTAAAAAACATCTTCGCAACAGTATTTTGATTTAACTTGCTGATTTTGTGTGTCATATTGTGTTAATTCACTAGTATGAAAAAGAAGTGACAAATAGACAGTGAATGCAGAACATTCAAAGATCAAGGGAACTCATATATTTCGTAATTGAGTCCAGTTATGTTTGATTTGCAATGAAACCATAGCCGAAGAATATAACATTAAACGTCATTATGAAACGAAACATATTAAAAGTTAGACAAAATATACTGGAAGTTTGCGGACAGAAAAATTTGAAGCTTTGAAGCGCGGATTGAAATCGCAGCATCGCAGCAATCTTCGTTTACGACACTCAATAACTGAACAAGAGGCTGCAACTCGTGCCAGCTTTCGTGTGGCTCTTGAAATCGCAAAACGTGGAAAACCATTCACCGATGGAGAAATGATCAAAGAATGCGTAATTGCAGTAGCCAAAAAAATGTACCCCGAAAACGTTAATTTATTTCAATCTGGCTCGGAAGGTAGAAGCCATCGCAGAAAATATATCAACTCAACCGTCTGACAAAAATAGACATCTTGAATGGTTTTCTTTGGCCTTGGATGAGTCAACGGATGTGTCAGATTCTGCTCAGGTGTTGATTTTTATTCGAGGAGTAGATAAATGATATGTGTATGAAAAACTTCTTGATATTAATAGTATTCACGGCACGACTACTGGTGAAGATATTTTTAAGGGATGCCATTAATAAAAAAAACACTCTAAACCTTGTGTCAAAGGCTGTAGAAAATGATGGTGGTTCAAAACCGTTAGTCTTATATTGAATCATTCATCAACAGTTTCTGTGCGGGAAATGTTTGGATATGTCTGAAGTTCTAAAACCACTCACATCAATTGTTAATATCATCAGATGAACTGGGCTGGATCACCGAGAATTCCGCGAGTTTACTAAAGAAATTGTAGAAAATGATTTACCATATCATACTGCCGTACGCTGGCTGAGTTGCGGAAAAGAATGAAAAGCATCGTAATTCATCCGAATTACAAAATTGCAATTGGCTGTGGAAGTTAGCATTCTACGTCGATTTGGAAAAATATATGAACGAACTGAATATGAGGTTGCAAGGAGAAAAGCAGCTTCTCCCGGATTTATACATTAATATCAAATCGTTCCGGCAAAAAATAATGCTTTTGAAATCACAACTGCGTAAAAAATGTTTCACACATTTTAAAACATGTGAAATATTCAGCCACACAACTAAGACTGGGTTCCCCGTCGATACTGCAATCGAAGCTTTGAGTAATTTGAATATAAATTTTGATACTCGTTTCTGAGACTTTGATGTCATTGCGAATGAAATTAGGATTTTTCAAAATTCTTTTGATACCGACATTGAAACCCTAGCCCCAGTACTTCAAATGGAAATTATTGATCTACAGTGCAGTGATATAAATAAGAGCAAATATCAAAACTCATCTTTGTTGGAATTTTATAAGAGTCTTCCACTGGCACAACTTGATAATTTGCATAAATTTGCACGTGGGCTGTTTTCTGTTTTTGTTACTACTTACTTGTGTGAGAAAACATTCTCTAAAATAAAGTACATAAAGAATGTTTACAGATCTAAGTTAACCGATGAACATCTTAAATCTATTTTAGTAATTGGTACAAATGAAATTGGTCCACATCTACAAACTATTGTCATTGGAAAATCACTGTTACATAAATCTTATTAGTATTTTATATGTTATAATGTTTATAATGTTACTTGGATTCATTTCGATTATTTGTTAGTATTATGCTTAAGTTAAATTTTCTGCGTATTATACTTGTCATTAATCTTTACCTAGCAAGTAAGTAAAACCGAGTTATTATCATTCGCGGCCGGATTGATGACACTGGCGGGCCGTAGTTTGGAAACCCCTCAACTAGAGAATAAACTTAGCCCAAAATATAACCGCCATCAATATAAAGTACGAGCGTACCAGAGTATCAGCATCAAAGATGTCAATGTTGTCAATTAATAAATTTGGCGGGCCGAAGAAAATGTACAAGGTTAAATGTTGGTCACTAGTAGCCAGTATTAGTAATTTAAATTGTTAAATACCTCGTTACTTCTAGTTTTTCTAATGGATCTAGTTTTTTACTCTTGTTATATTATTGAAAAGCATTAACATTTTCAGATGGCGAGAATTGAAGTAAATGGTTCGCAAAAGCAGACTTACTGCTAAGTATATTAGTATTCTGGTATTTATTAAATATGCTAAGATGTTCATGAACTCTGCTGCCGATTTTCCTGCCCGATTGTCTGACATACACCGCTAGACAATCTCCACAATGTAGCGAATAGACTCCTGATTTTGAAAGAGAGTCCACTTTATCTTTAGTGTTGATTAAATGTCGCTTAAGGGTGTCTGCGATATTGTGAGTATTAAAAAATTTTATTAGTTATGAAGAAATATTGCCAAAATAAGTTAAAGCTCTCGGTTAGCTTATATTTGTTTGTAAATTTATAATAAAGTTTATTGGTTAGTGTCAAAGGGTATCCATTATTTCTGGCAATCAGTTTTATTATATTAAGTTATTTAGTGAACGCATTTCTAGACAAAGGTAGCTTGAACAGTCTGTAGAAAAGAGAATTGAAGGTGGCAAACTTATGAGAAAAAGGAGGAAATGGTTATCATTGTTTTGTAAGAACAATGTTCAAATTGGTCGCGGACCCTTTGAAGTGTCACAGATGAAATAGCCCTACATTCTTGGATACTCCTTTGCTGCAGTTGTTCCGTTGAATCTGGCTGTGTTTTGAATACAACACATTTCAAGTGACCCCGCAGAAAGAAAACGAGTAGTGTCAGATCTGGTAACCTAGGTGACAATTCAATAGGTCCTGTTCTACCAATTTACTGCTCCGGATAATGATTAATCAGCCACTCCCGTACTCGACGTATGAATTGCTGGAATTGACGGTCATTTGATTTTTTATGGCATGAAATATAATGGGCTCTATAGTTGTATCTAACATTTGCGCATACATTTCACCAGTTACTAACAACACAACTAACCTGAATAGAGGACCAATAATCACAGTATCACCTAATATACCTGCCCAAACATTTAATTTTTGAGGATATTGTGTATGCCACTCCCTAAAAATATGAGTATTGACCTCGCTCCAGTAACGGGAGTTTTGTTTGTTGACTTTGCCATTTAGGTAGAAGGTGCATTCATCACTGAAACAGATCTTTTTTATTAACTGTAGCTAATTGTAGCTTGTATAGATGAAAATGGTAAAGATTCAGTACTTTTTTAACTGATTCTGGAGATAGTCCAGTTACCGTTTTAGCTACACGAAGCGACATAGTGGGAGCCAATGCAAACTGGCCAAGAACTTCAATGTGAGTGGCTTCTTCGAGCAACTTAATTCATTCCTTTTTCTATTGGAGACATATCCCGTTTTTTCAAATTTTGCTACTAGCTATCGGCGATATAATTGCCCGGTATCTCGGTAACTAGTAAAGATAGAGACTTGCGGTTTTTACATTACGGCGCTACTTTTTCATGAAACAAGAGATGCCGCAAACAGAATTCTCATAGCTGTCTTAGTTTCTAAGCTACAGGGTGTTTACGAAAATGTTGGCTTTTCGACCACCCCCTGTATTTCGGTTACCCTTTAACTGATTAAAAAATTGAAAACTGTTTCTTAGAGAGTTTCTTAAGTATAATTCAGTGGCGTACTTACTTTTTTCTGAGTGTCTCACTTTTCGAGATTTAAGGCAAACATATGTTTTTTTAAATGGGGATCCTGTATATTTTTCACTTATTTGATTGAGCTGGTTTTAAGCTTTTCAAAAATATATAATAGTCGATAGTTAGTTAGAGTCGCGATGTCGGCGAGTGCACACGTGTGTGCTCGTTGCTCCGATAATTTTATAGTAAGCTCGAAGTTGGTTACCTGTAGTTTCTGTGATGAAAGATATCATCTACAATGTGTGCAGATACGAGATCAGATGTATAAAGTAATTAACGATTGTAAAAATGTGTTTTGGTTTTGTGATGGTTGTATTACAATGGTCCAGGATCGACTAAACATTGGCAAAAAAATTGAAAATATTGAACGATATATGGCAGAAAGTACGTTAAAAACAGGCGAGATACTAAACAGACTTGAAAATACAGTTTCTGTGGAAAAAAAGGAAGGTCAATGGTCAGATGTTGTTAAGAAAAATTATTTCCCACCTTTAATGATAAAACCCAAAAATTCCAATCAGGACAGTGCAACAACAAAAAAGTCATCACACAAAAAATCAATCCATCGGAAATATCAGTTGAGGTAAATAGATTTAAAACCGTAGGCCAAGGCAGTATTGTTATTGAATGTAATGATAAGGATTCCCTTAAAAAATTGCAAAACAAGGCGGTCGCTGAACTCTCTGAAAACTATACAATAGAAACGCCAAAAATAGCAAATCCAAAAGTTCTTGTTGTTGGTATACAGGACAAATACTTGAACAGCGAAATAGACTTTATTGACAGGATTATGCAGCAAAGTTGCCTGTCGGAATGTAACAAGGATATGGTCGTTAAAATTATTAGAAAATATGTTCCAAAGAATAAAAAGTTAAACAATATAATTCTAGAAGTAGACCCACAGGTTTTTAAATGCCTTGTCCAAACTAAAAAGGTGTTTATGGAGTGGGAAAGTTTTCCTATATAGGAATACGTTGGTGTCCTACGCTGTTACAAGTGTTGGAAATTTGGGCATAAAGCTGTATACTGTAAACAACCAAATGTTGTCTGTCCGATATGTAATAAAAACCATAAAAGTGAGGAGTGTAGGTCAGCCGATCAAGAATGTACAAATTGTAAACACGCTCATGAGGTTTTAAAAATTTCAAATATAGACTACAGACACACTGTTTTTGATAAGAAATGCATCTGTTTCCAGAGAGCTCAGGAACAGGCTAAATCTAGGATACAGTATATATAGCAATTAAAAGGATCACCCAAACTTTCTTCAATACAACAAAAAACGTTGATTTTGCATATGAATGTTCAAGGTTTGACATCACACATGACTGAAGTAAAACAGTTATTATTGGACCGAAGCCCTTTTATTGTTTGCGTAAGTGAGACGCACACTACGCCTGAAATCGACGTCGAAGAAGTATCTGTACCTGGATATAATACAGTGATATGCTACTCACATAGCAGACACACTGGTGGAACCCTTATTTATTTAAGAAGCTATCTGAAATTTACTGTTGTACGTAATGACGCTGTCAATTTTGGTTTTTGGGCACTTTTGATTAAGGTCGAAATGAATAAGGAGGCTTTAATGGTGGGAGCTCTTTACCGATCTCTAAACTCTAATAGCAACGCATTCTTAAGTTATCTTGAAGATCTGCTGAATGATGACTTACTTAATAAGCAAAAAACCGCACTTTTGGGAGATCTGAATATAGATATTCTAAAAAACGACTATGGTGCTAAAAATTTGATAAGAATTATTCAAGCAGCAGGATTTAAACAGATTGTCACCCAGGAAACAAGAGTTACGAATACTTCTTCGACTCTGATCGATCACATTATTACAAATGATTTCAATGCCACGGAGGTTTTAAGGAATTTTCCTATCATGAGTGACCATGAAATTATCGGCACTTACTTGCAGGTTGATGGTGTCAAGGAAGAAAAAAGATGTATTTATAATCGGAATTTCAGCAGCGAAGAAATACTTAAACTTACCGAAGAATTAATAAGTGCAAACTGGAACTTTACATCAACTGACGTAAATAGAGTGTATTCAGACTTTATGGAAAGTATCCAGGTAGCAATGGATAAAATTGCCCCGAAAAAAACATATGTAGTACCAAAATATCCATGGATAACAGGGGCAGTAAAAGTGGCACAAGCAAGCAGAGATAACGCTTACAAAAAATTTTGTTTGACAAAAAATGAAAAGGACTGGGAAGACTACCGAGTAAAACGAAATACAGTGATTTCCTTAATTAGAAATGAGAAAACAAAATATTATGAACATAATATAGAGAGATGCAAAGGTGACGGAAAAAAGATGTGGAGAACACTAAAAGACTTAATAGGGAACAAGAAGTATTCTATAGATTTTACAGAGATCAATTACGGGATATATGATGGGTCTGTGGAGGATAATTTGAATGACTTTTATTCGGACAGTCTGGAAGAAATTTCTGGTAGCATAGAAAACAAGCGGTGGATATCTGGTATTCATAAAATTGACAATAACGACTTGCTAACTTTTAAAACTGTCAGTCTATCAAAGTTAAGAAGAGTTATATACGGATTCAAAAATAAAAGTACTAGTGACGTATCACTAAATATTAAATTAGTTAAAGAGTTGTTTTGTGTATTAGGGTATCCGCTTCTTTACCTAGTAAATATGTCCTTGACCACCGGAAAAGTACCTAGTGAATTAAAAATTAGTGTAATTATTCCTATTCCTAAGGTGTCGAGACCCAAGGTTCCTTCTGAATTGAGACCTATTAATTTACTCCCTGTTGTAGATAAAATAATTGAGACGATAGTTTGTGAGCAGTTAAGAAGTTATTTTGAATGTAAGCAATTATTATTTGCCGGACAGTCTGGATTTAGGAGTAAACATTCATGTGAGTCAGCTCTACAATATGTGTGCGCAAATTGGAGAAACTTCATCAACCAAGGCAATGTAGTGCTAAGTGTATTTGTTGACTTACAACGCGCCTTCGAAACTATAGATCGTGATATTCTTGTTAAAAAATTATTGTTATACGGAATAAATGGTAGTGTATTAAATTGGATTACAGATTACTTAGGTAACAGATATCACAGAACAAAAGTAGAACATAAGCTATCTAATAGCAGGGAAAGTAAATGGGGTGTACCCCAAGGAAGTGTTTTGGGCCCTCTTCTGTTTATTATTTATGTCAACGACATTGATTTATCATTAAAAAACTCTTTTGTCAATTTATTTGCAGATTACACTCTCATTTGTGTAGCGGGAAACAATTTTGTTGAGGTTACCGATACTTTAAACAACGAACTTTCAATATTGTATGACTGGCTATGTCAAAATAAATTGAAGTTAAATGCTTCGAAAACAAAGTGCATGGCTTTGGGATCGAAAGCAAATTGCAAAAAATACTCCGAACTGGGCCTCAATCTTAAAATAAATAACAATATAATAAATTTTGTACATGAAATAAAATATCTGGGGGTCTTTTTGGATCCTCAGCTAACATTTTCGAATCATGTAGATTATCTCTGTAAAAAATTAGGTAAGAAAATTGTTTTTTTTTATCGGATTTCTGATTGTTTATCTCAATGGACCAAAACACTAGTTTATAGCACAATTATCAAACCACACTTCAATTATTGTTCTTCCTTGTTAATATCATGTACAAAAGAAAATATAGATAGATTACAACTACAGCAGAATAGGGCAATGCGTATAATACTGAACTGTAATAGGTACACGCCAATAAAGACCATGTTACACACCTTAAATTGGTTGTCAGTGGAACAGGGCATTGAAAGGGACAACCTTGTTTTAATATATAAGATAGAACATGGTCAACTGCCAAGGTACCTACATGATTTTCTTCAAAAGAGACTTAATTTTCATGACTATAATATTCGTTCTAGGCAGAACTATAACATCCAGTCAGTTAAGACAGCTACATTGCAAAAATCTTTGTTTTATGAGGGGGTTCGCCTGTTTAATGCCTTGCCTGAGGTGGTAAAATGTGCATCGAGCCTGCATTCTTTTTGTAGGGATGTACATAAATATTTAATGGATAATTAGTAGTTAGTAAATTTTTCTTTTCCTTTTTTTGTATTTTTCCCTTTAGGTTATTCTCATTGTAATTATATTAACAAATATATTCGAAATACTGTAACTAACTGTAATATGGTGGAATTTGTATATTTTTTGTATTCATTACTAGCCAAGTGCTAAATAAAGAATATTTATTTATTTATTTACTATTAACAATAAACGCACGAAACGAAAAATTCAGAAAACTAGGGTATATATAGAGTAAGCCATGAAACCATGAAAACAAACAAAAGAATGTCTATCTGACATGTCTATTTGTCAAAATGTATAGGTAAAAATAATGTTTTGTTAAAATACATGTCACTATTTCACAAAAATTTAAAAAAAAATGGTGAAAATGTAGTAGTATGAAAATTTTGAAAAATACATGTTAAGTTTGGTTTATAGAGAGCCATGAAAATAGGAAAACTTACAATATAATTTAAACAACTAACTTATAAGATTTCTTACTTTTATAGATATCCAGAGAGAAGGCAGCACAATCAAGTAACATCTTCAAGTTTAAAAATTAATTTAATTAGGAACCGATCATTTATAAAACCAAGACCTAAATGTCCTAAATCATATTTAATAAAACATAAAACAGAATCGCGAAAGGGACGAAATGAACGTTATGACTTTTGTAAAGGCACTAGAAGTTCGTGTAAAGTCATAGAAAAAGATCTCGGAGGAATAAAATCTTGTCTCACAAATTATTAAATAAATATCACTTGAAACCCTATGAATAATATAATAACTATCAACTATTATATATTTTTCAAAAGCTTAAAAATAGCCCGATAAAATAAGAGAATATTATATAGGGTGTTCTATTTAAAAAATCATTTGTTTGCCTTAAATCTCAAAAAGTAAGACTCTCAGAAAAAAAGTAACGCCACTGAATTATACTTAAAAAACTATCTCAGAAAGAATTTTTAATTTTTTGATAAGTTAAAGGGTAACCGAAATACAGGGGGTGGTCGAAAAGGCAACATTTTCGAAAAGACCCTGTATATATAGCTTGAAAACTAAGAAAGCTTTGACAAATCTGTTTGCGGCATCTCTTGTTTCATGAAAAAGTAGCACAGTAATGTAAAACCCGCAAGTCTCTATCTTTACTTGTTACCGAGATATCCTGCGATTACATCAAAAAATGGACACTATGTACTTGTGTCGAACATTTTTGGAAAAGCATCACCTCCAAGAAATGCTGATATTTTTTAACTCTGAAATACTAAGGCCCTAAAATTTCATTTGCAGTTAGGCAATGCCCGGAGGCATTTTACACTATGGCAACATCTTAGTTACAATATAGAGGCTGGTCTAAAAATGCAGGTATTTTGGTTATTCGAAAAATGTAAAAAAGTAATTTTTTTTTAAACAAAATATTACTGATTTGAAAAGCTTCTAAAATTTGGTATACCATACCTATATTTGACTGGTCAAGTTTCTTTCACTTATAAGCATTTATCTCATTCTTCCAACTAATAAGCATGTATTTGAAAAAGTTCCTTGAAAAAGGTATTCCCACTGGGTTTTTAGTGTGCCCTGCAGTGTCATGTGTCAGTCAAATCACTGATATTATCGCATTTGTCCTCCAAAATCACTCGATCTTAATCCATTCGATTTTTACTTGTTGGATGTGTTTAAAAACAAAAAGGAGAGAAGAGTCAGTACATGGGAACTACAACCTGAACTAACCAAGCATTTTAAGATTTATATCCAAATAAAATTAGACCTGCCACGACAAGGTTTCTTTTGAACAGGAAGATAATCAAGTTTGTTTCATTCTGAAAATTAACTCGAATACCGACATTGCAACAAAAACTAAAAGGTAAAATCCCTATATAGGTACCAAATTTTACATTAACATCATAAAATGTAAAACTGGTGTTGGATTTTAATTGCCCCAACTATACCAAAAATTTGGAGTTTCTGAATTCTGCTGAGCAAAAAATTTGAATTTAATTTTTTTAATTTGTAACCAATGAAAGCTACTAACGACCCCATATAAAACGAAGCTAATTAAAGAAACACCTAATTGCATCTTTTGTCGGCATCAAGCTAGCCTTTGGAAAAAATCTTAATGCAGAAGCAGCTTTATTAAAAACTTTTTTGTATATAATTTTAAATGAATTAATTCATTTGCTATATAGGCCATATTTTAATGAAACGAGTCGCAAGACAATTAAGTACTAAAATTGAAACTGATGGCAAAACTAGTATCAAAAAACTTGTCAGTTACACCTGCAAAATAAAGCTGTAGTGTCGAGATCGCTCGCTGGGGGTTAACGGTTTCAAGCGACAAGAAGCAACAAGATCATCCATTATCCATCAATAATCAGCCATCTCGGCCATTGATTGTTGTAGGTATACCGTACAAACCAGCTTGCTGCTCAACGCACGCCGACTGCCCTTTTATGGGAAAGTAAGATGGGTTCAAATCTGCACCGTCAGCAGGACTACGGCAATTCAATTATTTCTAGTTAGTGTTTAATGTTAACAAGAAAAAAATAAACTTAGGTACTATATAGGTACTGTTGTAATCCTATATTCCTTTTATTCATCGTAAAATTGCTCTACTACATAAGATATAAAAAAAAGAGTTTTAGCAAAAGTTATAGGGTATAAGCCATATAGGTATTAGTACTAAATGGCGCCTTGCCTATTTAACCAATGTAGATGTAGTGAGGTTTAGGTTCCTTGTCTGGTCAGGGTCATTTCGCACAGTGGGCATGCGTGGGAAAAAAGAAATAGACGTTTGTCTTTACGGGAAAAAAAAATGAGGTTATGCTGCTTTTCAGTCACATTTGACTTTGATAACAGGACCGGAATTTGTAAACAAACAATTAAGTTATCGGTTTGTTTAAGATTTTGTATATTTAGATTGAGAAAAGAAAAGGAATGCAGATAAATATATTAATAAAAATTTATTAGATATTTGACAACTATTTTAGGGTTCAACATTCAATTATTGTTTCCTCGCAAAATTAATCACACACACATCAAGATTTGCAGAAAAGTAAAGATAAACAGTACACAAAGCCGTTAACAATAATAACAACACAAGTGTCAACCAAATCAACATTCGCTAGAGTCATTATAAAATCAGTGAGATGAATTAAATCATATAAATAAATAAAATCAGCCATATTCAATAGTGCATATTGAGGGATTTAAGTGTCTGATGTTACATGCATTTCCATTATATACAATACCTTCAAGAACTAACTTCAAGAACAATATTATTCCGGATATTTACAGTCGTCTTCGTAACAAAATTACTCAATCTTTACAAAAAGCAAGATATGCATCATTTACATGTGACATTTGAAGTTGCCAGGCAAATAATGAGAGTTTCATTAGTTTGACCGGGTATTGGCTGGAACCCAAAAACCTTAGAAAGGTATAACCGAGGGTATAACGCTGTTTTAAACTGTAAACATTTCTTAGGTAGCCATACTGCGACAAATATTCTAAAAAGTTCGAGTATATGCTAAATTCCTGGAATATTTCCAAGTCAAAAGTATGCTTGTTATAGAGATGGGGGAGCCAATATGGTTAAAGGTTGTAACGAGCTTGAAACTGAAAGCTTGAGCTGTTTCTTTAATTTTCTTCAGCTGGTGACACTAGAAGCAACCAAATATCAAAGAGCAGTTTTAGACACTATAGCTGTGGCAAGAAAAATAGTGGGTCACTTCAGTCATTCACCAGCTGCATGTTTCAAACTAAAGCAAACTGAAAATGATTTGAATGTTGCAAATAGAAAGCTCATACAAGATGAATCTACCAGGTGGAAATCCACCTATTACTTGTTGGAAAGGTTATATGAATAGAAAAGGTCCATCTGCATATATGCCAATGAACATGCTAAGATTTCGAGCTTGACAAAAACACAGTGGGATCTAGTAGTCTCATTAATTCAGGTAAACATCCTTTACAATTTGCTGTTTATATTTTTATGAAGTTTACTATTCTTGTGGAGCAAAGAGCAATAGTACTGATTCCACCTTACTTTTCAATTTTAGATTATTAAACCATTTGAAGAACTCACCAGATACCTGAGAAAAACACAATCTTATATATCGGAGATAATACCATCAGTTGTAATGCTCACAAAATGTCTGACAAAAGTGACTCTATTTGGCTTAGGCACTTTTATGGAAACACTGATTGAAGAAACAAAAAAAAAAGGATTTTCACAATTGGAGAAAATACATATTGCTGTATTGCCACTCTATTAGACCTTAGATACAAAAATATATTTCCCTTGATCAGAACTAGCAAAACAGGAATTATTAGTCGAAAGTCTTGATTTTTTAGACTTACAACGAATACAATGAAGAAGACACTGATGAAAACATGAGCGATTCCACTGATTCCAGTATCACAAGCAGTAAAACAGTAAGCAGCAACAAGAGCCCTAATTCCTATAAAGAGGTAGTTCAGCAGGGTTGAAGTTCGACCTATAACCTATCTAACCCTTAAGACCCAGAGAGAAGAGAAGCGGAATAGATTGACACCAAGGAATGCTCAGAAATTAATATTCATCCACCACAACGTACCAAAAGTTCGTTATCAATATTAAGTCGTTTTTTTTGTATTTTGTTATGAATATTAAGTCCGTTTTTTTGTATTAACTTTTTTCTAAGGAAGAATTAAAATATTTTCTGTTTTTACTTGTTCAGCATATATATTATATAGAATTGGCCTATTCGGTAAATTTTTAGTTAAAACGTTTTGGAATTCTTGACCATCATCAACTTTAATTTTTCTTATGACCATATTGAATGTTTTAGCAATCAGAAATACTTCATTTATGCTAATACGATGTCAAACACAAAATAAAAAATGTTAACCTTAAAATAACTTTTTACTCAGATCTTTTTTGTTTTAATTAATCTTGCGTGGAACTTGATTTAGTCAAAATTAAGTTGATTTTGATCAAAAAATTGCCATTTTTGCCATGTTCATTAACAACGGACTTATTCTCAAAGCTCATTAGCGCTAGAGCTTTTTAAAAGCAGTATTTAGCTGTATATTTTCAGTATAAACAAAAAACATAAGTAAACTAATAAACTTTAAAGCGACTTTAGATAAACTTGACTCACTCGCCCTGTATACACCATGTTAGAAGAATTTAACACATGTAACGGCTTTGATCCTAATAAATATTTCATAGATTTTATTATCTTTGAGAGAGTTATAAACTCTTAATGTATACTCAAAGGATACTTGGCTTTACAGTCTGCCATACAAAATATTTTAAAATTATTAGCAATAAAAGCAAATTTCAATCAAACATTTGCAATCACCGAAACAACTCATCTTCGCGGTCTACTTTCTAAATACATTACGTTTATTTATATTGCCATTTTACTATCTATAACATAATATATCCGTAACATATTTGGTAAAGCCATATCGAATTAATTAGGCCATTTATTTAGGGTAAGTCATTGAATATAATATGTAAAACCTGTTGTAGTGTTAGTAAACAGAAACAAATTACCCTTGGTTACAAATTTGTGTTAAAAAAAAATGTCGACCTTAACAAAAAAAAATAGTTTAGATTACGGAGTTAATAATTGAATTTTTGGAGGCTTTGAAAAATAAAAGAGATGAAGCTTTAAAAATAATTATGGGGTTGTGTCTGATTCAGTCCAAAATTTTGATATAGTGATACAAAGGACACACCACAACATTAATACCGGCGCAGAGAAGTGCAGTTGACTCCATTTTAATAACTGTGCCAGAATAAAATGGAGTTTCAATGTGGAAACGACTAGTGACACCAGTAATAAAATGATTGCGCCAGTAAACTTGCGTAGCATGGACGCTAGTAATCATTCCGTGTGGAAACCCGGCTTAAGGCTTATTTGCGTTTTATGATCGCATTCAAAATTATTGATTTTTCCTATAGCAGGGATCAATAGTGTCACCTCGGAAGGACTAGGGCTTGTTTAATTAAAGAAAATATATAATTATTAAGAGGCCTCCAGCAAGCCGTTAGTCTGAATCCACATGCATCCGGATCAGGGATATCCGTATGCGTATTACGGATAGGTGAAATTGGCATCATCCAAATGGAGACGCGTGATACGGAGTAATAGGGTGAGGTTGCGTATATTGAACCGTCTCCTAAATTAAACCTTCGTTGTTTTTCCGACCTACGATACGAGCTAGCGCCACTGCTGCCAGGCGGTGAATCTAACGAGTATCCCAATCTTTAGTAACCAGTTGATGTTTAAATTCGAAGTCATACGGAGTGCGTGTAAAGGAAACCCTAGTTTAGCGTAGTGCGCAGTAATATTTTATAACATTACCTAACGTTAAAGAACAACCAAATGCAAGATGATGAAAATAATTTTATTTCAGTAATCAACTTTAATATTTAGTATTTAACTAGCTGTAGCGAGCAATGATTTTAAAGACGTGTTGTCAAAATATCGGGTTAGTGACAAATTTTGTTGTAGTTGCCTAAATTGAACCAGTTAAAATATCCCTAATTTGAACCCCAGTTTAATTTGGGATACCATCGTTTAACTTACTTTACTTACCATAAGGATATGGTTTTAGATGGTTAAAAGAGGCAAATCTGCAAAATGGTCTAGTGCAGACAGAGTTAGCTTAAGAGCTTATCATAAAGGCGAAAAAGGATTAAACCGGTGCAGTAAAGACCATAACATTAATAAATCAACACTATTAAGACACATAAGAAATTCAAATAAAATTGCCAAAGGTGCTAATAAAGTGTTAAGAAAAAATTTCACATGTAATGAAGAAATTGAAGAGGTGATGTGCCAAAGAATTGTTCAACTTTCTGATTGCCTTTTTGGTTTATCACCAAAATATTTGGGAAAATTTGCATTTGATTTAGCAGTCGCCAATTACATTCCGGATCAGTTCAACACAGAAAAAAAGACAGCGGGAAAAAAGTGGCATCATAGTTTTACGAAAAGAAACAGCAATTTGTCATTACGTCAACCAGAGACAACATCACTTAATAAAATTAAAGGATTTAATAAAGAAAATGTTTATGAATTCTTTGATTTATTAGAAAAAGTCTGCGACGAAAATCGAATCGACAGTACTAGAATCTTTAATATGGATGAGTCGGGGTTCTCTCCGTAGCAAATAAATGATGCCAAAAAGTGGTCGCTCCTAAAGGAAAATATGTTGGATCTGTGTCTAGTGGGGAGCGTGGTATCAATACTACAATTGTGTGTTGTGTAAGCGCCGCGGAATTGTATGTTCCTCCCACGATAATCTTTAAAAGAAAAAGGTACACTGCTGAACTCGGTAATGGAGCGCCACCAAGATGCAAAATAGTAGTTCCGATTCGGGGTATATTTATTCTGACCTGTTTGTTGATTGGCTCCAACATTTCATTGACGTGGTTCGTCCTACAAGGAAAAACGAGGTGTTGCTTCTTTTAGATGCACTGCAAAAATCTGAAGGATTAGTTAAAGCAAAAGAGGCGGGAGTCATTATGATCCAATTACCCGGACACACAACTCACCGTCTACTGCCTATTAACACATCTATATTTAAACCCATGGAAGTTTACTACACCCAAGCGGTGGAAAAATGGTTAAGGTGTAACGTCGGACAAATGAGCAGCTACACTTAAAAATGCGGACTTGGGCTCGTAAACAGATGTTTTTAGAGTTGGTAATTTCGTCGCATTTGAAATGCTTATTCCTAAGAATGGACAGGAAAACATAGACATTAGCAATGATAAAGATAATAGTGAAGAACCAGAGAATGATGACAACATTTCTTTATCAGAACTAAAAAACTTTTTAGTACCTCAGGCAACTACCGTCAATAAATATTAAGATAAACCGTCTACTAGTAAAGAGTTCCTATCATCCAGCTTTGATGATATAGTTCCCGTACCTATCGTTAGAGAAGACAACAACAAAAAATCCAGAGGGATCCCGAAAGCTGCTATAATTACCAGCTCGCCTTATAAGGACAGCTTAGTGTTAAAAATGGAACAACAAAAATCGAAACCAAAGAAATTAGTGCCTTTGAGTGGATTACATAACTGAAAACTCGGTGAAACCTTCAGTACAAAAAGCAAACATTGACTTGCCTTAAAACTATGTGAATCCATCGACGAATACCAATGGTTGATTTTCTATTAATTAGGTTACATTAAGGATTTATTATAATTTTTTTCTAATATTTTGTTGAGTTAATACTTTTATATTAAATCTTTATTTAACATTTTATTTTTAATATTGGCATATTTTGTTTTGAGAGAATCATCTTTTTGAACTTTTTTATAAAATATAACATTTTTGAAAGTATTTAGATTTTTCATTAATAATCCATGTATTTTAAAAAGTAGGTTCAATTTATGATAGACAGAGTTCAATTTGAGCACTCGGTTTTCTAAATTGAACCGTTTGCAACCAATTTTTTATTTTATCTTTATGTAGTTTTTTAAAACGAATAGCATTGCATATGCGTATTAAACAATTCTAAAAGTGTCACAGAATGACTCTGCTATGCTAGCATACTTAATTTTACATTCGCGTCTAAAAAATCTATTATATTCTAAAAACTGGTTCAATATGTGCAACCTCACCCTACAAGCTTGAAAACTATGTCAAATAAAAATGCAAGATAGTCGCATCTATTCATAAAATCAAATTTGTTGCATAAATTCACCACAAATACCAAAAAAAAAGCACTTCAAACTCTCCACTCAATAGATACTTCAGAATTGTAATAAAACAATTTTAATAAAAACGTCAAATTACGAATAAAGTCAAAATTAGCCAACTTTTATCCGCGAAGATTTTGACGAGCTGTCAGCTCCCTAAACAGATAGTTGATTGGCTACTTGCAGGTAGAAGTACCTAATGTGTGTAAGTACTTACTTTATTAATTTAAGGATGCCTTTGATTTGAAAATTAATTGTATAGTGGGACGTGTTTATAAATTTAATTTAGATCAATTTATATTTATAAAGATTTTCCCCTTGTGTAACATTTGACAGCTTTTTATACAATTAAGATTAAGATGGCGCGATATCAGGCAATTTGATTTGGTTGATTATGTCACCACGCCAGATTTTTTATAGATTCCCTTGCTGCTATAATCTTATCTAAACTAGCATAAAGTTAATTCGAATTTTAATAAAAGTTCAGTAATTCCCATAAGCTAATTTAATATTTCCGTATACAAACGTAGGTAGAATAACATAAAACCATTCCTTAACATATACATTGTACTGTCAACAATTGAAATACCGTTTCGAGTCGAAATGATGCATTTTCAATCCAAATACAATAGTATTTCCATTTCCTTAGCTGCAATGGCGGTACACATTCATTAATAGGGCCAAAAACAAACGATCCGTGGGCTGGATATATGGACACGCAAAAGAGTTATGCAAGGAACGCCGCATTCGTCTTAATATAAACCCACACGCTATTACTTAGTATATATGAATAAACGATATACGGCTTAAATTTTTCGTATTTTATTGATTATATTATTAAGTACGCCCATGCGGACGCCGGAAAATTGGACCCCCACATCGGTCTTTATAATAAAAAAAAATTACCGAGATCACATCCCATTATAACAAACTAGCTCTATAGTTTTGACTATATCGTGTAAAGTTTTTGCCTTTTTTATATTTACCTATATTGCGTCTCATAGCAATAGTACCTACTCAATGTACGCTCACACTACATGATATACGATGCTATGCAAAGCTGCACCGTTAAAAGTAATTAGTAATTTTACGTTAAATTACGGTTTAATTATGTTACAACCGTAATTTCACGTAATTTTACTACATCGATTGTATTTCTACATAAACTTGCCGAAAAATTACATACATAGTCGTAAAATTACACATGAAAATTACATTAAAATTCAAGTATTTTGACGGAAAATAAACAGGACTATGACCTAAGTTTATATGTAAAGGTAATTAAGCCTTTACGTAAAATGACGACTAAAATTCGGAAAAGTAGGTTTAACAATATGTATTTTTACTATATCGTTAGAGTAAATTTACAAAATATTTCAGCTAAATAACGAAAAATGTATGTATTTTTACTACTTCTTTATTGTATTATTAATACGTTTTTCTGTTTATAATGTAAAATTACAGAATACTATATGTATTTTTTAGTAAATTTTCAGTGAATTTTCCAAGAAATTTTCTGTAATTTTTCTTTTGTTATTTATTGTATTATTTATGAATGAAATAAAAAACAATTTAAATATTTTTTTTATTAAAAACTTTATTAAAAATATAAAACAAAACCGTATTTTATTCAGGTAGAACTGTTAACATAAATCTAGTTAACAGAATACAAACAAAACAGTCTTTTCTTTTTTAGGTACTTATATAGGTATACTAAGTATCCCAACCTCGGTATTCATCGTAGTGCTTTAAGCCAAGCTTATCTAAAATTGATGTGATAGAGTGACACTTTCACTTCATTCCTGACGTTCATAGCACAGCCATGATAAATATATCGATTTTTGATAAACTGGGCTTTAAACACTAAGGGGGTAAGAGTCGTAAAACCTATAAAATACAAACAGTTTTTCTTACGTATATAGGTACCTACTTTACTTAAAATTCGAGTTATAGGTAAAGTACCTACAAACAGAACACTTATTTCTAACTAGGGTACTTATATTAAAAAAACGTATATTTCAAACAAACAGAAATATTTTTTTTTACACCTTTGGTGTATTTAATACCATACCTATACTGGGTTTCCTATAGAGGAGACCCCCTTGTACAAGGTTTTCATTTATATTTTGGAAACCACCATTTCTTCATGTGAAGTTATATTAAAAAAATGGCTTTGCAAAGCTAAAAATAAAATATATAACTGGTTTTTTATGTATATTATATTTTATGTATATTAAAGAATAATTTAGTTTAAGATTGCCTTAAAAGCCAAATGCCAAATATCTTTGTTTTGAAACCGTAATTTAAGCCTCTTCATTCTAGGTGGCTGTCAAAAAATAAATAAGAACCCTATTACATAATATATACAGTTTGGTGATGAACTGACAGTTATTACAAAAATAAATATAGAATGCCTAACATCGGTCTACTACTCTAAAAAAACGAATTTTTAAGAAAATTATTACAAATCTCTTAATTTGTGAATACCCTTAATTTACAACATTGTTTAAAACTTTTTAATTTGGCAATTTTCGACCCTGAATCAGGGTGAATTTTGAAGACCTGAACCTGATAGTTGCATTTCGGTCGAGCACAAATAGATACCATTCGAGGCACATTTCGATGCAAATATTGATGACTGTAATATTTTTGAAAAAAAATACATATACAATTTTACAATAAGAACAAATCATTACAAAATTACTTACCTTGAATTTTGTAGATGCAATATTTATCAAACATTGATCGCCGTGTCTGGTCGATTAACAGTTTACACTTTACACACAATGGTATTTCACTCAGTTAACAATCCAAAATTTTGCTTATTAATGAATAAAAGTAATTTTAATACCCTTTAAACATTAAAAATACTTAAAAATGTATCACACGAAACTACAAAACGACTAAACTAGCAGTAAAGATCGAAGACTGCAAACACTATGGCAAACAAAACAACAGCGAACATTATGTAGATGCGTGAAGCCACAAGATTTACAGTGTCGTGTGGTAAAATTAGGAGATTTGCCGAAAAATTACGGTAAATTACGGGTATTATTCCAAAACTAAGTAAATTTCACTAATAAGGTAGTGATTTTACATATTTTACCGTATTAATACAGTTCACGGTACGATATTTACGACACTATTGAGTGAAAATACACTGTTTTAGTAAAATATCGTTTAATACAGCGTATGTTATTTTATTGTGTAAAAATTCTTTAAAAATAATAATTTTTTTAGGCATGTTTAATGTCATTTTCACTCTATTTTTACCAGTGTGGGCTACTAAAACAAACATAATAATATGTATGGGACTGTTTGAGGACTGTTTACACCAGCGCAGCGCCAGCGCCTAGACGACGCGATGCTCGTAGAATAAAACCTACCATATCATTGCATTGCATAGCATAGCATAGCATCGCATAACATGAAGTGTGAGGGTACAATTAAGTTCGCGCTATAAAGCATTCAATAATAACCATTAACTATTAATCACTTGTGGCAAAAAAAATAGGGTATTTGGTCTGTGCATTGAGAAACCCAAACATATTAGTTCTTATTGATTGAAGATTAATTTAATACTTAGGTTTTAAAAAGTGAGATTTTTACTTTACAGGGTGTTTTATAATAATGGCACGCTAATACCGTGCGAGCAAAAATGATTACCGTCAAAGTGTGCTTTGCATTTAAGGCCGTCCTACTTAGCGGTGGAGTTTAATACCTGTTGAGTGTCAGTAAAATATCAGCATTATCAATCTATCAGTTATTCCGTCATCTTTAACAGTCGTTATATTTGTTCCAAGCTTAAGTTGAATATTTTTAAAGTGGTCTTGCTGTAAAGAAAAATGCTAATTTTCCAAAAACAATTTAAAAATATAGTTAATATCGATAAGAGGTTTGTACCCGTGACTTCGCCCGCAAAGAACACATTTAATGTTTTTAAAATGGTCTTTCGGTAAAAAAATATGCTCATTTTGCCGAAAATAATTAAAAAAAAATTGTCTTTGTCCAGCCAGGACCGCGAGGAGGTTAGTATGAGTTTTCTTGAAAAAAAAGGATTGTGGCAGGTACTATGTTAGTTGGAATATACAGTTATTTTAACAATAAATTGCGGATCGCGTCAGCAGAATCACAGTAAACGTTCTGTAATATAACAAGTTTTTAAGATACATGTTGAACGAACATAATTAATTTAAAATTAATAGACAAATTAATGACTGGAATCGTCAGAACTTTCAGAAGTACAATCGTTTCCAGGTTGGATTACTACTGGCGCTATAGGTGGTGAAACAGAATATCCATTTTCTGTTTTTATAACATGAGCTACGCAATTTTTCCATACATGGCTACTCATTTCGTTATTACCTGCCGAATATTATTCAGGACAACTGCACTTAAAGTTGGAGATTGATTATAGAGTGATATTTTTTGCTGACATTAGGTACAAAGCCATCTTTCCTTCCGGCATGATAACGCGTTTTTCGTTTTCTCTGAATAAATTATACTTTTATCGGATTCATGTTACCCCTTTATTTTGCGCAAATAGTCCTGTCGTAGTTTAATGATACGCGGGGATTCCATTATAACCATTAGATTATCTAATTTTTTATGTTTAAAGCCACATTTTAATAAAACACCACGCAATGTTTCTCAAGATTGGTACTTATAATCAGGATGACCTCGCAATTTATCACGAACCAATTCTAAAGTTGGCACTATATTATCCTCGTAAAAGTTGTAAATAGTTTGAAAAACAAAATCCCTTGCAGTATTGTCAGCCGTTTTGAATTTTTGATTTAGTTTTTGCTTTATTGGTTTACGCTTTATGGAATGACCGGTTACAGTCCCCAAATTAATTACGTTATAAATTCTTATAAAATCCAAGTTCTGTTAATTCATTACAAATATATTCTTGTACAAAGCGCATTTTCAGGTTTTCCCGGATTTTCTTTTTTTAAACACGCGTGCATGTTTAAAATAATGCGTTGACATTGAGCATGTAAACCTTTGTTTCTTAATTCCGGACTTATTTCGCTATCGATGGCCGACTCTGGCACCGACTCATATTCCTGTGATAATTCACTTTGACCTGATCACCCAATAATTGGGAGAATATCTTTAACTATTTTCTGTTCTTGTCTATAGCAAATAAATTTGTATTTATATGCTGCTCTATTAATTTTCCCATCCGGAAAAAATAGTTCGCACTTTAAATGTGCTTTAAATTGCGTGTGGGCGTCGACGGTCTATTGCCAGAGTGTTGCCAGTTCTACAAAGTTTTCGTAAGTGTAGGATGGCGTTGGTCAATTCTAGCAATTTATTTAATTTTTATTGCCCTTTCTCTATATTCTTACTTTGTGAACTCTGTACACAACAAAAATAAATTTGTATGTTTACTTATTTTAAATATTCAATTGGCACATCATGTCATGATATGAATTTGACACAATTTTAACCTAGATTTGGTTAGATATATCATCCCCTAATAATTGTGACCAAGCCCTAAGTTTTTCAGTTCAATTGTATTATTTCATTGTTAAATAAAAATATAATAAGGCATGCACTCCAGAAGTTCCCACCAATAAATGAGATGCAACATCCTCGAATCTCTTTACAGCAATCATAGAGAATTTCTTTCGAAAGCTGTGATGGAGCAAGAAAGGAATATGCATAAATAAAGAATACATGAACCATCTAAGGTCCATCATGTAAAATAAGCTGGTAGACCAACAAGACTTAATAATAATAAATGGGATAAAGCATAGTTACTACTTCAGGGAATCAACAGAACTACGATTCATGCAACCATCCTCATCAAATCTAGACTGCCACTAAATCTAAAGGGGGCATTCGGTCAATGCCTACTATCAGTCATGCAATCTCGTGACGTATGGATGCGAAACCTGGTCACTAAAACAAAAATCACAAGAAAACTCCAGGTTCTATGAATCGATGCATGTTAGGAGTAAACAAAAAGGATCGCAAGAGATTGGAGTATTGGAATGGGGAAGACAAAAAATCCAAAGCATAGAAATAATCTTGAAATGGCAATGGGCAGGGATATCTAGCGAAAAGGACGGAGAATAGGGACCCAAGAGACGGCCGAACATTACATGATACTATGACATCAGGAAGATATCAGGCATAACCTGGTCCCAATTAGCCAACAGCCGACAAGCGTGGACATAACTGAACGCTGAACGCTAACTATGTGTACGGAAGGCTATGGCTATAATAAAAAATGGTTAAATAGACTGAATGATGAGTGTTGTGACATAAAAACTTACGGATGTACGTAAACCAAAAAAAGTATAGATATTTAGAAAACACCCGTTGGTTTATGCAGAGACGTCAAATTTATGTCAATCCAAAAATATTGTGTGAATATAAATTTCTGATCTGTTAAATTAAATTTCCTTTCTGCTAATAATGTTTTAAATACATTTAACATACTCGTGTGTCTTATCCGATCGTAAGAACATTTCGTAAAAATAAACAGCAACAAAATTAATTGAATTATTTATTAATTTTATAATGATACACGCATTTAAATTTAACATGCAATGTTATTAACAGAGTGAAGAACAATACATTGTTTGTTAGAAACGTTTCTGTGTCAACGTCCTGTACAACTATTTTCGTTGCATATGGATACTGCAATGCGGTTACATGCCAAATCTGTTATTTGTTGAGTCATTTTTAATTTTAAGTTGCTTTGATAATTTACCGGGTTGCATTTAATGAGAACTTTCAGGTATACAGATTATTTAACAAATTCAAATAAAAGTCCAATATTTAAATTTATTCTGCTAAAAAAGTTCTGTTTGCTGTCAACTTCCTTTTTCGTTAAACGGCAGTGCAGCACCAAATGTGCTGGTTCTTCTCCTAAATTATAATTTCAGTGTTTAAAATAATTAAAGTTGAGCAGCCCCTCCGTCTAACGTGTAGCAACGAATTGTAACTCAACCTAAACCCCTATTTCATGTAATCGCGATCTCTATCACAGCAAAAAATTCCATTTGCTCCAACTCAATTCAAATCTCATGTAGAACAAAATTATTCATCAATGCATCCGAACAAATTAACCTTGAGCGCTATGATTAATCCGATTGGTTGTGGGTTAGTAGCTTCCAATGTAAACCTAATCATAGGCTCAACCCAATGTGGATCTTTTTGATAACAAGACAAGAAACCTAGATAATTAGAACTACAAATATGTAAGATGTAACTTCTGTGTTCTGGACGTTGGTAATGGATGAACTCAAGAATGAACTTAAACCAACCTGGTACTTAAAGACTTGTTAAAAAGTAAAACAAATATTAGATGAATTTTAATAAAAATGTTGCCATGTTAAAATCGTCCTGTCCTCGGTCACGTCACAAGAATAACCGTAAAAATAATCAAACAAGGCGCCACAAAAATGTGGGCAATTCGTCTTGCTGATATCAATTCGTTAAAAACACAACGCAATATAATCTAAGTCAGCTAATTATTATACCATACCTCTAAATCACTAACGAATCAATTGTATCATAAAAATGTAATTTTATTATTGGTATAGGTATAGGTAATTTAACAAATTCTGACTTGTACAATCTGCATTGGAGAGAATTGACCAACGGAGAGACCGAGGGAGAGACCGAGGGAGAGACACTAGGATGGACCATACAGATTGCTCAGGGCTCAAAATATATTATTAATACTAGGAATATACTAGGTGTCCCCAAATAAATGGCAACAATTTTAACTATAGAGTGTTTTAAAATAGAACCGCAAGTTTTAACGCAAGATTTATTAGTCCAGAAAACTAAACGAAACAGAAGCGACACGGAACAAAATTCGTGGCACTGTATTTTTGGTTACCTGCTCCGGAGTGGCCATTTTGCAATTAGTATAAACGTCAATCAATTATAGCTGACAAACTGACGCTTGTCTCCTGGCTTTTAGTTTTGATTTGTTGCTTACATTAAAGTGTGGCTAGTGTTTGTGAGATTTTATAAGCTTTAGGTCGAGGCTTTGTGTTATATTATATGTATATTTAAGGAATATAGACATTTCTGTTCCTTTGGCTATGCGATTTTTGTTACAACTAGAAACTTTGATAGTGTAAGACCCATTTAAATTATTTAATACGTCCTTATTATTTTAAGTCGATAGTAGAAATTGGATATAGCTGTTGACGCCGGGCGCCGCCAAACATGTTAAAGTCGTATGTATATTACTTTAGAGTCACGATAAAGATTAGGCATCATTGATGCTGATTGTCAACTCAGCACAAATCAATGGAGAACTGTTGAGTTTACTTTTGTTTACAAAATGACAAAATGAGAAAGAATAACATATTTTGTTAGGCAATGCAAAGCTTTAGGTTTTAGTTAAGTTTTGAATGTGTATTGTGTACCGTGTGTCGAAAGTGTAGTTTATTCTAAAAATAGGTGAGTTTCACTGAGCATAACTATTTCAACTTTATATTATTTCTGTTACATGTCATATTGTTAATTGTTGATAATTTCTTGAATTGCTTGTTTTGCCTGTGATAAGCGATTTTGTTTGTTAATATCTGGAGCAGGTACTGTGTCCACTAGTTGGTTGTTAGTTGGTATCATTGCACGTCTCAGAGGGTATTATCAAAGGTTCTGTATTGGATTGGACCCTCGCGTTTTGGCGTCCATTGCACAACTCAGTACAGAGCGGCTTATGTTTTGTGGTCATGACCAAGTTAAAGATATACCGTATGGATTTACGGTTGAGCCTTATGGATTTAAGGTGTAGTGGCAAGGGTTCACTACGTGTACGGGAGCGGACCCTCGCGTTTTGGCGTCCATTGCACCACTCCGTACGTGAGGCATTATATAACTGTTATTCAAGTAAAATAATAGTCATGCATACAAGAGTTTTTGGTAAAAGATAAAAAGAGACAAAGTGTTGATTTATTATTTATAATGTGTGAAGTTGAATTAGGGTATGCTCATATTGTTTTATTTACTTACAGGAAGACATCCAATTCCTGACCGGTCCCATCAAGAACATGAGTAGCCTTCCACCCGTTTTGTCAGCAATTATGAATGTTTGAGAAAAGGTTAATTGATTTAAATCTAACTTTAATTATCCAAAGAGAAAAAAATATATCTGACAAATAAACGCTCAGCGCCTCTGACATGTGAATTTATTAATTTAAATTTTATCGATGCTACAATAGCAATAATCTACAGAGCTACAGTTTGAATTATCAAGATTACTTTAACTTGCCAATTATAGGTAGGTACCAAAAAAACTTGAAAAAGACAAAAAAATATTATTATTATTCTAGCATGTGCCTAAAATAACTATTGGTGTCTTGGTGTCTAAGTACAAAAATTGTAATGTTTGTTTATGCACCTAATATGTATATTAAGTATTTTTATTTAATTAATTTAATTTAAATTGTTTTGTCAAATGCCGCAGAAACAATTTCTGGACTAAGCTTAGATGATAAGCGTACATATTTGCATATGCAGACCACACTTTAAGATAGTATTGCAAGTTCCGTAGGATACATTTACATACTTAATGCTTAACGCCTAAACAATTGCCTTTATTATTCTACTTTTTGGGCAGTGCGAATTCTGGACCTCCCACTGCCTTTCTATTCAAACTTCCTGTTTCTCTAAACAAAACCACATATCTAGTCAAAACTGGTTCAAGCCGCTGACTAAAAGGAAATTCTGTTTAAACATACAGAATGGGGTTTTGTGTTGTATAGAGCCACTGGCCATCAACCCTCCTAACATTTCTAAAATGTAACTTTTAATTATGAAAGCTTTTTGTTCTGCTTTGATTACCATATTTAATTTTCCTAAAAACAACCATATTAAAACTTCAGAACTTGATAGTTCTATTTTTCATTCCCTTTAACCTTTGACCTTGCCTTTAACCTAGTTTACTTTTCATGAGTAATAATTCGAGATATGCGTGATTTATCCCACGACATACTTTGAAGACGTTTTTTTTTTTATCCAAAGGCACTATGCTTGCTCACCCTGCAATTTTGAATTACGGTTGCATCGGCTGATATTATGATTTTTAACGCATATATAGGTAGATCAAAATTCCATAAATGTCCACATTTATGATTTTCTTTATTTGGAATTTGGTCTTTGGTAATTTTTTGTTGTACATTGGTACCATTTCATTGTTGCTTGCAAAGCTCCAATTTAAGTAATTCGCGCTTTATTTTTTGTAAAGCGGCGTTTCTTTTTGTGTGCGGGGTCCGTAACTAACCCAAACCCCTAAAGCTGCAGAAAAACGCGGTTATAACTAAAAACTGACTGATGCCTTGTTTATTTTTGTGTTAAATGAGATGTTATATTTATAGATCAATTCTACTGAGAATTCTACCAACAGAAGTTTTTAGGGAATTTTGACAAAATTGCATGGGGGTGTGCAAATAATTAGAACTTATTCTATTTTAAAAGTGCTTGAAAAACGCTGCAAATTTCACTCACGGTAACATGCATAAAGGTGAATCCCAAATTGCATGCAATTTTAACGCAGGTCTAAAAATGCAGAGTGAACATGCATATGTGCGGATCGGCCTTTACAATACAGCTACATAGTATATAAGTAATGTAGGTAATTTAGATATATACTGTCATACCTACTTACCTAATACTACCTATATAATAATAATAAGTATAGTAAATACCTGGGTAAATATTAGGGTTGTGCCTGGTCAATTGTCCGAGATTTTGACAGATTTTGACCGGAGAGATTTTGACCGGGTCAAAATCGGTTAAAAACTTTTATTTCAAGCAGGACCGCAGCGCGGCGCTACCTAGCGTATCGCCCCACCACGATTAAGCTTCATGCGGCTAACAAGTCCAAACGTGTAACGTACGTTGATGTTTTAATTAATATTAATGTAATTGTGTCTGTGTGGGTGTGCTTTGATCGTTGAACACGTTTGCAACTGTGGAAGATTTGAAGAGTATTTTTAAGCAAAATTTAAGGTAAGTAATTTTTTAGGTAATTCTTTGATAAGACCCCAGCACAATAATTTATATATTTTTTGGTAAATATAAATAAAATATCATCCAAAATAGATGAATATTTTGAAAATTAATCGTTTAAATTATTGTTTAAAATTCCTTTGGGGTTATATATTATATACAGGGTGTCCCAGATAAGAATGCACCGAGGAATGCACTCTACAGGGATCTCGTAAACCATAGGAGATTCAGAGATTGTTAAATTAGAGAAAAGTTGCGCCTCACTGAATCCTGTAAAGTCATGTTTTTAAATATAAAAAAATTCCGAATCCTTCCCAACATATTTGGATAAAACCGAATTTTCGCGATTTCGTTTAAATTGTTTTATGATTCTATTTGAAGAGATCTGTCAAAATACATTTTACATTCCCCTTGCCACTTTTTCTCCCCTACAAGATGGTTTAAGTAAATGTTTGATTCGACGTTTCGTTTATTCGGAACCATCATCAACTTTCTTTTTTTAAATAGTCGAAAATTTTTGTTTTATGCTTAATAAATTCTACGTTTTATTCTGAATCTAACGGCGTATCATACTTATCATTTATTAGACGTTTCGGTATAGAAAAACACATCATCAATGAGAATAAGCACATTATTGAAAATATTTTTGTTTTTATTGTTGTATTTAAACACTAGTTGGATTTTAACATTTTGATAAATTTTGACTAATTTTTGAACTTGTATTAAAGTATTATATTTTATATTATACGATACATATTCATATTATATTGTACTGTTTAAACTTTTAGTGTTCCTGAATATGAGCTCTCAACAGAAGGTGACGAAACCACGGCATAAAATATGGGGTTGTTTCACTGAAGTCAGGGAGGAAAATAAGGTCAAAGGAAAATGTAGATACTGTGGGGCTACATACGTCACACATGTTGATAGAATGCAGAGGCACATTTTAAAACAGTGCAAGAAAATCTCTGAAAATGAGAAACAAAAATATGAAAATGTGAGTACCTACTTCATTAAACTGTGTACCAGTGTACCTAACCTAAACATTAACATTTTTAATTTTATGTGTAATATTGTATAATTAGAATTAATTTGTATATGTTTATCTTTTAGGTAGGTCGTCATGGTGAAGAAGATAGCGACAGCGACCTTCATGATGAAGCTATATTTGCAGATCGAGAGCAAATCAAGAAAAAACGATCAAATTCATATGGGGAAGGTACTGCTGGCCCATCAGGGCAAAGAAATTTAAAGAACCAAAAAGTGGTGAGTTTCTTTGATCGTATAAACCCAATCAACAGTTGGAATTGACCGAACATTTCTGCAATGCAGTATATTCTTCGAATTGCGCCCTCTCCATGATCGAAAGTGAATATTGGAAAAAATTCTTTAACTTATGCAGACCGACTTTTAAAATTCCGAATAGAAAACAGATGTCGACTACACATCTAGATGTATAAGATGAAGTAAAATCACAATTTGATGATGGAGCGATGGTTTCGATAATAAGTGACGGTTGGATGAACATCCGAAATGAAAGCATTATTAACTACATGGCTCACACAAGTAAAGGAGACCTATTTTATGACTTCTCATTGCCAAAAGCACAAAAGCACACTGGGATATATCTTCGGAGCTCAGCAGAATTATCGAAGAGATAGGTGAAAGCAAGATCACTGCCGTTGTTACAGATAACGCGGCTAACATGAGAGCAGCTTGAGCTGAACTGAAGATAAGGTACCCAGGTCTTCAATGTATCGGATGTGCTTCTCATGCACTAAATTTGCCAATGAAGGATATGGAGTCCATGAAGACGCTTCGGGATCAAGTCACAAATTGTAAAGAAATAGTGAAATTTGTGTAATTTTTGTTTTTGTTGTACCTTAGAATGATTTCTTTATTTTTTGTTAGCTTTTTCAATAATAAAGACACGTTTCTATGCAATTATTCATGCCTTCATTTATTTTGACAAAACTGAGGAATTTGACCGGTGCTTAGTCAATTGACCACAAAAGATTTTGACGGTCAAAATCCCAACCCTAGAAATATAAACATACATACTACCATTACTACCTACACATTTTCTTAAAGATCCTACATACCCCGTACTTACTTTATCTAATTTTGGAATTTGGTGTTGTTACAAATAAAAATAATAAGAAACAAATATTTGTGTTGCAATTTGTGATGCAATCATTGTAGATAAAAACGCAAGTAAATATATGCTTACAACAACATGCTTTTGTAGTCGGGATGAATCATGGTAAAGTTTTTTACTTGATGTTTTTTATAACATGTAGGTAAGGTTTTTTTTTTAATTAACTTATTATTATATTATATTATTATATTAAGTACCTGAACCAAGTATGTACCTAATTTACTATGGTATCAAAAAGGCATACAGTCTAGCTTTTATTTCTCTCAATTTATCAATTGCGTTCAAGATTTTCATAAGAAAACTCTCTTGTAATTACAGTTTAGCGAGCAGTTTAGGGAATGTAGGTAAATACCTACTACCGAGCCTACTACTTGATCCAGAGGCTGGAGCTTCGACCTTGTGTTCGGGGTAACCCACTTTATTCGTTCGGATGTGCTCAGTGGCGGCTCTTCTATAAGGGCTGCAGGGCTGCAGCCCCCCAGCACAACAAACAAACGGGAAAATAAAATGTACATCCCTATTTATAAATATATTAGTTATTGTCCATATTTTGCTTTAACTCAGTTGTTTTATATTGGTAACAATCATAATTTGTAAGTGCGTCAGTCCGTCCCTGGCGACCACTTTACGTCGGCGATTTTTGCAACGGATCAAGCCTTAGGAGGGCTCAACTTATTTCAGCCATGAATCTACACGTAACAAGTGCTAGATCGTGCGGCGTCGGTCACGCTCGCTGCATGCGACTCGCTATAATATGCCATTTTAATGTTGCTGAAGGCTGCGGAAATTTCAGCCGACACGCCGACAGTCGGCCGAGACGCTTGAAAAGATAAGGGCTGCGTGTGTCGGTCGTTTGTTTCGGGCTATTTACGTATAATAATGGTAGAATAGGTTAATAACTATGGCAATACCCCTAAGTTACGTAGTTAGGTACCTACTTACTAAGATAAGAATTTGTATTTTTTTATGTATAAATAAAGGAATATTTTATTTGATTTGATTACTTTGGTAGGTACTCAAAATAATTTTAAAAAACTGTGCTTATTTGAACCATTTAAAAATTAGAATGACTTTACCCAATACCTACCTTAGGTATATTAATTATAAAAAGAAACAACCGACATATTTCATTATCAAGTGAAAATATACCTAACTATTACAAAAATGCTTGCTTAGATCAGCTTTAAAAAATTTGGGTAATATGCCTATTTTTATCGACATCCCAAAAATAGCCTTCGCTAGCCCTCCTGTAGAATAGGCCACGAGCCGCCACTATGTGCTGGACAATTATTGTGAATAAGAAGTAGATTTTTTCCGCTGGATTAATACTCCTAAAAGGTCTTCACCGAGGTCTTTACAAAATGCTAGTGCAAATTCTTAAGACTAAAATATGAAGATCTATAGTAAAGCACAACTTATAGGTCGACGCATTTATCTGTTAAGTTACCGCCACAAATATAACATTATCTTTTACATTTAAATGTCAGTATAAGAACTACAGCAAAAAATGTATCAAAGGCAGCGACGATACCCCCGGTTAATACTTTAACAGTAAACGTGGACCGTGGACGCTAAGAAAGTTATATCAAATTTTCTCTTACAAATATTCTATTGGCCTTCAAAGCCCATATTCCGCATTGCATTGGCTGAATCAGTTAGAAATTGATATCACCATGTTATATCGACAGTATGTATTTTTGATCGCTACTAGCGAAGCGCCGATACGGCTTTGCTATGTTCGTATCTATACTTCGTTAAAAAGAAATAGATGCGAAGACGGCTCATGTCTGCACGAAATCGTACCCGGCAGCATCTGGCTTTTAAGTTCGAAGTAAGGCACTCGCCGAAATAGTCTATAGGAAATAGTACCTATATTACATAACAAGTGATGAAAGTGGTACATTTCAAACGAGGAGGTATTTAGCACGAGGCGTTAGCCGAGTGTGGAAATCCTCCGAGTTTTAGAATATCACTTTCACACGAGTAATGTACAACATTTTTCCTATGACCACATAGAATTATTCCTTTGAATTCTATTTTATATTTTGTAAGTATGCAACTACTAAATTTTTACAATTTACAATTTTTTTTCAACACTAGCGTTGAAAAATTATTTTCACATTATTTCAACACTAGGGTTGAAATTACCATACTTACATAGGGTTTTGATCGCTTTAATATCAGGTTCCATAGTTTCTCAATATGCTTTATTATTTGTTTAACTTTTCCATTCTATTTCAATTTCAATTTCAAAAATACTTTATTGTCAAGAAAAACAAAGTTTTATGTGACAAAGCATTGTTAATAAATAAGACTTAAATATTAAAAAAATATACATTTGAATTAAAAACATACAAATAACATTAATATCTAAAGTAGGTAAAAGGAACTAAACAACAAAGCAAAGTAAATAAACAATAAAAAACATAAAAGGGAACAGAGAAACTTAATGACAAAACGTAGAAAACTATTAGAAATCAAATTTCAAGTCAAAAATGTTTATAATGTGCATAATCATTAAGCGTACCTAATCATAAGCGAGAGGTAAGGATGCAACACATAAAGGTAGCCGAAAAACTATAATCCAAACACCCGGAGGCGCACTGTCTAGTCGTCACTCGAAAAATTCGTCCAGAGAATAATATGCTCTCTCCAGCAGCAGTGCTGTAAGAGACCTTCGAAAAAGCCGCACCGAGGGAACAGTCCTAATATTCAAAGGTAAGTTGTTAAATATTTTTCTTCCCTGGTAAATTAGAGATCTCTGGGTGAAAGCCCTTGATGGAATGGGCAGTGGAAGAGGAAGGTCAAGAGCCCGGCGAGTCTCATAGTGGGGGGTGGGGCCCAGAAATGCTCTACGATTCTTATAGATAAGGGTGGCTGTTTCAAGTATAAACAAAGAGGTAAGGGTCAGTATCCTTTGAGAGAGGAAGCAGGGTCTACATGTTTCTCTCTGACTGATCCCCGCAATAAAACGCACTGCCCTTTTCTGAATAATAAATAAGGCATTAGTTAGATAGTGAGCACCCGCACCCCAAAAAGGAATCCCATACCTAAGCTGTGACTCGAATAGGGCAAAATAGACAGTACGAGCCGTCTCAGAACCCAGTTCTTTAGCGGCGGCCCTCACCGCAAAGCATGCAGAAGAGAGCTTCCCGGCAAGTCCATACACATGATCCTCAAAACGAAGGCTGTCATCAACAGTGACACCAAGAAACCTGCACACATGTCCGTTCACCCTGAACAGGTATCATGCCCAACTGAATCTCCCCCAAATCACATCTGAAACCCATTGCATGAGTCTTCTCCGTGTTAAAACACAACCTGTTTGCATCGCACCAGTGTTTCACCTCTACCAGATCTACAGCCATCCGCTCTCTCAGATGAATCACCGATCCATCGCTCCACACGATGGAAGTATCGTCAGCAAAAAGGGTAAATTTTCCCGATATTCTAACACGTACTAAATCATTAATATAAATGAGGAAGAGTAGCGGCCCCAGTACAGACCCCTGTGGAACACCGCATTTAATATATAAAGCCGTCGATCTGGTATCCCCGACGAGCACAGACTGTTTGCGGCCTTCCAAATAAGATGCAAACCAAAAGAGGGAAGAGCCCCTAAACCCGTATCGCTCCAGCTTCAGCAGCAGTATTCTATGATCAACGCAGTCAAATGCCTTTGACAAATCACAGAACACCGCTGCCACAGCCTCTCCTCGGTTCAGGCCAGAATAAACTCTATCCAGGAAACTGAATATGGCATCATGAGTCCCCACAGAACTCCGAAACCCAAACTGGTCACCATCAATCAGCCCATGCAAGTCGAGGTAACTCCACATCCTCTTCCTGATCACCTTCTCAAAAACCTTCGACAACGTAGACAAAAGAGAGATTGGGCGAAAATTAGATGGCATATTTGGATCCCCTCCCTTGTGTAGCGGAATGACAATTGCCGTCTTTAAACACAACGGAAACACCCCGCTAGACCTGAGAGCAGCAACCGGTAACCTCAAAAGAACCTCTGCTGATATTCCGTCGTCCCCACTGGATTTTTTGTTTTTTATTTCCGCAAGAGCATCACAGATCTCCCGCACCAGCACCGGCATAAAACAAAAGGAATTTGGAACAGAAACATCCCGCATAAAATCGAGTGGATCACCAACCATACGCAAACCCTGTGTCAGGATTCCAGCCACAGAGCAATAAAAATAATTTAAAGTGTCAGCATCAATGCCAACCTCCTGACCACACGCAGAGGAACGATTGCAAAGATCATTTATTATTAACCAACTCTCCCTCTGCTTATTCCTAGAATTAAGTATCCTTTTCTTATAGAAGGATGACTTAGCTAACTTGACAAGTTTGCGATAGATGCAACGGTACCTATTACAATAAGAGAGAAAGCCAGCATTGTCAGTAAATTTCTTAGGTAGATTTAGAGAGCGAAGATTCCTTCCTGAAACTTTTAGGCCTACTGTAAGCCAAGGCTTAGCTTTCCTTTTTTTTGTTTTTATCCATCTGATAGGAAATGCCGTGTTAAACAGGTCCAACACGACTGAATGAAACAAGGAGATCGGCTCCGGAGACCGACACATGCCCTCCCAGTTGACACCAAGACTCATCCCATGAAACACCCTAAAGCTCGCCGCATTGAAAATCCGGCCCCGACGCCGCCGGCGGGACCCGGCTCCGCTCGTAGCGCAAACAAAAGAACAGCTTACCGCCTCATGGTCGGACAATCCCGCATTCAAAACCGAACAGGAAGCATTCTGAAAATTCGAGCATATGTAGTCAATCGTTGTGGAAGAATTCTTAGTTACACGAGTCGGACAGTCGACGTGCATCTTTAAGCCATAAGAATCAAGAATGCTCTCCATCAAAAGACTATTTAAGGATCGTCTGTCAGTAAAATTCACGTTAAAATCCCCAGCCAGCACAAGTCTGCAATTTAAAGGAATCTGTGAGAGAATAACATCCAACCTCTCAAAGAAAACATTGACATTTGCTGAGGGAGAGCGATACAGGCACAAAATATACAGCTTAGACTCCCTGCAAAAAATTATTGAAAACTCAAACACAGAATCCTCCAACAAGAAGTTAAACCTGTCCACTGGTACAAAGCACTGATCAAGACAAGGTAACCTTCTCACTAGAATTAGGGTACCTCCATGAAGAGAGTTCTCTCGGCAGATAATTGACATCTACACATTTACACACATGATTCAAACTACACCCTCATACATCTGAATTATGTCAGATTGTGTTTTATGTTTACAAAATAAAATCCAAGATGTTTTAAATATTTCTTATTATATACCTATTATTACTTATATAGGCTACATAATTATATATTTTACTAGAAATTTTACTTATTATTATAAAAATTAAAAACAAAATTATTGTTATAACACCTACTAAATTCACTAAATTGTACAGGTGTTTGAGTTTTAGTTAAGTTTAATATTTTCTGCTCGTTTACCGTACTAGTTGGTAAGTCCTCAGTATTTTGAATTATTAGGGGTGTTTCTAGCCTTTTTTCCTCAGTCGCTGGGCATTGGTTTAACAACATTGTAGAAATTGTTGATTGGAGGTTGATGGCTTTGGACTGGGCAGTTGTTGTTGTGATGGACTGTTAATAGCACCCATTATTTTATGGGCAATATTCATCCTATTTGTTGCAGAGTCATCGATATATTGTTCTGCAACAGCCGAAGATTTCCAGCCAGCATGCCTTTTAAGTGTGGCTAGGTCTCCACCAGCATCAATGAGAATTGTTGCAGACGACCTTCGAAAACAATATCCTGTATAAAGCTCTGGGCTTTCCATTGTATGGATATTCTATACCACGCACCTAATTATTTTAAAAATCGAACATAAGACGCTAATCGTTATTTTATTCCATTTCTAGTCTACGAAGCACCCAGCGACTCCTAACCTATATTTGTCTGTGCCGGACACTTTTTGACAATTCAAACCTTTTTTTTCTGTGTTGACAATTATTGACATATTTTGTTTTAATGGATTCTGTTTTATCGCTCTTTACTTTTTACCTATTTATTATATTTGTGATAAAAACTTAATAGTCATCAAAATAAAAAGAAATAGACAAATGTATGTATATATCTAATAGTTAATAGTAATGTCTTCGTGTGATTTACCCCACCCAGTACCCCAGTTCGCACCACGGGTCCTGAAAGTTTGTTATTTTTAAAATTAATAAGTTTTGCTGTCAAATTGACACAGTCTGTTTAAATTAAAAATACCTAGTGTGCCATTAAAAATTATATTTCAACACACGTATTGAAATATGTTTTCAACACGCGTGTGATATATAGCACTTTCTAGGTAAGTTAACAGTGCTTTTTTTCTCATTTTCATAGGTGGTCGTAGGAAAACTGTACTTTTCAAAATGCTTTTCTGGAAACTAAAAGCGAGCAAGCTCTGCAATTTGCATGGGTGTAGGGTACCACTACGAAAGCTTAACTCGGAGTTTGCACGGTTCTTAACCTCTTAACTTCGGCGCTATCTTGAATCAAATTGATAAATCGGTTTTTCGCTTGTAACTTCTATTATTTTAGCAAAAACGAATGTTCGAACATAGAATGTAGAGAATTCGCTGCTCTACAATGTTTGTTTAGGAAATTTTCTATTCAGAGTAACAGGAAATTAGAAATAGCGAAAAAACTGATATCATTATGCTTATTTTGTTTAAATAATGGAATTTTCAGTATGAACAACTGAGTTAATGAATTTTTCAAAGGCATGGTTTTGTAGGTATTGTTTTCCTTTACAAAATGCTTCTTTAATTTTTTTTCTAGTACAAAAATAATAGAAGTTACAAGCGAAAAACCTTTTGATTCAAGTTGGCGTCGACGTTAAGGGGGTAAGAACCGTGCAAATTCAAAGCTAAGCTTTCCTAGTGGTACCCTACACCCATGCAAAATTGCAGCTTGCTCGCTTTCAGTTCCCAGAAAAATTACAATTTGCCTGGACTAAAACCTCACCTTGCCGCAAAACGCATGCCGGGGCGGGACGGCGTTTTTTGCTGGAGTTTTTATACAGGAGACAGAAATGTAAACAATAATATTATATTTCTGGCGCTTACTTTATCTGCAGAAAGAATGCGAGCAAAAAACGTTCAGTAGTTTACGATGTTGCCACATACCGTTACTTAATAATAACTTAATATTAGTTAGCAACGAAACCCTGGAATTTAATGCATCGATTAAAAACAAATAATAAAATATTTAAGAAACTAAGAGTATTTCAATATAATTTCAACATTATTCAAAATCTCTTCTTATCCTATTAATTTTGAAATTGGCATGCATAGTGCACGATTAAAGGAAATAGGTGGCTCTTGTTAATTTAATTGGTTGACACGGGTCGCTTACCGCTTGCAAGAACAACTGATCGACATTTGCGTGTGTCAGTGGAGTAGTGATACAACGGGCAAAAGTTAGATATTCAGTTTTTTTAAATACGTCGGCGCCGTGTCGCAAAGCTTTAATGTCTGCGTCTTTGACATTAAACGACCACAACTAAAAAAACCATTGTCACTGAATCAATCATAGGGCTGTTTTTTTTTCATGCTGAAATATAATGATCGCTCAACTAATTTACCACTGCAACAATCGATTGCCACATTCAAAATTTAATTGACAAACTAAAAGTAATCGTTCTGAGACGGTAATTTGGCTGTGTTGGAATAAACCTTATAAATCCACTTTTGGCTCGAACTTTTGGACTAAGGTGGGCTACATCGTCATATTTTAGCCTTTAGAATTTGTGCTAGCTTTTTCTAGAGACCTTTTAGAGACCCTGTATATTCTAGATTAGTAAAAATAGGTACACTATATCCGGCAGTAAGCGGTATCGATATAAAACCGTCTGTAAAAAAATTACCGAGAAAAATAGACTGGCAAGTACTCGGGTAAGTAGATATCTCTAGCTCTTTCTGCGGATTTTTTTTTTGTACTTACAGAAAAGAAACTTCGTTTTTTAGGCTGCTCACACACGTTACGGTTTGTTTCGTATCGGTTATTTTTCTGTATAGGCAAGAGGCTCATGCATTTAAATATGTACGTTCAGACGATGCGGTGAACCCGAAGGTGAACCGATTCGGAAAAAACCCTGTGTACGGGTTCGTTATAAGCGAACCTTATTGTACTTAGCGAGGTACTTAGGTCCGTATACCCGAGGGTTTATCCAATAAAAGTAAATATGCCTACTTAAGTCGGTATTATGCAAGGGCGGTTTTACGGGGGGGGGGGGTAATAGGGTAATTACCCCCCCCCCCATGAATTTAGAATTTTAAGCATCATCATTGAAAAAAAGGCGTGGCACCCAAAAATTTTTCGCCTGCGGCGCTATTTTTTTCTCACCTCCCTCCCAATCTTATTTTCTGGTTACTTTTTTTTAAGAAAAAATTTGGATTTCAAATTACCCCCCCCCCCCCCATGATGAAAAGCTAAAACCGCCCTTGGTATTATGTAAAGCCAATTGAACCCGATTGAAACAGCAAAAAAAAGCATTCGAAAATTCATTTTTGCAAACCCGTTTAAGTGGCCTAGGCTAAAAAAATATGCGATTTCACCATTATTTTGCCAGGAACTCATAGTCCGGCTATCTAGGTATAATGCTTTGATCAACTATTATTGTAAGAAGTGTTCTGCCGACTGATTTCTTTTTTTGGTGCTTCAATTAAATTTGGTTAAACTCGCGGTTAAACTATAGCTATACCTAATTGTTAATAGCGAGGTTAATAAACCATTAGAAAAGGTAGGTATAGGTTTTAACCTCAAATGAACTGACTATCATCTCAAGAAATATATTGAGTTATCGTAGCCATATAGGTGTAGAGAAAACTGAGAGAAAATCAATACACAGTCCAGGTCTAGCAGAGCAACAGTGGAACAGCTGAGATCCCCAGATGGGGTGGCATTGAATGTGACAGTTCTCGATCAATAGAACGTCCGAATGGCCTAGACTTAGTCATTAAGGTTTACCTACACTTTTATTTGATTTATGGCAGGGCATTTTTCATTTTCGTCTTTGTATTTTGAATAGAGGTCAAAATCGCTGATAAAATTTCAAAGAAATATTAAAGGCCATACATATTTCATAAAATATTATGAGAGACGTTTTGATTTACCTAACTGTTCCGATCAAAATGTACGTAAATTTTTACGGAATGGGTCTATTTTTAAAAAAGATAACATGCCGCGCTGACTTCATCAAGGCCAAAAACTAAAAATAGTTAATATTTCTATAAAAACGTACCTTTTTGGTTTCCAGCGACGTTTTAAAACTCCCAACATTTTCGCCTGTTTTCACTACAATCCAACACAAAAACACTTGAAACTGTCACTTCTTTCTCTTCGACAGGTGTACTGGTGTACTTACTACCTAGGTAGTAATTTAAAAAGTTATTTAACACTAAGCACTACAAATATAAGATATCCAGTGTATAGCCATTACAAAACATGTTTCGATAAGTTTATAAACAATAATCTAATCACTTCGCGTTATCATATTCGTACTAAATTAACAAAAATTTAAATGTCCGTAAATCGTCGTCTACCTCGTCGAAAAACACACAACGCTAAAACATACCAACCGCGACTCACAATCGAGATGCTGTGGCTCAAAATAAACAGTCGACGGCCGACTTGACTGTTCTACAAGTCATGTGACCGCGAACCGAACTTGTTCATTGGCGGTTCGAAAGCCGGGTGAATTGCAGTCGGCGGCAGTGTGCGGAGTTCAAAAGCTGCGGATGTGCATCACAGGTGTAAAAAATATGAGCATAGAAAGGTATCACAGCTGGGAGATAATAATGTATGCTTTACTTTTTTTTGATGGCGTGCCATTAATTATTGATTATAAATTTATGATTATTTTATGCTATTATTTTGTTCCGCAATGCCTATGATACCCCACAAGAAATTAAATAATATAAGTAGATTATTCTTCCTCTTGTCAACGTAGGTATACCTATTCATCCACTCCTGGACCTGGATATAATATAGACCTTTTAGTTTCATTATATATACATGTATGTATATTATTGAAATAAGTGAGGTATCATCTATTTATAATGACTACCCGAATATCTCATCCTTCTTTATATAATTCATAATTTTGTAATGTAAGGGATGAAAGTGCCGTATAATATTATAGCTAAGAATATATTACTACTTTACATGATTGATGATGTTATAATGTCTGATGTTTTAACTTACAAATTAATATGTAATACAACCTGAAAAATGTGTAAGACAAATAAAACAAATCATTTATGAATAGAAATAATAATGCCTTGTTTCTTTTTTTTTACAAAAATTGGAAAAAATTGAGTTGACAAACTCAATAGAGAAATAGGGTCCCGAACTTAGTCTTGGCCCGGGGCCCCTTTAACTCTAGTTCCGGCTCTGAGGACAATAACTTTGTCACTCAAGTAAATATAAGCACAAGTTACATTAATTAAATGTATAAACGTTTTGATTCCCTTTTAGTTATAACATTATTCAAAAAAAGACTCGATACGAAATATTTTTTAAAGTTATTTTAACATGAATTAGAAGTTATATTTACTGTGACTCAGTGACGTAACTAAGGGCATGTGCGCCCCCCCCCCCGCTAAATTTTGAAAGCGCCCTGCTATTTTGCACCTGTCTGAATGCTTCACACTTACACTTTAGTAAAAAATATTGTCATTTGTAAGTGTTGTTTAATATAGAAGGATATAAAGTATTGTAGAGAACAAAGAACAAAATTTTGTTGTAAAAATATTGAAATTTTAAAATAATGTCCTGCAATGATAATGAAACTATTATTTTCGCCGATTTTCATATAATTTATTATTTTCATCAAGGGACTTGGGGGCGTAAAAAAAAACGTACAAAAAAATTCAAGTCCTTCTCAAAGGAGGCCATGGAAATTTTGGTTTCAAGTAAACAATATGATAGCTCAGATGAAGAACATGAAGATGTAAATGAAAATATTAATTCCGATAGTATGTAATTTTAACCTGTATGTTTTTTTTTGTATATATAGTTTTTTTTTTGTGTTTCATATAGTCTGTACAATCACTTGAAAATTATATTTTATCGTGTTTTATTTCATAACAATGTAGAAAAAAACAATAAAAAATTTTGACCGGATTTGTCCAACTAATACTCCCATGTGCGCCCCCCCCCCCCCCGCAATGCGGGGCCTGCGGGGGCGGTTTTTACGCCACTGCTGTGACTACTCAGTCTATAAAATCAACATGTTAGTAAGAGTAAAATTTGCGTTTAAAGAGAGTAAATCTAAATAAGTTTTTAAGTTAGTCAAAAAATGCGCGTGTCCCCACCACCCAGTGTCTTCCGTCCGCCGTCTTGTCTACCCTGTAGCCGAGAGGAACAGACAGACATTTTTTCATATTTTGGCCGGTAGTACTATTCTCGATTCTACAGGGAGAATGTTTGGTGGAGTTTTTCTCTGAGAATTAACCGTTGAATGTGAAAAGAATAGCTCCGCCAGTAAGTTTGCTTTTTCCTGTGCTTTGCTTTGGTCGCAATGGTGCCATCAGAACGTGTTAGAGGTGGAATGGTTGACTTGGTAAAGTTCTGACTGACTGACGGGCCTTAGCTACCGACCAAAATGATCTTGACCCATTGGGGCATTGGGCATTCAAGAAGTTTGTATTTGATCCTCTGATTGTGTGCTACTTTGCTTTGGTTTATCGTTTGCTTGCATTGGTTTCGAGCGATGGTACGATTTTCGGCGGCAGGGTTTTTACGCCATTGTCGGTAGAAATAATTTTTTGATTTAACAGCTCGATCGCAATTTTTGGTAAACCAATGCTTGCCGTTAGAAGGGCAGTTTTTTGAGAAAGGGACGAATGCTTCTATATGCCAGAAAAGATAACCTCCGATACTTCTTTAGCACAGATGGTTGGATCGTCAGAGGTAAAACAAACATCCTGCCAAGGAAAGGATCGAAATTGGTCTTTTAGGTCATCCCACTTAGCTGATGTATAATGCGGATGGTCGACATTTTGAACACGTGCTATAAGCAATTGTTTGTTGTATGTCCACACAGAAAAAAAAAACATTGGCATATTCAGATAAGAGTTATTATCTGAAGAGATATTTATTGGATTAGATGTGTATTTTCTTGGATTTAGATAAAGCAGTAGTCAAATTAACAAGGTACATTATGCACAAGAAATGTTTTTTTCTTCTAACACAATATTTTCTAATTCAAACTAAACCTAATCTGAATTAGATTATACAACTTGCTAATAATTAAAAACAAACAAAACGTTTGTCTATGTATAATAATTTTAATTGTGTAGTTTAAACACATTACCTATTTATGTTAAAAACAAGTGTTATTTAGTACTATAGGCATTATTGTGTAGACTTAACAGAAAAATTTTTTAATTGACACACATTTATTTTATGGCGTTGGTGCCTAACATAATTTTTAAATAGAATAGGTAATTATTTTGTTTGAAATAATCGAAAAACTTGTAGACGGGAATTTGTGAAAACTTGTGTCCAAAACAATATTTTGTTATATTACAAACAATGCTGTTTGGAATAGACGAGTTTCTTAACTGCCCTATATAGTGAAGACAAATTATTTTTATGCTTATAACAAAAAATAATTGTCTAAGATTTGTTTGGACGCGGAGTCGCTTTCATAGTATACGAACATTCAGTTTACGTGTGTCGTTTAGTTTACATGGTGGGTGAATAGAGTCGGTTGTTTTTTGTGTATTGTGTAATGTTTAGGTGCTAATAATGGAAGAACAAAAAGATTATTGATTGAGTGGGGCCTCGAGGAAATCGTGGAATATTTTGTGGGTAAGTAAATTCCAATTTTATTCCGATAATTATTACAATTTTATGACCAATGAAATGCAAAATTTATGAATTTTAACTTTTGGTAAAATTATGCTTAAGCGGTTTTGTTTCGGTGCTTTTAATTTTATTTTAAAACAAGAATGGTATGTTTGGTTAGATTCTTGAAATGCCAGCATTATTTCCAATTTTTTAGCAATATATATATCGAGGCGTAAATTTTTGGGTGGTTAAATGTGACAACCTATATTATAATGGCGTCCTACACTAATTTAAATATCCTGCAAAACAAATTTTTAGTAACTGCAGTAATTAATAGAAACGATAAAATGAAATTTTGTTGATTGGTTTACAGGGGAGAGCACAGTGTTAAATTTGACTTTTCATTAAAAACGTTTATTTAACTTCACTTGTGTGCGGTGTTTGTCTGTGAGTTATTAAATCTTACAAGTTAAATTTGACCTACTTCTCAATGTTTAATTGAGCTGAAATTGTGCATATGTATGTGAACCAAATGATATTGCAATATTATGGTGTCAAAATAGTTCTAGGATCGAATTCTTCGTATTCTAGTTTAGTTTGCATTAGTTAGATTAGGTTAGTTTCTTATTTTTTTCCCTAAGCCATTTTTAAAATGGGTAACATTTTCCGTACTTAACTACAGTCCTGTATTATAAAAATGTACACGGTATGTAGCGATGCGCAGTTTTGTACGGTATTCATCAAGGTGTAGGTATATGTATATGCGGCGCAGTTTCTTTTTTAATATTGAGTAAATATACCTGTCAAGTAAAAAACATTCTATTTTTTTTAAAGCCAACGGAGTAACACCAGATATGTTTGCTGATATTAACGAAGCATTAATGAAGGAAGTTTCTAGCAAATATACTTTTCGAAAGAAAAAGTTTAAGAAAATCACAGAACCGAAACTATGGCAAAAGGCAAATTAGTATCAAAGAAATACTCTCAGAAGATCCTTCAGGGACTGTGGCTTATTACCTAGGGATGGAAAACAAAAATCAGACATCAATTACCTACACCTGATGAAGGTAAGAAATAGCAGAAACACATTTTTAATAATTGCAGACTTTGGACTTGTTTAAATTATTTTAACACTCTACATATCTTGTAATTACAGAAAACACGCACGAAGTCATTATTTTGTGGCTGAAAAACTTCACCGAACCATGGACAACAATAGAAGAGAATTGAACTAAAACATCTAAAATAAGGACGAATGACCTACTACACTCTAAAAAAAATTAATTCTATTTTGAATTATGAAACTTTTGTTTCTATATGATACCTATTGTTTTACTGAGCATCAAATAAACAAGTTAAAGAGGAGAGAGGGAGTATTTATTACCAATAACCCTGTACCTACATTAGACCTTGATCTAAGTACGCAAGTGTACTTATCTAACATCTAACCTAGCAAATTCCTTTTTCGTGGTTTAGTAAAATACTTGTCTAATGTAGGTAGTAAATAAGTTCCCTCACACTAAGTCATTATATGTGCCAGAACGTTTATTTTCTATTTAACAAAATAACAATATTTAGTACAACATACTATTTTCCTAGATTAGTACTTCTTTCTATGCAGCTTAGTAAATTGTCTCACCTTTTTTTAATAAAACGCTTTTTTATCACACACAATCATATTATTCATATGTTTTCAACTACAAAATTTTCTTTTCTGTAGCGCATAATATTTTATTTGAAAGAACTAACGACTTCTCTTTAAGGGCAAAAATGTTTATCAATTCATAACAATTAATATTTTATAAATTAAATAATATGGTTATTTATATTAGGTAAAGAAATTCTAGTAAACATATTTGGATAAAGCAAATAAGGTTTTGTCTGTCCCTATAGTGCTTAAGTATTTTGTCTAATCTACACAAGTTCTTTTTTTCTGTGCATCATTCCTTTCCTTCGTTACCTTTACATTGCTTTAACTAGTAAGTAGTGCATTTATCCTAAACCTTCTCTTTTTTATAACCAATTCTGACCTGTCAAAATGCCATATTTGACTTGATTAATATTAAATTGGTTAAAATCTGTATTATGAATATTTGCATTTTCCATGAAAACGCCAGCAGTTAGCTATGGAAAAGCTTAACACTTGTCAATAGACAATTAAACTTTACATCTATTGCTGACATAAAATACAGGATGTTATATTTAAATGAGACAAGTTATTATTATTTCAAACTTTTAGTTATTCTGTCGTACTTAATATTATAATTTTAAAATGTACGCTTAACATGCCCCTATCCACCTCGAAGACTCTTTTTATCCCAAACATTTTCCATGAAAACGCCAGCAGTTAGCTATGGAGAAGCTTAACACTTTTCAATAGACAATTAAACTTTACATCTATTGCTGACATAAAATGCAGGATGTTATATTTAAATGAAACAAGTTATTATTATTTCAAACTTTTAATTATTCTGTCGTACTTAATATTATAATTTTAAAATGTACGCTTAACATGCCCCTATCCACCTCGAAAACTCTTTTTATCCCAAACAAATCGTTTAGCTTTAATATGTCGTGTCGAATAACGTGAATAACCCTGTATAGGTTCACAAATTTTACAGATACGACGCTATTTTGAGTTTTTCTTAATAGTAACCCTTATCAATAACCACACGAGTGAATTGCATTTCGCGATCCGATTTCAAAAACATAAAGTTGTTGATATTTATTTTCAGCCGTTTCGGAAATGCGTGGGTACTAAATTGACTTCATCGATTTTGTCTTTTAAATATCTCACTCCTTTAATAAATAGACCTAGGTAGACGACAGATGTCAAAAAGTGACAGATACGATGCCATTTCGGATTTTTTTTTTAATGACAACCCTTAACAATCACCAGACAAGTGAATTGCATTTCGCGATCCGATTTCAAGAACCTATAAATTTAATGTTGAAATTTATTTTCAGCCGTTTCGGAAATTAATATTACTGTCAAAAAAATTGGGGTTTTTAGCTTAGAAGATCTATGTATTAAAGGGGTAAGACACTTAAAAGACAAAATCGATGAAGGTATTTTAGGAACCCCCGTATTCCCGAAACGACTGAAAATAAATGTCAACAACTATATGTTTTTAAAATCGGATCGTGAAATGCAATTCGCACGTGTGGATATTGATGAGGGTTGCCATTTAAGAAAATTCAAAATGCCGTCGTATCTGTTAAATTTATGAACCTATATATTTTTGAGATTAAATTTGGCTTCCTTGCGGAAAATCATTGAGAAAAATGTGTAATATGTTCTTTATTACAGTCAGCAGGAAAATCGCCGATTGGGCAAGACATTTAAAAAAATGTCCCTGTACCGGGTGTTCCACCTAAGGAGGTAATCGGCTATATCTCAGAAAGTAATAACACTAGGACTTTGGGAATAAATACATATCGATAAAAGCGGCCAAGAGAAATTGCTGGGAATTATTTTCAAGTTCGAAAAATGACCGCTAGGGGGCATAAGAGAACTTTCAAAATAGAAATGCCGATTTTCTCTTGATTTTTCTTAATAAAAATGTGTTAAAAATATAAGCATTGTATTCTTCATAAAATTATGCAACTTCATGCTACAAATCGTTTTTTTCTATTTTCAATAATAAAGTGGTGGGAGAAGGTCAAACTTTTTTTCTTTCAAACGCTGATATCTCTGCTTTGGATTAACCGATTTTTTTCAACTTGGTCTTGAAAAAAAACTCTTCTTTTCCTCTACACGTAGATCTATTAACTATACCATATTGATTTTAATGGTGGCCACTAGATGGCGTTATTCCGTAATTCCTCAATGAATAAGGATTTTCTCAAAAAAATCAAATGTTATGATATGACTTTTTCATCATATTTTTTTCTAGGCTTATAAAGGCTATTAAATAGTGGAATAAAAAATTCAGGTCCGTATTTAAAATAAAAAAGTTGATGATGGTCGCTTAAATCCGAAACGTCGGATTAAAAAACTTACCCTATCAGCTTGTAGAGGAGGAAAAGTTACTATCAGGAACTGAAAACCGCAACGTGATATCTTTTGTTAAACTAGAGAAATTAGGGATAATAATATAATATGGAAAAATAGGCCATTTTTTAAAACATTCATTAATCAATTAAATCTCTGGTTTAACAAAAGAAATCACGTTGCGGTTTTCAGTTCCTTATAGTAACTTTTCCTCCTCTACAAGCTGATAGGGTTAGTTTTTTAATCCGACGTTTCGGATTTAAGCGACCATCATCAACTTTTTTATTTTAAATACGGACCTGGATTTTTTATTCCACTATTCAATAGCCCTTATAAGCCTAAAATAAAATATGATGAAAAAGTCATATCATAACATTTGATTTTTTTGAGAAAATCCTTATTTATTGAGGAATTACGGAAAAACGCCATCTAGTGGCCACCATCAGAATTAATATCGTATAGTTAATAGATCTACGTGTAGAGGAAAAGAAGGACTTTTTTTCAAGACCAAGTTGAATAAAATCGGTTTATCCAAAGCTGAGATATCAGCGTTTGAAAGAAAAAAAGTTTGACCTTCTCCCACCACTTTATTATTGAAAATAGAAAAAAACGATTCCTAACATAAAGTTGCATAATTTTATGAAGAATACAATGCTTATATTTTTAACATATTTTTATTAAGAAAAATCAAGAGAAAATCGGCATTTCTATTTTGAAAGTTCTCTTACGCCCCCTAGCGGTCATTTTTCGAACTTGAAAATAATTTCCAGCAATTTCTCTTGGCCGCTTTTATCGATGTATATTTTTTCCCAAAGTCCTAGTGTTATTACTTTCTGAGATATAGCCGATTACCTTCTTAGGTGGAACACCCGGTACATACAGGGTCCTCCACTTAAATCGCCCGTTTGTGAAGCTTAATATCTTTGGTGCTAATTAACCTATTGCTAAAATTTAAATACAGTATTGTAGAATACCTGCCAAAATTTTGTTACTTTCGTACATGTAATATTTATACAGAGCTGACCACAAAGTCAGGATAAGGCTAACTTGCAATTTTTTAAATGGAACACTTTGATATTTTTTTTTTCAATTCACTGTAAATTCCGATTCCAAAAACATATCACACTTATTTTTGAAAGGTTTATATTAAAAACGAACTTTTTATTCCAGAAAACATACGCATATGATGCGTCTATCTATCTTACAAACTCATTATAAATGCTAATCCCTTACCGTCGTAATAACCTACTGTGTGAAGTGTAAAATTCGGCCACCTGATCTGGCGACTCTAGGTACGGATCTATATGTAAAGACTATTATATTTTTATATTATCTCAGTAATCCTCTTAAAGTAATGAGGCTAAAATAAAATAGGTTTATTATAGTTATTTAAATATGCCGAATTAGCTGTTTGTATTAGTAAAAAAAGTAATCTTCAACGTTTACACCGCCCTTCTTGAACATGGTTTTTTAAAATTTGGTGCAGTGAAGGAAGCGGCACGCAGGCCAGTGAGTACAGTCTGGTTTGTTGTAAATAAACCTATAGAGGAAAGACTTTTACTTTTAAGAAACTGGACGCGACGGATGTCGATATAATTCGTAGAAAAATATATGCCATGTACAGGGAACAAGTGATCCCCACTTTAAAAACCCTATTGCAAAGATTAAAAAAAGATGATGCAGGAATAGAGTGTTGTCGTGAGACTCTAAGGATATGTATGTTAAGAAATGGTTTTGAAAAGAAAGAAATCAACAAACATCAAGTAATTATGGAATCGGCCGGGTTAATCGGATGGAGGATGGAATACCTAATTGCAGTACATGGATATAGACAGAATGGAAGGGATATTATTTATTTGGACGAGACATGGTATGACACACACGAAGTTCGAGATAAAGGTTGGGTAGACTTATCGGGTCAATGCAGAACCAACGCTCTATCAAATAAAGGTAAGCGTATAGCAATAATCCATGCTGGGACAAAAAACGGATTTATACCAAACGCTTTGGCCTTTTGGCCTTATCAGCCAAAAATATAAAGGACTCCCTTGTTGATTATCACGATGATACTACGGCAGAACTATTTGAAGACTGGTTCAAAAACAAATTATTACCAAATATACTACCAAATAGTGTGATAGTGATGGATAATGCGAGCTAATACAGTCGTAGGTTAAATAAAGTTCCGTGTTCCAATGACACAAAAGTTACCATTCAGGACTATGTGATGGATAATACAATACAATACAATATCTTTATTGTTTCTATGAAAAATTACAATTTCAATAACAATGAGTTCCGAAAGTTTAAAGAAAAGATAAGTTAAAATTTGTTTTTAGGAAAAATGACAATTTGTGTAATAAATATATACTAATGACATTTTTACTCTACAGCTAGAATAAACTAATATATATAGTAAAGTGTTTCTGTGTGGTTGCCTTACTCATTCCTGAGAAAGGCGCGCAGCTTGAGAATATTAATGATTATGTGGGCTATTTCTTTAGAGTTTTTATTAGTAAGGTTATTTATTGAGCTTAATAAATAGTCCTCGCTCCATCCTGCTGGGCGCATGCAGCTATAAAGGGGACACACAAAAAATAAATGATAAAGAGTTTCCAGCGCATCCAGGTTACAAACCGAGCAATCTTCACTGGTATTTATCCGGATTATATTACCCTTATATGTGAATTTAAGAAATATCTTATTACTTGTTCGTAGTTGTGCGAGTATTCTGACGATATAAATTGGCAAATTTAGCGTGAGATATTCTGCTGGTTTTCCAGTAAAAGTGAAGGTTGAGTAAAAAATTGTGTATGTGGAGTTTAAAGCTAACGTTTGGTCTGCCCTATAGCATTTTTTTTGGTAGGTATCCAGGAGATTATTAATGTTTTGTTTCAATGATCCAGCATTGAGATTGTTCCATAGATCGCCAAAACCTAAGTCATCAAACCAGATTTTTATTTGGGAAACCCAGTTATATCTTGTGTCTGCAGTATTGCTCAGCTCCATTTGGCGGGAAAAACATTGTTTGGGGATGCGTATATGTGGCATTTGTAATAGTTTCAGTAAGAAATTCAGGCACAACTTGAAGATTAAGTAGGAAATGTGTGTACACCCGGCTTCGAGACGTAGAATTGCGGAAGAGGTGCTTGGAGGAAGTAAGAAAAGCCTTTTTAAAAACGTAGTTTGAATTCTTTCCAGTATATCGGAATATCTCAGTCCCCAGATAGGAAGACTGCCAGAGAACGCATTGAGAAAAATAGATTCAAAAAGCCTTATTCTGGACTCCCACGATGTGGTTTTGGTTTTTGCCATCACGGACATTATTGAGCCAATAGCTTGACTTGCTCTCTCAACAGTCTGTTCAGACATTACTCTAAAAAATGATGATGTTGTAACAGTTACTCCAAGGTATGTGAATCTCCTTACTTCATCCAGAGGAGAGCAATTAAGTGTGAAAAGATTTTTGTTTTGGAAGTGTTAATGATAAGTTTGTTTATGTCGGCGTATGTTTCCAGAAGGACTATGTGATGGAAAATAATATGTATTTTGAGGAAAATTACACAAAAAAACAATTGCTCGAAATTTTAAAACCATTTTCAATAAAAAAAGCAATATTATTATGACACTTTGGCGACAGAAATGGGTCATACCCTGGTTAAGACATCCTCCTTATCAGTGCACGTTCAACCCAATTGAACATATTATATGGCACCAGCTGAAGGAATGGGTAAGGAGGAATGATGTTTCGCCAACCTTAAATTCTTCTGTCACAGCTTTAGTACAGTCAAAAATGCAAAATATTCCAAACAAAAGCTGGGAAAATTGTGTAGCGCATGTTCAAAAAGTAGAAAAATCATACGTAAATATAGATCTGTTGCCCAGAGAAAGAATTATTGTGAACTTAGATGACGACAGTGACAGTGAAACTCACTTGGGTTGAAATGTAGTAATTATTTTTCTGACACGGTACTTTTTTGTAGCTATATGTATATTCTGTTTTAATTAATAACTATCCTATATGTTATAATTTTAATTGTATTGTATCTTATATACTGTTATATTATTATTACTTATTATTATTACTTGTTTTTTAATTACGTTTAAAATATGTTTTTGCGTTTCTTTTTCTAACACAAAAAATCAGTACAACACTTTTGTTGCATACAGGTAGATAAAAAAAAATATTTTTTTCCACGCTTTTATATATATTATTATCTTAAAGCAGCGCAACGTTTTATTCTATCAGCAACGAGTGCGTCCCTGCTTTCATTCGATCACCCGCTGGGTCTTATCGGCATTAGGGATTAGCATTTATAATGAGTTTGTAAGATAGATAGACGGACTATTATTATTATTGAAGGTAAATATATAAGGTATGGATCCTTGACATTAACATAGTCATAATTAATTAATCAGTGGCCTCAACTTAAAGTGTCATTTCATCTATTATTTAGTTTATCTAGGTATCTTAAAATATATTAATTAAATATTAAGTCAATAAAAATTATTTGGGACTTATATTTCCTAAGACAATAGGTATATTTAATAGATCCTTAGACAGGTATACAAACAAAATTTATAAGAAAAATATCTATCTAGCACGCGATTAAATATTACAAAATGAACAACTTCAAAGAAGGTGTTCAAAATGACCTCCGTTTTTCCCAAGACATTTTCTTGCTCTAAAAGGCAGTTGCTGCCGATACTACAGGGTGCCCGAAATTGGTGCTGACAGTATGCGATATCAGAAACTAGAAGAGATAGAAAGACGGTTAAATGGGGAAAGTTTTAGGCAATTATGTAATTAGTTTATTGGTGCTTACGGATCGATTCTGGTTCTTTTGGGTTTTGAGATATTTTGAATAAACCAAAATGTTGCATTTTCTTAGATCGGTAGTAACTTTTTTATTACCCAATATTTTTTAAATCCGAGAACACATTTTTATTACCTCTTTTTACATAGAAGATGCTTACCTGATCATATCTTGGTTACAACGTTTCGGTTTCCTGTAACCATCATCGACTTTCTTTTTTCTTATGACCTCCATATTGAATTTTTTACTCATCGAAAAGTACTTAATTTTTCCTATACTATGACACTAAGCGCTAATACAAAATAAAAATTTATAACCTCAAAATAACAAAAAAATTTATTTTCGAACATATTTGGCAACTCCGACATATCGGATAGTTCTTTTCCTTAAGAATAAAGTTAATTAAATAACAATATAAGTTTATACTACTTTAAATTAAAGTTAAAATGTAATAACTTTTTTAAAAATCATAAAAATCTAGTAGGTAGGTACCTATCTAATAGATACCTATTTCGATAAGTTTTTTATTGTAACATTTTTGTTTAGAAGGCTTTGAACTTTAAACAAATGAAATTTTTTAATCTGTCAAATAATTTTTCTACGTTGTAATAAACATCATTAACAATGGCGTTAAATTATTCTAACGAAGAGAAGTTTGATATGTTAGCGTGTTATATAAAAAATGACAATAATGCGAATAAATATTATGGATAATTATTTTGGATGTACCCCGAAAGACGACAACCCAGCAGAGTGTATTTTTTTAAACTGACTAGAAACTTACTAGAATTTGGCAGTTTTGAAAAGCCTCGTTCCAATGAATATGGAATAGATAACGAAAATCGTAATAGAATAATTTTAGAACATTTTAATAAATATCCGACTTCATCTACAAGAATCGCTAACACACAGCTTGGAATTCCAAAATCCACCGTTCACGATGTATTAAAAGTTGCTAAATACCATCCTAACAAGCCAACAGTTGTACAAGGACTTCAAGAAGGTGATTTTGATAGGAGCGTCACTTTTTGTAATTGGTAACTTGGTAAGTGGCGAGAAAATCTCACATTTTCGGATAATGTTTTATGGACAGATGAAACACATTTCACCAACTGTGGAATCTTTAATAAAAAGAATCACCATCACTGGGCTTTTGAAAGCCCGCAATTACTCGAACCACGCAGATTGCAAGTACGATTTGGATTTAATGTGTGGTGTGGAATAATTAGTAAGAAATATTTTATTTTGGTTTAAATTAACTGCAAAAAATGCTTGAACTATTTATCTTCACAATTTATTTAGCAATATTATAATGATTACGATGGATCTTTTGCATAATTTTTATTATTTTTAGAAAATCAGCTAATTGGTCCTTTTATTTATGACCAAACATTGACCGGTCCAAGATACCTTGCAATGTTGCAAAATCAAATTATTCCTGCACTTCAAGAAGTTGTTTCCAATGATCAATTTAATAACGTGTGGCTGCAGCAAGATGGTTGTTCCGCGCATAATTCCAGACAAGTACAAACATTATTATCAGAGACTTGGTGAAAAGGTTATATCTACCAGTGGTCCTGTGCGCTGGCCTGTTAGCTCTCCGGACCTTACCCCATTGCACTTTTATTTATGGGGATTTGTCAAAAATGAGGTATACGAATTTAATCCCCCTGAAACTCGCCCAGTTCTTGAGCAGCGAACTAGGAATATTTTTAGTCATATTAACCGTAATACCATTAACGTGTAACTAGATCTGTAAAAAAAATATATCAGCGATGCGTTGAAAAAAATGGTCTACATTTTGAACCTTAGTATATTTTACTTAATTAACTTTAATTCTTAAGCAAAAGAACTTTCCGATATGTCGGTGTTGCCAAATATGTTCGTAAATATGATGTTTTTGTTATTTTGAGGTTATAAATTTTTATTTTGTATAAGTGTGTGATATCATAGTATTGGAAAAATTAGGTACTTTTCGATGAGTAAAAAATTCAATATGGCGATCAAAAAGAAAAGAAAGTTGATGATGGTTACAGGAAACCAAAACGTTGTAACCAAAATATGATCAGGTTAGTTCAGGTTAGTTTGTTGTGTAATGTGTTTTCGGATTTAAAAAATATTGGGTAATAAAAAAGTTACTACCGATCTAAGAAAATGCAACATTTTGGTTTATTCAAAATATTTCAAAACCCAAAAGAACCAGAATCGATCCGTAAGCACCAATAAACTACTTACATAATTGCCTAAAACTTATCCTATTTAACCGCCTTTCTATCTCTTCTAGTTTCCGAGATCGCAATACTGTCCAGCACCAATTTCGGGCACCCTGTATACTTCTGCATGGGTTGATGGCAATATACTCTTCAGCAATAGCCAGTATTAATTCAATTGGATCCACAAATGACTGCACGTTCATTCTGTCCTTTAGAACTCCTCCCCCCCTCCCCCATGCGAAATAATCAATTAAATCAATTAAGGTCGGGATTCCTCGCAGTCCACCGGACTGGACCACGATTTCCAATCCATGTCTTACCTAATGTTTGTGAAGATGATTATTTACTGTTTGAGCGTTGTGGGGCGACGCACCGTAGTGCATAAACCACATATTTCTTATATGTTCCAAAGGAATGTCCTCTTCGATGAGCGCAAAAAGTTTATTACATAAAAATTCCAAATATCTGTTACCATTTAAATTTTCATTAAAGAAAAAGGGTCAACTATTTGATTACTGTACTGTGATCGAGTCTTTTTTAGTAATTTAGGATTTCCAGAAGCCCAAAAATGATAATTTCTTACATTAAATTTTCCGTTTTTGTAAAATGTCGATTCATCGCTAAATTAAATGTTTGTTATAATTTCTGGATCAATTTTTATACTTTCTAGTATCCAATTCAAAAAGTAACTAAGTTCACTTTTCCTATCAACGGGCCTTAACTCTTGCACTTTTATTCATAAGGATGAAAGTTAATGTCTTTAATAATTCTACTTATTGTTCCAGTTAAAAACGAAGGATATTCTTTTTGTAATTCACGGTAGGATCTATTCGGCGCTCCGCATAAATAGGTAAGGCAATTTATTTGATTTGCTTCAGATTTCACAAAACAGGACCTCGCTCTTTCTTGGGTAGAAAATGTTTTCGTTAAAGAACTTCAGTATACACCCGTTTGAATGTCTTTCCACTTGGAACCCGCTTATTGCCAAATCGTATTCTAAAGAATCTTATGGCTATAGAAGCACTATAATTACTCCTAAATATTCTTCAAAAATGGTTTACCTTAAATTATACAGTAAAACCTCTGTTTGCGACCGCCTCTATAAAGTGACCCTGCAGCTACGTTAAATGACCGGTTATGAATTCCCCATATTTAAAAATGCACTGAGAATAATTAAACCATTAGAAAGTTTGTAAATCCCTAGTTTGCACCGACAGCAAAATTTTCGCTTAGCACTATTAGAGGAATCACAACAATTACAAAAATATTCTCTATCGGTAACAATCTTGCTTATTTAAACATTTCTTATTGTCTGTATAAGAAAGGCTTAGACGTTTAGCAAATCAGTTTCCCGCACTTATAATACAGACATTTATAAAAGTCAGCATAATAGTCGCAGCGATTTGTCGGCTGCGTGTTATTAGAAATCTTATATTCACAAATAAACCGATTGATATTCGTCACCCCAGCGCCACCTGGTACCAGTCATTTATGATTTATTATGTTCTCGAATACCGCCCTTGTCGCGTCGTTGCACGGCTTTTTGTGTTAAACAAACAAACAAATGCCTAAGACTAAGTGATAAAGTGATAACTGATAAGACTGTGCACAATAGTATGTATTCTATATACTATAATATATAATATGATATATTATTTTAAAGCATTTTAGTCGAGAGGCCAACCTCTCCGAAACACGTGTACAAATTGTCGGGGAATCGCTCGAAATCCCGAAATCGTTGGAAATCATTCCGAAATCCCGCTAATCCCGAAATTCCGAAAAATATAATAAAGCTAGTACGTTTTTTTTTTTGAGAAATATATTTTATTTCTATAAAAACTAAGTTTTTCCTTTAAGCTGTAGTTTTTTGTTTAAAGTAGTATAAGTGAATTATATTTTTAAGTATTTATTATATTTGATTTGTTGATATGTATAGCTTTAAATTCTATATACCTGTTATAATCTTTTTTTTTTCAAAACCTCAACCGAATATGTGTTGAAATATTATAACTAATAATTACCCGTTTCTTTTTATTTTCGTTTTAATATAGATATGTTCGTAATATATAAATAGAGGTAGTTTTTTTTTGTTATACATAGAATTGTATTATATAGAATATTATAGAATGCCTTCTAGTGTCGAACAAATTCTAGTAAATACAATCATAAGTTAATTCCATTAACGCCATATAATATATTATTTGTTATATTTTCGATAGTTTTCATCTGAATAAGGTTGTTTCTGCTAAAAAAAGAATCAGCTATGATAGAGCCATATCAAAATCAGGAACATCTGGCGAATCATATCTCATGGAAAATATGCTTTCGTAAGTGGACCACCCAGTATATCAGATATTTTAATATACAGTATCAAAACCTTCTTATAAAAGGTATTAGAACCTTTCTTATATTGGTTATAAACTATCTTTTAAGTGGAAAAAACAGTATGATATTCGATATTACCTAGATTATCACTGATATTAGCAATTCTTATAAACGGTATACAAAGTAAATCATTACCACTATAACCACATTTTAGCAAAGCGAGATTAGTTACATTAGCGAACTGTCGCGCTGTCCAAATACGTATGCGGAATTCTGATAACTGATATAATATTTTTTATATCAGGTATTGGATAATTTTCTCAGTGTGGAAATCCCATTATTTTATACTGCCCTTTACCGACCCATCTGTTAAACGACCGCGGACACTCATCATCGAAATTTTTAGTAAACATTAATGCTAAAAACACCCTCCATTAAAACCCGACTCGACAATTCTTAAGAAATATAGGAACATACACTAATTGCTTTATTGCAGGCGGATCCATTCGATTTGCTGTAAAGGCTAATAAATCGGTTGTTAACATTAGTTTTGTTTTGAAGAGTTCTTGTGTTTTGGGACTAACGTGAATATTTGAAGATGGTGGGAAAAGGAAATGTCTCTCTTTAAGCGGAAAAATTGAAATCATCGAGGAAAGTGAAAATCTGGTTTAAGAACCAGGAAATTGGCCGAAAAATTTAAAGTTACTATGTTGCTTCAATAAAGCAGAAGTTAGAAATTTGTTTTAAGAAGGTGGCAACGGTGAACAAAAAAGAAAATTTCCCAAAACCGGCAGCGGACCAAGGTCTTTTTAACTGGTTTTGTAAGGCACGCAACAAGCACTTTCCAATATATAGGCCCATAGTTCAATCAAAGGATCTGATCATCAATCTGCTCAATCTCTAGGACTAGATAACTTCAAGGCATCAAACGGATGGTTAGAAAAATTTCGCTGTCGGCACGATATTAACTTCAAGAAAATATGTGGCGAATCAGCCGATATCAATATCGAAGACGTCACTGCTTGAAAAGCAAGGCTTTTGACCATTTTAAAGGATTATGCCCCAAGAGACATATTATGTAATGCAGATGAGACAGGTCTCTACTATGCATGCACATTGCACATATACATTGATAAAGATGACAAGTATACTGAAGAAAAAACAGCAAAGCAACGATTTACAATTCTGATTTGTGGAGATATAGAAGGTGAGAAGAAAGAACCACTTATAATAGGGAAAAGCAAAAATTCTCGATATTTTAAGGGTGCACATATCGATAAGTTACCTCTCCAATTGGTTTCAAACAAAAAAACGTTGATGATAGCAGCCTTCATGACAACATGCCTTCACAGATTTGATACCAAGATGAAGAAGCAGAATAAGATAGAGGAAGAGGAACCTGAAAACCTTAAAACTATTTACATATATGCAGATACTTATTAATATACAAACACTGTAAAATGCAGACCAGTTGTTTTAATGTTTCTCTATTAACCGACCACCCCTGTTAACCGACCAACATTTAATTCTCCGAGGGTGGTCGCTATTGAGAGATTTTACGGTAGGTGTCAGTATGTTTCCTGAATAGAAAGTTTACTTTTAATAATAATATGACCCTTTCAGAAAAAGTAACAATTGGGATGTATTTTTAAGAAGGGAATTTACGGAGAATTCGAAAAAATACCAATGTAACGTGTCCCATTTAAAAAATGCAAGTTCGCCTAATTTTAACTTCGTGGTCAGCCTTGTATAAATATTGCATGTAAGAAACAACATTTTGGCAAGTATTTTACAATAAGGTATTTGAATTTTATAAATGGCAAGGGCCTAGCGACACCTAAAGCACCGGTTCCCGTCAGATCACCGAAGTTAAGCGGTGTCGAGCGCGGCTAGTACTTGGATGAGTTACCGCTTGGGAAACACCGCGTGCTGTTGTCTTAGGGAAGAGTGTAAAATGAATCGACATCAAAACCATCCTATTCACGCTGGACAGGCCGGATGAGATCGGATATCTCGTAGGATGAAGGTGCCGTTTCACACTCCCCAGTCGGTAGACCGCACGATTAAAAACCGTACGGTCGATGACCGGTTCTAGATGGCCTCACGCCGGTTGCACATTACACGTTTTTGCCCGTGCGGGAAAAAATCGTACGGGTTTCTATCGTGATTTGTATGTGTATCGTGTCCTGATGTAGTTACGATTTTAATCGTACGAAAATATATTTTCCTCAGTTTTGTGGAAAGTGTACCCGTGTAATCTTGTCACTATGAATCGGGAACAAATTATAGCTTGGATATTGTATAGACGTCGAAAAAGAAAAGACGCAATCGTCTCCATTGGGTGCATCCTATTAATCAGAGACGTGAGGAGGTGGGGTGTTTCTACACCTTGTTTGATGACCTGAGAAACGATGACCGGAAGTTCTTCAACTACTTTCGTATGTCAACCAACTCCTTTGACGAACTGCATGGCAAACTGCAGAACGTCCTTCAAAGGCAAGACACACAATTCAGAAATTGTATACAACCTATTGAAATGCTTGCTATGACTTTAAGGTAAGTGTTTTTAAAAACGAATGTTTTTTTTAGTTCTGCGATGTGTACTGTTGTGTTTTATGGATATAACAAGAGCAATTATACGTTTGTGTATACGTGTACGGTTTAATAATACCTATTCAAAATTTTAATAATATTTTACTGAAATACCCTACAAAAACACGTAAGCAAAATTTCTAATTATATTTACGACAAAGTAAGTCTTCTAAATAAAACAAAGTTTTTGAAAAAGTTAGCATTAAAAGGCAACTACGTAATTAAGCAAAGTCTATTTCTCATTATGTCCCAAAATCGATTTGATCTGAATGGGTGGATTCACCTGAAGGTGTAGTCGGACTTTCCAAATTCTCAGCTTCAGAGTCGCTGTAGCAAAAAGTCTGGAGGAGTTGCACTGCTGACTGTGATTCTTTTGTTGATTGTGTACGATTTATGCGTGGTGTTGTATTGTACACTGGCGTTGCTGAATTTTGAGATCGATATAGCTGATGAGGAGGTGAGTGATGTTGGTCAGAGGTATTTGAAATTTGAGGTGGATATTGTTGAAGGGGATATGAGGATTGTTGAGCGGGTAAATATGATTGATGTTGAATAACTGATGATGGCTGAGGCATATAAGAAAAGAGTGAGCGATAAGAGGGCATGTGAGACGAGTAGTTTGTTTGGGGTTGAGGTGCCGCTTCCTTCTTTGTGTTTATATTTTCTATAACGTTTAGAACTCCCATTTGAAAATGTAAAAATTCTCCGTCTGTATAATGCTTCAAGTGAGGCATTAAACTTTGCAGAAAAGACATTTTACTACAAGGTGTCACTGGTTCTAGAGCCTTAAGGAGTTTTAATTCAACTTCATCTGATTTTTTGTGTTTTCTGTTTTTCGTCTGATTTAAATGCACGTTTACATTATTCTTAGGAAAAAGGGCATCTTCAGCGGTACCTCGAGGCTCCTCATCTTCTGCAAGCGTGTTTTCCACCCCTTCTGGGGACAGCATGCTATCAACCGTATAGTGATCATCGTATATTTTATTAAAAAACTGCAGTTGATCTGAAAACACATACTTTTTGCGTTTGGTTGCCTCTGACCCGCTTTTCTTAGCAGCCTTGGCATCTCTCTTCGATTTTGCATAACAATCTCGAAGGTTGGTCCATCTTTTGATTACTTCTTTACCTGTAAAAATACAGATTAATTAATGTTAAAAACTTCTTTTTTTTTAGATATTTGGCGAGCGGCTGTACGTTTACTGAATTACACTACAACTACAGGGTTGGAATTTCAACTGCAAGGAAAATTGTCCAGGAAGTTTGTAGAGCGATTTGGTCAATAATGCGGGAAGAGTGTATTCCAACACCAAATTGTGACAGGTGGGAATCAATCGCTTGCGATTTTGAAAGTACTGCTAATTTTGCACACTGTCTTGGCGCTGTCGACGGTAAACATATATGACTTACTTGTCCGTTTGACTCAGGATCTATGTATTTTAATTACAAAGATTATTTCTCCATTGTGCTAATGGCTGTAGTCGACTCCAAGTACAAATTTGTCTATGTTGATGTAGGGACTACGGTAAAGAGTGTGACTCTTCAATTTTTAAGAGGTCCAACTTGTGGAAGTCAATAGAAAATAATACTCAACAATTACCTAACGAAATACTTCTTCCAGGGACAGAAAGTCCTAAATTACCATACTTTTTTGTTGGAGACGAAGCATTTGGTTTACACAAGCACTTATTGAGGCCCTTTGGAGGAAAACGCCTCACACTTGAGAAAAGAGTGTTTAACTATCGATTGTGCAGAGCACGAAGATATGTAGAATGTGCTTTTGGCATTCTTAGTAATAAATGGCGTGTGTTTCATCGTCCTATCAATGTGCAGCCAGATTTTGCCGTGCTCATTGTCAACGCATGCATCATATTGCACAACTATGTACGTGACAGAGACGGATATCTTGTTGAGGACACAATAACAATCACAGGACTAGAAGATTTGGCTAGGGAACCTACTGCAAGAGGAGGCTTGGTAGCAAACAATATCAGAAGTGTTCTTTGCAGATATTTCATGTCTGATGTTGGAAGTGTACCGTGGCAAATGTCAAAAATTTAATGTGCTAATATATATTATGTATGGTTATACTATTACATTTATTAAAAATTACCTACTTACCGAATGCATTTTTCTCCGAATCACTAAAACTCTCAAAATCTGGTTTTAATGCCAAACATACGTCCCCCCAGGCATTTTTTGTTGCAATGCGGTCCTTATATATGTCTAAGGTTTTATCCTATAATACAGGTTTTGCTTCAATTAGTGATATTAAAATTTCAGCATCCATTACTTCCATAATCAGTAAAAACCCGCCAAAGAAAACACAACAACTGAAACAGTGTAGTTACGATGGATCACCCTAGGCAGTATTCCCGTACGACTGAAACCGTCTAGTATGAAAGCATGCATTAAGCCACGTAGTCCACTGAGCAAAGAGACGATACGGTAACCGCTCAACTACAGTGGCACTGGACGGTTGTAACGCGACTATAAATCGTGCCCGCATTTTAACCGTACCATGTGAAAGACCTCTATACTCTTCATAGTCGACTAAAAATATTTGCCCGTACGATTTTTTCCCGTACGGGCGAAAACGTGTAATGTGCAACCGGCGTCAGATACGCCGACGAACCGTAAAAAAGTAAAATAAAAAAAAAAAAAAAATTTTATAAATAGGATAACTAGCGCCAAAGTTGTTGAACTTTAAAAACGGGCGATTTAAATGGAGCACCCTGTTGATATAACATGTGTACCATAATATGTACCCTAATAGAGGCTACTACTTATTGGAATGCCAATTCCACATATATAGGCGCCTTATCAACAGCGCAGAAACTGGTAATAAAAATATCAAAAGTTTTCACAAATCGAATAAAAGTCTTAAGTCAATATCTGTTTCAATATCTGTTTAATTTTGATCAAATAAGGGTTTAAAATGAAAATGATTATTTTCGCCAACTTCTGTTTTTTGTTCCTCAGACATACAAATTAGTTTGAGCGAAACAAATTAGACAGTGCCTATAGCGATGATGCTTTTTAGAACTGATTATTATCCTTGATTGTGAATGCCCATAAGTTATTAATGAAATGACGATTCATGATCGAAGTTTGGTTCTTGTTTAATCAATTCATATTTTCCCATATCAGCTTCAAACAGAATATTTGAAATGGAATGTTCAACAACACTTTTGACGTGGTCACTATATTTTCTGTGTTTTGCCGCTACGTATTCTCCGAATATATCACTGGCATCGCGCTCGACATATTTTGAATCTGATGCTGAAAAATTGTCGAATGTGGCGGGTATTCTTAGATCGCTTTCGCCTTGCTTCTTGATTGGCTGGTTTGGTGTGTAAGAAGATATATTTGGTGAATTAGGCTCAATGGAGGTGTGCACAGATCCGGTTTCCTGAAAAAATAACAGTTTTAAAATACAATACTGATATGGTACATACATTTCACAGGATATTTTTTTAAATCTCGAGAAATAATCAGTTCCTAAAAATTAGGCCAGTTGTACTGTTGTACAGGCGGAAAAAAATCCAAGAAAAACAAAAAATCCCCAAAACATGTCAGATTAACGGTCCTGTATTTAAGATGTGACTACCTTGCTACTCCCTTCTCCCCCAATAAAAGTTCTCACTTACTTATTCCGGTCAAAATACGTCTATAATCAAACATTCATAGAGAAACGAGTAACCGCTTAGTTACCCGTGACGGAACGTGAGGGAGTGTCTGAGAACCTTCACATTTGAGAAGCAGGACTGATGCATACGATCCGGTGTACCTAATATTAATAGACGGGGTGTATTTATTTTTAGATTATACCCAGGGACGCGCACGTCCATATGGGCAAGGTCGTGCGGCGCACGACGGCGTCAAGGCCTTAAAAGCGCCAGGCCTTCAACACAAATTAACATAAAACTAAAAAAAATTATCTATGAATACCGGTGGTGAAAATGCATTATCCACCATTACCGACCGCCGGTCGGCGACCAGTACCAGTGGTGAAATTTTACTACTCCTCTTCCTGTGGGGGCGCGAAAATCCGCGTGCATTCGGCGCGCTGGTTTAAACTTGCAAAATTTTGCGTGTTCGTAATCGATGTAGCAGGTTCATTTTTCTTTCTTGTCTTGATAAGCGCATAAGACGTATAGAGTGTCTTATTTGCTATTACGTATCTACCGCAATTGTGAAAAATAATTACAAATAAGGTAAGTAAGTGATTAAGTAAATTAATTAACAGGGATGCAAATAATTGTTTTTCTTTTTAATAACTTTTGTTTATAAAACAAGTAAGGCTTTTCAGATGGCCAGAGAAGAAAAAAAGAAATTGTCAAAACTTGCTTAATAAGCGAAAACGGGAGGAAGACTTGGAGAAAACCAATTTCAAAATTAGTAACTTTTTTCGAAAGACTACACAAGACAGCATTTCTGATAACAGTGATTTTTTACATTCAACAAAATCAAACTTGCCATCAGAATTAGATAAGCAAGCTAATGAGTACCATCATGTTCGAGTAAGCAAGACGAATTATCCGAAGAAACGCCCCTTTCTATCGATCCAGGTCTTTGGCCGAGTCTATTGTCTCCAATCCAGGTGCAAGAACTTGTCGAAAAAGGTCCAATGCATTATTAAAATAAAACTATGTATCCTAAAGACAAAAGTGGACGTAAGTTTTAAGATAATATATATTTTACTCGAATTTTGTTAAATGGTGAAAAGGTTCAGCGCCATTGGTTGCTATATTCTATTGAAAAAATGCAGTTTTTTGCTTCTGCTGTAAAATATTCAACGACTCCAACCCCAACAATACATTGATTTTTAAAAACACTAAATTAAGTAACCAAGACGGTTTCAATAATTGGCATCATTTAAGCGAACATTTGAAAATCCACGAAAAAAGTAATGTTTAATTGTTTTCGAGAAAAAGAGCAAACTTGTATTTTGTTAAATAGGACACCCTATATATTCTTAGCTATTATGATTCAGTTTATCACAAGCTTTTCAAAAATATATAATACTTTATAGCTGTTTTCAATGTGAAGCTCAAAATTTACATTTTTCAACAAATTTAAACTTTTTTTTAGTAGGCCATGACGGGTATTTAGGAAAACAAAAGATGACAGGCTTGTTATCTGAAAAAATCTTTATTTACTGTCAGAATAGGGTATCCATTTTCTGTTCTTTATTTCTATTCAGTTTCGATAAATAGCAGTTTTTTCTTAATTATGGCTGCGAATGCAAAATTCGAGAATTATGAAAAGTACGATATGTTCGTTTGTTATATTCAGTGTAACGAAAATTCGGATGAAGCATTAGAAGTTTATTTTAACAGGTATGGGCATCTTTTTATATTTTTCATCATATTTTAAAATTTATAAAAACGTAATATTCGCAGATTCCCAGAAAGAAGACAGCCGGATAAAAGAATATTTTTAAAAATAAAATGAAACTTAATTGAAGTCGGTTCATTTTCCAAACCCCGACCTAGTATTTACAATAAGGAAAACCAGGATGAATTGATGAAGTAAACGTTTTGGCTTCAATTGAAACAAATCAAAGTAGTTCTTGTAGAACAGTGAAAGGTTCTGTCGGTGTTACAAAATGAAGGGTTCAAACTATTCTAAAAAAACACAAGTTTAAGCTATACAAATTTCATGTCGTACAAAACTTACATCTCGGTGAAGCAGAGCGCCGCGTAGAGTTTTGTAATTGGTATTTACAAAATGTAAATAGAGAAAATCATTTTGAAGGAACGATTATATGGTCTAATGAGAGTCATTTTACGAGTGCCGGTATATTTAATTGGCAAAATACTAGGTTTTGGTGCCAGGAAAATCAACATGTTATATTTCCACGGAAACGGCAAGGCAGATTTGGGTTTAGCGTTTCATGCTTCATACTGGGAAGTAATATTATATTATATAATATATTTGAAGGCGGTCTTACTGTAAATAAATATTTAGAAGTTTTGGAAAACATTGTGCCCAAAATAGTAGAGAATGTGCCCCTAGCTCATCTTAATAGCTTATATTTGCAAGAGGACAGAGCTCCCGCTCACAATGCTCAAATTGTAAGAGCATATCTTAGCAATAATTTTCCTGGCCGCCTGATTAGAATACATGGACCTGTAAAATATCCACCCAGGTCACCCGATTTAACGGTTTTGGATTTTTTTTGTGGAGCTACCTAAAAAATTATATTTATACCGTCCAGTACCAAACGATGGCAGATTTAAGAGAAGCCACTGAAAGAGCCTTAGGGAATTACAGGCATGGCCTTTTATTATTTTAAATGCACTGAGGCGAATCAGAACAATGTGTGAAACATGTTTTAGGCATAATGGAGAACAGTTTGAGCAATATTTATGAGACAGTTTCCTAAATCATCAAATAATTGTAGCTTTTAATTTTTGAACGTATAACACAACTGAGTTAATTGTTATTTATATTTATAAAAGTTATTGTTATAGGTATATATTTTTAAAATTAGTGTTTTATATTTGTGAGAAGCTTGTGACAATTGTTTAATCTTAAAATTTATACTGTGTACCGTTTAAAAAAATGTAAATTTGTTGAAAAATGTAAATATTGAGCTTCACATTGAAAACAGCTATAAAGTATTATATATTTTTAAAAAGCTTGTGATAAACTTAATCATAATAGCTAAAAATGTATAGGGTGTCCCATTTAAAAAAATGCAAGTTTGCTCTTTTTCTCGAAAATATTTAAACATAGAAAAAATCTGACTAAGCCACTGGATTCTACGTGAAAAAAACTAATAAGTTCATTTTTTACCTTTTAATTATATATACAGGGTGTCCCACGACGAACCGCCGCGATCGATTTTTCGGAAAATAGACTTTTAAAAATTTTGAAAGTTTGGCGGTTTACTAAGGTCGATGGGGGCAATTCGGCTAAAATATTTTCAAGATGGTGGCACTTCCGGTTATACCGGAAGTTGATGTCAACTTGCTTATTTTAAATAGAATACCCTATATATTATTTCGATTTTAGATTTCACGCAAGAGTCTAGACATATTTCATGTATGATGTCCTATACCTAAGTCTAACCGTTTTTGACATATTTAAAATTTTATGTCGAAAATGACATTTGCAGGCCTAAACATAACTATCATATTCTCCTATATGAAAGCCTTTATTATATCATTGGGGTTACTTTCCTTATAGAAGGGGGGTCTACTCTAGTGGACTGTATTGATATTTTGATAATTAATAAATACAGGGTGATTAAAAACTAACTGTAAATATTAAATTGAAAAAATCGTTAAAAGACATTTTTTTCAAATGGAAACCCCCTATTTTTATAATTTTATCTTATTTGGCATTAAAAATAAGGGTAAGTTTGTATAAGGTTGTTTGTTCGGAAAATTTGTAGTTTTCGAAATATTGGCAATTTAACATTTTTCTTTTGTAAAAATGCTATGCGGCTTTTAAGTTTTGTTATTAGTTGGCCATGATAAGGAGGCGCGGCGAAAAAAAGACAATGGAGCACTACAGAAATGTCACTATTTCTTGCTATTTGACAATTACTTATTATTATTAATAATCATGCCGGGGCGATTAAATTATACGCACGAAGATTACTTAAATTTGTTTATTATCTATGGGGAATGTTACAAAGTTTTATCAAGAACATGCCAGACATTTGCTGATAGATATCCAGATAAACAGAAACCGTCGCGGAGCAGTGTTAAACGAATAATGGAAAATTTCAAAAATGTTGGTACCGTTAAGGCAAAAGTGCTTAAAAGAAAACCTATTCTTAATGATGAAAATGTCGAAATTTCAATTCTGGGATATTTTGCCGCATATCCTATGACATCGTTAAGACAAGTGGCTCTACAAACAGGAATCTCGAAGAGCTCAATACATAGAATTCTGTTGAAACACAACTTCCACCCTTATTTAATATCTTTGGTTCAACACCTAAGAGATACTGATTTGCCGAAAAGAGTGCAGCTTTGCGAATTTATTTTAACGATGACTCAAGACGACCCTAGATTTTTGAGCAACATAATTTGGACTGATGAAGCAAAATTTACAAAAAATTACCTTTTTAACAGACACAATTCCCATTTTTGGAGTGATTCAAATCCTCATGCAGTACGATCGCGCAATTATCAAGAAACCTGGAAATTTAACGTATATTGTGCTGTAAGAAATAATGGAATAGTAAAACTACATTCTTATCAAGAAAACTTAAATGGTAAGTAATTAATAATACAATGCAAATCATTTTAAATTATGTAAGTATTAACTTTGCAGGAGAAAGATATTTAAATATTTTAGAAGACCTAGAAAATCAATATTTAAGCAATTTATCTCTGGCGGAACACAGGCAAATTTTTTACCAACACGATGGCGCCCCACCACACAGGACCATTCCAGTTACCAACTTCTTACAGGCAACATTTTATGACAAGTGGATTGCCAACAATGGACCTTTCCTGTGGCCTCCTCGTTCTCCTGATTTGACTGTCTTAGATTATTTTATATGGGGAACGATAAAAAACATCGTTTATTTTAATCCAGTAACAACGATGGAGGACTGTATGGCAAGGGTAAGGGGCGCGTTCGAAACTTTATCTCCAGATTCAATTAGGGCGGCTACCCATAACGAACTAACCCGGAGATGCGAAAAATGTTTGGAAGTCCAGGGTGGAAATTTTGAACATTTATTAAAATACATAAGTTGTTTCCAAATTATTAAGATTTATGATTATTAATAATAATAAGTAATTGTCAAATAGCAAGAAATAGTGACATTTCTGTAGTGCTCCATTGTCTTTTTTTCGCCGCGCCTCCTTATCATGGCCAACTAATAACAAAACTTAAAAGCCGCATAGCATTTTTACAAAAGAAAAATGTTAAATTGCCAATATTTCGAAAACTACAAATTTTCCGAACAAACAACCTTATACAAACTTACCCTTATTTTTAATGCCAAATAAGATAAAATTATAAAAATAGGGGGTTTCCATTTGAAAAAAATGCCTTTTAACGATTATCTCAATTTAATATTTAAAGTTAGTTTTTGATCACCCTGTATTTATTAATTATCAAAATATCAATACAGTCCACTAGAGTAGACCCCCTTCTATAAGGAAACTAACCCCAATGATATAATAAAGGCTTTCATATAGGAGAATATGATAGTTATGTTTAGGCCTGCAAATGTCATTTTCGACATAAAATTTTAAATATGTCAAAAACGGTTAGACTTAGGTATAGGACATCATACATGAAATATGTCTAGAATCTTGCGTGAAATCTAAAAATGAAATAATATATAGGGTATTCTATTTAAAATAAGCAAGTTGACATCAACTTCCGGTATAACCGAAAGTGCCACCATCTTGAAAATATTTTAGCCGAATTGCCCCCATCGACCTTAGTAAACCGCCAAACTTTCAAAATTTTTAAGAGTCTATTTGCCGAGAAATCGATCGCGGCGGTTCGTCGTGGGACACCCTGTATAATAAGTTGCAGCGTAACAGAGTCCCAAAATGCAAAATTTTCAAAATCACCCCGTATCTAAAAAACTAACGGGGCTATGATTATTCTGTTTATGATATCGCTTGTTTCTCAAAAAAGTAACACAGTGCCGCGAAAACCGCAACCTTCTGTCTTTACTAATAACGCAGATAACCCGTAAAACATACGAAAACTGGACACCCTGTACAGGGTGTTTTCGAAGTACGGTATGTAACTCAAGGGAATGATTCCTTATGATATTTTAAGAGGAAAAGATATAAACATGTGTCCGGAGTTGCCCCGTTTTTAACATACAGGGTGTTGTTTAAATGAAATTTAAAATATTGAAGTCTGTGCTTGCTTCTTAATTGAATGTTAATCTCCCTACTAAGTTCGTCTTCACTTTCTCCTACATAGGCTATGGTTATCTAGAAATGTAAAATAGTGTGCTTCAACAACAATGGCCCAAGAACGGATCCCTACCCTAGGGAATACTAAAATTGTTTAATTTTAAATCACTTCTGAAATCTACCTAAACAATAACAAAAATGATCTCTACATTACCGTAGCGCACAAGCACAAGGTGCTACAATTTTTCTGGAAACCATATTAGAACTCATCTATTTGTGTATATTATATGTGATCTAAAGACGGAAAAAATGCACGAAAAATGTTTAAAAAAATACGCACTTTTTAAAAAAATGCAAAGATGTGGGTAAAATACGCAAGAATATTCTTTAAATATGCAAAGTATGGATTATTTTATAGGAATTATTGCATTAAAACTATTGTTGAAGGTTGGAAATTTTATTAAATATTAATAAATAGATATAAACCACAAATGTTTTTACAACTATACCTAAAATAATCATACCTTGTTACTGGAAGTTAGTGGTTGCAAGCAACTTTTTAATGATTGCTGCTGTTTTCCAGGCTTATCTAATTCACTGACATGCTTTGCAGTTTTGACGTGTTGATCAACAATGAATTTTTTCTTAGCGTAAATCTAGAACAAATACCGAAATTATTTTTGTTTCCCCTTATTTAAGCAATTTTACTTCCATGTACGAGCGGGGAAATACGGATACATCTCAAACTCGATGATATACAGGGTGTCTGTAAAAGGTCTTTACAAAAACCTACCACATATTCTTCAGACCAAAATTAGCCGATTTAAGTAAACTTACCTTAGTACAAAGTTGCTTAGTTTGGGCGCTAGACGGCGCTGAAGTGACAATTTTTAAATCATTTTTCTGGATTAATTTAAAAACTGCTCATACAATTTTGCCGAAGTTTGGTACGTTGGCATAGCTTTATGGGGCAAAAAAACCCATGTCACAATTCTGATTAATATTAGTCCATGGGCGTAGAACCTGGGTTTTTTACTAATTGCTTCTTTCAGATTTCTATGCCAATGGAACAAGGGGGGTTTGGGCACAAAATTCAGATGAACCAACTCATTTACTACAAAAAAGGTACTCTTGATTAGACTCGATTCCTGTGACGGTTTTCGAGAAATTTGCATTTTATTACTTAATACGTAGTAGTTTTTACCACGTAGTAGGTACTTGGGTTTTATATAATTTTTTTATTTTTGATTTCTACGCCAATGGAAGATAAGAGGTGTAAGTTTAAATTTAGATTAAACCAACTTATTTACTACAAAAAACCTCTTGAACAGTTTTCTTATCATCTGCTTTTTGTTCGCACGATATTTTGCAGGTATTTACAACACGACCTTACACCTCACAAATGATTGTTATTGTTGGTTATTATTAGTTTCATCTGACAACATTTAATATTGTTGCTAACGTTCAATCATTTTATCTGCTTGCATTAATTATTAGAAAACTTTAATTGTCGTGAATTATCATGGCAGTGCAATACACTAATGCAGAATATACCGATATGATATTAGTATTTGGGTATTTATTTCAAATTTCAAATTTCACAAATTTCACAAATCCAATACAATTACAACAATGTATACATCATTTAAGGAAACAACGTGTATCCGAAGATATGTGTGTGTTTCCCAAATGATATACAGAAAATTAAACGTTCTCTTAATATCTATATATCTTATATCACTACTAGTAGTAGAGTAAAACAGCATAAAAGAGTATCAAATAACATAACAAAAAAAAAACAAAGAAAAAAAAAATTTTTTTTTCTTAGATGGTCTTAAAGCCAGGAGATTTTTGTAGACAAAATATGGCAGTTGCCAATCAGCCATTCCTTGATTCGAAGTTTATCAGAATGTTTCATTCCTTTGTTACACAACACTTTAGGGATAATATTAATTATAATAGGACCTATATAGTTCAAATGTCTTTGCGTGACGCTAAAATGTTGAAATGGTATATAGAGTTCTATTCGACTCACTGCTCTAGTCACTATTGAATGGTCAATTATTTTTTTAAAAAGTTGATTTTGTACAGAAAAGATGATAAGACGATAGCAAAAAAGTTCTCTTATTTTAAGTTGTTTGGAAACTTTAAAGAGCTCATCAGTTGGATACCTTTTGCCATTGCCAAGGAAATGGTCAAGAATGTGTCTCTGTGTGTGTGTGAGTCTACTCCGAAAGGTTTTCAAATCATCTTATACCAAGCCACACGATGTTTGCTGCTGTTGAAAGACGCCTGCGGGAAAACAGCCAATTTTACTCCTAAAGCCATTGATAATGGAAGACAGCGTTTTGGAAGGGTTTCTGAAGTAGAGGAAGACATTTTAGAACGTGTTGCAGAAGATCCAGAAATAAGCACCAGGACGCTAGGTAGTGAAATAGGAGTGTTCAAAGATATTATTCATGAAGTACTTCAAGAACAGTTGCTATATCCATACCATAGGATTATTTTAGTCGGCTTGTTTATAGGCAGAGAGAAGAGATTGAAGAGAATCCCAACTTTGCCAACAATATTTTGTTGACCGATGAAGCATGTTTCACAAGAAGAGGGATTACAAATTTTCATAATGAACATGTTTATGCGGATGAAAATCCACATGCTATCTAGGTAAAACATTTTCAAAATGAGTTTAGAATTAATGTGTGGGCTGAAATAATTGGTAATCACATTGTTGGTCCTGTCATTATTCCACAAAGATTAACCGGGGAAATTTATTTGCAACATCTACAAAATACGCTGCCAGATTTGCTAGAAGATTTACTTTTACAACTTCGGATAGATGTGTGGTTTATGCACGATGGAGCTCCACTACATTTTGCATTAAATGTTAGAAACTTTTTGAATCAGCAATACCCAAATGAATGGATTGGTAAAGATAATGCGGTAATGTGGTTTACAGGACAACTCCAGATAACGCAGAACAACTATGGCAACGTATTCAAGATACAATAAAAATTCTTAAGGGCGATGAACAAGTTCTGCAAAGAGTGTGTTTTAATTTTCTTCGACGTATAAATCTTTGTATTTATGAAAACGGTGGACATTTTGAGCAATTTTTATGATATTTCTATTTATTTATGTTTATGATTTAGTTATTTTTTTCTTTTTTTGCAAAAACTAATATGTATTAAGTAATAAAATGCAAATTTTGTCGAAAACCGTCAGAGGAATCGAGTCTTATCAAGTACCTTTTTTGTAGCAAATGAGTTGGTTCATCTGAATTTTGTGTCCAAACCCCTCTCATTCCATTGGTATTTAAATCTGAAACAAGCAATTAGTAAAAAGTCCAGGTTCTACGCCCATGGACTGATATTAATCAGAATTGTGACATGGTTTTTTTTTGGCCCGTAAAGCTATGCCAACGTACCAAATTTCGGCAAATAGTATGAGCAGTTTTTGAATTAATCCAGAAAAACAATTTAAAAATTGTCACTTCAGCGCCTTCTAACGCCCAAACCAAGCTACTTTGTACTAAGGTAAGTTTACTTAAATCGGCTAATTTTGGTCTGAAGAATATGTGGTAGGGTTTTGTTAAGACCTTTTTACAGACACCCTGTACTAGCAGAGTCTAAAAAACGAATATTAATATTGTGCTGAAATTTTGGAAATGGCGATAAGACATAGCATTCTAGCCTCTAAAAATATTTTTGAGAATGCGACGTTGCCAATTCTACCTCTATCGGATATTAACTTTAGAATTTTAAATGCAACCCCTGTATATAATTCGATTTTTCTATTCTGCGGTTAATTCCGAGTAACTTTCATTAATCATATTCTTTATCTGTCTCCCATTGTTCTTTAGATATTAATTATTTTGTTATTTTTTGAGGCTCAAACAGGAATAAGTAACAAAAATTCAAATATGGTATAGGTATCTATGGATCTAACGAGCTCAAATTTTCGAAATACTTAAACAATATATACGTACTTATTTCTGTTTTATAAATAACTTGAAAAATATTTCATAGAGAGTGCTCAAGAACTATGCGTCGATACACCTTTCCGAAAAAGTACCAAAAGTCACTTGTTTCAAATGAAACCCCCTGTTCCCTTCTAAAAATTTTAAATTAGGTAATATAAATAGGTTGTCATGACACCAAGACAGGTTGGTTTCAGAAACAAGAAATATACGTGACAAGTAGGTATTTCTGTAGTGTATCTCTCATATATTGAGGGTGTATTTAATCGGCACAACAATCATTTTTGGGCTCAGGAAAATCGACATTACATTAAAGAAAGAAAATATCAGCAAAAAAGTATTTTAATGTATTTTGTTCGTTAATGTATGATATATTTCCAGTTTACATTTATGACGAAAATTTCATGTCCCAAAAATATCTAGAAATTAATTTACTAAATTAACTGTTTCCAACTTTTTGGATAATTTGCCGCTAAATGTCTCCCAAAGTTCTTGGTATCAATTGGATGGGGCTCTTGCGTATTGTACATTATAAACAGAGAGCTGAATTTATTGTTTAAAAATCGATTAATAAGACGTAATGATCCATTGGTTGGCCACGGCGGTCTCCAGATCTTACTCCCCTGGACAGGAGCGGATGGGCAGCTTTGAGGCGGCCCGGGAAAACTTTTATTCCACCGGCCCATCCACATTGATACTTACTTTACTGGTCTATAACTAAGACTACTTCCACACACCTCTGTAAAAATAACATTGTAAAAAAAATAGGATATAAATAAACCTTTAATTTTTTCATAAAAACAATGCGCTTATATTGATTAAAAATATTTAAAAAACTACACTTAGAACTAAAAACGTTATATACTTTAAAATAAAAAATATAAAAAATTTAAAATGGGCATAAAGCATGAAATTAACAAATAAACCTAGTAGTATAAGAATGACCTCGATGACTAAGTCATTGGGCTAATAATAGAATAGGAACAACACATTTCAGATCTAAAACTAAAACAAAACAAAAATCTTTTTGAGCAGTTCAGATAATAAATTAGGAAGACGACAAGACGTTATGGTAAAACGTAATCAAAACATTCTAAACAGCAACAATAAATTAATAAATAATAATTAATAGGTAAATGATCTAGAAAGTAATTGGCTGGTTGTAGCCAATCTATTGATAATTTCATCATTATCTATTTTGGATAAAAAACACTTTTCATTATTCATAAGCATGAACGATTCAAGCCTTTCGTCTGACAAAGAGTTCCGTAAACGATTTTTTATGTATTTTAAAACAGAAAAAGATCGCTCACATGCTACCTGCGATATAGGAAGAGTTAGTAAATATTGATAGGCCGTAACTAAAGCCTGAAATGCACCTTGATGCATATTATATTTTACTATGGTTAAGTAACAGCATACCATACAATTTTTGCAGCTTCTGCAATTTCCCTTTTCTTTTTGCTCAGAAGGTGCTAAATTGATTTGTGTGTCACATTCTTCCTGTTCTTCCTGGTCTTTATCTTCTAAAAAAGTGAAATTATAAAAATCACTAATTGTGAGTTTAAAGTTTAAAGTTTAAAGTCATTGCAATCCAATTGCTAGCAAAATTATGTAACTTAAATGACAACAACTTTTCAGAAAGAACTTTCAAAGCATTTGTTGGTACTTCCGATTCTTTAATTTGTTCGAAATGTTGCGGACTGAGGACCGCCATATCTCTGCAAATTTCCATGTTCTTACCAAATCTTCTTTTAATATATTCTACAGCAGTGTCCATTACGACATTAAAAATGGACACTTTGAAGGCTTCACTAGGGTTATTCGGCCTTTCATCTCTTGATTTTTCGTCAAAAAACTTCTTTGTTCTTGGTGTCCTTTTTTCGGGAAAACTATTCTCAATTTCGACTTCAAGATTTCTGCTAATTAACTCATTCTGTCCCCACGATATGAATTGATTAGCTTTTTGAATAATATAGTCTACATTCCTCTGATGAGCTTCCAACTGTTTAGTAGCATTTTGAACCATAGACATGCATTTTAGGAGGTCCATACCTGCTGTTTGTAGGTATCGCGACAAAGGTCCAGTAACGGAAAATAAATAAACAAAAGTATCTATTAAAATGTTTTCATATTTTAAAATTTCTTCTTTATAGTTATTTGCGGTAGCTCGTAGATCACTTAAAACTTTTTTATTCGTTTCAATCAACTCCAAAGATTTAATCAAAATAATATAGAGACAAGACTCAAAATCATTAGAACTTCCAAAAATCTTAGTTAAAGCCATTTCTTTGGCCCACAATCTTGTCTCGCCAATGCTTTGAATTCTTTTCTTTTTTGCATCATGCGAGACCATTTTCCATATTTGCATCCTTTTATATAGTTATTGGGATTCCTACAAATTTCTCGGTAAATTGTTCCATGATGAAGCGGTATGAAACTTGACCATCCCCATAACATTGTATTATAAAAACTCTTTGTTCAGTAGATAGCATTTCTACTTAAATAATAACTTCATTAAATAAAGACATTGACAACAAGTACCTATCACCTTAAGTGTCATTATTATTTTAACTAGGTCCACCAGTCAGATGTGTGCCAGCGAATACTTTTTGGGAAATAATTTTTACATAGGTAAACCTTTTAATGAATTGTTCTACTTCGGTTTGTTGTGTAGAAAACACATTCATTAGGAGTGGATTTTTTTCGTATCTTTCAAAATAAAGTATGTTTACTCTCAAAATAACATTTTTGCAGTTTTTACCCACCCTGTATAAAAAAATTGAAGTTTCTTATGATGAATCGTATTTTCTAGACAAGCAAAAACGTTTATTAAGAGTGACTTTTTTTCGTATCTTTCAATTTTTAGTCCATTTATCCTCTTGTAAATCCCATCCGTGGACATCTCGGTGGACATACTGTATAGATACCTACAGTCTATTTCTTAATGCGAGAGAGTAATAAATCATTATGGAACTATAAAACCCAGTGGTCTTCGCCGTATTCCAAAGGCGTAGTCCAGTTATTATTTCATAGTATAACATTCGGAGTTGCAAAAATAGTTGAAATGTGTTCGAATATGATTGGAGTCGGACAGTCAACAATATACCGACTTGTGCACGAGGATAAACGCGGCCTCATCAGATCACCAAAGAGAAGTACAGGAAGAAAAGAAACTGTAATAAATGAGGATGGAAAGACTGCCATCAGAAGAATCATACACTCGTTTTACTTAAAAAAGGAAATACCTACTTTGGACAAAATAATGTCTGAAATGAAAAAGGATGATTTCATTCCACCCATGGGTAAGAAGAAACTATGGAAAACTTTGAAGGAGATAAATTTTTGTTATGAAAAAATTCGAAACAAAAAATCACTTTTAATAGAGACAGACGAAATCATCTGCTGGCGCCGACGATATTTGAGTGCAGTTAGACAGTTTCGAAAGGAAAACAGGAATATCTATTATGTGGACGAAACTTGGTTAATATGGCAGGATAAACATATAAAAAGCGTAAGGCAAGCTTTCATGGAAGGATGGTCCACTGGAATGAAAGCACCCTCGGGAAATGGTAAAAGATTAATAATTACTCACATTGGTAGCAAAAATGGATTTTTAAGTGCGTCGAACATTTGATTGAAATAGAAGAAAGAATGTGAGAAGCTGATAACATGCTAGAAAACACTGTAGAGCCCCTCATTATTTCTCTGGACCCCAACGACGATAGTTCATCGGACTACTCGAAACATGATGACTAAAGTTTAAAAATTAAGTTGTTGTATTTTACATAGTAGACCTCTTTTTATAAATATTAATATTTAAACGACCTGTAGTAACGCCGCTAGTACGACAGGTAGATTTCATTTCATTTACCCAACTGGTATTTCTATTATATGCTAATTAGGGTGACCCTAATTTAGCACCGATTCGGAATGTGTACGTCTTAAACATCTGAAATACGGAATTTTTAAAAACTATTATTGCGATTTACCTAAAATTTATAATGCAACCTTTAAGCTGTCCACTCCTGTCATTGCAAATTTACATTTTATTGCTCTCTCGCATTAAGAACCAAAGTATACCATATTTGATTTTTTGTTTATCCTTTTTTTGGCCGCAAAAAATAACAAAATAATTATTATTCAAAGAACAATGGGAGATTACTTAAAGCATAGACCAACCTACATAGACTGCTCATGTAATGCTTTCAATTTACCGCTCATGCGAATGGACCTCTAGACATGTATGCGTAAATTTAGTTTGGACCGCAAAAACCAGTAGTAAAAAGTCGCTACTGTCGTCCATTAATTCCACCTGAGTGTAGCAAGAAACGCACGTGTTTTACAGGCAGTTGCCAGATTGTGCTTACCGTGGTTGAACTCCGAATGGTTGTAATTGAATAGCAATACTCAAAATATTTTTAAATGCATACATTTTATTGTTTAAATTTACAAAAGCTTGGGTACAAAGCCAAATTCGTCCTTGTTATAAGGATTCTAGAAAAAAAATATTCTTAGAAAAGATATTAATCAACATTACAGAAATTGCTATAAATAGCTTTGACAACCGTGTTCGAGCCCTTCTTAACTTGGTCACCGTTTGGTGTTGCCGCGCCTTGCTTGCACTTGCAAACCGAAAAAAGGATCGATTCCGCGTGTATTTACTGAATTTAATAGTTTTACCTGGGTTTCGAATAATTTGTATTAATTTAGCCGCCAATTTTGTGTTATACTATGAAATGCATTTAATCGAATTTCTCTTTGTGGCATCGTGGTTAGTTTTTGAATAAACATTGTGTTTATATTTAAGAGATTTAGATGTATTTATTTAGTAAAATATTCTAAAATTTATTAATTATTTAGGTACCTACAGATTAGAAATCTAAATACAAAAACAGCGATTAGTGAGATATTTCCCTTTTTAAATATGGTGTACGTATAATATGTTTCACAATAATTATGTTTATGTTTATGGATATATGCATTTTTTTAGTGAAATTCTATTACTTATAACGTTAAATGTTTCTTATTACATCGTTGCTTTTTCAAAAATAAACATTAATGTATGTATTTAAAAAATATAATTTTCCTTCTCAAAAACTAAAAGTTAGCGCTTTGTTCAAAATAGTACAAATCACTACGCTACTTCTGTATTGAAGAGAAGAAGAGGGCGAACCGGAAAAGTATTCGGTAATGGTTTTGTTTTAGTTGGTACTTACCTTCGAGCACATTGTGCTCGAAGGTACTTACTTACATAGTTACCACGGTGTGTATAAATCTTGTTTTTTTCAGACTCAGATATTCGGATAAAATTGATACAGTACAGGGACATTATGCAATACCCATCCTAGAGCTCATTGCAAGCCACTTTTCATCTCCAATAATATACTATATAATAATATACCCTTGAATGCTTACTTATGTTAGAAACTGCATACCTTATCCATTAAAACTCATTTTTCTAATCACCAGCAGATTAATTTTACAAGACAGACGGACAATATACCTCTACCAATTCCTCGCCTGAGCCTCATTTATAACACTGGGGAACAAATTTCAACTTTTTTTTTGTTTCCTGAACAAAACCTATTTTTTTTTAATTTTATTCCCGTGTCCAACCTATTTACGCTATTATCAAAAACAACAGATGTTAAATAGTGACAAATACGACGCCATTTAAAATTTTTTTAAATGTCATTTTACGATCAGATTTCAAAAACATACAGTTGTTGATAATTATTTTTAACCATACCTATTTTTCATTCGTGTGGTTATGAATGAGGGTTGCTATTTAAAAAATCCAATATATCGTCGTATCTTTCAAATTTGTGAACCTATATATTTTTTGACATCAAATTTGGCTTCCTTGCGGAAAATTATAAAGAAATGTGTAATTTGTTTTTTAATATAGTCGGCATGAAAATCTCCAATCGGGCGAGACACTTAAAAAAATGTCCCTGTACCTAAAAAAGACGTACTATTATGGTGATTCAATATGATCTTGGCTATTTTGTAGTTCGATATTGTTTATAATCTTATTCTGATGTTTCACTATTTTTTGTAAATTTGTTGCATTTACTACTTATAATCACCATCTTCTACTGTAACTATCCCTGCTGATCATCTAGATGACAATGGTTTATTCTTAAAGTAGGTAAATAGTTTGCATGTACAAAATTTGTACTATTACTACTATTATCAATGAATAGGTACGTCTTGTCTTAAAATATTTATATTGTTTTATTTAAAAAATTACAGAACATGGAAAACGGGATGGGACGCATACATCAAAACTTTTGTTACGTGATTAAAAGATAAAAATACCTGATAAAGGTAACATGATTGGTTGTAGCTGATGGTAGCATATCAAGTTATAAAATAAATAATAGTATGTAGATACATATTATAACCAAGAACGGAAAAAAAAACATGACTATAACAAAATCATCATTTATTCCTATTTATTTTAGGCAACTTGCACAATGCGGCAACATCCAATTTCTTCCTAAATTCCCCGAGTCGCACCCAAGCGGCAGAGCGTTGGTAAGGTTGTCTGACGAGATGGCTCGTTTCTTATGAATGGGAAATAATTTAATTTTCAAGGTTTCTGCCCTAGCGCATTCACCCTAATTGCCTATTTAGAGCGGTAAAATTACCCGTAAGGTGATACGTCTTTGTAGGTTGGTCTATGCTTAAAGTTAGTATACCGCAGAGGTAGAACTGGAAACGCCGCATTCTCAAAAATATATTTAGAGGCTAGCATCAGTGGCGTATTTAGGATTGTGACACGGGGGGGGGGGTCCATCTATCTTTCTTAAAAAAATGCGCCGCAGGCAAAATTTTTTTAGGTGCCACGCCCTTTTTTGGACTGTCTAAACTTACAAAATTTTACATTTTGATAGCCGGCTCAAAAAAAACGTAGAAATAAAGCAATTTTTAAATATAAACGCCAATATTTGCGTTTGAAATATTAGTTTTTTGAAGGTATGTATAACGGTATACTATTTTACTCACCTGAATTAGAAAACACGGAACAGAAAATAAAATTCAACAATTATTAAACTAAAAGACTGTGGAAATCCCCAAACATCTGGAAAATTTGAAATAATGTTTCATGTTATTTATTGCAAATAAATGAATGTGAATATCAGTTTTCTTTACTACTGAGTCCACGGGGGGGGGTCCAGACCCCCCGGACCCCCCCCCCCCCCTAAATACGCCACTGGCTAGCATGCTATGTCTTAATCGCCATTTCCAAAATTTCAGCATGATATTAATTCGTTTTCTAGATTCTCCCAATGTGCCATTGAGTTTGAGATAAGTAACAGTAAAAAAAATCAAAAATAAAATGTTGACAATAATTTACGTTAGGTTTTAATTTAGTTGGAAAAGATCCTGGTATCAGAAAAAATTAATATTTTTGGTTTGACAATCGATAAAACTTACCATCTTTGAGCACACCGTGCAAAAAAAATATTCCCCATCCACTCTAAGCTCTGGGTACGGTTTGATCCACATTGGATTACACTTCACTTTGGACATTTTTTAAAATGCAAATATTACGAACTACTAGCACGTATAGTCTTAACAGTATTAAGTTTGAAACTAACCTATATACCTGCGTGTAGAAACCGTAATGGGGTGCCTTCCTTAATGACATATTAGTTTGTAATATTTCCAAGAATAATATTAATCTAGATAAAGGAGTAACAAGGACTAAAATTTCCGGCAGCTCCACAAAATATGCTAATAAATGCACCAGGTATTAAAAATATGCAAATTGAACCGAAATTACCAAATAATGCAGAAATTGCATTAAAATGCAATTTGCATATTATCCGCCCTTTAGTGATACCGTCCGTTTTATTTATCGTCTTTTAATTCTTATGATTTCGGAGAAAACCATACTCATTTCCTTGTCAAGGGCATCAACAATATGCCTTCCTATTAAAAAACAAATTATAATTTAATCTATTAGTGGGATCAAATTGTCAGTTGAGGTAAAACAAATTAGATACAAGTATTTTTCAACGATAATGTATAGGTAATAAGATTTTAGATAACATACGACTGAAAGTCCAGGAAAATATGACAATGGCAAGTTGGAAAAAGTGGCCGCCATTTTGTAATGTCGATTTTTTTGTACATAACTTGAAAACTACGTATTTTTGAGAAATTTTCAAGAGACGCTTTTTTAGGGAAATAAAAAATTATAAAAACACTGCTTTTGCAAAAAAAATTCTTTAAAGAGCCATTAAAAGCAAAAATTACGAATATATATTTTTTAAAAGAGTAATTTTTAACTAGATAAGTGCCAATAATTTTAATAAAAAGTTCATAATATACAGGGTTATTCACGTTATTCGACACGACATAGGTATTATAGCTAATATATTTGTTTCGGATAAAAAAAAATTGCGGAGTGAATAGGGACCTATTAAGGGTACATTTTAAAATTATTTTAATAACGTAAAGGTTGTCCCAAAAGCACGAAACGCATCAAAGTTGTATTTTTTTAAATGGAATGTCCTATACAGGGTCGTTGGTATGTATGGAAACGGTCGATTATTTCTTAAAGTACAACAGCTAGCAAAAAATATTTAAGACAAAAGTTTTAGGGTTTTTTATAGTCTATCAGAATTTTAAAAAGTAAGGTTTACAGGATGAGGCAGAAAGCCGTAAAGAAATAGAGTTACTTTTTTTAATGGACTACCCTATATCTTAGAATATTTTTGGATTTTGCATAAAATTACAATTATTTTTTATTAAGTGCATTATAGGTCTAAACCTAATAGTTTCTGAGAAATTGAGTTTTGAAAAATGACATTTTTGAATTTTGACAGCTTCTAGCATTCTAACGGTACGTCTTAAAGTAAAACGGCTTACATGTCCCTATCTTAGTTTTTAGGTCTCTTTCTAAAAGTGTCAACTTCCGGGTTATCCGGATGTAGCTTAAAAGCCGGAAATATAGTACTTCCGGTTTAACCGGAAGTTGGTATTTTCGGGAAGATAAAGATAGGGATATGTAAGCCGTATTGCTCTATAGCGTACCGTTAGAAAGCTACAAGGTGTCAAAGTTCAAAAATGTCATTTTTCAAAAGTCGATATCTCGAAAGCTATTAGGTTTAGACTTATAATGCATTTAAGAAAAGATAGTTGTAATTTATGTAAAATCCAAAAATATTCTAAGATATAGGGTGTGCTTTAAAAAAAAAAGGTGGCTTTATTGTTCTACGGCTTTCTGACTAATCCTGTAGGTATACTTATCTTTTTCTAATTCTAATAGGCTTTACAAAACCATAAAACTTTTGTCTTAAATATTTTTTGCTAGCTGTTTTACTTTAAGAAATAATCGACCGTTTCCATACATACCAACGACCCTGTATATTATTTTATTTTCGGTTCCTACGATCAAAATAAAAATGAGTTTCATTGGGGTTTATTGTAGTTAATCTCTACGGTTTTTGAAATATTTCGTGTTTTGCGAAAGTGTAGTAACAATTTCACTGATTAAATTCTCAATATGTATTTTCTTTTTCAAACCGGATTCACACTGGAGTCTAGTAACTGATTATGTTTTATGTTGCACTTAATTCACTTGTGCAAAAGTTCGACAATATAATTACAATTTTGAAATGATAATAACTTGTTTAAATTAAGTGTAACACTCTATATTTTATATCAGCAATAGATGTAAAATTTAATTGTCTATCGAAAGGGATTAAGTTTTCCTATAGCCAATTGCTCACTTTTTATAAAAAATGCAAATATTCATAATACAGACTGATTTTAACCAATTTAATATTAATCAAGTCATCTATGGCATTTTGACAGATCAGAATCACATTCCCAGGATATCACGTATGGACCGATAGACCCACTGCCCGTCGCGGTGGCACGGCCGTCCTTATCCGTAAAACCATAGCCCATGACATTCTGACCCCCCCTCAAACCCAGAACTTCACATTGTCTAGTATTCTGATCCACACAAGACACAACGGCACAATCACTTTTCACTCCTGCTACAAGCCCCTCAAGACCCAATGACACAACAAGACCTGACAACCATCATCCCCCTTGACAGTAGGACGGTGGCGATGGGGGACTTTAACGCAAGGCACCACTTCTAATCGCCGCAACTGAGGCTCTGGGAGTGGTCATAGCGGCCCCCCCAATGCCAACTTTCTACCCAGGTAATACAGACATTTCCCCAGCACACTAGACCTAGCACTACTATAAAACATAACCTTACACTTCGAAATCACCTCCTTGCAGAAAGGATCCACTAATCACAACCCCATCATTCTGAATCTAGGCAATCACCCCCCTCCTACATATAAGCCAGCACCATCCTTAAACCTCCTCCCCAGACCCACTCCATACCACACCACTCTCCTCCCCCCTCACCTCCGACAACTCATCATTGACAAACACGGAGCACGCCGACACTACCAGTACACACGATATACCCGAGACAAATACGCTTACAACGTCCTAAACAGACAGGCAACAACAGCCCTCCGTAAATTCAAACAAACCCAATGGGCCAACAGACTCCGCAAACTCAACCCCCAAGACAATAGCATCTGGCGAATGCAAAAGCCCTCCGTACTCAATCCACCCCCAAAATTCCCCCCATTCACTCTGCACAGGGTATCAAATACGTAGAAGCAGACAAGCCGAAAGCCTTCGCTGACACATAAGAGAGATACATCAGGCTCAACGATAAGCATGACATACACCCTGATCATGAACGACTGGTGGAGCGTACCGCCAGAATAATCAGATGCTCCTTCGAAACAGAGGATATCCTCAGACCAGCCTCCCCCCGCGAAGTCGCTGACATGATTCGCTCGCGCAAATCCAAAAAAGCCCCCGCGCAAATCCAAAAAAGCCCCAGACCCCGACAAGATCTCAAACAAAATCCTCAAATTTCTCCCACCCAAGGGCTTGGCAATTATGGCATCCATCAAACTCTAGAATCCGGCGTCCCTCAAGGCACAATCCTCTCCCCCATATCTTTTTAACATTTACATACACGGAATTCCCAAAGCCCCCGACAGTACCCTAGGCCTCTATATTGATGATACCGCCTTCGTCGTAAGGTCACTGAGTCCACGCATAGTCACGCGAAAACTGCAAGAAACAGCGACGTCCCCTGGCGCGAGACAGTAAAATACCTCGGTATCACCCTCGACAAAACCCTCCATTGGCGCCCCCATATTCAGAACACCGCCAACAAAGCCAGACTCCTCTATAGCCAATTATACCCACTGCTTAATCGACGCAGCGCCCTCAGTCATAAAAACAAAATCCTTCTCAGCTCCAACTAACCTCAACCGTCTCCAATCCCTTGAAAATCGTTACATTCACACAACCATGGACATCCCATAGTTCATCTGTAGTAGATCTACACCGAGATATCAAACATACCCCCCCCCACCCCCCACCCAATACCTCCGTGAAAGAGGAACTAAAATCCTCAACGCCGCCCTCACAACCCGCTCATCAGACAAAACTCCGACTATTGCATGGGTGCCCCGCACCAACACAAACGTCCCCGACACCAACTCCTTTAGGTGTAGCCACACACACCACCTCTCCCTCAGTGCCCCCAGATATTTCTCCCAAAACCTTCTAAAAACCCATATAGCCGACTCCATGTAAACAGCGGAGTTTGCTGTTAATGGTGAGACCTTGCAGAATGGACCACAGGGGGGCGAGGCAGGCACGCCTAGGAGGAGTAAGCGGAGATCAGAGCTCATAATAGCTCTGGCGCCCGATAACTCCTTCAAGGTGGGCTCACCTTACTACTCAAACCCCTTCCCATTTCCTTATTAGAGTTTTAGAAGATTTGTGCTTTACCTCTATCATATCTATGGTATGGTAACAAAAAGTGTAAATACTTACATCCATAGTACTTTCTGTTTCTTTCCCTTTGTATTTATCAAGCAAAAAAGTCATTCGCTTGTAAGCAAACCATCGACTGACATATACTTTATCCGCTGCAGCTCCCATCACTGACTTTTGCCTTTCGCGCCGAAAAGACGCCATTAGCGATTCCATTTTTTTCTTAACTTCAACCGCACCGCATCCTAAACATAAACCGATCGACGTCCATGTTTCATTTTTAACAGTGTTGTTTTTAAAATCCGGATTCTGCGGGTCCCATAAACAGGGATTCTCTCTGTATAAGTCTATAAATTCCAATATTTTGTCTGATGTCCACTCCATGTTGTAAATTTGTAGCGCGGTTGAACTCAACAGCGAGCGAACATGTAGACCGTGAAATCGTGACGCTCGATAACTGGTCCGCCGATCCTTGGCGACAGTGAAAACAGGGCGAGCGAGCGTCCGTTGGCTTCATAACAGAACCGATCACTGCCGAACGAATATTTGTCGGCAGTGCGTCACCTTTACCCTCATATACACTGCTCAAATGAAAGAAGATATTCAGCCCTATGATCAAACACACAAGTTAACTTTTAACATACCAAAAAAAGCCTACTTGTTAATTTTTCACTGTGGTTGATAGTTTTTTTAAATCAAATGATAAGTTCATATTGGTTTGTTTTTAGGTTTATTGGTTTATGTGTTCGTTCTTTATTTAGCGTTATTGTGTTTGTAAAAGAAGGCAGTCAGAACTAATATGCATATTATTATATTAAAAATAGAATAAAAAATGTTCCTATAACTAATATTAGTACCTAGATACTATTTATAAAATTATAGGAAATTGGTGAATGCACCGAAACCATTTTCTCAGAGACCAAAAGCAGATTTTTGGTGGTGGTCGAAGGCCCTGAATTTTTTATTCGAAAGTTAGCAATCCTACCACCACGCCATGGATAATTGGACATTTTTAATGTTCGGGTAATATATATGGTCTACGCGGCTAATATGGCACATCAACGTCTATCCGAAATGAATCGCTGCAGTGTGTCAAATTTGTGCGTTAGCCTAGGGCGCATTCACGATTGACGTCGGACGTTCGTCGGATGCGCACCGATTGCACACGGCGATGGGAAAATTCGTTCACGGTTGTACCGGGTAACATTTATACTCGTTCACGGTTGTGGATAACTTTTACCGAACGAAACAACTTTTTAACCAAGTCGGGAGACGGATAAAGTTTGTCCGGCATGCGCAAATGTATTGCTTATTGTTTATGGTGAAAGTTAAAAGTTAGGTTGTTTTTAAAATAAAAGTTTTTTGGGCGCGCCAAAACTTTTTGAGAATGTCGATTTCAAAAGAAAGCCACAATTTGCTCAAAAGAGTTTTGTTGCTGTCGCATTCCAAAATTGAAAAATATAATTTGACGTTTGTTCGGGTTGCTCTCGGCGCATGCCCTAGCCGTTCACAGTGAGTAGATCTTTTTGTTTCGTAGATAGCAACTGGATGGACGTCGGTTAAATTTTACCTGGGTAATATTTACCAATTTGGTGAAAACTATGAACGCGCCCCTACTGTTATATCTCCCCCTGCGACGTCAGTCACATCTTACCGTCCATGGTATATAAACCCGTTCGTGAGTAGCGAATGTCTATTTTAACGGTTTCGGATCTAATCTCTCGGTAAGTTTGTTAGTTTTATATTAATTTAAAGCATAGACAAATTTGAATTTCACCCTTACAAGTTAGCATATATGTTCTTAGGTAAATACTTGACCATAAGGTTTTGATTGTTTTCATTTTAATTTTGAGGTTATAGATTAGAATTGTTAACAGGTGCTCGGCGATCAATATGGCCTACCATATTTAGGGACTAAACAAATGGGCTCTCTCAAAGCTTCTAAAGTGTAGACTAAGGCGTTTAGCGGCAAAAGACGCAACCATTGCGGTAGTTACATGCGCCAAGTTAGGAGGGAAGCCTTGTTTACCTGCTGAAATCAAAAAAATGCTTGTATTTTATGTTCTAACAAGGGAAGCAAAGTTTTTTGGTTTGGTACGAAAAGATGTTATGACTTTAGCATACCAACTTGCAGTTATAAATAACATCCGCCACTCCTTTTCTGCTAAGAACTAAAGCGCCGGAAAGGATTGGTTAAAATCCTTTTTACCACGTCATCCTCAACTGTCTTTTCGTCGCCCAACAGGGACATCGCTTGCTAGAGCCAAAGGGTTTAACAAGGAAAGTGTTGATGCGTTTTTCAGTATTCTTGAATAGCTAATGGAGCAGCATAAATTCACAGCAGATAGAATCGATAACGTTGATGAAACGGGCATTAGTATAGTACCGTCACAAATGCCTAAAATTTTGGGACGTAAGGGTAAAAGGCAGATTGGTACCCTAACATCTGCGGAAAGGGGTTCCCTTATCACATGCGTAATGTGCATGAGCGCAGGAAAATCGTTTGTGCCGCCATTAGTGATGTTTCTTATGAAAGGGGCACCTCCAGGGTTGATACATGAATGTCATCCATCTGGCTGGATCCTACTTATTCTTAATGGGCATACCACTCATACCAGAAACTTGGACGTAATTGATCTAGCCCGCCAGCACCATGTCCATCTGCTTTTAATTCCACATTCCACCCCATTTTAGTCACAAGATTCAACCGCTGGATAAATCATTTATGGGACCACTGAAGAAATATCTGGCTGATGAAGTTCGATGCTGGATTAGAATAAACATGCGACCTGTGACTCAGTACGATATAATGGACGTATTTGGTCGTGCTTATTTACGTTCCCAAACTGGAGAAATCGCCGTTAGTGGTTTCCGGGAAACCGGAATATATCCTTTAGATAAAAGCGTGTTCAAAAAATATGATTTCATAGATGGAAATGACAGCATTACCAACGAAGAAACCAGAATACCAATTTCCTCTGCATTGCCTACCAATAATTCTAAATCAAAACACGTCATGATTGACTTCTATAATAATGGAACTAATACAGAAACACTACAGCCTTTGCCTTGTCCACCAACTTTAATGCAAGCTGATTCAAATCCTTTAGTCAAACCTTCGACATCTACCACTGATAATGAAGCTGTTTTAGAAATACCACAGCCAGTATAACTTTGAATACATTAATTAAACCTGTCTCTCCACAGCCGTCGACGTCTAAAACTGATAACTTTGTAACGCCTGGTCTTATATCTCCGATACCTGAAATTCCTCCCAGAAAAGTCAGCAATCGTGGTCGCAAGGGCACCAAATCTACATTATTTACTGGATCACCGTATAAATTAGAACTTGAAGAGTCACTAAAACAGAAGGAAGCGGCATATGGTAAGACTGGCAAGGAAAGCACTAAAGAGCAAACGAAGAAATTAAGAAAAATCACCAAAAAGTAGTTCCAGCTCAGAAGAAGATGGCGAACTTGCTTACGACGATAGTTCTTCTGACGATATCTCCGATAATTGTGAGGGTTCAGAGGACACTATATGTTTGTACTGTGAATGCCGATTCCTAAAGGATACCAGGGGTGAAAATGGGTACAGTGTGTTTATTGCCATCACTGGGCTCATAAGGAATGCGCTGGTGCAGAGACAGACATATTTATATGTGACTTTTGCTTGGAAAAATAAAATTCCGGATATTCTTGAATTTACCTGTTTTGGGGTAGGATAATATGGCCCATCGTATTAATGACCAATATGGACCAGGGCTATATTACCCTACCATGTTTAATTATACTCTTTTTGTAAAGTTCTAAAAATTGTTCTTTTTCGGTTGAATTTTTAAAATGTTGTTCGTTTATTCGGCGTAATATAATAGCAGACATGATACAACTACAGAAGATATGATATCGCGCAGGTGGGCGTGTCTTTCGTGACGTCAGGCAGTGATAAAAGGCGGCCATATTCCTGTTGTTTACATACGGTTTTGGTGTACGAGTCGGTCTTTTTTAAATTATAAGTGTCCTTTAATTATAAAAAATGAGATGTGCGGTTGTAAGGTTGATAATCAACGAAGAGTTTTACGCCCGGTATAAAGTTTTTTAGTTTCCCAAAGGACAAGGAATTGCAAGCTGTTTGGAAGCATGTGTGTAAACGCAAGGATAAGTTTATTATTAAAAATGCCCGTGTTTGCTCGAAACATTTCAGTGACGATGATTATGCACGTAATTTAAAACACGAATTGTTGGGATATATACACCTAACAGTTTTCGGCCCCTAAGAGAAAACGCGGTACCATCAAAAATCTTCCAAACATGTCGCGAGGAAAAGGTACTTCTGGTAGAGTGGAGCGCCAAGAAAAAAGACAACAACAACGAATGGTTGAAAATATTGTAAAGGGGTAAGTCAATTTTTTTATTGCCGTGCATGTTCATGTTAGTAAATTCGCTTGAAATTTGGTGAATAGGTTTTTACTGTAATATTCCCTGATTGCGACTTACATATTTAAATATAACTGTGTTGGTATAATAGGTATTATTTATTTGTTTGTCCTTTTCGTATACGATTTTTCTATTTTGTATTATTGTATTATTTGTACTATTGATTAGTTTTTATAATAATTTAGGGGCATTTCTGTCAGTTTTTATATACTTTTTTTATTTATTAATTTGACTATTGTGTATAGGGTTTGTATTTTTTACATGATTAACTCCAGTTTTTTTGAATTTATCGTTTGTAGGTTAAATGTTTCGAATAATAATAGTGGTGATGGTACAAATAATTTCCTCTGTGGTGATGGTCCAAGCAGTTCTCGTCATAACATTTCCGAGCAGGTCTTGAGTGAATGGACTCAAAATGTTGGGTAAATATAGCTAGTTGCTGGTGATAATAATAATTGCAAATTGAGATGTGCAATTTGATTTGAATTTATTGTGATAGAAATTAAATACTGATTCTTTTAGAGTTAATACCGATGCAGATGAGCGAGATGAAATAATAGTCAAGCTTAAGAAAATTAATTTTTGAAAGAACGGCAACATCATATTGGAAACTCTTTAGCGAAGAGCAGCTAAAAAAATTAGAGGGCTCAAGAACTCGCCTCCGATGGACAGCTGATGATATTTCTAAGGCTATAGTTATTTATTCCTCTGGCCCAAGAGCTTACAGATTTTCTATATCTAAATAACTATTTGGTTTATATAAATTTACAGTAGGCTCTAGAAACGGTAATTTTGTGGCGTTATTTTGCAATTTTTTTAAAGGGGTAATATTTGTAATAGTTATAAATTCAAACTAAGTGGATCGAACATCTCAAACAAAGAGAAATAAATACATGAAGTAGACTATAAGATTATTAATTATTAACCCTTTTTAAAATTTTTGTCATTTACAATTCACAATAATTTATAACGAAACAATTTTGCTTCTTATTTTAAAAATAGGTAAATTTTGTAAATTTTTAAGAAATCTAATCCAAATTGAATATTAATTCATGTGTGTTTGTGTATATTACAAATTATTTTTTGTTGTTTTAATGTCTTGTGGTATATTGCTATTGAAAAATAAATTATTATTTTGAAAAAAATGCAGATTTTTCTTGACAGACATTTCCGACTCAATATCCTATATTCCACATTATCATTATACATATTTATTTCTTGTATTCAGTCCATGATTATTGGTTTCTTTGCGGTAAGGTATCTATAACGAATATCTAATAGTTCAGCCTCTTTAAAAAACATGTTTTATTTTTACAATTACAACTACTACTCTTCCACGTCTACCCCTTTTAAAATTTAATGGAAATTTAATAAAAATTTCATATAAATTCGCCTTTTAGTGCCGTAAACTTCACGTTGCCATATAGTTCGCGCGTTAAATTCAAAAAATAGCTCACTGCGTGACGTCACGAGCCACCGCGCACGCCGTTAGTATCATATGAATAATAGCAGATAGGTTAATTGGCTGAATTACGCCATTAAGGCGGATTAGTGTCAAACACAATTATTTATATTTTAAATTAACCTTATGGTTTGCCATAATACCCGAAATTCATGTATCTAACAAGTCTAGCCAATATAGATGATCCTTGCTTGGAGTAGCACCATCAGGATTATTTGAATATCATGCTGGATTTCCTGGGTTAATGAATTGCATTAAAATAACTCAATTTTTAATAGGTGTAACTAATTACTAAAATAATTTACTACTTGACAATATACAAAAATATGGTAATTTATTTAACTTTAATAATCATCTGTACAATTTTTATTTTTTGGCAAAGTAAGCCTCTCCGGATCAATGCGATTTTTACTTAAAATGTGATATATATGGGTTCTCAAATTAACATCGATTTCTTTCTTTCTGGCCCAAATCCATACAAGATCTAAAATATAAAACAAAAAAAGGTTATACAGTAAAATCTCTCAATAGCGATCACCCTCGGTGAATCAAATGTTGGTCGGCCTGCATTTTACAGTGTTTGTTTATTAATAAGCATCTACATATACGTAAATAATTTTGTTTAAATTTATCAGAACTAAAATTAAATGAGATGAAGCCAATTTACCAATATGTATATACTGCACGTGCATACTAACATATTTATACAGGGTGGCCATTTGAAAACGAGGCAAAGCCAATATTGGGCACCCCAGGTTATTAAAAAACGCTCAGACCCGTCGTTTTTTTGGCATTTTCGCCCCCTGAAAGTCAAACCCCTAGCGGGGGCGACAACTACCTCCGAAATTTTTAATGGAATGAGGGTTCGAGTGATACTTTGTTATAAAGGCATTTTTATGTAGAGTATAACCCAGAGTTTAACATCGCTACTATCTACCTAACCTGTACACCAAAGGTACAAAACAGGTTGTTTTTACCTTTTTTATTACATGACATGACAACGATAAATAGCATTTGCTGGTGTAAAACTTTGCTTTTTTGGCAATTTTTTTTGCAGATCATATCCTTCGGTCGCGGTAAAGTAGTAATGTTTAGTTAATTTCGTTACAGAATCGGCATAAAAGTGATAATGGTTTACTTAATTGCTAAAAGGGTGCAAATAATTTTATCATTTTTTGCGAACAATGAATGTGCTAATAGAACTGCCCAACTGTTTAACCATCAACATCAAAATCGACAAGTCCATCGAAAGTACATTTTGGAATTGGTGCAAATATTTCGGGAGACGGGGTCAGTAGCTAACAAAAAACGTTGAAGTGGAAAGTCCAGTAGTAAATGACGCTACAGAGGTGGCGATTTTAGGGCATGTTGTTCAAGATCCCACACTGAGTACAAGAAAACTGGCGACAGCACCTGGTGTTAAAAGGAGCAGCATTCAAACGATATTAAAGAAACAGAAGTTTCATCCTTACAAAATACATCTGGTACAAAAACTGAACGAAGACGATTTTGATAGGCGATTGCAATTTTGTGAAATTATGAGTGAACGGGCAATAAATAATCAGAACTTTCTTTTCAACGCATGTTTTTCTGACGAATGCTCTCTTTTCCTAAACAGTACGGTGAATCGCCACAACTGTCGTTATTGGTCTGATTCAAATCCCAGAATATGTCGTGAGGTGAACATGCAACATCCAAAAAAACTGGATGTTTGGGCTGGCATTTTCGGTAACCGTATAATAGGCCCCTTTTATTACCTGGCAATTTAACAGGCAAGAGCGTTGTTAACAAAATCTCTACTGTTGCATAGGGGCCCAGGGGCAGCATTTACAGCATTTACTGAACTGACTTGTAAGAATTTTTTTTCGTAATGAAAAAGGTAAAAACAACCTGTTTTTGTACTTTTGGTGAGCCACTATACAGGCTGGGTAGATAGTAGCGATGTTAAACTCTGGGATTATACTCTACATAAAAATACCTTTAAAACAAATTATCACTCGACCCCCCATTCTATTTAAAATTTGGGAAGTAATTGTCGCCCCCGCTAGGGGTTTTACTTTCAGGGGAATACCAAAAAAATGTTACACCCTAAAATCAAAAATGAACGTGTCCGGGCGTTTTTTTTTAATAACCTGGGGTGCCCAAAATTGGCTTATAAATGGCCACCCTGTATATTTTACAATGCATGTTTGCTTTGAAATTCTTATTTTTTAAAGTAGGTAATTAGAAATTAATGATTGCTTCATATTTTTTATTTTATTTTTATAAAATTCAGATTCACACTTTAATACCAATTGAGAAATATTTATAGACTTGTCAAAACTGTTAACATTATTAAAAAGTCTTTCAAACTTGCGCAGGCTTTAGGTAAGCTTCATATTTTCGACACTGGAGCAAATTCAAGTTCCTCTTCCGCTGTCTCGAGTTGGGAGTAGTTTCATCCGTTTCTTGGATCTCTTTAATACACTCGATGATAGTTTATTCTGCACTGTATTGGCAAATCGTTATCAGTAGAGCCAAATTGTTTCAAGTTCACAAATTTGTCCTTAATGTTAGGAAACAGTTGTGAGAGCGGAATATTACCTTCTTCTTCGAAGTCGTCAATATTATCTGTATTACACAAAAATCCGGCTTTCATAAAACATTTTTTTATTGTCACTAAGGACAAATTGCGCCAGACCACCAAAACCCATATCAAGGCCAGGGCCGAGCCTAGGGTATTTGCCGGCCGGGTGCAAGATATAATTTTCCGCCCCTATAGACTATAGACATAAATAGTATTTATTGTAAAAACTATCGCAGTGTTCTAGGTTCATTTGCAAGTTAAAATTTTATGAAAAAGAATACATTAATTTTTAGGGGTGGTCGAAGTTATAAATGATATAAATCAAATATTTGTCAAATAAAAACTATTTTAATTAAATCCGAAAAGCATGTGGATGACCATATCAGATTTTTTTCAGTCAGTAGTATATTTATTCTATAAAAAATGATTTTGGCTTTTACTTTTTTTAAATTTTGCCGCCCCTACTGGGTTGCCGCCCGCGTGCTGTGCACCCCTTGCACCCCCGGCACGGCTCGGCCCTGATCAAGGCGTTGATTATGGTAATATTATTTTCGATTTCTTGAAGAGGACAACCACTGTCTATATATTATGTTAAAAGCCACTTAATAAGGTAGCTCCTGTAGAGCATTTTAAAATTCTGAAGGTTGGCAATGTAAGTAGTATTGGGTGAAAGACAAATAAGTTTGACATTATCCAGTGTAATTCTGGGATGAGACGTTGCATTATCCAGAAACAATACCACTCTTCTATTCTGCTCTTCATCTTGGTATCAAATCTGTAAAGCCATGTTGTGATGATGTCTGCTGCCATCCACGTTTTTCTGTTCGAGACCCATTGGAGAAAAAACTAATCGATATGTGCGCCCTTAAAACATCGAGGATTTTTTATTTTGCCTATTATAAGTGGTTCTTTCTTCTAACCTTCCTTTGCACAGAACACAGTTGTAAATCGTTGCTGTTTTTTCTCCAGTACCCTTGTCATCTTTCAATGCATATGTTTTTGTTGGCAATGCACGACAGTAGAGACCTGTCTCATCTGCATTAAATACATCCTTTGGGGCATAATCCTTTAAAATGGTCAATAGCCTTTCTTTCCAAGCAGTTATGTCTTCGATGTTGATATCGGCTGATTCGCCACATATTTTCTTGAAGGTAATATCCTTCCGACGACGGAATTTTTCTAATCGCCCATTTGCCTAGAAGTTATCTAATTCTAGACATCGAGCCGATTCGAGGACTTTTGCTTAAACTTGGGGTAGAATATTGGTAAGTGCTTGTTTCGCACCTTACAAAATCAGTTAAAAACAACTTGGTCCACTGCCCGCCCTTCGGTTTTGGGAAATGTTCTTTTATGTTCACGGTTGCCACCTTCTTGAAACAAATTTCTAACTTCTGCTTTATTTTAAAGCAACATAGTCACTTGAGTCTTATCAACTTTAAATTTTTCAGCCAAGTTCTTGGTACTTAAATTAGTTTTTTCACTTTCCTTGATTATTTCAATTTTTTGCTTAAGAGAGACATTTCCTTTTTCCCGCCATCTTCAAATATTAACGTTAGTCCCAAAACACACAAAAGCCTTTAAACAAATTGAATGGATCCGCCTGTAATAATGTAATAAATGTATGTAGGTACCTATATTATTTCTTAATAATTATCGGGTCGGGTAAAAAATTAACGAAAGATTAACTTAAATCCTGCCAACTAAATGTCGTGAGCCCTAATATATTTCTTACTCACTCAATATTATTAAAAACATTACAGGAAATTTAGACCAGGAAGATGCCGAACACATTGACGATAATATTAATATTTTAAAGCAAAACCAAAATAACCTAAAAGGCGCATCAGATAAGCAAATGACACTTTTCAGTATGACACTCGATAATTTTGAAAAATGTTGCACATAATAAAAAAATAATAAAAACAAGGGTCAACTAAATAACAAATACCTACGTAATGTTGAAATCGACGAAACTACAGTTTTTGAGTATTCCCGAATCCACATGGTTTTTTCATACGTAAAACCACAAGAGCTTTTCTTTTATCGGATAAACTTTTATTTTTAACGTAAACTAGATTGCTTAGAAATTTAACGAGAACAAACGAAACGATAAAAGCGCGACAGCGAAGCTGGAGCGTTTTTATCTATTACCGTTTGTTCGAGTTTAAATTGCTAAAAAGTGATCTAGTTTGAGTTTAAAAAATAAAAGTTTATCCGATCTTAAAAAAAGGATCGAGTGATTTTTAGCTAAAAAAATTCACGAATTTTGGCATGAATAGATACCTACTAAAAAAAATAATACTTCAATAAAAAAATGTTTGACATCATCAAATTAATTTGTAACAATATGTCAGGTTGCCGAGCAATGAAAAAGAAAAGCTACTAGATTTTGAGCTGGAGAGGTTTTTACCATTTAATTTTTAGCTGAAGAGGGTTTTATCGCGATAAAAAAGGATGCACCTTTTTTATCGATGTCAAAGTGATAAAAATGCAAATGTCAAATGAACATTTTATTGTAGGAATGAATTTAATCACAAATTTAAACTGTTTATCAAAATATTTATGATGTTTTAGAAAATATCGAGACAGTCATATCTATTGCAAAATTAAATACTTTTCATAATACTATAATTAATACAAATGAACTCCTTGTCAAACTTCAGCCTCTAAACAAAAAAATAACTTCCGAGAAGCTACCTTTTAAACCAACTCTTGAAAATATTTTAAATAATATGAAGAATACTCTAGAAATAAGAAATTATGCTAAAACTAATAAACTTATCTTTGTAATTGAGATTTCTCTAGTAGAAATAGAAAACTACAACTTTATTTGTTTCAGCTATTTCCTTTACCTACTAGATAAGAAAAACATTTGCCAAACTTTAAATACTTATTGATGAATGAACAAAATTTTGAGTAATCTAATAAACCGCGTAAACGAATTTCTTCTAATGAATATTTATGTAATCGTATAGATACATTCCGAAGACTTTAATAAAAATACCCCCAGTGAGGTAGAGTTATTTAGATATGACCATAATATTTCTAATTGTAACACTTTATATGTTAATATTGATAATATACAACTTCAAAATATTAATGACAATAAATGGATTTTAGTATCCAATAAAGATGTTATGAACTTGAACTTGTGAAAACTCACGAAATAATGTATCATATAAATTTAATAGAACATATTTATTATGCTAGAATTAAACTTTCCATGTAGTTCAAAAAGAGAAAAATTTCTTATTAAAACATAAAAATATATAAAACACACTTTCCAAAATATTCGTTTGCCAAATATTGATACTGATTTAACCTATAAAACAATATACAGGGTATTTTAGAAGTACGGTTCGTAACTTAAGAGGTTGATTCCTTATGACATCCTAAGAGAAAAAGTTCATATGAACATGTGTCCGGACTTGCCCCGGTTTTGACATACGTTAAAGTTTTTTAAGGAAAATCGTTTTTTTCTAACTTTTTTAAATATTCTTTGCCCGATTTTATTAAAATTTGGTATTCTTATTCATAATAATAAGGGGCTTAATTAGCCCTAACTAGATTAAATTTATTAAGTTCAGTGGCGTCCCGGGGAGCACCTTAACGAATACAAACAGTTTATAGCTCTCTATTAGAAGGAATGAATTTTTTGTTTTATATATTAAGTATATTGGATATGTGATTTACCTACGATTTTTCTTTTTCTTTGCATTCGATTTTATTTGCCATTATAAGAATATTTGATAAAGGGGTGAGGGTGGTTGGATTTGTATTGGAAGGCACCGAATAAAAATTAATTCGTACACCCAAGATTGCAGACAAGCTTCTAGCTTTGTAAATCTTGGTCGTGTATCTTTTTTATTTCTTTTTTTTTTCGCTCTTAAATCGTTTTTCCTTTTTTGTGGATAGTTTAACAAATTCTACAAGTTCATAAGAGACCCCTCTAACATATTTATTAAATAAGTTAACAATATAAATGTTATTTAAAAATGTAGAAAAATAAATATATTTTTTGATTGATTGATTGATATTGACAAAAAAGGTACGCCAATGGCTTTTTTCTAATTCTGGTATTTTTTTTTTGAATTTACCAACCATTAATACAACTTCTTGGTTCCTTGAATTGTTTTCGTATCTTGCTCTCCAAATTCTTGTCAGTTTTACGACATCAAATTTTAAAACTTATTTAGGCAGTTCCAGCCGCCACTTTAAAACGGTTGTAAACGGAAAACAATATGCAGCATTATATACATATCAAAAGCGATTTTAGGCTATTTAAAAAAAGTGTCAAGGATTCCATAGCTTTAATACCTGTCATTTTAACAACAAAATCTCATAATGTAAAAAATTAAAAAAGTAACTTGACTTGAAAAAGCATTCTCTAAGAAAGACGTCAATACCAAAAATATTTGGGTATAGGTTCGTACTTTTTTTCCACGTAGTGTGCTTTAAGATTTACCTGTATGAAAAAGATGAAAGTTTGTGCACGAATACAATATGGAGAATCTTTTATAATCTGTTCTGAGTACTTGATAATATCCTGCACCTGGAAGATACCGATTGACAAATCTCGGCAGTTTACTACTAACTTTGTACATCAATAAACTGGGATCTTTTTTTGTTGGCACGGCCACTCCTTCACTTATAGAAAATATTCCAGACCTGAAATAAGAGTAATTAAGTTGTTTTACTTGATGAAAAATATGTTAAATGGTATGAAATCAAAATAGAAAAATTAGATTTTCGTTTCGCTTCTAAAGGTTTCTACTATAATAATAAAATTCTGGGTTGTTTTACAAACTAAGGACGAAACTGATCCTGATCTCGGCACGACATTTTTTGTACATTCTAGTTGCGAAATTTAGTCTACTATCAACGCCTTTTAGCCTATGTTAAGTGAAACAGTCAAAATTTTGAAAAATTCTTGATTTATAATAATAATAATATATATTTCGGAATAGGTAAATACATCCTAATAATACAATAATAATAAATTATCTTACATAAAATAGAAATAAAAATACAAAGAACAATGGATTATCATACATCACAATAAAATGTATGGCTATTTTAGGGAAATCAAGGGGCAGAAAACTGAGAGTGTAACCAGGAAACTGAGGAGAAAAACGAAAATCAACCGAAATCAACGTTTATTATTTATTTCACAAATAAAAGACATGCGTCTAACTATTAATTTTGAATAATAATAATAAAAAACCATTAATCTTGAATAATAACGAAAATTAGATCTATTTTTGGTTTATACTAATTTTTCAGATAATATTTTTCAACTGGAAAATGATATAAAATATGATTTAAATATTATTTTTGCATGGCTTCAATCGTATAAATTAACTCTAAATTTCAACAAGTCCTCTTACATGCTGATGAGTAAGAACAATTCAAATAAGGAACATATTTCACAATTAATGTTTAACGGCCAAATTATCAAGTATACAAAGACAATTAAATTTTTGGGATTATATTTAGATGAAAATCTAAGTTGGAAGTACCACATTCAAAAACTAAAAACTAATATATCTCCATTAATAGGAACTTTATATAAAATAAGAAATTTTGTTCCCTTAAAATATTTAAAGAATATATATTTTTGTCTTATTTATTCAAAAATCCAATATTTAATATCAATCTGGGGCTCTGCCTGTAAAACTAATTTAAAACCATTACAAAAATTACAAAATAAAGTAATTAAATGTATACACAACTTACCATTTTTAGAACCAACATTGAATTTATATAGACCAAGAAGATATCTAGACCTCAAGCATTTGTATAAATTAAAAATTAGTATATTAATACATAAAATAAACTTAAAAATAAAAAATTCAAATATAAAATTATTAAAATCAATTAGCGTTCACCAACATTATACAAGACAATGTAATGATTTCCAAATTACCCAAATTAGATCGAATTTTGGTAAACGATCAATTTTACATGAAGGAATTATTATTTATAATCAATTACCAACGTTTCTTAAAAATATTCAAGTAATCAAAAAATTTAAAAATAAACTAACAAACATAATTCTGGAAGAATGATTTTGTTAAAAGTTTGTGAAACAGATATTTTATTGTGGAATTATTATTTTAATTTTAATATTATTTTATCTATCGTTATGGTTAATCGTATTCTACGTTGTACTATATTCCCTGTAATGAACTGTAATAGTTAGTTGGGAATAAACAATTTAATAATACCTAAACCAGTTATGAACAGGAACTTTAATCATTATATTGTTTGCGAGCTTTAAGCAATAATTCTAAGAAACATGATGAAAAGGCTCTTATTATAATAAATTAACAAAATTATTGTTAACCATCTGAATTTGAACGACACTTAAATCTAGTATAACAGAAATCAATAACTTTTAGCAGTATCATTGTATTTGCTTTTCGTTTGCATTTTTTTTTTATTTTTCCAATTTGAACAGAAACTTTAATCATTAAATTATTCTTGAACATTAATTATTATTTTTATTCTAAGTGACATTATGTATAATCTCTTGTATTGATAAGTTAACAAAACTAATGTACGAGAACTAAGTTTAAACGTATCAAAAAATATTAGCTTTTGGCGGTCTCGTTGCCTTGCCTTTTAAGCTATTTTTTATAATCACAGTCAGCTGAGCAGTCAGGGCATATAAATTATGTAGATTCACATTTAATGCAGTTAACCTGTGCCCTTATTACATACAAGACACTGAACCCAGTCATTTCCTATTGTATCTTCGCTATATAGAACACCACAAATAAGGAACTCACAATCGCTGGATTCGTAGTTCTTTTTCTTCGTTATTTTTGATTTATTTTCTTTACCTTTACCTTTATGTTTTTTTAAATTTACTTTTTTGACTTGGGTCTGTTTTTTTATATTTTACCTCCTTCTTAACTTTTTTTTTCTTGATATCATTTCTTTTTTGTTAGCACATTAACAGTATCTTCAACTTTTCTTTTGGAGTCTTAGCTTTTCTTTGATCTTTTTTCTGTTTTAATATCTCAGTCATTAGCTCCTTAGGCTGGTCTGGAAAGAAAGTAGTTTGGTCAATTTGCAAATCAGCATCTTCCAAGAAAGTTTGAACTATCTTTTTTAAGCATCTTTTGTTTTAGGTTCAGCCTTCTTTTACTTTCGTTGATGCCATATCTTTTTATATGTGATTCTTGAACTTCCAAACCTTTCTTTCATTGACAATCGGCCCCAATAGTAATTTATTTGCTAGTTTCTTGTCTTGACGAATCTTCAGATTAGATATATTATTTGTTATTTGCTTTTCTAAGGCATCGCCAAATAAAGCCTTTTTTACCACGTCAACCCGTGTCTTTGGATCTTCAGCTAGTTTGATCATTGCGGTATTAAGTGTTAGCTGTACCAGTTGTTTTTGTTTTACCAATCTCTGCCATCTTTTTTTATATTTGCTCAAATTTTGTTTCAGCTTTGCAATTAAAATATTTTTTGTTTTAACTCCTGGTTTCTTGTAAAATGCTGCTTCTGTGATCGTTCTCTGGCTAATTTTAATTTTGTATTTAATGACGCTAGCAATATCGATTGAGGAAGATTGATATCAAGATTTTCTTGTTGAGGTAGGTCATGATTACGGGACTCAAGACTCGCAGGTTCATCGTACAAACTAGATGGAGTATTTTCTCTAACAAATTGACTTGTCATGTTGGCCATAGACTTTTTCTTTTTGATATGTCTAAGTATTGCCTCCAATTCTTGCAAGCTTGTCTTTTTTCACGAGCCGACATTTCAGATACTAGTTTTTTTTTGCCAGTTTCTCTCAATTTTTTATACTTTTGCGTTCTTTTTTCTTTTTCAGCCGCTAATCTCTGAGGATCATTCTTTATTTTTTCATATATCAATTTTTTAGCTATCCTTTTTTTTTCTAATATTTCTACTTTAGTCTGTTTTTCCTTTGGTTTCGGCATTTTTCTGTACAACAAAACAACCTTATAAGCTTTTAAATAATGAAAATAAATCAACTCATATTTTAAACTATCGCAGTTTTGTATGTAGGTACCGTTCGTAAGTATTTGGCAACCGGGATAAACGATCATGGTCTACAGTTTAAAAATACAGTAATGTTCGCTTATAACGAACCCACTTATTGCGAACTTTCGTTTATAACGAACATATTTCTAAGGTAGAGAGCTTAAGTAGGTAGTAGGTAGGTATTAGTATTTATCGTTTATTGCGAACTTCGCTTATAGCGAACAGTTTTTTTCGGTCCCTTGAGGTTCGTTATAAGCGGGCATTACTGTATTTTTGGCCATGCGGTGTTGCCGCTTTTACTCTGGTAGCAACATCGCTATTTTAAATAGAACACCCTGTATATTCTTCAATTTTCGAATTTCGCATATAATTATGAGCAACTTCTCTTAATATTTCCCTATACCTATCTGTAGCCGTTTTTCGGGAATAAATTAATTTCAATTTTTTTTTACGAAAAAAGAACTTCCAATAAGTTTTAATATCTCCCTCCTATTAAACAATTTTGAGCTGAAATTTGGGTCATACCTGAACAATGCATCTAGGCATTTGATCCTTTGGTCAAATCTTAGTTTAAGTATACAGGGCGGTACAGAAATTAATTTATGTCGGTAACTGCCAGAAAAATTGTTTTTTTAAATGGAACACCCTGTATAATAATACGGATTTGAAAAGCCAATAAAACTATCTTTCAGAGTATGTATACTTTGCCTAATACCTAACTTCAAGTTTTCGATTTATTAGCGTTTATTCATAAAACTTCATAAATCGACAAACTTTCAACGGTTTTCATAGTAGCGGGCTATGGAAACAAATTTTTTGTTACATAGTCACCATGGCAACTTGTTTTATAGAAATGTCATTCTTTTAATAACTGTGATTTGAGTACCTACAATGGCGGAAAATAATAATTACTCTAATACAGTTTTAATGAATTTATTTATTTTCCATGGACAGTGTGATCAAATAATTAGCAGAACCTGCAGAAAATTTAATGAAATGCATCCGAATTTGCCGCAGATGAATAACAAAAAATTTATTCGGCTGAATGCAACAAATAATAACAAAAATAATAAAAAGTATTACAAATCGAACTAGATAATAAAATACGATAAAAGTAAAATAAAACTAGTAATAAAAATAAATGGACTGTTTTTTAAGCAATTGTTCAAAATGTTGGCCATTAACTTCTAGACACTTTAATAAACGGGTATTGACACCATCCGTTGTAGCACTTCGAAGTTCATTCGCATCAAGGTCGTTGAACGATTGGATGACTCGATGCTCCAGTTCTTCTCTCGTATTCACAGGTATTTTGTATATTTTCTCCTTCAATACACCCCACAAGTAAAAGTCTAAAGGGGTTATATCAGGTGATCTTGGTGGCCAATTCCGTGGTCCTAAGCGTCGAAACCATCGATCATCGAATATTCTACTAAGCTCCACAGATACTTCAGCGGTACAATATGCAGGAGCTCCGTCAAGTTGATACCAGCACCTCCTGTACTCTTCAAGTGAGAGACTATCCGTAAAGTTTTCAACTGTTGTGTTTAAAATATCTACATATTTCCCAGAGTTTAGGTTTTCATCGTAAATCACATACCTCACTTGATTTGAAACTAAATTTATCTTGAAAACCTGCCTCTCTTGTGACATGGGGATTCTCATTCGCCCAAAAGTGGCGATTGTGACGATTGAGAAAATGCCCTCCCTCGAAAATTTTAATTCGTCAGTCCATATAATTAAAAAATTTGGATCTTCCTGGATATGAACTAGCATCATTTCGCAAAACTCGACTCTCTTTTGACTATCTTTAGGCTTAAGAGCTTGAACCCTGGTAAATTTATAATCATGCATTCCATGTTTCCTTAGAATTGGAAAATAAATAAATTCATTAAAACTGTAACTTCTATAAAACAAGTTGCCATGGTGACTATGTAGCAAAAAATTTGTTTCCATAGCCCGCTACTATGAAAACCGTTGAAAGTTTGTCGATTTATGAAGTTTTATGAATAAACGCTAATAAATCGAAAACTTGAAGTTAGGTATTAGGCAAAGCATATATACTCTGAAAGTTAGTTTTATTGGCTTTTCAAATCCGTATTATTATACAGGGTGTTCCATTTAAAAAAATAATTTTTCGGGCATTTTTGTAAGTTACCGACATAAATTAATTTCTGTACCGCCCTGTATACTTAAACTAAGATTTGACCAAAGGATCAAATGCCTAGATGCATTGTTTAGGTATGATCCAAATTTCAGCTCAAAATTGTTTAACAGGAGGGAGATATTAAAATTTATTGGAAATCCTTTTTTCATAAAAAAAGATTGAAATTAATTTATTCCAGAAAACGGCTACAGATAGGTATAGGGAAATATTAAGAGAAGTTGCTCATAATTATATGCGAAATTCGAAAATTGAAGAATATACAATGTGTTCTATTTAAAATAGCGATGTTGCTACCAGAGTAAAAGCGGCAACACCGCATGGCCAAAAATACAGTAATGCCCGCTTATAACGAACCTCAAGGGACCGAAAAAAACTGATCGCTATAAGCGAAGTTCGCAATAAACGATAAATACTAATACCTACCTACTACCTACTTAAGCTCTCTACCTTAGAAATATGTTCGTTATAAACGAAAGTTCGCAATAAGTGGGTTCGTTATAAGCGAATAATTTATTCCAGAAAACGGCTACAGATAGGTATAGGGAAATATTAGGAGAAGTTGCTCGTAGTTATATGCGTAATTCGAAAATTGAAGAATATACAGGGTGTTCTATTAAAAATAGCGATGTTGCCACCGGTTTAGAGTAGAAGCGGCAACACCGCATGGTCAAAAATATTTTTAAAATGTAGACCATGATCGTGTATCCTGGTTGCCAAATTTTCAAAATGATCCGTTATTTAGTTCTCCATAAACGTCTAATACGTCATCCACCGTGGGACTGTATATTTATTTCGTAAGTAAATATCTTACCAGGATTCTATGAACTTGACTGAATATGACACGATTTCCTCTGCTTACTGTGCCGAGTTGACTAAACAACACACTAGGTGCAAAAAGATAGGTGGTATTATTTGTTTCTTTCGTAGGTAAGATTGACTCAGCTGAACGACAACGTCGCTCGGCGAATAGAATATTGATAATTCGCTTATTTTACATTGAACAGGATCCTGATATAAGACCTTTGGGACAAATTCTGGAAAAGGATTTTATAATATTTTTGCAACAATAAAATAATAATAGTTTAATTTATGGCCTCAATGTCGTAGTAAATAAATCATACTGCGCTTTTAATTAGATTTTGCTTGAGGGACACTGCAGGTTCCTGAGAATTTGGCACTTTGAATAGTGATTTCGTCAAGAAAATAATTTAAAATCTAAATTATTTTTAGAGACCAACTAAACATAGGTATGTTATACGCAGTATATTATACAAATAAATCAGTTTGTAACAAATTTTCCACGATATTTTAGCTGAGCCGTCGAAAATTCCTTAGTTTATAGAACTAGCCACATATATGCATTCTCGTAGGCTGCTTCATCAGGCCTGTTTTTACTATAAAATACTTAAATTTAAAAATCCACCATATCTGATGCAGAGAATCCGCTTTCGGTCAGATATTCGCGGCAGGAATTTAAGACGTAAAAGGTTAATAGATGTTCCGAAACATCGCAAAGAAATCTTTAAAAAATCATTTTCATATAATATTGCATCCATAATAAACAAATATAGAATTACTAATTTCTCTCAGTCATGTAGTGCATTCAAGAAGTCTCTTAAAAAAGAACTATTAATAGTATTTTACGTTACAAGTCCGGTAGGTGACTTATTACAGTACGAGTTGTTTTACGGACGAGGCGACGTAGGAGCCGAGTCTGGAATATAAACGAGTGCTGTAATAACACCTAACGGACGTGTATCGTATGGTATTTTATTTCATCCTGTCATTATATCCCTTTTCAAAAAAATAAATAGGTATATTAAAATTTTAAAAAATACTTCGCAATATTATATCATGCTACCTACCCTAAATGCAATTGAGCCATTGGTTTCCATAGTTAATTATAAATTTTGTTTGCTTGTCACTGTCAAATAGATAAAGTCATAATATTCGTGTGGGCAATTATAGAGGTTTCGGGTATAATTTTAAATAAAATCTACCAATTTTAGTTAAATAAAATATTTAAAGAATTGTAACAGGGAATATATTCTATGGTTGTGTAATATTTTACAATTACTAAAGTTGGTAGAAAAAAATACTATTACAAGTAGAAGCACCCAAACAGTTTTAATTGGTATCACGAAATATAGACCATATAAAATAAAAATTACTAATTTTAGTTAAGCAAAACCTTTAAAACAATGTAATTAAATGCCTATATTATAGTTATATAACATTTTTCATTTACTAAAGTTGGTTAAAGAGTATAATTTATGCTACATGCTACCTACCTATATATAGCAGTGAACGATTCTCTAATAAATACTTGTCGGGTGGCGGAACGCATTTTTATAGTAGGCCATGACTTTTTATTTTCTTTGAATTATGACAGTTACCTACTTTTATTATAACCCTTAAAAAACCTATATAGTTATCATATTCTTAGTGCTGATGAATATGGCAAAAATAGTGTACTCTGCTTGTACATTTTGTACAGAGTTTAAAGATATTAGTAATTGTCATCGTCAGTTAACCTACTTAGTTGATTTACTTCGTAATTGCACTTTAGACGCGGATGATAAAATGTTGTTTCGAAAAATTCAGGAGGCTCTTTTGGACCTTTCTATTAAATTTCGGTTCCTTCCTAACAAGAAGAAAAATCAAATAGTTTCAAAATATTATATATATTATATGAAACATTTGCATTTGCTAGACAATGAATTCCATCCAAGATATTCACCATTAAGAAGAGAAGAATTTCTCAAAGAATTTGAAGAGCATTTGAAAATTGTGGTAATAAATAATAATTGATTTATTTCATTTAAAAAAGTGTTTTTGATGTATTAAATAATTGCTAAATATGTGTATTTAAATATTTTATTTCTTATAATTTTAAGTGACAACTTGTCAAAAATCGAAAGTAAAAAGTCGTAGTTTCCAAAAACAAAGCATGTTTGCTAGGCAACACATTACAGTATCTGATACTGTAATGTTCCATTTACCGGCCGCATATGAGTACAGGGTAAGTAGATTTACTGGACAGGATGAAATAAAATAACTTTACTTTCTTCAAGTAGGTATATCATCTGGTATTTGTGCACAAAACTCCCTACACCTCTCTCTTCCTACCTCTTCCTGCTATCCTGGCCTTTCCAAACTGCGTTCACATCTATTTAATTGATTTCTTAGTTTATTTTTTCTTCTTTTTTATATGTTATTAGTTTTAAATTTATCTGTATTTAACTTATAAGTAGACATATATTTATACTCTACTGTTATATTCACTGCCACTTTGGTACGTTAGTGTAAATTTAAGTTATATAATTTTATTTTTTTTTTCTCTTTTGGCCCCAACAGCACCTCAATGGTAACATTGCGGAGGCTGACAAATAAACCAGGGCCATTTAATTCTATTTTTTCTTGATTATTTAGCTAGGTATATGAAATATATAATATGTATGTAATGAAATGGAATTAATAAACGTCCTATTATTATTATTATTATTATTATCTTCAAATCGTTGTTTTGGTGCTTACCCCCTTTGTTTCACTCTTCAATTTACCTACAATAATGTGAACTAACCTGACAGAATGGTGGATGCTGCTTATTTTAGTTTTATTTTATTAAAATTAGAGACAGAAGTATACTTACACTCTGCTTCTTGAGTTAACATAAACGTCCAATTGTCCTTTATGGTTTTCATCGAGATCAACACTAACACAGCTAGAGACAAGTTCCATTAGGTAAAAAGATCTTTCTATTTCGTACCAGTGGCCTGTGAACTAAAATAACAACAACATTTTAATTGAAGGTATACCTGGGGGAAACAATGAGAACAAAATAAATATATAATATATACAGAGTGACATTGAAAAAAGTACGAATACCACACCATAGAGTATATTAAAAGAATATCCGCAAAAAAAATGATTTTCCTTCAAATTTTTGAGACCGCTTTGGATACAATTTCAAATTTCAGTAGGTAAGGCCTGTCCAGAGATAGATAAGAAAGTTACACTTTGACTTTGAATGGGAATATCCAAGGGTGCCGATTAACAAACAATAAATGAATGAATAAATTGAGGTAAATTATGGGCCGTACCTAAAAATGTCTTAAAGTAAACTGCAAATCCGGAAGACGTAATTTCATTATTAAAGTAATAGTTTGGTGATTTTAAACCGATTTTTACCAGATTCAAAATGGGAGGGTTAATCCCATAAAGCAAATTATGTTCTAAGGACTGTATATACAGGGTGGTCCAACGAAAACTTAACACCTCGATTTTCCTGCTTTAAAATGAAAATGTGGAAAATCGCACGGACCCGTCGATTTCTGATTCGAGGGGGAATAACTTTTCCGCTTTTTTCATCTCCGTAACTTCAACCCGCTAACGGGGGTGAGCACAACCCTCTGATTTTGAATAGGAATGAGGGGTATTGCGATACCTCATTTTGAAGATCTTATCGAGTACTATCTGACACTAAAATTTCGCTTCAAAATTTTCATCTTTAACGAAATGACAGCTAAAATAGTGGAAGACTACTTACTTTTGTGATTAGTTTATTAAATGCTGAAAATGGCCACCATTCACTTGCATGCAGTAAAGAACGCTGGTGTATGAGTAGAGAATGTGGAATTTACCTTGAGGATATTACTCTTATCAGACGCATTTGAATTATTTATTTATTTATTTGTTAATTTTTATGTCCAAAACAGTAGACGGACAATGTTTTTGTTTTACCTTAGTCTATCGTGAATTTTTAAGAACGTGTGTCAAAGCGATTGTAACTTTGTAGTAGAATTAAAAATAAGTCACTTAGGGCCTCTATTCTTTATAATTTATATCAACAACATAAGCCAGTGCTTTTTAAATAGTAATTTTATCATTTATGCAGATGATCTTAAAATCTATCGTACGATGAAGGCCCCGGAGGACTACCTTAAGTTACAGGGGGACCTCGATAGGTTGCTTCATTATTGCAATGCAAACAGCCTCTTTTTGAATTTGGATAAGTGTATATCTATAACCTTTTCTAAAAATATTAACTTAATTAACTTTAACTACAATATAAATTCAAAAGTTTTAAAAAGAGTTGACCGAATTAAGAACCTTGGTGTGCGTTTGGACAGCAAATGGTCTTTTCGATTTCACTTTGATATGATTACGGCTCAAGCTAACAGATTGTTAGGATTCATTGTCAGAAACTGTCAGGTTTTTAGCGAACCAAAAACACTATTATCGCTTTATTTCGCATTTGTTTACAGTAATCTCTCTTTCGCTTCGGTCATATGGAATCCTAATTATAAAATTTATATAAGCAGAATCGAAGCAATTCAAAATAAATTTCTCAAAGTATTGGCATATAAAGCCGCTTGTACCCCGGAGAATGTAGCCAAAAAATTTACGATATTACCGCTTTCCGAGAAGCGTCGAATGTCGGATATATACACAATATTTAAACTTATAAACCATCAAATTGATTCACCACTTCTTTTATCATTTTTGAGTTTTAATGTTCCTGCAAGGGAACTAAGAAGTCATGAATTGTTTAATATACCATTGCTCAGAACAAATTTGGGACGTAATAACCCGTTGATTAGAATGCAAATAGTTTGTAATAAGTATTGTTATTACATTGAAGTTTTTTCTGCTACAATTTTGAAATTTAAATCAAAACTAAAAGAACTTTTCCTCGCGCATGTATTTGTTAATGTATGAAAATATTCTATGTCTATTTTTTCCATTCATATTAATGTAGAAACCCAATATTAATATTAAATTGTATTTAGCGAAATGTTTTTTGGAAATCAGTTCTGTTGTATCCTAAATTTTATAAATAAATAAAAAATGGTGTATTCCGTAGAAGAAAGGGTGGAAATGATAAAATTATTTTTTAGAAATAACGACTCTGCGCGAGTAACAGCGGCTTTATTTAATGAACAACATCCTGAAAAAAATTTATCCGCTGCTTACGTTGTGCAACTGGTTGCCAAATTTGACGCTACTGGTTCAGTCGGAAACAAAAAGAGGGTGTATGAAAGAGACGAAGCGAGGGAAGTGGCTGTCTTAAGTCAAGTAGCAATGGATCCGACCCTTAGTACTAGGAAATTGTCTGATGTATCTGGTGTTTCACGCACAACAATCATGAAAATCCTTAAACAACATAAGTTCCATCCTTTTAAGATACGACTGGTTCAGGAACTAATTGAGGATGATTTCGATCGCCGACTCCAGTTCTGTGAAGTGGTCGGTGGAATTATTAACAATAATTCTAACCACATGTTCAATATCTGTTTCTCGGATGAGTGTTCATTTTACCTTAATGGCATTGTAAACAGGCATAACTGTCGGTATTGGTCAGATGAAAATCCAAGATTATTTCGTGAAGTGCATACTCAGCATCCCCAAAAGTAAAATGTTTGGGCGGGTATTTATGGAAATCACATAATCGGCCCTTTTTTTATACCCGGTAATGTCACTGGCCAAATTTATTTAGAACTATTAGAGAGCGCTATTTATCCAGCCCTCGTTCAAGTATTGGAGAATGAAGAAGACCATGTAACGATCATTTTTCAACAAGATGGCGCACCACCTCATTTCGCTCAACCTGTGCGTCAGTTCTTAGATGAAAATTTTCCTCAGGCCTGGATTGGAAGAAGGGGACATATTGAGTGGCCACCCAGATCACTTGATCTGGCTCCACTGGACTTTTTTCTATGGGGTCACCTAAAATCTAAGATTTACGCTACCCAGCCTGAGTAACTGGATGATTTGCGAATTCGGATCATTAATGAATGCCGTCAAATTACACCAGAAATGTTGAGTAATGTATTTGAACGTTTTGAGCAAAATATATTTTACTGCATGGAAGTGAATGGTGGCCATTTTCAGCATTTAATAAACTAATCACAAAAGTAAGTAGTCTTCCACTATTTTAGCTGTCATTTCGTTAAAGATGAAAATTTTGAAGCGAAATTTTAGGGTCAGATAGTACTCGATAAGATCTTCAAAATGAGGTTTCGCAACACCCCTCATCCCTATTCAAAATCAGGGGGTTGTGCTTACCCCCGTTAGTGGGTTGAAGTTACGGAGATGAAAAAAGCGGAAAAGTTATTCCCCTCGAATCAAAAATCGAGGGGTCCGAGCGATTTTCCACATTTTCATTTTAAAGCTGGAAAATCGACGTTGGATCACCCTGTTTAGCAACTGTAGTTAGTCCCCGTCGAAAAGCAGAAAACACTTCTCTGTGGAAACTAAGGAAGTTATAAACAATGTTGATTAATTTCTCATTGAACGTGCGGTCAGCAAGTAAGCAGCGTTGGAAGAAACGCTCACATTAACAAAAATTCCAACATCAACTGTATGGAAAATTGTGAATAATCCCATTTTAGCGAGGAAAAAAGAACCGATACTGGCATTTTCTCGAAGGTAGATGGAAGTGATCAAGATATAATATGGCGTAAAATTTACGTTATACGAGGAACAAAGCGTGCCTACATTAGATAATTTAATTAAGAGGCTTGAAAAAGATGAAACCGGCGTTAAATGTGGCAGAACAACGTTATGGAGGTGTATGTAATACATGGGTTTTAGTTTTAAAAAAATTAACAAAAGACAAGTTTTAATGGAATCCAGTAGAATTCGGAAATGACGATCCGAATATCTACAAAAAATTAGGATTTAGAGATCAGCAAAGGCCGATTATTTACTTGGATAAAACCTGGTTCGACACATATGATACCCCGGAAAAGAATTGGGTTGATACTTAAGCGGCAAGTATAGAACAAGCGCGCCATCAAAAAGAGGTAAGCGAATTGCGATTTTGCATGCTGGATCTAAAGACGGATGGATTCCAAATGGGCTTTCTCTGTGTGCCCAAAACATTAAAGATTCTTCTCTGGGTTAACATAAGAACACAATTGCGGATTTATTTGAAGATTGGTTTAAAAACAAGCTAATTTCAATATACCTCCGAATAGCGTAATTGTAATGGACAATGAAAGTTACCACAGTAGGCAGTTGACCAAGGCTCCCTTCTCAAATGACACAAAAGCAACAACCATAATTAAATTCTAAGTAAAATACGGACCTGTTCGGCCATATTTCCATTTTACAGCTGCATGGCCCGGGTCTTTCCTAATAGGGCTCAGTTAGTCACTTTCTTATATGTCTGAACAGACTTTACTAACTAACTAAATATTTGCTCTACTTCTTTCAGTGGCGTCCGCACTAACAGCGCTTCTGTAATTTTAAACGAAAAAAATTATTCGCCACTGTTTTCTTTTTAATTAACATTGTTTTCGAACTTACGCTTTATCACTTAGCAAAAAAGCAAAAATGGTTATAGACTTTTCTTCATGTGACCAACGGTTCTAGATTGACGTTTTTCTGCCTATACGGGATATTGTTTGGGTTTTATGTTAGGTATGTTTTTATGTAGGTTTTCCCTTGATGATTTCGATGTTGGTGATTTCAGTGCCTCTCTACTACTAGTACTAGTTGGGATCATTAGGTAGTTTATAGATTGCGTCTTGTCTAGCTCTCGTGTGTGAGTCCATTATGAGTTGGTTTGTCGATACGTTCGTTCGTCTGTGAAAGTCCTGATGTAGCACGCAGTTTATTATGTATCTGGGGACATCTGCGATTAGCTTCTGCGCCCTATTTTGAATCACCTAAAACTTATTCAGCTCCGGCCTGCTTATGTTACACCACGAGGGAGCACCATACGTCAGAACCGGCCTGACCAGGACCTTGTAGAGGTCTACTTTCGTTCTGTCGCTAAGTCTACTTCGTCTGTGAAGCAGGGAGTAGATGCAGTCCAATTGTCGCAATACTAGCTTGACTCTGTTGATTGAATTAAGCCTCCAGTTCAGTCTTTCATCAAAAGTAAGTCCCAGGTATTTCACTTCCTGGCACTAGTTCACTTAGACTCTATTGACTCTGAGCCTAGTCCCAGGTCGTCTAACGTTACTCTTTGAGAAAAATATGACCGTCGTCTTGGACGGATTCAGACGAATCTTCCAAGCCGAAAGCCATCTTTCTATGAGTTTAATGTGGCGCTATAACCTCAAGATTACCAACTACGGTTGTTTCGATTTCGCAATAATTGCAGTGTCGTCGGCAAATAAATAAAACTCATTTTGTTTATCTCGGTATGTCGTGAGTATATAATGTTATACAACATCGGAGAAGGAGGTGAGCCTTGTGGCACTCCCGCCCTGATGCGTTTAGTCAATGAAAATACGTTCTCCAACAAGACTGCACAACTTCTATTTTCCAGAAAAGAAGCTAGCACCTTGATGAGGTAGTTCGGAGCTCCAGGTCTTATCATTTTTAGTATTAATTTGCATATCGCTATGCCCAGAGTTTGACAATTGCATTGATCTCCTAAACGAAGCAGAAATTAAAAAAAAAATATCAAAAGCCACTAGGTATGTATTATACACTGAACTGTTTACATAACTGTGTTATTAGAAAAGTTAACGGCAGGGGCGTACACATTTTTCGTTGCGCTTGAAAATTGTAACACCCTGTATCTCAAAAATAAAGCGGTTGGGACCTATGTTTATATAAACTTTTTCACATTATTTTGAGATTCTCTATCGTGTGGTACTATGCATTGTACTTTTTTCAATGTCATCCTGTATACAGTGACCGGCATAAAGTTGGCCACATATGGGAAAAAGTTCTATTGATGGAATATTGAAAGAGCTATGAAAAGAGCCCTTATTTGGAGAATTTAAATTATCTAATAGAACATTTGAAAAACTTCTGTGTATAAAGAATCATGAAAAATTAAATGTGTTTTTTAAATTTCATAGACGTTGTTGTCATTATTATGATAGTATCTAAAATATGTTCGTCCTGACACAATGGCGAAGAACATAAATAATAAAGTATTACTCTGAAATTACAGGCGTGGATCCATAAATAACTTGGGGGGGGGGGGGGGGGGGGAAGAAAGGAATGAATCTCTCTACTAGAGGTGTGTCGTTCAAGAATGAATGATTCGTTCGGAACGAACGAATCACTTCATTGAATCGAAAGAATTAACTCATCGTTAATAAAAGATTCGATTCTTTTTTTATTCACTCATTCAGGAATAATTTAAAGAATTGATGAATCAAAGTCGCATTTCGTTCCCTTACCCGAAACTCAAAAGCAAAGAAAAAAGGCAATTCACAAATTCAATAATTTACTCGCTCGCAAGTCCGCAGTTCGAACAGTTTTAATTTCTGTGGTTCGAACGCTCGAGCTCGAGAGTTGGCCCGTCGGCCATCGCGTGATGCCGTCTTTGACTGACAGGACGTAGATGAAGACAACAGTTTAATTAGGTACGCAAAGTACTGTAGAAGGAAAAGAGACAAATATATGGCATGAAAGATTTGATTTGTTCGGTATTTATTGGATTATTTTTTATAGTATAACTGTACAAGTGGCTGTACAAATTTTAATAAACAATAGGAGAATATTATTTTTGGATAGGGATCTATTTATTATTCATTGAAGGCATTTCAAGAACGTAAACATTGGACTCAACGTTTGGGTATTTTGTTACCACTTATGGCAACAATCTTCATAACAAACGACTGGCTGTTATTTAAACAAACATCGATTCAGTATTTTCGAGTTTAAAACGTGAGATTATTTAAAAGTAGTAAGTGAATCATTTGAGAACGAATCTTTTTGAACGAATCTTTTTAACTGAATGAATCAGAATTGATTCACGAAAAAGAATCGAACTTCCCACATTTAGATGCTAAACACCTGCTCCCTGTAGGCCGGTTTCGAACTCTTTGGTTCTCGTCAGTACAGGGCAAGCATGACAAGCCAGCACACCTACCATTGGAAAATCTAAACACCCTATAGCCACAATATTGTTCTGCGTAGACAGTACAATATAGGTAGCGTTATTTTCTAGCAGTTTCTAGCAATCTGAAGTGAAAAATACCGTGTGGTACTATACAAACATAGAAACAATTCATTGGTTATTGTATTCTCATGTCAATTTTTTTCAGATTTTTAAATTGCAAATTGCCGGCAAACTAATACAAGGATTTCCGATTTGAATACTCCCAAGAGGATGGTCCGGACCCAAGGCCCCCTCCCCTCCTGGATCCGCCACTGTCTAGAAAGGTAACCTAGGTAAGAGGTAAAGGTGAATGAATAATAGACCCAAAAAGTAACCCATCGATCCACGTAACTGATAATTTAAATATTTAGATGAATTTTCCATTCCGTAAGTAGACCTAATATATGCCACTTAGGTAACCACCAGGGTCCTGCGATCTTATTCCATGTAGCTTCGCTGTATTGTCGCACATTAAAAACTCGGTTTTCCAAACCCCTTGCTAAAATTTAGAAGATTAATCCAGAATACTGTGTGGACCTTTTTTTTATCTTACGTTAGGAATGTTACAAACTTAACTTCTTTTCGTTTATAGAATATTTTCAACAAAGTAGGTAGGTACCAATATGCCTAACCTTTGTTATATTTTTAAATTCACAAAATTTGCAATAAATGTCAATATTATGTGGAATTCCAAGTAGAAGAAATTTAACATTCAACCTTTTTACTCATAACAACTAGAAATATATCGTGTACTAACACTACTATTTACTGACATGGATATTTTGAAATTCCAATGTAACACCAGGATTAGCATTGAATGGTCGTCAACTTTAAATTATGATTTATTTTCCGTATCCAATTTCGAAAAATAGCTTAATGATTTGGCCTCCGAATACAATCAAATAACAACGGGTGTAATGTATATAACTAACAAAATTTGACAAAGCCCGTGTCATACCATAACTCAACATTCCTCACTTCGAATCATCACTCTGGAGGGTATTAGCAATTAATTGCAAGATGGCTGCACTACTTAGCATTTTCTCATAAATTTGTCAGCAACCAGAGAATTAAGCAAAACCACACAGGAAACGCGTTGATTTGTGACCACCCTGTACATTTTCTGCCAAGCTTAAAGATAGATGCTTTTATTTAATGATAGCAAAATGATTCTAGTCCAGGAGCTAAGGTCTCAAATTATTTATTTTATTGTCATGTATTTGTTAAATAATTACAAAAATGCAGATATCTCACAAATTGGTAGACTAGACAAACAAAGTTCTATACAATTTGTTTACAATTTAATGGAAACAATAACTTCCGGTATACCCGGAACTAACCGAAACATGTTAATATTTAAGTTGAAGAGAGCATACTATCGACAAACTCATACCTAAAAAGTTTCAAAAAAATTAAAATTCAGTAGTTCTTCCAAAAGTTCTGGTTACTAGTAGAAAAACAACGCTAATTGGCGAGCAATCCAAAAATGTCCCTAGCATGCACCTTGAAAATTCATTTCGCAAAAGCTTAATTCATGCGCAGTACGTCGGATTTCTACGATTTTTTGATATTTGACGTTTATGTTGTCCAGAGCTTGTTGCCTCTTTACTTTTTATTTACACAGTGTTTGGCGTGTGTATTGTGAGATTTATGAGCGTTATTTTCAGTGATTTTCAGTTCTTTATTGTACGTTGTGGAACTTTCGTTAAAAACTGATTACTAGATTAGACTGTTATATAGTTTAGGTTTATTTAGGTTTTAGTGCCGTGCCTTTTAAGGCAAAGTGTAAGTTCGCGATGAAAAACAAGTGTATGGTGTTTGTTGTGTAGTGGATCCAAACAGATCGCGTTACTTTTGTAATAAATTAAATACTCTGTATAAGTGTAATCATTTTATTTAGTTTAATAAAATGGTGGGCGAGTGTTTGCCTCTTCCGACGCGTTGTCTATGAAGGTTTTAAAAACATAAAACATAATCTTATTCTCTGCCTAAAAACTAACTCCAACTGTTTTCCACTTAAAAAAAGGGTCTCGGGTCACACGCTTATCGCGTCTCAAGTGTCGCTGTTAATGTCTTTCAATAACTCGACCCTGTGGGTTCTTTACGTAATAATAATTATTAAGTGACAAAATATAATTACCTAATAAATACAAAACTGTACAGTGTTGTTTTGCAACAATTGTTTGCCAACTGCCCAAGTTCACTTCTTCAATTAAGTACCTAGCTACTTAATAGTTATTTATGTATTAAGGGCATTATGAAGATGTTTATGCCTCCAAGGGCAACAATCTTGTAAAGCCGAGGGCCTTCGGCCCGAGGGTTTGTAAGTTGCACGAGGGTATAGACATCAAGTAATGCCCGTGGTACATACAATATTTTATGTCCTACTTCAAATAATTCCAAGTTAAATTAAAAGAAAATTCAAAATCACGAAAGGTTTTTTACCTATATAGTTGCTAAATAAACAAAGGTAATAAGTGTTCATTGTTGTGCTGTGTCAAAGTCAAAACTGAAATTCATATAAAATAATGGATTTTCCGTTGATTCCGGATAGAATTGCTGTGAATGCTGCCAAGCTTTGGTTAATCTTGTCCCAAAGAAGTCTAAAGACGCCTATGATAAGGAATATCAAAGGTTTGGGGATTGGATTAAAAATAATTATGTAAAAATTATCAACGAGACGGTGCTACTCGGATATTTCCAGGAATTGGTATGTTAAAATTGCTGTTGTAAATTATATTGAAATACTAATTATGTATATCGATTATAGTCTGGAACATTCACTCCTAATTCCCTATGGACGAAATATTCAATGTTAAAGAAGACATTAATAGTTAATAAAAATATAGACATTGCAAAATATTGCAAGTTAGGCGAGTATCTAAAGCAAGCATTCAAAGCGAAGAAATCGAAAATTTTGACTCGAGAGGATGTGCTGAAATTCATCCGTGAAGCTCCCAATGAAACTTTTTTGATGTACAAAGTGGCTCTGTTATTTGGTGGGTGCCGCCGCGCGCCAAGAGCTAGTTAATATGTTGTTTTTTTTTTTTTTTTGTTTGGACAACCGAGGAGAATCTTTGAACATGGCGGACAAATATACTGGTCCTTGTTTGCGCAGAACCTCTGCAACTTTGTTGGCGGACGCGGGGGGGGGGGGGGATAGTTGAGGGATATTTGGAAAACAGTATGTCTTTTAAAAACAAAATTTCGAAATTGAGAAATTGATAGCTGGAGTGCCATCAACGAGACCATCAACATCAAAAAACGTTCAATCATCGGCAATTTCTGTTAGTTAAAATCACGAAATAATAGAAAACATTGACTTATCAACAGTCGGTAAGTTCGTTTTTACTGGGTCTTTTCATAACTGTTAATTTAATATAAATGATAAATAAGTTTTTTCGTTAATAAAAAGTTGTTACTTTGATTTTTCCTATTTATTTCTTCTTCTAAACTTTCTTAATGCCCTAGGGCCTAGGGTATTATATACCATTTAAGGTGTCTGGTAACTATGGTATTATGAAACAATAATATTCGAGTAGGACATAAAAATAATTTTGGAAGGACCAGCAATCTGCAAAACATATTTTAAATTAATTTTGTTTCGTTACCAGTAAAATGTATACCTATTAAAGATAATGTTTATTCTTTTTACCTTCCACGTTCCTGAGTTAACTATTTCATTTAATTTATATGTATGTATTTGCAATTTGTAATTTATTTATACATGGCTTTTATTTCGAAACGAACCACCCTACATAGGTAGGTACTTCTTGATTTTAAGGAAAGTAACATTTGACAAGAAACACGTCAAGTTTAATTACACAAAATTTTACTACTGACCTCCACACCTGCAACCTACCTCACTCTGAAATGTCAAATGGCAGCACCTGTCGAGTGATACATCGTTGCAAAGCAGTATATCCAATAGTGCATCAATGTTTTCTGTGTTTCGTCAATACGGCTACTAATTTTGTATTTTGGTTACCCCAGTTTTGTTTTGTTTTTCAGTGTGCTGAACATTAACATTTTTTCCGACACATTAACTGTATAGTTTTATTTTATAAATAAATATATTAATCACATAATTAATTGTTTTACTCTTTTACAATTTTTGTAATACGCTGCATTGAGGCTTTCCACAATTATATGCTTTCTAACATATTCATTTGCTGTCCTATAAACTGCTAAGGCAAGACAAATGCACATGTTTCTCAAGTCTACTATAAACGTTTAAAATCTCCGCTCTGACTTACTTTTAATCTGTTTGTAAAAAAACAGTAATTTTTGTGCAACTTTCGTCGTATCTTGTATAGAAAATGATAGAAGGAGACCAGGCGACAAGGAGCACCTATTACACTGTTAAGAACTATGACAAGAACAAGAATTTTAATTTTCCTATCTACACTCCAAATATGCAAGTCCGAAAATTTTCATAATTATTCGCGGTGTATTGCGTCTTCGAGAAAATTAATGCCGTACATCTTCTTATATTTCATATTGTACCAAGATTTACTATAATTGCTTTTTTTTTATAAATCAATATATATTCGAACAAATTAAGTTAAATAGGTTTAAAGCCGGACCTGACGTACCTACACGCGAAATGAGCAGACGCAATGCTTCCGGAAAACGCCGCATGCTGGGGACATTTCTGTAACATGGTATTAGCAATATATTGGTTATATAGTATGTCCACGGATGGGGTTTACAAGAGGACAAATGGACTAAAAATTGAAAGATTCAAAAAAAAGTCACTCTTAATAAACGTTTTTGCTTGTCTAGAAAATACGATTCACTAAAAGAAACTTCAATTTATTTATACAGGGTGGGTAAAAACTGCAAAAATGTTATTTTGCTTAAGAGTAAACATACTTTATTTTGAAAGATACGAAAAAAAGTCACTCTTAATAAACGTTTTTGCTTGTCTAGAAAATACGATTCATCATAAGAAACTTCAATTTTTTTATACAGGGTGGATAAAAACTGCAAAAATGTTATTTTGCTTAAGAGTAAACATACTTTATTTTGAAAGATACGAAAAAAATCCACTCTTAATGAATGTGTTTTCTACACAACGAACCGAAGTAGAACAATTCATTGAAAGGTTTACCTATGTAAAAATTATTTCCCAAAAAGTATTCGCTGGCACACCTCTGACTGGTGAACCTAGTTAAAATAATAATGACACTTAAGGTGATAGGTAGTTGTTGTCAATGTCTTTATTTTATGAAGTTATGAATTAAGTATAAATCTATCTACTGAACAAAGAGTTTTTATAATACAATGTTATGGGGATGGTCAAGTTTCATACCGCTACGTCATGGAACAATTTACCGAGAAATTTGTAGGAATCCCAATAACTAGGATGACAATCTGCAAGTTAATAAAAAAGTTTCAGAGAACTGAATCGGTTTTGGATCTCAAAAAAAAAAAGAAGAAATACGACCATGATGATGCTGCTACAATCTTAGTTCTTCAATCTGTTGAAGAAAATCCTATGACGTCCCTTAGAAATCGTGTAACTCAGTTGGAAGTTGTGAAAAAAAGTCAAATTCAGAAAATCCTTAAAGCAAATAAATTGTATCCGTATAAACCGCACTTTAATCAAAGATAAGGAGGAGGAAGAGGGAGATGACGCGAAACGGCATGATTTTTGCTTGTGGATGGGAGACAAAATTTTAAGGGGAAATGTTGATTTTTATAAATGTATCATGTTTTCTGATGAAAGTACATTTTCTACCAATGGAACCGTTGCAATCCAGCACGTTAGGTACTGGTCCTTAGAAAATCCCGAATTCAGAATTATGACGAGAAGACAATATTTCACAAAAGTGAACATGTGGTGCGCGATATCCATCCATGGCATCATAGGGCTATATTTTTTTGATAACACGTGCAATAGATTATCATATTTAGAAATGCTGGATACATTTTTCAATGATGAACTCGAAAATCTACCATTAAATTTTCGACAAAATATGTATTTTCAGCAAGATGGTTGTCCAGCGCTCGTGAGGTTAGAGAATGGCTTGACCGCAGATTTGGTCCAAGGTGGATTGGCAGGAATGGCCCAGTTTTGTGGCCCCCAAGAAGCCCCGACTTAACCTTGGCGGATATGCTTTTATGGGGCCGTTTAAAACAAATTGTTTTTGCTACCGCAGTACCAAATGATATTGTGCTGAAGGGCAGAATTATCCAGGCTGTCAAATCGATATCTCAGAAAGAAATTAGAAATTCTTTCACTTATTTGAGAAACCAATTAGAAAAATGTGTCGAGTATGGGGGTCGAGCTTTTGAATTATGAAATCGTTATCGTATTCTTTTCATGTTAATAAAAATGTTTGTATTATTATTATTATTATAATTACTTCATTAAATAAAGACATTGACAGCAAGTATCACCTATTCATTATTCAAGTAAAAACGTTTATTAAGAGTGACTTTTTTTCGTATCTTTCAAAATAAAGTATGTTTACTCTTAAGCAAAATAACATTTTTGCAGTTTCTACCCACCCTGTATAAAAAAATTGAAGTTTCTTATGATGAATCGTATTTTCTAGACAAGCAAAAACGTTTATTAAGAGTGACTTTTTTTCGTATCTTTCAAAGTAAAGTATGTCTTAAGCAAAATAACATTTTTGCAGTTTTTACCCACCCTGTATAAAAAAATTAAACTTTCTTATGATGAATCGTATTTTCTAGATAAGCAAAAACGTTTATTAAGAGTGACTTTTTTTCGTATCTTTCAAAGTAAAGTAGGTATGTCTTAAGCAAAATAACATTTTTGCAGTTTTTACCCACCCTGTATAAAAAAATTAAACTTTCTTATGATGAATCGTATTTCCTAGACAAGCAAAAACGTTTATTAAGAGTGACTTTTTTCGTATCTTTCAATTTTTAGTCCATTTGTCCTCTTGTAAACCCCATCCGTGGACATACTGTATATATGTGATCACTCTGTATATTTTTTTTATAACTACTTGTAAATCACCACAATCTTTCACATTTTTGGTTCTTCGAACAAATCACGGTACAGCATACTCTCAGATATTATGTAAAACAAAGTAATGTTATTTTACTCTTCTACATAGCGACAACGACGCGGGAGCATTGTCAGATTTTTATTTAAAATATCACTTAACACTAGTAATAAATAGGAAATATTAAATGCCTAAATACGAATTACCGTTCTTTGATAAAAGTTAGTTTTATCTCACTTTCTCTACTGTTCTTGACAAAATTACGAACAAGATTGTATTACGTTTTTCCGGAGTTTAATAAATTATTATGTTTACTTGTTTAAGAGTATTTCTTTGACGTTTTAACTAATACGTTAACGGATGAACTCAAATAGTTACTACGTTTTTCTGTTACTAACTTGAGAAATCGATTTATTTAGAATTATTCACTCCATTTCTCTAATGAGATGTAGAATTTCTCTACCAAGGGAAATAGCGATAACGAGGTTAAGTTACACACGATTTTAGTATTCTAACTCACCGTTTTTTCAACATTATGTTATTGGTTTGGGGAGCCTTGACTAAATTCCGGAAAAGAGTCTCACATGTTCAATAAAACAGGAATTATCATCATAAATTGGAAGGTATTTTAAAAGGAAGCTGTCATATTTAAAAATGTGAACACGGCCATAAGTTCTCTAAAAACTGACATTTAAAATCGCATTTCTTTAGTTTTATTTTTTAGTTTGACAAGAACATAAAAAATCCCAGCTTACTTGATTTTTAAAATAATTTAAATATTTTTTGGAAATGGTTAATATAAAGACCTAAACGAATTAAATAATATGTAATATTTTACTGTTAGTAGGTAGTAGAAAGAAATCTATATACATCCAGGGTATCCAAGATAAGAAAAACGGAATTACAATGTTGATTAAACTAGGAAAAAGTTGCACAATCTAAATACCTTTTACATGGTGTTTGCAAAAGTAAACTAACCGATTTCGACATTAAGAAAAATTTTTTTTTGCTATGTTATTTTTTATTTAGTTTTTATATTATTTTAACAGATATAAAAAAATAAAAAACACATTTTAAGGTAAACAAGATAGCGTTTACAAATTTACAGTACGAAAAAAACATCATCAACTTTCTTTTTATAAATAAGATTCCGGGTTTATCATTTGCAATGGTTTAAACATGCATGTTTTTCAGCTTTTATTAATTTATTATTTTAATTTTATTAATTAAATTATTCAAGACTAAATTACAAACTAGAGTTATTTACAAACGGTGTTCAAACAAATGACCATTATTTTCTAAGCATAGGTAACATCGTCTAGCCCAAACATTGTTAAGTACATCTGGTGTAATCGTTTGAAATTGTTCTAAAACCAGTTGACGTAGTTCTTCCTCCGTTTGAAAGTTACTTTGGTACACATAGATTTTGATGTACCCCCAGAGATAAAAGTTCAAAGGAGTAAGATCAGGCGAGATCGTGCAGGCCAAGAAACAGCTGAATGCGTACCTATCCATCTGTCAGGAAATATATTTGCTAAATATTCTTGGACAATTCTCGAATTATGAGCGGGGACCCCATCTTGTTGGAACCCAAAGTTATTGATTTCTGCTGGTGGTAAGTTATTATCGAATTATTCTTTCAAATTATGCCGCAGTACATTTGGATGCCGCTCCGAATTTAGTGTTGTGTGGTAAAAAAATGGCCCAATTATGTTTGTTCCCAAAATTTGTACCGACCGACATGTTGAAACGAAGACGATGTTGGTGTCTATATATTTTGTATAATCGTGGATTTTATGTGAAATGTACAACCAGTTTTAAACTAAAAAAGAGCGCATATCTAATTAGATTTTGAATTGTGACAGTAAATTGTCAATAAAGACGAATGTTTCTTTCAAAGCCCACTATGTTTATTGTATGGTTTTATGATAGTATGATTTTATTTATTACATTTTAATGACAAAAAAGCTAAAAATATGTTTAAACTATTGCAAGTGATACATCAACTATTTTAGAGTTGCCGTATTTAAGAAAAGAAAGTTGATGATGGTTTTTCGAAAACGAAACGTCGTACTGAAAATCTGAAATTGTTCAGCTTAAATAGTGACAATAAAAAAAGTATTTTCACTTCTTTATATCTGTTATATTAATATAAAAAAAAATTAATACAGCAAAAAACTCTTTTTTTTTAAATATCGAAATCTGTTAATCATAGATTACTTTTGCAAACACAATGTAAAAGGTATTTAAATTTTGCAGAACTTTTGCCTAATTTAACCAACATTGTAATTCCTACCGTTTCCAAGATTCCAATGCTATCCCATTCTTATCTTGGACACAGCGTATACCTCAGTTGAGAAAGCTGTTATATATTTCGCACATCATACCCTCTATAATATTAAAGCGCTTGCTATACAGGGTGTTAATTAATGTCATGCAGATATTTCAGGGGGTGATGGTACTCGTGAAAATAAGAAAAAAATGCAAATATACATGGTCTAAAGCGCGTTATTTTCGTTATACAGGGTGGCAAAGTTTCAATTTTTTTTCTCGTATTTTGCGTTTTCTCTTTTATAATCTGTGATAATTGTTTCAAATTTGGAACATCAACCATTTCTTAGAATCTCTACAATAAAGTATCAAAATTGTCGGTCGCAGTATACAGGGTGTTACATTTTCTTGAATCGGCTACAATTTTATCTTTCAGAACTTTTTTTTGGAGCTCCCTGTATGAATTCCGGTATGAAATTTGACTAAAAATTGCCTGGTGTCAAATCGAATATAAAAAATAATTCAAGCATACATTTGAATTGTCAAACAATTTTCAAATTTCTTTTCGTCATGGCCGTACAGTATACCAACGAAGAAATGACCGATATGTTATTATTTTTGGATATTGCCAAGGAAATGGTTTAGAATTTTGCAGAGTATACAGTGCAAGATTTCCGAATCGTCGCTTACAAAACCATAAAACCTCGCGGCAGTTGAAAGACGTCTTCATGACTGTTTCTATTAATTATGGTCTTGCACGTACGACGTACGGTAAGAACTCCAGAGGTTAAGGAAGATATTCTAAATCGGGTTGAAGAAAATACTAAACTCAGCAAAAGACGATTGGGCTTAGAGCTAGGGATATGCAAAGATACTGTTAATAGGGTGACCAGAGAACAACTACTGCACCCATTTCATATTCAACGGGTACAAGATCTATTACCCCATGATCTTGAACCACGCCTAGCTTTATGCCGGTTTGTCCAAGAACACAGAAATCAAGAAAGGAACTTTACACGAGAAGTTTATTCACAGATGAAGCCTGTTTCACGCGGAGTGGCATAACTAATTTGCACAATGAAACATGTCTATGCTGAAGAAAATCCTTATGCGACTAAAGTAACCTATTATCAGCATGAATTTAAGATTAATGTGTGGGCAGAATCATAGACACTTTCATAATTGGTCCTGTCATTTTACCACCTCGACTAAATGGCGAAAATTATTTGGAACATCTGCGAAACGAATTACCAAACTTATTAGATCCCCTGCCCTTGGAACTTCGACACGGATAGGTAGAGGCAATGATGCACCCGCAAATTGGCCAGCTCGATCCCCTGATATGACACCGATGGATTACTTTCTATGCGAAACTTTGAAAACCCTTGTGTATTCTAGGCCAGTAGATACAAAAGATAAATTAAGGAGACGTATTCAAACTAGAATTGACGCTTCGAGGAAAGATGACGAAATTCTCCAAAGAGTTCAATTTAAATTTTTAAAATGTATTAATCTTTGTACACACGAAAATGGAGGTAATTTTGAACATTTGTTAAAAGCATTTTTTTTAAATTAAATTAAATTAAATTTTTGTTGTTGATAAATCTCTTATTGACTGTTTTTACTAGAGAATAAAATTAACAACAGATTTATGTAATTGTTTTTTTTTAGTCCTTAGTGACAGTTATTTTAATTTTACGCCTTTGCTTGTGTTCAATTATTACAATAATTTAGACCTGGCCATACACGAAGTGAATTTTTTAAATCCAGATAAATCAAAAACGGTTGCTCAAATCAACTCTTACCACGGATACCTTTTTTAGGTAAAATAAGTTAGAAAATAAGAGCTTTTATTTAAAGGTTAAATACAGGGTGGCTTAAAGAAGTTATTTCGTCTTAACCCTTTATAGGGCAGAACCCTGGGGCCCGCTTTTTAAACTTTTTTTTTAGATAGGCCTTTTTATTTAGGGTTTTATATTGTACTACCGAACAAAAAAAGTTAAAAAACACTATAGTTTTTTTGCAATAGGGTGGTATCTATGTGTACCAATGAACGTTCCTGAAAAAAAAAATGTGTGTTTAGTGGTACATTTACGTACCACTTAGAAAATAGAGTTTTCTAAGACAAAAACTGAAAACTTGCCATATTAGAAACATACACTTTTATATATGTAATATGCCTTTATTTTGAAAATAGTACAAATAACGCAGTTTTTTTTTTTATAAACCACCACTAAACGTTTATCATTCTTTAGTAAAAAATGAAATAACGGTTTTAGTTGCCAAAATATGACACTCAACAAGACTTAAAACTTACTCTAAGTACCTATTTATTGTAGGTTAAATCAAAAGAAACCTAACCAATTATAAAATGGAACTAAAAACAGCGGTAAAGTCTTTGTCAAAAACATAAAAATCAGGAGAAGATATTGGTTACCATCGAAAAAAAACAGTCTTTTCTAGTAATAAGTAGAAAAAAATCAAATGATTTGTCCAATATTCTTTGTTCAAGATGAACTGTGAAAAGACACAATCTGAAATGAACAAAAATTATTATTAAGAAACATGTAACACTGCACTGAAAGGCCTATTAAAAAAATCTTTGTAATAGATCTACAAAACATAAATATTAGGCGGTACATATATAGAGCATGAATGCATATTCATTGGTACAAATGTGTACCACCCAAATTATTTCCAAAAATTACGTTAGCCGAAGATAACAGAGAAACGTGCCTAGTATCAATAATAAGGCAAATGTATATCAAACCAAAGTATGCTATAATTAAAACCCAAATATCCTAATTTAAAAACTATTTAGAAAAAACTCAAGACACAATTCTAACCCAAAAATCCCTAATGTGCGTATTTTTATAAATTATGAACTACTATGAAGCAACTAAGCAAAAAAATTGTAAAAATCCTGTATAAAATATATAAAGTATTATATACTTACTGTCGTTATATATTATCTTCCCTGTATTCTTAGGAAAAAATTGTAAAAACTAGCCCCAACATCGAAAAAACCTGTCGTCTACGCGGTAGTAACTAATGGTATAAATATGTACCACTTTTTGGCCCGAAGGTCGACTTTTAACTATCAGATGGCGCTGAGAGTGAATATGGTAAAAATAAGAACCAATGCGTGTTTGTAGACTAATTTATCATGCTTAGCGGTATCGAGCAGTGGGATGTCGTTTATAGGATCGCTGGAAACGTCGGTGGTACAGATATGTACCCTATAAAGGGTTAAATGGGTACCGCATTTTGCATCCCACAACCCCTCCTCCCCCCTAGTCGAATATTGTGACAATACACAATTATTAAAAATAATATTTAGGAAAAACTAAAACCAAATTAAACTCTTGACACTCTATATCTCCGAAATCATCCACTTTTGGACTAAGGTAAGTTGGGTTAGATCGTCATATTTAAGCCTCAGGAATTTGTGGTAGCATTTTTTCCGAACCGTTTAGAGACACCTTGTATACTTCCTGATAGGCAGGTCCGACACAAGCAAAAAATGTTTGAAACTAGTTTTTCTTTTAATACGGTAATAAAGTGTGCAAATAGTACTAATTTCGGAGAGATATCAAAAAAAGTCAATAGAAAAAAATAAACTGTAATGCTAATTTTAACTCACTATCTCTAGAAACAATCCTTACAAATAATGGAGTTTTTTTAAATTTTTGATTTGATGTGCCTAAAAAAATATAGGGTTGCATATTTAATTATTTGTAAATACGTGATGTAAATTTTAATGATAACTATAATGGTAAAGGTGAAATACAACTTTTAAACAACATTATGAGGTAATTGTGTACACTCTGTAGATACATTTTAATTATTTATTTAACTATATTTGTTATTTGGAAATTATGAATTTAGTAATTGTAGATATTTTGTTCTAAAATCAAAACCAACTTTGCGTTAACAAAGACCAGTTTTTGAGTTTTTCGCCAATGGGTGAAGGTTATACAGGCCAGCAAATCTTTCTAGTCTCATATTATTTGGTACAAAAATAAGTACTATCATTAATACACTAACAAATTTTCTTTAAATATATTTTTACTTGTTTAGGCAAAACGTACAAGTAGAAAATGTATAAATTTTCCATTATGTGCTAACGAATGCCCAAAAATTTCAGAACTACCCTGAAATGGCATAGCTACAAATATAACCAAACTTCTACTTACTTGGGAAACATTAAAATCGGGCATGTACCCAATTCTAGGGCAAGCTCCTAGTCCATAACTAAAAGTATCCCTAAACAAAATGGAACTAAAAACTGGCAAAATTACCCATGAACAACCAGCCAGCGAGCACAACATTTTACGAGTAAAACTGACGTATAATCATATTTTTAACACCTCCCATTCAATTCAATGCATCAAATTAGCATTAATGTATTTATTTTAAATTATGGCGTCTAAATGAGCATACTTTGTATTAACAGAACTTTTTACACTATTTAAATTAATTAATACCGTTTTATGTCGCCCATTCCATACCTTTACTAATAATTAGCCTAAGTTAAAAACATTTTAAAAACTATGTATTTATTATTTGTGTTCTCTGTTTATATTTTGATGCACCAGCAACAGGGGCGTAGCGGCCATTGTGAGGGGAAGGAGGATGATGCTGGTGAAACTGCCGAAATTGTTGAAGAATTTGCTAAACTGCATAAATACTTTTAGTCCTTATATTATAGGGTCGCCATCTGATGCACCGTAACTAAGTCAACATTGAAAAAACTCAAACATTCCAGAATAAAGCACTTCACTGACCATATACAGGATCTTCTTTGGAATCTTTACGTCAGGTAAATACCTTTGACATCAGTCTTCTGGCACGACATTTCAAAAAATAAATAGCCCTTGTTTTGACGGGATTCAAACGAATCTTCCAATCCGAAAGCCATTTTTCTAGCTGGTTTATATGACGTTGCATACGTGTGACGACGAGCCACGGCTGTATAGAAGTCCAAGTTATTGCAGTATCGTCGGCGAACAGATAGAGCTAATTTTGTCTGTCTCGCGGAAGATCATGAGTGTAAATGTTGTACAACATCGCTTCCTCCGACGAGACTGCAAAACTTCGGTTCTCTAAGAATGACTCGACTATCTTGACTAGATAGTTTGGAACACCAGTAGATAAAGCTAAGCGGATTCTAGCTCAAAATCCCATAAGAAATAACATGGGACCTACAACCTGCATTTTTATCGCCATTTTAGGGGCGTGGCACTTTTCCTGGAAGTCGCCATCCTCTCTTAACCCGAGCGGAACCCAGCTACTATAGCCATCTAGTGTCTGACGTCATAACTACTCGCAGTAGATACAGGATCCGTATTAACCTAAGTGGCCCCCCTGGTATTACCAGGGGGCCCCATTATTTGAAGATTCTAACCTAACAGTATTCCCCATGGAACCCAAGTACCCGCGGAGCCCCCCCAAATCCCCTTTAGTACATGACTGTGAACGATTAATTGTAGAGGCGCCACCTAGCGGGGGAGAGATGTACGTACCTGTAATCTTGAGACCTGTAGCGCCACCTGCTTTTCATATCTTGTTTACCGCGATGGTAGGTATGATGTTGTAAATCAGTTAAAATATTTTAAAATATAAATAATACCATAAAAAAGTTTTTGTCCTCGGTGGGATTTGAACCATAATCCTCTGGGGCCGAACCTCAAAGCCTTGCAAAATACGCTACGAGAGCATATAGATTAAAACTGCTAAACAATGTTTGACAACGTGAAACCACGGGGGCACATCTGATTAGATTGCTGGAACAAAAGGTCCTTAAGTGGGGTTATGGTGGTGTTTTATATTGTACAAAATTAGGGTAAACCAGGCTGGGCCCTCCAATGTTAATTTTCGGAGGGATTTTTATGACTCATATCTCCGGAACCAATGGGCCTAGGATATTGCGCATACGTAGTTGGGGGTATATGAAATGGGTTATTGCGCATGACCCGAAAACGACACCTGTCACCTGTCAATTAAGAACTGTTACCTGTCAGATGTCACCTGTCAAATGTCAAAATCGACAGCTGATGTATGTCACGTGTTTAGGGTGACGTCATGAGTCGTTTAAAAAAAGAACGGGGTTGATCGGGCCAATAGGGCCAAAGTTGATATAGCTAATGCCCTAACGGTAGGGGGGGTGAAAGATAGTGGCATAGGATATTGCGCGTGCGTAGTTGGAGTCTATGAAATGGGTTCTTGCGCATGACTCGAAAATGACACCTGTCACCTGTCAATTAAGAACTGTCACCTGTCAGATGTCACCTGTCAAATGTCAAAATCGACAGCTGATGTATGTCACGTGTTTAGGGTGACGTCATGAGTCGTTTAAAAAAAGAACGGGGTTGATCGGGACCAATAGGGTCAAAGTTGGTATAGCTAATGCCCTAACGGTAGGAGGGTGGCCATAACATGTCATCAATGAACATTGTTAGAGGCAGCGTGGTATGTAATTATACAACTGGAGATCTAGTATGTCCTTTTGGCAAACAGTATTTTCAGACGCCAGCTATAATTACGTTCGCGCACACTCCCGCTATCTGAGTACTACCTGAACTTATGCAACCAGAAGCCCCTATCAGCAAATATTGCCTTCGCCAATTTATTAACAAACCTAAGTGTGGCGATGACGACAAAATGGCGGTAAACCTAGCTTTTATAATGCATTCACCATTTTATCGACAAACCAGTACTAATGGCGTCGCCAAACCAATATTTCCCCTTATTCAACATAAAAATTGTCGAAACGGCAACACCGCCGTTCCAATACTGAAAATTTAAGAAAATACGCTTAGGCCATATTGTAATAGCCGTCCGCAACACTACCATTCATGAGTGTATAATTAAATAAAAATCAATCAATTATAAAACTTTTTTATTTACAACATAACAATATCACTTACTACCACCCTGGTATATTACATTAAAGGAATAAAAAAATCAGCGTAAAATAAAAAGACATATCTGTAATCATTTAACAACGTTTTATGCCAGAAATATATGCGGTTTTCAAGTCAAATGCACTATTACAGCACTAGTTAGCAAAAATATTTAAATAAGACAAGTATCTTGCATTAAAAATAATACCTGAACGAAATAAAAATTAGGCACAAGACACTTATCGCCAATCTTGTATATAGGTACAATATATTATAAGTTCAAAATTTAGCGAAAAATATTTACAGTTAAAACTAAGGATTAGAAACATTTACCGTGCAAGAATAGGCATATCTACATACAATTAAAAAACTAGGACTAGAAACATTTATATTAGGAACATTACCGCACAAGAAGGCATATCTATATACAAACCTAAAAACTAACAAAAAAATGAATGGAAAAAGACATTGGCGGGTATGGGCATTTGAACAGAGTAATCATACCTTATTTCAGCTCCTATATCAAAAAAAGGATTCTTTATTTACAAAAGAGCATTCCTTCTCCCAAGGATCGTTGAAAAACGCTTCTAATCAGTCCATTCTATTCAATTAGGGAAATCAGGACACACTTCAGGCTATATTCCATGATAACAATCTAAATCCATACCTTCACTCGATACTGCCGCTCACTCCTCGACCATACAATATACATTTTTCAATTCTTCAAAGAAAAAAAACCTTTTTTGGCACAATAATAATGACAGTGACAGTATTTTTCAGAAAAAAACCGGTGTATGATTCGTTGCCATAACATTTTATTAATAAATATATTTTCTGTTTTAAATTTATTACGATTACAACATTAGTAGAAATATCAGTTTGTTGACTTCGATGTAGTTAACCTTGATATTAAATGCAACTAAATAGTATTGCCGTAATTATTATAGGTCAGTCGTTGAAATCAATATTTAAATTTATTTACAATTGTACAAAAACAAAGCAGCTTGCTTCTATAAATAATAATATATATACAAGGTTAACCGAAAAGTTGAGTATGAATATAGATAAATTATTAATAATGTTTATAGGTACATTGTTTCATAATTATACCGGTTACCCGACTAAGTTTAATTTTTCCTATAATGACGTACATTGTAAACAAGTAAGATCTGGGAACTTCATAAAAATAAGTTAATATACATTAGATGACCTTTCTAAATTCTGAGAAATGTTGCGACATTGAAATATCTTATATTATACGGTTCACTGCACATTTTATTCCTCGAATAATATTTAAAAAATACCAAGAGTAGTAGATAACTAAGTAATTGTATATAACATTTAACCTGGTACAATACCAAGGTTACACCGGTAACCGTGAACGTCTGTGACATTAACACAGCCTATGCATTATATTTTGTTTATTGAATTATATGACGGAAAAAATTGTAACAATATGATATGTGACTAAAATGCAAATAATTTTAAGTGTATTCTAATTACGTCACCAGCTTATATAAAATTCAGCTATAGAGTGAGTTAGCGGACAGTTTAGTAATATTCTTATCTTCAGAGTAAGAGCCAAATATTTTTGAGATTTTGTTTAGTTGTTAAATATACAGGAGATGGTTATTTAACAATCTTATTCTATTTTAGTTTTTAGATAAAATGCTTGTATATAATTATTGTGTAATATTTTGAAGAAAACACTTAAATACGGTAATAAATTCATAAAAATTACAAGTTTAAAAAATAATCTTAATAATAATTAAAGCAGAATTAGGGATTCATTGTATATTTTCTGCTCAGAAATGTGCAGAGGCCTGAACCTATAAACTTTTCACCACATCAGCCGCTGATAAAAAAACTACTCATTTAAATAACCCTACTTAATACCAACAACGTCTGTTTTATTACTATAATTAAATAAAACATTATATTCACTTACACATAAATAATAGTCTTTAAATGGACAGCTAAAATATTGAGATAAATCAGGTATCTGAGAGTACAAATGTTTTCAGTGAGCATAAAAAATAGAAATAAAAAATACATTACAAATAAAGAAAGCAATATTTTATAGTCAGCATATGAGGGAAAAATAAAAGTACACATAAAAAAGACACATATCACTAATCTCGTATATACTACACAGATAAAAAAAACCAATACAAAAATAAAATGGCATATCGTCAAGTTCAAAAGACCCTGTATATAATAATATATATATAATATAACGGGTCTGTTCCGGGGGAACGGGTCTGTTCTCGGAACAGACCTGTTGAACAGACCCGTTCCCCCGGAACAGACCCGTTCCCCCGGAACAGACCTGTTGAACAGACCCGTTCCCCCGGAACAGACCCGTTCCCCCGGAACAGACCTGTTGAACAGACCCGTTCCCCCGGAACAGACCCGTTCCCCCGGAACAGACCTGTTGAACAGACCCGTTCCCCCGGAACAGACCCGTTCCCTCGGAACAGACCTGTTGAACAGACCTGTTCCTCCGGAACAGACCCGTTCCAAAGTTTCTTTCAGAAGCTTCCCCGAACCATGTTTTCGTAGATATAAAATTTCTGCAAAATTGGCAAACTTTTCATTTCCTTCATTTGGACGGTACCTTAACGTAGCGTTTATCTGATAAAAATTCGGCTTTTTAGCTTTATATTCTAGGTTGTAAGTAGAACTTTGATTTTTTTTTTTTTTGTATCTTACATTTGATAAATATTAAATGTTTAACCCTCTTCGTTTTAAAAAGCCGTGCTTGTATCGACTTTACCTATCGTTTTATATAATTACTAATAATCAAATATCAAAATGTACTTATATTAGAAACGGGTGACTAGAAAAACACCAGTTTTGTTAACAATGTATCAACATAATTAGACATCATTGTGTATTAAATTTTAATAATTTAGCTAAATAGTTTTTGGAAAAATGTAATAAAATAAAAATGACTTTTTATTAGCTTCCCCCGTATGCACGTTGTCTTTTATAGAATAAATTAATACAATTTCGTCTTTGGTAGATACATACATTTCTCTCTGATCTATACATAATTTAAATATGTTTATAATATTTCTCGTTACTCTAAAATTTCTACTGTTTCGGTATTCAAACTATATGTATTTTAATATCAAGGCTATCTAAAATTACATCTATTTTATGCAAAAGTTTAGTAGTATGATCTGATATTTTTTTCACAAATGTTATAATCGAATTAATTATATGCCAAGTGCAGAATATATTTTAAAAAATGGTTACTTTCCATGCGTTGAATTGGATTTTTACTGTTTCTCTACAGTACTGTGGATTCCCACAAGGTACATTTTTAGTTTATTTAACCTGCTTAATTTTCGGTGTTTGTAAATGTATATACAGTGCTAGTTGTGGGGTTCGAAACGTTCAATATTTGTTCGCTATAGATAGGTATCTTATCTTATTACACGCACATTTTTTTAATGCTTTTATTATCGATACATATTTTTAGTTCAATTTTTTCCCCAATTTATACAGGTGCTTACATTTTATTAAATTGTCTATTGCTTCTTGTGAAAAATTGACAAGAGTTTTCTCTTTAAGGAAATATTCTACATCTTTATATAACTTAAAATAACAGCCTGTTGTCTTTTTTTATTATTTATTTTTATGAACCTATATCAGTATCCATAACTTACCATAGTATTTTCTTGATTGAATATTAGCACTTCTAATTACTTTTTGTACAGAGCAATCTATCTACCTTTTCTTTTGAGAATAATATTTATAGGCTTGACTTTAAACTATAATTATGTTTTATTCTTTTATCACATTAGAATATGAAATATGTAAAGTATTTCTACCATGCTGTATACAGTGTGTTCTAGTAAACCTTAGTTTTTTGGATATTGTTACATACAACTGTGTTAATAAATAATATACATACTTGGATATCCTTGAATGTTTATTGAAAATTTTGAATGATACTTTCATTGCTTACTGTATAATTTTTGCAAAGTACTATATTTTTAGACTAAGCTTTACCTTAATAAATATTTAAATTTTTCAACAAGCCAGCTTTTATTTATTTCCCACGTAGCTCAAACGTTTTTGTTTCCTTATCGGGGTTGTTTTCTGTAACAGAGAGGTCAACAGGGTCTGTTAAACAGGGCCTGTTAAACAGGGCTGTTCAGGTTAACATTGTACAGGGTTATCCAACCAAGACTAGACAAGGCGATTTTTTGACTTTTCCTGTACTTTTATAAAAAACTGAAATAGCAATCTTAAGTCATTTTCTCCCGCGAATTCGAATATATTCAGCAAGAAACAATTGAACATCAAACAAAAGTACTAGGGGTCACTTTGATATTTTTTTAAATGGGATGCCGTATTTTTAATGAGCTTATCCGATTTCTCATATAAATTTTGATCTAAACTGTTGGATTTTTAATTCAAAAACACCTTTTTTCTTCAGTTTTAAATTCGGAAAATGTTCGTCTACCGTAAGATTAATACCTGATAGATGGATACCTGTTTCACCTGTTCACCCTTTAACCTGCTTTAAAGTCCGTCAGTTAGACAAAATAATTAAGTTTCAAATTTCTATATATTTTTCACGAGAACGATCAAAGTTAACTTGATTTTATTTTAACAATTATCCGTCATGCAATGAAGTCGTTTTTATTTTTTCCTCGAAAAGGAAGTTATATACGAATAGATATTAAGAGACAAAAAAGTTGTATTTGTAGATGCCCAATCTGAAAAAAATTTAAATTTTTCAAAAACTCAGTAGCATACATTTTTTTTTTTTTGTCAATATTATTCGTGACACTGCCCCCCGAGACGCCACTGGAACTTATAATTTTCTTTTAGTTAGTGCCAACTTAGCGTCTTATTACAATGAATAACTCTGCCAGATTTTAACAAAATCGATAAAAGGATCATTTAGATATTAATAAAAAATCAATTTTTTTATTTATTTCAATTTCCATACGGGGTTCCCAAAAGAGACGACTAACAGAACAGTAATCAGTAATCCTAAAAATTGACTTTGTAAGTAAGTATATCAGATTACTGTTGATGAATTAGTAAAATGGTACTGCTTTGACCTTTGACTCGTGTAGGGTGCTTTTGACCTTCTCAGGATTTACCGGTCTTCAAATTTATAATTGCAGGAAAATGAATGGCTTATTTTATAATTTTTAATCTGAAAATATTTTTTGTTTTATATATTTAAGTAGTACACTGTACTCCAAATATTATTATATACAGGGTCTTTTGAACTTGACGATATGCCATTTTATTTTTGTATTGGTTTTTTTTATCTGTGCAGTATATACGAGATTAGTGATATGTGTCTTTTTTATGTGTACTTTTATTTTTCCCTCATATGCTGACTATAAAATATTGCTTTCTTTATTTGTAATGTATTTTTTATTTCTATTTTTTATGCTCACTGAAAACATTTGTACTCTCAGATACCTGATTTATCTCAATATTTTAGCTGTCCATTTAAAGACTATTATTTATGTGTAAGTGAATATAATGTTTTATTTAATTATAGTAATAAAACAGACGTTGTTGGTATTAAGTAGGGTTATTTAAATGAGTAGTTTTTTTATCAGCGGCTGATGTGGTGAAAAGTTTATAGGTTCAGGCCTCTGCACATTTCTGAGCAGAAAATATACAATGAATCCCTAATTCTGCTTTAATTATTATTAAGATTATTTTTTAAACTTGTAATTTTTATGAATTTATTACCGTATTTAAGTGTTTTCTTCAAAATATTACACAATAATTATATACAAGCATTTTATCTAAAAACTAAAATAGAATAAGATTGTTAAATAACCATCTCCTGTATATTTAACAACTAAACAAAATCTCAAAAATATTTGGCTCTTACTCTGAAGATAAGAATATTACTAAACTGTCCGCTAACTCACTCTATAGCTGAATTTTATATAAGCTGGTGACGTAATTAGAATACACTTAAAATTATTTGCATTTTAGTCACATATCATATTGTTACAATTTTTTCCGTCATATAATTCAATAAACAAAATATAATGCATAGGCTGTGTTAATGTCACAGACGTTCACGGTTACCGGTGTAACCTTGGTATTGTACCAGGTTAAATGTTATATACAATTACTTAGTTATCTACTACTCTTGGTATTTTTTAAATATTATTCGAGGAATAAAATGTGCAGTGAACCGTATAATATAAGATATTTCAATGTCGCAACATTTCTCAGAATTTAGAAAGGTCATCTAATGTATATTAACTTATTTTTATGAAGTTCCCAGATCTTACTTGTTTACAATGTACGTCATTATAGGAAAAATTAAACTTAGTCGGGTAACCGGTATAATTATGAAACAATGTACCTATAAACATTATTAATAATTTATCTATATTCATACTCAACTTTTCGGTTAACCTTGTATATATATTATTATTTATAGAAGCAAGCTGCTTTGTTTTTGTACAATTGTAAATAAATTTAAATATTGATTTCAACGACTGACCTATAATAATTACGGCAATACTATTTAGTTGCATTTAATATCAAGGTTAACTACATCGAAGTCAACAAACTGATATTTCTACTAATGTTGTAATCGTAATAAATTTAAAACAGAAAATATATTTATTAATAAAATGTTATGGCAACGAATCATACACCGGTTTTTTTCTGAAAAATACTGTCACTGTCATTATTATTGTGCCAAAAAAGGTTTTTTTTCTTTGAAGAATTGAAAAATGTATATTGTATGGTCGAGGAGTGAGCGGCAGTATCGAGTGAAGGTATGGATTTAGATTGTTATCATGGAATATAGCCTGAAGTGTGTCCTGATTTCCCTAATTGAATAGAATGGACTGATTAGAAGCGTTTTTTAACGATCCTTGGGAGAAGGAATGCTCTTTTGTAAATAAAGAATCCTTTTTTTGATATAGGAGCTGAAATAAGGTATGATTACTCTGTTCAAATGCCCATACCCGCCAATGTCTTTTTCCATTCATTTTTTTGTTAGTTTTTAAGTTTGTATATAGATATGCCTTCTTGTGCGGTAATGTTCCTAATATAAATGTTTCTAGTCCTAGTTTTTTAATTGTATGTAGATATGCCTATTCTTGCACGGTAAATGTTTCTAATCCTTAGTTTTAACTGTAAATATTTTTCGCTAAATTTTGAACTTATAATATATTGTACCTATATACAAGATTGGCGATAAGTGTCTTGTGCCTAATTTTTATTTCGTTCAGGTATTATTTTTAATGCAAGATACTTGTCTTATTTAAATATTTTTGCTAACTAGTACTGTAATAGTGCATTTGACTTGAAAACCGCATATATTTCTGGCATAAAACGTTGTTAAATGATTACAGATATGTCTTTTTATTTTACGCTGATTTTTTTATTCCTTTAATGTAATATACCAGGGTGGTAGTAAGTGATATTGTTATGTTGTAAATAAAAAAGTTTTATAATTGATTGATTTTTATTTAATTATACACTCATGAATGGTAGTGTTGCGGACGGCTATTACAATATGGCCTAAGCGTATTTTCTTAAATTTTCAGTATTGGAACGGCGGTGTTGCCGTTTCGACAATTTTTATGTTGAATAAGGGGAAATATTGGTTTGGCGACGCCATTAGTACTGGTTTGTCGATAAAATGGTGAATGCATTATAAAAGCTAGGTTTACCGCCATTTTGTCGTCATCGCCACACTTAGGTTTGTTAATAAATTGGCGAAGGCAATATTTGCTGATAGGGGCTTCTGGTTGCATAAGTTCAGGTAGTACTCAGATAGCGGGAGTGTGCGCGAACGTAATTATAGCTGGCGTCTGAAAATACTGTCTGCCAAAAGGACATACTAGATCTCCAGTTGTATAATTACATACCACGCTGCCTCTAACAATGTTCATTGATGACATGTTATGGCCACCCTCCTACCGTTAGGGCATTAGCTATACCAACTTTGACCCTATTGGTCCCGATCAACCCCGTTCTTTTTTTAAACGACTCATGACGTCACCCTAAACACGTGACATACATCAGCTGTCGATTTTGACATTTGACAGGTGACATCTGACAGGTGACAGTTCTTAATTGACAGGTGACAGGTGTCATTTTCGAGTCATGCGCAAGAACCCATTTCATAGACTCCAACTACGCACGCGCAATATCCTATGCCACTATCTTTCACCCCCCCTACCGTTAGGGCATTAGCTATATCAACTTTGACCCTATTGGCCCGATCAACCCCGTTCTTTTTTTAAACGACTCATGACGTCACCCTAAACACGTGACATACATCAGCTGTCGATTTTGACATTTGACAGGTGACATCTGACAGTTCTTAATTGACAGGTGACAGGTGTCGTTTTCGGGTCATGCGCAATAACCCATTTCATATACCCCCAACTACGTATGCGCAATATCCTAGGCCCATTGGTTCCGGAGATATGAGTCATAAAAATCCCTCCGAAAATTAACATTGGAGGGCCCAGCCTGGTTTACCCTAATTTTGTACAATATAAAACACCACCATAACCCCACTTAAGGACCTTTTGTTCCAGCAATCTAATCAGATGTGCCCCCGTGGTTTCACGTTGTCAAACATTGTTTAGCAGTTTTAATCTATATGCTCTCGTAGCGTATTTTGCAAGGCTTTGAGGTTCGGCCCCAGAGGATTATGGTTCAAATCCCACCGAGGACAAAAACTTTTTTATGGTATTATTTATATTTTAAAATATTTTAACTGATTTACAACATCATACCTACCATCGCGGTAAACAAGATATGAAAAGCAGGTGGCGCTACAGGTCTCAAGATTACAGGTACGTACATCTCTCCCCCGCTAGGTGGCGCCTCTACAATTAATCGTTCACAGTCATGTACTAAAGGGGATTTGGGGGGGCTCCGCGGGTACTTGGGTTCCATGGGGAATACTGTTAGGTTAGAATCTTCAAATAATGGGGCCCCCTGGTAATACCAGGGGGGCCACTTAGGTTAATACGGATCCTGTATCTACTGCGAGTAGTTATGACGTCAGACACTAGATGGCTATAGTAGCTGGGTTCCGCTCGGGTTAAGAGAGGATGGCGACTTCCAGGAAAAGTGCCACGCCCCTAAAATGGCGATAAAAATGCAGGTTTTAGGTCCCATGTTATTTCTTATGGGATTTTGAGCTAGAATCCGCTTAGCTTTATCTACTAACACCGATCCTTATCAACTTCAATAGTAGACCGTTATGCCAGACCTTATCGAATGCTTTGGAAACGTCAAAGAAAACCGCCCCCGTGTGCGCCCTTCTGTTAAATCCTTTCACTGTGTTCGAAGTGAGTCTCGTCGTTTGCCTAACTGTGCAATGTTCGGCACGAAAGCCGAACTGTTCGTTAGGCAAAACATTGTTAATAAAAACAAAATCGTTTTTACGAGACAGGATTATGTTGTCGACTACCTTACCCAGTCCTGATAACGGGCTTATAGGTCGATAGATAACCGGTGCCGTAGGATCCTCCCCTTATGAATGAGAATGGCTTTCGCGTATTTCCAGGCACATGGGAAATTATCTTCTTGGATATGTCTACAAAGTTCTTTAAAGCTGCGCCTGGCAGGTTTCGCAATGCCGTATTCTTAAGGCCGTTGAAACCCGGGGCTTTTCTAGCATTCAAAACACTCACTAGTGATTTGACTTCCTCAAGAGTAACCACTGGGAAAATTGACACAAAAACCACAAAGTCTCGGCCTCAAATTGATTTATTTGACAATTTGAGGCCGAGACTTTGTGGTTTTTTAACGTTTTTTAAGTTTACGAATGAGAATGGTACATCTCGTGGCAACCACACGTATCAACCCAACCAGGACAGCGAGAATCCATATAGGTTCAAACGCTGGCAGAAGGCCCATTGCGGGCAAACTACGTTGGGTGTCGCTGGAAGCCAGTGTATCGGTTCAGCCTACCGAAAGCATGTAAATTAAAAAACACAAACTTAAAATAAGTTCGTGTATAAAGTTGTCCCTTATTCTTCCCATCAGACCCAATCCTTGGACGCGTTTCGCCGTTAACGGCTCCTCAGCAAGGCTCCGGGTCTGACGGAAAGGTAAGGGACCTCAAAGTGCTTTAGCACAGAAATGCAAATTTACGAATGATAATTGCAGCACGTGGCTACATCTCGTGGCAACCACACGTATCAACCCAACCAGGACAGCGAGAATCCATATAGGTTCAAACGCTGGCAAGGCGGCCCATTGCGGGCAAACTACGTTGGGTGTCGCTGGAAGCCAGTGTATCGGTTCAGCCTACCGAAAGCATGTAAATTAAAAAACACAAACTTAAAATAAGTTCGTGTATAAAGTTGTCCCTTATCCTTTCCATCAGACCCAATCCTTGGACGCGTTTCGCCGTTAACGGCTCCTCAGCAAGGAAAGGATAAGGGACAACTTTATACACGAACTTATTTTAAGTTAGTGTTTTTTAATTTACATGCTTTCGGTAGGCTAATCGATACACTGGCTTCCAGCGACACCCAACGTAGTTTGCCCGCAATAAGCCGCCTTGCCAGCGTTTGAACCTATATGGATTCTCGCTGTCCTGGTTGGGTTGATACGTGTGGTTGCCACGAGATGTAGCCACGTGCTGCAATTATCATTCGTAAACTTGCATTTCTGTGCTAAAGCACTTTGAGGTCCCTTACCTTTCCGTCAGACCCGGAGCCTTGCTGAGGAGCCGTTAACGGCAAAACGCGTCCAAGGATTGGGTCTGATGGAAAGGATAAGGGACAACTTTATACACGAACTTATTTTAAGTTTGTGTTTTTTAATTTACATGATTTCGGTAGGCTGAACCGATACACTGGCTTCCAGCGACACCCAACGTAGTTTACCCGCAATGGGCCGCCTTGCCAGCGTTTGAACCTATATGGATTCTCGCTGTCTTGGTTGGGTTGATACGTGTGGTTGCCACGAGATGTAGCCACGTGCTGCAGTTCTCATTTGTAAACTTGCATTTCTGTGCTAAAGCACTTTGAGGTCCCTTACCTTTCCGTCAGACCCGGAGCCTTTCTGAGGAGCCGTTAACGGCGAAACGCGTCCAAGGATTGGGTCTGATGGAAAGAATAAGGGACAACTTTATACACGAACTTATTTTAAGTTTGTGTTTTTTAACGTTTTTTAACGTACTAACTAATTATCAGGCATCTTGGAGAAAAATGGACGATTTCTTTCAAGGTAAGTTTCGATCTCTAATTTACTTATTTTGTCAATAAGAGGTCAAAAATTAATCACTTTACTAACGCTGAAATGGTCCAGGCGCATTTCAATTATGGCCTAGCAAATAGACATGCTGAAGAAGCTCAACAAATTTATCAGGAACGTTATCCAAACAGACTACTGCCATGTGCCAAAACATTTAGACAGTCCATGCAAGATTGAGTGAGACTGGGAGTTTTACGTAGTACGGAACTTCCTGGCAGACCTGCAACAGTAACCACGCCTGAGTTAGAAAGAGGCTATAGTTCGAGAGATAGAAGATGATCCTTCAACTAGTACCAGGAAGGTAGCAGTGTAACTTGAAACAAACAACAAGTGGATCAACTGTTTGTAGGGTTTTGCATCTTTATCAACTATACCCGTACTATATTTAACGTGTGCAAGTTCTGCTTCCTTGTGATTTTCAGCCAAGGTTTGATTTTAGTAGGTGGTTGGTGCATACAGTAGCACAGAGCAACAATTTTTTACCGAAGATTTTATTTACTGATGAAGCCTCTTTTTTAAGAGAAGCCATTATGAATTTTCATAACGAACGTTTTTGGGCAGACGATAATCCTCATAAAATTAGAGAAGGTCGTTTTCAGCAACAATTTTCTGTGAATGTAAATATGGGCAGGGATCATTGGCGATCATTGGACCATACTTTTTACCACCTTCATTGAATGGAAACTTTTATACGCAGTTTCTATCTGAAGAACTTGACGTTGTTGAACTGACTGTTAAGAGACGTACCTCTACAACTAAGAACTAATATGTGGTTCATGCACGACGGCGCCCCAGCTCATTTTAGCCTAGTTGCTCGTCAATACCTCGACAACACTTTTCCTAATTGCTGGAATGGACGCGCAGGTCCCCAAGGTTGGTCAGCTCGCAGTCCCGACTTCAATCCTCTAGAGACTACTATTTATGGGGTCACCTAAAGTTTCTTGTGTACAAGACGCCTGCATCTCTCAATTTACAAAAAGTAGCGGGTCGGCACTGCACTTTTAACTGCTTCTCTATGTTCAACAATGATTGATAGCATTGACAACAGATTTTCCAACAAATACCTACCTACTTAGGAAAATCTTTTGAAAACCCTTTAAGCCTGCTATTATTGAAAATAATCGAAACAATTAGTTTTTCGAAATTAGCAGAGCGTGTTTTCATTTGTGAAGAGATTATTCTATCCGAACAACTTCGTTGTCATTGTTAAGTCAAATAAAATGTTTTGTTTGGCAAATAAATCAAGTTCTTTTAAATTATCATACCACACAGCAGATTTTATTTTTTTAACTTTTTGATTTGAAAATAAAATGCATATTATGGCCAACAAAACAGTTTCATTTTGGTTTCACTTTCCGTCAGCCATGCATAGTTTTGATACCAATTTTCTCAAAATTACTTCCCCTTGCTCCATGTGTTAATTAAATTCAACATTTTTAGGGGTCGTGGGACATGACCATTGTTTTTTATTTTATTTATTCATCGAATATAAGAGAAGACGAAAATCCCCACTTTTTAAACTTAAAATATATTGAATTGGTTTTTCATGTCATTGCGTGGTGCGTGCGTCCAAACAAGATATTTTATTTAAATTTTAAAACACTTACCGGAGGTCTTTATACTAAACGAACCTACAAACCCAACTGTAAGTTTTGGTTTTTAACTGACAACACTCACTCTGACTTATTTTACACTAATGCAGTCCTTTCCTTTCAATAATAATAACAAACAACCGCTAACTAACCTCACTTTAAAGGTTTGGTCCAGCCCTGTAACTAAATTTTGAACTTGGCAATCCACTGTTACAGTGGTAAAATGTGTGACCGTTCAGGGACTGTACTGGTACGGTTTTTGATCGGGTTGGAACAAACCTTAAATTTACCGGCAAATCCTGCACCGTTCATGAATAAATACAAATTAACTATAAGTAGACAGAGGTTTCGTTTATTTCACATTCTTTTAACCGCTTCTCCAAACTATAGGTATATCCTAACATTACTATTGGTACAGTCTTTGAAAAGTTTGCACAAATTAGTCATAGGTACTTAATTTAGTCTGTGAACTGTTTTCATTAATTTCAACATTTTCTTCCTCTCTACTACTTCCCGGAGTATCTTCGTCAGGTGCTTCAATCTATTGTTCTATCTACATGAATACATTACCTAGTAAAAAAAAAATTTAATCTAAATCAACACTATGTCTACGTCATAATTTACAATATAATAACACACCTACCTGATTCTTTGCTCGTTTGCGTTTCTGAGCTCTCTCATGTCTGTTAACTTCGGTCTGAATTGCTTCCTTTGAATTAAAGTATCCTGTAATTTAATTAGGCATCCTGTCAGGGTTGTCTTTGTTTGCTAATTCTGCTGGGGTCCTAGAAATGTTTACATTCGATCATTTTATTAGGTCATTATACCAAAGATCAAATATTACCACTTCTAAAATATCTGGAGCAAATTTTTTCATACTTTAATTGGCTATCACTTAGAGGGCCCCTTTTTAAAGCTCTTACCACATTTCACGCCGTTCTTGTAAGAGTTTATTAAGGTTTTTCCAGAGTTTTGAAGAACTGCAGGAATTCTGAAAGATCGTACATTGTCCCTATTTCCCCTCATCCTACAATTTACCACTGAACAGAAGGACGGCATTTATATTTAAGGCACTTTAATTATTAGCTCAATGAACAGAGATCTCAAATTAGGTTCAAGATTCAAGGAAAACTGTGAAGAAAACTTAAATGTATAATCCAAACGCTTGTGTTTATTTACTTTGTTTGTACTCCAAGCAAAATGGCTGTCGACCCTCTGACGTCATATGAAAATTATTAATTGTTAATAGTTTCAAATACAGGTTAAGAAATTGATGATAAAAATTGGTGCGTCACTTAAGATGCTAATGTCGATAATTATCATCCAATAAACGAAAATGTCGAAATTACAGTAACTTAAATTGTTTTCAACACTTTTAAAAATCTCCATAATATCTTAGAAGTATTGTTTTGCCTAATAATAATGAAAACGGTTTCTACCCATGTGAATGAACTAGGACGTAGAGGTAATATGCTATTCTAAAAAATATCGGTTTACTAGTTCAACGAAATAAAAATAAAAGGTTAATTTTAATATTCATCCGTTACACGTAAACCACACAGTAAGCTATAAAACTTAAAATTTTGGCCATAAACCAGATTTATACAATACATACAGGGTTTTGCAACTATGCAGATAAGAGCGTTAATGTGATAGTTAAAAGCAGGTCAGGTTAGTTCAGGTTAAAACCTCGCTATGCTGATCGTAGAATTTACAGATATCTGTCCCTACTATAAAATGTACGCAAGGAGGCAAAATTGACTGGTCGTTCAAAAATCGTACTGTGCAGGGGTTGGTAGGGGGCGGTTTTTAATTCGTGAACATTTTTTCGCGCTTTTTACAACTATGCCACTTGATCATCAACCTGCCTTTATCTTATTTAAAAATCTAAATTAGAAATATTTTTTTTTATTTTAAAACCATCCCGCGTCTTATATGGAGCACTTTAATGAATAACCGCTCGCCCGAATACTAAAATCTACGACAAGAAAAACTGCGACACTTATGAAATAAATGTTTTAGCTTCAATTGAAACAAATCCAACTAGTTCTTGCAGACCGGTTGAAGGTTCGGTCCGAGTAGTTAAATCAAGAGTTCAAACAATCCTAAAAAAACACAATTTTAAGCCATATAAATTCCACCTATAGTACAAAACTTACATCCTGGTAATGCACAGCGTCGTATAGAGTTCTGTAATTGATATTTACAAAAAATCAACGGGGAAAATAACTTTGAAAGAACCGTTATATGGTCCGATGAGGCTCATTTTACCAGTGCTGGTACATTTAATCGGCACAGTACGAGGTTTTGGTCTCAGGAAAATCAGCATGTAATATTTTCATTCGAACGGCCAGGCAGGTTTGGCTTTAACGTTTCATATTTATACTCGGAAGCAAAATAATTTATAATATATTTGAAGGCAACCTTAATGCAAATAAATATTTAAAAATTCTGGAAAACGTTGTGCCGGAAATAATAGAAGACGTGGTCTTAGCGGGTCTCAATAACTTGCATCTGCAACAAGATGGAGCACCCACTCACAATGCACTAAGTATCAGGGCCTACTTAATCAATATTTCCCAGGCCACTGGATTGAAACTAATGGACCTGTAAGATGGCCACCAAGGTCACCCGACTTGTCGGTTTTGGATTTCTTCTTGTGGCGATACCTTGAAAATAAAATTTAATCTATTCAATACCAAACAATTGCAGATTTAGAAATTGCCACTGAAAGAGCATTTAGGGAGTTTCAAACGCGGCCTTCTATTATTTTAAATTTATCAAGGCGAATAAGAACTATGTGTGAAACATGTCTAAGGCTTAATGGAGAACCATTTGAGCAATACATTTGAGAAAGTTCTATAAATTGTCAGCGTTTGCTTCTAATGTTTTACGTAGTAAAACACAACTCGATTTATGCATTGTTATTATTTTTACTGAAATATAACTACTAATTAGATTAAGGAGTCCAAAATATATTTCTTCTGCGGTAATTATCATGCCCGTAATAGTTTTTTCAAAAACCCGTCATGGCCTACTAACAAAAAATGTATGTAATTTTTAATAAAACGTAAATTTTGTGCTTAATATTAAAAATAAACATAAGGTATTATATATTTCTGAGAAGCTTGTTATAAACTAAATTATATTATTAAAAAATATATAGGGTGACCCGTTTAAGAAAAAACAAGTTTATTTTTTTTCTCAAAAACTATCGAACGTAGAAAAAATCGGAGGACATCAGAAAATTTGTTTTCTCTTTGATAAGCTACAGGGTAACCTAAATATGGGGAGTGTCCCAAAATGTAAAATTTTTGAAAACATCCCATATATCAAAATCAACGATGACTAGAAAAATTCTAATTGCGGCATCTTTTGTTTCACAAAAAAGTAGCACAGTGCTGCGAAAACCGTATCCTTCTATCTTAACTTATTACGGAGTTACCCCGTAAAATCATCGAAAACTGGACACCCACATTTTGATAAATTCTAAATTTTTCAATTTGTGCGTTTATTGTTAATCGTAACTATAAACTATTATATATTTTTAAAATGCTTAAAAATAGCCTAATCAAATAAGAGAAAAATATACATGGTATCATATCATGTGCATGCTTTAACTCTTAACCGCTTGAAATACTCCCTTGGAAACAGTTTTTGATAAGTGAGTTTTGGTAAGGGTAACCGAAATACAGGGGGTGATCAAAAATCAAACATTTTCGAATTTGCTTAAAAACTAAGAAAGCTATGACAATTATTTTTATGGCATCTTCTGTTTCACGAAAAAGTAGCACAGTAATGTAAAAACCGCAAGGCTTTATCTTTACTGGTTACCGAGATACCCTGCAATTACATCGAAAAATGGGCACCCTGTACTTGTGCCGTACATTTTTTCCTGGACGTCTATCATTAAATACAGTCGCCTTGAAAGGCAACGATTTTCGGCTCCATATATAAAAATAATTTCTACACGTTCAGCAAAAATAATTTTATTAAATTTACATTCAGTCTTGATGAAACGAAAAATACTTTATTCAAACTAAGTTTTGGGAAAAAAATATTAAAAATTAAAATAATTCCAAAATATAATACGAAACCTTTTTGAAAATTTTTAAAGTTAAATTGGACTCCGAAGTTTTACCAGAATAAATAGGTACCTTAACTTAAAATAAAGTAAAAAGAATTAAAATATCTTAAATATTTTCGGATAAATTAAATAAATAAAATTTATAAGTTAACCAAGAACATAAGAACCATACGTGTTATTAGAATTCAGCCAACTTTAAAATATTTCAAGAAAAAATAAAGGAAATATAAAATGAGTTAAAAATATTTGGAAAACTCACGTTTATAAAATAAATAATTCAATAAAAGGGTTTAGTTACAGACCACATCACAAATTAACAAAATTATATTGAAACAGAATAAATAAAATTTTATTTTATTTTTCGCGTCACTTTTCATTTTTCATAAGTAACACCTGCAGAACATCTGCCGTCGAGCTGCAACTATTTTCTAGCAACTGTCAAATATATTAAGATAATTGCCTTTGTAAAAAGACGAAATATTCTGTTTTTCTGATACCGACAAAGGGATTCCAGAAAGGACCTACGTATTTGCAGGCATCCGCCGCTGAAAAACACTTATTTTTTCAATTTAATAAAGATCCTGGAAATCTTTTTGTTCAGGAACTCAGTGACACTGTAGGAGCACTTTTTGACTAGAAACTTTTTCAGCCTTTTTTTTTTTTATTATCATTTAATGTTTTAAAAGATATGGGCAAGAGGTTCCAAACTTTTACTAGCATATATACAATGTTTTTTTGAAGATAAGAAAAATTAGGTCGATCAGTGTACAAGAGATCCCTATTTCTAGTATTATATATGTGGTCATGATGGAAATCTATGAGGATAGAGTTGTTCCTTATCACAAACAATTTACACTCCTGGATGTAAAGGCTATATAAAGTTAATATATTATTATTAATAAATGCTTCCCTACAAGAATCCATTGGTTTCATTTTAAATATTGTTCTTATACACCTCTTTTGCAATATAAAACTTCTTTGACTATCTACATTCCCAGAATATTAATCGATATCTCAATCTAGACTGAACAAACGCATGATATGCCGACAGAGCCGCAGACACACCAATACTATTGGCAATGACAGAAATGGCATATCAGTATCTTGCAACACTCCCAGCCACCAGATTCACATGAGCCTTCCAGTCCAACCGTTCATCAAGAGTCACACCAGTGGCGTAGCCACGGGGGGGATATAGGGATATATCCCCCCCCCCCCCCATAGACAATGCAAAAAACTTTTAATTGCGTAATGTTACATGACTTATTGTTACAAATGCGTTTGGATGGCAACATGGCTTACGCGTCGTTGTCATAAGGAATCATCAGAATCGCCTGATCAGGCTTTTACTGTAACCGCATATGTATAACCGCGGCGTTGATGCGCAGACTAGGCAGAGCAGAGCCTAGTACTAGTACGCTTTAATAAAGCTGCTTTATTATCGTTTAGTGTGAATTAATCCAATAACAACTTACCAGTCGAACTGTGGAGTCAAGTTTTTGGTAGTTAATGGTACGAGTGCGTTTGACTTAATTGGTAGCTTTCGCAAATATTTACATTTTATCAACTAAAATATTTTGTGAAAAGAAACGTTTTTACGATGCAGCATTCAAAACTGATTGGATTCTTTGAGCGAAAAGAAAGAGATTGGGATACTGACACTACTGACAGCAGTACAGAGAAAAGCAAAGAGTATTCTGGGACTTCTCGAAATACAGAAAACTCTGAAAGCGTGAGCAATAATTTTCATGTCGATTAACCCATTTTAATCAATAAAATGGATATAGCCAACTTCATAAAAAGGGATGGCAATCAAGATATTTTAAATACTATTAATTCATTGTGGTATCCGGCAAATTTGTACAAATTTCCCATGTTAGAAAAATACAAGGAAAAAAAACTCAAGCTTAAATTCCAGTATAAGTGGTTCATCGAGTATGACTGGCTGGCATACTCAGAAATATTGCGTTTTTTCCACTTCAGGAGGAATTGGTTCCCAGGAGTTGGGGGCGCTGGTTAGAAAAAAATTTGATAACTGGAAAAATGCCAGAGAGGTGTGTAGGTATTATAAAATATATTATTTTTCTAAATAATTAATTATTTTGAAAAAAATTGTAAAATTCTTGTTATACTAGAAGCGTAAACATGGACCATTGAAGTACATACTAAAGGCACAAAAAATGCAACCTGGTATGGATCTAGCTTGCTGAAATACATAAGACAATAATCCTATGAAAATTTGAAGAAAATTGCAGAAGGAAAGGGTAAAGAGGTCCTTAACTTAATTGACAATAGCCGAAAACTGAAAGCAAAAGAAAATAGACAAAAAATAAAACCTTTGATTGAAGGTATTATCTTATGCGGAAGGCAAGAAATTGCATTAAGGGGGCACAGGGATTGTGGAAAAATTAAAGTATATCAAAAAAGTGCAACTAATATGGGCAACTTGCAGGAAATACTAAAATATAGAGCACTAGGAGATGATGAGTTGAAAAATACTCTCGACACATCCAGCAAAGGAAAAACATATCTTAGTCCACAGATACAAAATGAGATCATTGATAGCATAAACGTTATTTTGCTAAAGGAACTTGCAGATAAAATTAATAAGGCTAAAGTGTTTTCAGTTTTAGTAGATGAAACAACTGACATATCGACGGTAGAACAAATCACATTATGTATAAAATATGTGGATGGCGATGGTGACAGTGACATGCATAAAATAAGGGAGGATTTTTTGCATTTTGTAATTGCCGAAGGTTTAAAAGGAGAGCAGTTGGCAAAATCAATTTTAAGTGGTTTACAGAGGTGCAATATTGATTTGACTGACTTAATCGGACAGGGTTATGATGGAGCAAGTAAGATGTCCGGAAAGCTTTCTGGAGTGCAATCACTTATTCGTCAGAAATACCCAAAAGCGCTTTACGTGCATTGTGCTGCACACTGCTTAAATTTAGCGATATCGAAGGCTAGTTGTATTCCACAAATCAGAAACTGTCTAAGCACAATGGAACGCATTTACGATTTTTTAAAAACACCAAAACGTAAGAATGTTCTTCTTAAAGCAATTGATGACTTGGAAGAGCCCACTTCTACTAAATCGCTCAAAAGATTATGTGCTACTAGATGGACAGCAAAATATGAGGCAGCTAATGATTTCATTTTTTTTTTTTTTTTTTTTTTATGATAAGGCACAGCACTACAGGATAAATCCTTTATGGCGCTCTAGGAGCGGTGCGCGTGCGCAGGAAACGATTCACGTTGGTCTTGAATCTTTGGAGACTATACTCGTTGGGGAAGACGATCTCAGGAAGGTCGTTCCAGAGTGATGACGTTCTCCAGATGAAAGAATTTTGAAACAGTGTCGTTCGAGGGACACTAAGCTGAACCACGTACTGGTGGGCTGCAGTGGCTCGTCGTGTATTTCTACCATGCACCGCTCTGGGTGGTATTAAGCGGGCAACCTCAGTTGAACACTTGCCATGAAAATATTTGTAAAATAGACTCAAGTCGCCAACCTGCCTTCGATGTTCAAGGCTTTCCAGGTTGTTTGTCAGACTATGGTCACCGATCAAGCGAATGGCTCTTCTTTGAATGGAATCTAGCAATCTCAGGGTATGTTTAGGAGCAGAGCCCCAAATATGCGAACAGTACTCCAGTGATGGTCGAATTTGGGCTTTATAGAGCATCAAAAGTTGTTGGGGTGTATAGAGGTTCTTTGTTCGGAAAAGTACTCCAAGCTTTTGCGAGGCTGCCCTAGCAATGGCCGCAACGTGGCCATGCCAAGACATATGACTATCCAGATTAACGCCCAATAAATGAATTGATGAAGCCAAGGGAATTGAGTGTCCCGCCATAACTATATCTGGTTCTTCAACATTAACTTTTTTAGAAAAAACTGCCGCCTGGGTCTTTTTAGCGTTAAATTCTACTTGGTTACTGTCACCCCAAGACAAAATTTCTTCCAGGTCTTTGTTGAGATGTGAGACCTCTTGCTGCCTATAGAGATGTGCATTAGCAGCCGATGTCCGAGCATCCAAAGTAAAAGTTGAAACAAGTGTGCTGTCATCAGCGAAGCTATATATAGGATTTTTAGTTTTTTCCAAAAGATCGTTAATGTATAGTAAGAAAAGGGTGGGCGACAATATAGAACCTTGAGGGACTCCGGCGTTGATGTTAAATGTGTCTGAAAGAAATCCGTCCATCGCCACTCGCAGAGAACGGTCTTTAAGAAAGCTCGACAGCCATGAACAAAATTGAACCGGCATTCCGTATGCTCTCACTTTAGTTAGGAGCCCCTCATGCCATACTCGGTCAAAAGCCTTGGAAATATCCAGTGCTACCGCCCGGGACTCCCCATGGTGTTCTATTGCGTTGTTCCAAACATGAGTAACATAAGCGAGAAGGTCTCCTGTTGATCTAGACTTACGGAATCCATACTGGCGGTCACTAATAATGTTGAAGCCTTCCAGGTATTTTAGTAATTTTTCGTTGATAGCCTTCTCCATAACTTTTGATATAACCGAGAGCAATGCGACTGGACGATAGTTGTTTGGCAAGGTCTTCTTGCCTTTTTTGGGTATGGGCTGGACTCTCGCAGTTTTCCAGCAAGAAGGAAATATTCCTTTTTTGTAGGATAAGTTAAAAAGCCTACAAAATACCGGTGTCAGTTCGTCAGCGCATTTCTTAATTACAATGACTGGAATATCGTCAGGACCAGAAGCCTTTTTAGTGTCGAGACTCCTCAAGATTTGCTTAACATGGCGGTGGCGAAAGACAATCTCGGGCATTCTCGATTCTACAGGGGTAATGTTCGGTGGAGTACTTCCCTGAAAATTTACCGTTGAATGTGAAGAGAATAGTTCCGCCAGTAAGTTTGCTTTTTCCTGTGCTTTGGTCGCAATGGTGCCATCAGAACGTGTTAGAGGTGGAATGGTTGACTTGGTAAAGTTCTGACTGACGGCCTTAGCTACCGACCAAAATGATTTTGAGCCGCTAGGACATTCAAGAAGTTTGTCTCTGATCCTCTGGTTGTGTGCTTCTTTGCTTTGGTTTATCGTTTGCTTGCATTGGTTTCGAGCGTTAACAAAGATGGTACGATTTTCGGCGGTAGGATTTTTACGCCATTGTCGGTAGAAATAATTTTTTGATTTAACAGCTCGTTCGCAATTTTTGGTAAACCAAGGCTTGCCGTTAGAAGGGCACTTTTTTGAGAAAGGGATGAAGGCTTCCATACCAGTAAGGATAACCTCCGATATTTCTGTTGCACAGATGGATGGATCATCAGAGGTAAAACAAACGTCCCGCCAAGGAAAGGTTCGAAAATGGTCCCTTAGGTCCTCCCACTTAGCTGATGTATAATGCCATATCTTGCGTGGTTTAGGAGGCTCTTCAGCACTAATTGGTAGTTTGTTCAGTGCTGAAATAAGGTTGTGGTCAGACGTTCCTAACGGCGGCTTCACGGTGACAGTGTACAAGTCGGGGTTTGAAGTTAAGAAAAGATCCAACAAACTAGCAAAATCACCATCTCGGTCTGGAATCCGAGTTGGTTCACCCACCAGCTGGGTGAGGCCAGAGCTGATGGCAAAGGATTCGGCTTCACGACCTTAGAATAGAATTATACGAATGTGTTGTTGATACTTTGCAAGAAATTTCAAACTTCCAAGATACGGGTGATGCTCCAATGCTGCTTAGTAACATTCTTAATGGTAAATTTATTATATCAATGCATATTATTCAACAGATCTTTAATATTGGTTTGCCATTATCCCGTATTCTGCAGAAAGTCAATATTGATTTGAAAGAAGCTATAGCAGTGACTGACGATGCCGTTTCCACTTTGGAGAAAATTAGAAATAAGGCAGAAGAGGAATTTCAAGTTTTATTTGAGAAATCAGTTGTAAGTAGGGTTTTTCATCTTTCTATTGATTTATGATATATTTTTAATATTTTTTAAATTTTGAATTAAATCTCTTCAATATGCATTTTGTGTTTTAGAAAACTGCAAGTAACGTAAAATCTGAAATCAAAATGAAAAGAGCAATTAAAACCCAAAAGCATATAGCTAATCCCAGTATTACCACGGACTCTGCAAATCCAGTTAGAGATTATTTTAGAATATCGCTGTACTTACCATATATTGATTATTTTATTAATGAACTAAAAGAAATATTCACCAGCCACAAAAATATTTTCGAAGGATTTCTTTGCTTATTTTCGGAAGAAAAACTTAAAAGTAGTCCACATTCGTTTGAAGAACTATCAGCTCATTTTTTGCCAGAAGTTTCCAAGACCTGCGTGCTGGCTGAGCTGAGAATGTGGTTTGAGAGATTAAGTAGGCTTTCACACAATCAAGAACGAAGAGCTATAAACCTACTGGATATGTGTAGTAAAGTTGCTTATCCAAACATTTACAGACTGCTGAAAATTTTTTGTTCGCTCCCAGTCTCTAAAGCAACACCTGAGCGATCGTTTTCAACTTTAAAGAGAGTTAAAAATTATTTAAGAAACTCAACCTCTCAGGTTTGTTATATAAAACATAATATGTATAATTTCATTATTACACTTTTTATTTTAATATTTCAGAACAGACTCAATGGGTTAGCAATGTTAAGCATCCACAGGGAAATAGTAGTTGATGTTGATGCAGTATTTGACGAACTAGCCAAAAAACCCCGACGGTTAGATTTTGTTCTATAACCATTTTTCATTCTTGTGGTAAATAGATACATGGATTAAGAGTATACATTGCATTTGATTACCGCAATATGTAACTGCGTTACATCTCACCAGTCTAGATAAGAGTATACTAGTCTGATGGTTTTATATCCCCCCCCCCCCCACGAAGCAACTCTGGCTACGCCACTGAGTCACACCCAAGAATGGCAAGCTTGCAGCAGAATCAATCTCACCACCACCAAACTCAATGCCAAGCTCCCGCTCTCTCCCCGCACCAAATATCAAGAGCTTGGTTTCGTCAATGTTTAAGAGCAAATTATTAGAGATAAACCATTCATTCAAATTTTCCAATGTTGTTTCAATGTTATTCTTACACTCCTCCAGACTATCCGCCCCAAACAGCACAGAGGTGTCGTCCGCATAGAGTACAATTTTATTATTTGTGATATTAACTACGTCATTTGTGTAAATCAAGTATAGAAGGGGGCCCAGAATTGAACCCTGAGGCACCCCTCTCCCTATAAGTCGGCTATTGGATATCACCCTTACTTCCCTGTCATTAACATAAACCACTCATTGGGTTCGGTTTGAAAGATATGACTCGAAAAGCTGCAGCACGACACCCCTGATACCATACCTCTCCATCTTCCTCAGCAATATTCCATGGTCCACACTGTCAAATGCCCTTGAGAGATCCAAGCACAGGGTTGCAGTTACTTTTTTATCATTTAATGTTTGACTTATAGTTTTTAATGTATCAAAAACTGCTGTCAATGTAGATTTGCCCTTTTGAAAGCCATTTTGTTGATTTACCAAGATATGATTTGCCTCAATAAAGCGAATAAGACGATCAAATATTATTTTCTCAAATATTTTATTGATTTTAGACAGTAAAGATACTGGTCTATAGTTGCTAAAGTTATCTTTCTCTTTTTTTTTGTGTATAGATCTCACCAAGGCCTCCTTCAGTAGTTCAGGATACACCCCAGTTGAAAAAGCCAAATTTAACATGTGAGCAAGGGGCGCCGCTATCAAGACGGCCACAGTTTTAATTAATTTGACTGGAATCTCATCACAACCAACCGACTTTTTATTTTTCAAATTCATTATACAGTTATACGCCTCTTGATCCACTACGGGCTCCAGGAAAATACTGCTATGACATGCCTCAATAGACGAGCACTGAAATGATCTATTCCCGCTAATAATGGGGCATGCATTAATAAAGAAATCATTGAAATCATTAAGCAAATCATGTTCATTTTTATTGGGAAAATAATTGAACGTTGAAATGTTCTGAGTGTTTTCTTTGGTTAGTTTATTGATTAGAGACCATGTTGCTTTCGATTTACTTTCCGAGTTAATGATTATTGAGTGATTGTGCAAAATTTTTGCTTTTTTTATAACTGCTTTCAGTATTCTTGAATAAGTTTTATAATGTTGTTTAGAGATTACTCCCAGCAGATAATCTTCATACAGCCTACGCTTATTTTTACTTGATACTTTTATGTCACTAGTTATCCATGTTCTTGACCGTTTATTAATCTTAAAGTTTTTGATTGGAAACACCACATTCATCCTTGACTTCAGAGTGTCGAGAAAAGTGGCATAAGCCTTGTTTACATCAGCCTCCGTCAACACATCATGCCATGCACAATCCTGCAAACCTATAAAGAATTGACTACATTTAGTATATGAATATATTCTTCTCTGTACCCTTGATTTCCTTCTCCCCAAAAGCATAGCATTGAAACCAATAGACTGGGCTGAATGGTCCGACAGGTCAGAGAAAACAACCTCATTGTCAAAAAATTGATCAAAATTGGTAAAGATATTATCTAGCAGCGAGGCAGTGGTCTTTGTGACCCTTGTAGATTGAAATATTGTTTGCTTAAAATTATAGTTATTGAGAATGTCGCTGAATTGTACTTTATCATTACTTTCTAGCATAAAATTGACATTGAAATCTCCACAAATTACAATCCTAAAATCTAAGTATTTAACACATATAATAGACAGAATAGCTTCAAATTGCTGAATAAAGACATGGAAATTACCCAAACATGTTCTATACACTGATAAGATTAACGTTTTTACTTTTTTATTCGCCACACATGAGACTTCCACTTGATCTTCAATGCTGCGTAGCTTAATCTCTTCTACTTCATAAAAATCTTGTAGACCTTCTGGTATGAATATGCACGTTCCTCCATGTATCATACTCTTTCTCGAGTAGCAGGATACCATTTTAAATTTGTTTAGTACTACAAAATCAACCTCTTCCTCCCGTAGCCAATGCTCAGTAATGCATATCAGATCCGGCACTGTGTTAAGTGTATTCGAGAATAATTCAACGTCCAACGTTTTATTTCTTAGACATTGAATGTTTTGGTGAAGCATTTTAAAAGTTCTTATATCGTGGATAGATCCACCACTTCCTGTAAGCGTGGTTCGATCTTCTTCCTCACAAAAAAACGAGACACCAATGCCCCGTTCGGTCATATATCCCGCTTCCATGCCTGACGAAAGTGTTCCTGCTTAATAGTTACTTTTATGGATTTATACAGGTCAGGTCGTTTTGATTCATGGTCCTCCCATTTGACTTCTGGAAACTTATTTTTTAGATAGATCTTTAAGTCTTCAGCTGTGGTGTTTGGATCCAGCCTTGTTACATGTATATGTATAAACCTTGCGACAGTGTGTATGCTTTCATTTTTGCTATTTCCACCAACAACAAATCTACGGTTTCTTCTACGCCGTTGTTCCCATCCATTTTCATTCTCCATTTTCTCTGGCTGTTCTTTCGTTAAGTTTTGCATTTCTCTCATTTTCGTTAAAGCTTAAGCTTCCTCAATAGCTGCATTCGCCGATGATGCCGGAATACTTTGTTGATTTGTGACCTGAGGAGGTATGTTTTGATTGTTTCCCGATGTCTTATTTGAGGTTACTGTGTTATTGCCTGTAATTTCACCAGTTTTAAGAAGATTTTTGTTGTTACGTTTTAAGTTCTGTGACACAACGGTGGTTGCATATGTGGTAGCAACAGTGTCAGTGTGTCTAGAATGGTTTCCAGCAACAATGTCCTTCTCCTTTGCAGCGTGTTTATTATGATTTGTTTCTTGTCTATGGTTCTGAGAATTTATCCCGCCAATTTTTTCTTCCAACATTTGAATTTGTTTGTATAACAGCTTTTCCTTAGCTCTAAGTTCATGAATTACCTCTTCTAAGCTTCTTACGTTGTCACTTTTAGACTTTATTACTTCCTGGAAAACTTCCGGAGCAATGTATTTTTCATGCTGGCACTTAACCTTACTTTCCATCTTACAACATTTAACTAAATTGTCCCGTCCAACTGCCACTAGACCCGCTACTCTTAAGGCACATGATGTATAGTATAGCCCTTTACATATTAGACACTTTGCTGTGGGGCTAGCCACATTTTTTTTTCAGTATTTACACAAATTTTTCATCTCACATATGTGCGACACTTTGTCATTTGCCGCCATCTTAATATTAATGAATGAGTGAATGAATATGAATAATCTATTGGCTTTCAAAGCCCATTTTCCGTTTCTCATTGGCTGAATCAGTTAAAAATTGATATCACCATGTAAAACTTAACCTATAGCCATATTTTTGATCACTAGTAGCGAAGCGCCGATACGGTTTCGCTCTGTTCTTATCTATATTATACTGGCTTTTAAGTTCCAAGTAAGGCACTCGCCCAAACCTCACATTTTAAGCCGCAATGCATGCCGGGTAGGTGCGGCATTTTTTGCTGGAGTTTTTATAGAAGACAGAAATGTAAGCAATAATGTTATATTTGTGGCGCTTACTTTAGTTAAGTATCGTCGCGGCGGTAGACAATCTTTACTTATTGACTTGGCACGGTAACGCGAAAAGTTTTTATTGAATATAGCGTAAAGTGAGCGCATTTCTAAAAGTCAGTGTCAACGTTTGGATTATTTGTAACATTATCCAGCGCCTCTCCAAAAATAGCTTCGGAGTAGATATTAAACAATAACGGTGACAAAATGCAGCCTTGTCTGAATCCCTTTCTTATCACTGTAAATTCCGATGTTTCATTCTCAATCCGAACCTCCGCTGTCTGATGCCAATACAGTTGTGAGATAATTTTAATCTCCTCATCATCAATACCCGTACCCTTGAGAATGTCAACAAGTCTGTCATGCTTTACGTTCCCCCATGTATCATACTCTTTCTCGAGTAGCAGGATACCATTTTAAATTTGTTTAGTACTACAAAATCAACCTCTTCCTCCCGTAGCCAATGCTTAGTAATGCATATCAGATCCGGCACTGTGTTAAGTGTATTCGAGAATAATTCAACGTCCAAGGTTTTATTTCTTAGACATTGAATGTTTTGGTGAAGTATTTTAAAAGTTCTTATATCGTGGATAGATCCACCACTTCCTGTAAGCGTGGTTCGATCTTCTTCCTCACAAAAAAACGAGACACCAATGCCCCGTTCGGCCATATATCCCGCTTCCATGCCTGACGAAAGTATTCCTGCTTAATAGTTACTTTTATGGATTTATACAGGTCAGGTCGTTTTGATTCATGGTCCTCCCATTTGACTTCTGGGAACTTATCTTTTAGATAGATCTTTAAGTCTTCAGCTGTGGTGTTTGGATCCAGCCTTGTTACATGTAAATGTATAAACCTTGCGACAGTGTGTATGCTTTCATTTTTGCTATTTCCACCAACAACAAATCTACGGTTTCTTCTACGTCGTTGTTCCCATCCATTTTCGTTCTCCATTTTCTCTGGCTGTTCTTTCGTTAAGTTTTGCATTTCTCTCATTTTCGTTAAAGCTTAAGCTTCCTCAATAGCTGCATTCGCCGATGATGCCGGAATACTTTGTTGATTTGTGACCTGAGGAGGTATGTTTTGATTGTTTCCCGATGTCTTATTTGAGGTTACTGTGTTATTGCCTGTAATTTCACCAGTTTTAAGAAGATTCTTGTTGTTACGTTTTAAGTTCTGTGACACAACGGTGGTTGCATATGTGGTAGCAACAGTGTCAGTGTGTCTAGAATGGTTTCCAGCAACAATGTCCTTCTCCTTTGCAGCGTGTTTATTATGATTTGTTTCTTGTCTATGGTTCTGAGAATTTATCCCGCCAATTTTTTCTTCCAACATTTGAATTTGTTTGTATAACAGCTTTTCCTTAGCTCTAAGTTCATGAATTACCTCTTCTAAGCTTCTTACGTTGTCATTTTTAGACTTTATAACTTCCTGGAAAACTTCCGGAGCAATGTATTTTTCATGCTGGCACTTAACCTCACTTTCCATCTTACAACACTTAACTAAATTGTCCCGTCCAACTGCCACTAGATCCGCTACTCTTAAGGCACATGATGTATAGTATAGCCCTTTAGATATTAGACACTTTGCTGTGGGGCTAGCCACATTTTTTTTTTCAGTATTTACACAAATTTTTCATCTCACATATGTGCGACACTTTGTCATTTGCCGCCATCTTAATATGAATGAATGAGTGAATGAATATGAATAATCTATTGGCTTTCAAAGCCCATTTTCCGTTTCTCATTGGCTGAATCAGTTAAAAATTGATATCACCATGTAAAACTTAACCTATAGCCATATTTTTGATCACTAGTAGCGAAGCGCCGATACGGTTTCGCTCTGTTCTTATCTATATTATACTGGCTTTTAAGTTCCAAGTAAGGCACTCGCCCAAACCTCACATTTTAAGCCGCAATGCATGCCGGGTAGGTGCGGCATTTTTTGCTGGAGTTTTTATAGAAGACAGAAATGTAAGCAATAATGTTATATTTGTGGCGCTTACTTTAGTTAAGTATCGTCGCGGCGGTAGACAATCTTTACTTATTGACTTGGCACGGTAACGCGAAAAGTTTTTATTGAATATAGCGTAAAGTGAGCGCATTTCTAAAAGTCAGTGTCAACGTTTGGATTATTTGTAACATTATCCAGCGCCTCTCCAAAAATAGCTTCGGAGTAGATATTAAACAATAACGGTGACAAAATGCAGCCCTGTCTGAATCCCTTTCTTATCACTGTAAATTCCGATGTTTCATTCTCAATCCGAACCTCCGCTGTCTGATGCCAATACAGTTGTGAGATAATTTTAATCTTCTTATCATCAATACCCGTACCCTTGAGAATGTCAACAAGTCGGTCATGCTTTACACAGTCGAATGCCTTACGGTAATCGATAAAGCATGCAAGTAGGTATTCCCTTACTTGAGACGGTATCTCCTAAAACACATGTATTTTCTTATGGAGAAATTTCCATTATTCAGCCATGCGCATTCCGTTATGATGGCATCCATTTCAACACAAACATTATAATGTACTTTTTTCCTTTTTGTGACATGCGTAATTGATATAGTAATTGTAGATATGCTTTAAAGTTCCTGTACAAACCTGTTTAGGACTCTGTTGACTGATGCAGTGTGGATTAAAAATATTATTATTTTAAAATTATTTATTAAATTTAAGGCACAAAACTTTGTTTATAAGTAATTGGTATAATTAATCGGTGTTATAATCATAAGCCTCTTGATTAAGAACGACCATTTTAATTTAATTGTATATTATGTTGTTAATGTTACATGGTATATTTTACGTAGAATAATAGTTTTAGATTTAGGATTAGACAATCTCCTTGTATTTACATTAAATCATTAAACAAGTTACATAAAAAGGGGGGGGGTTTTACGTTTTAATATTTAAGTTAAACATACGTGTATGTCAAGGATAAAGCTAGATCAAAAGGATGGAACGAAATCGAGAAAAGTATTCAAGTAGTTGGGATAATTTTAGGGTTTTTCACAGGGAACCGACCTAGATGTCTAGGTAGATTAAATAGCAGTTGCTTGTACCTGATCGCAAAATGTGTTTACCAATCAAGTTGTAGTTAGTTAAAAAAAGGCATTGGTTTTATCTGGATTAAACCGTTCTGATTTAAAAATAATTATTATATCAATGAAATATTCTTATAAAATATATAGTGTAACATACACAAACCTTTATATTATATTCATCGAATTGAATGATTTTCACACTTACCTAGAGTGGACCTTCTATTGGATGGCCGAAGGCAACATAGATTTTTTTCTCTTCAATAAATAAAAAAAAGAACCACATGCGGACGCTGAACTCTAATCAGCATATTTTACTAGTAAATGGACCTATTATTGTTGTGTACAATGATTCGATGATTTATCATAGTTTTGTATGCGATCTACGAGGGTTCCACCCATATGCTATTAACGACTCACTTTTTCAAATATCACTCGATGTCAGTGTTGTAGTTCTGGTTGCGATAACACAGAGTAATTGGCTGTTGACAGTGTTTATAAAATAAAAATAGACTAACCTTTTCTGCAAACGTTCTTAGGGACCGTTGTCTTCTTTTTTTTTTTATAACGGATATTGACACAAAAACGGCAGTATAGTGGTCTTTTGTTAATTTCGGATTTATTTGATGTGTTGATTGACGAGGCAAATATCATTGATGATCAGTGGTGATGATTGATATTTACGTTTTACCTGTTAGCCTGACTTTGTAATCGTTTTCAAAATTTCTTCACATTACGACCCTGATGATGAGCTCGCAAACGCATAGACAAAAAGTTTTTTAAATATAAAAGGTTTAAGGAGAACGTTTGCCCTTAAACATTATACGCTTATTTAAGACAATATTAATTTAAACTACAAAAAAAGTATATTGTTTTTATTAAAATTGTACTATTTATACTTTAAGTATGTATAGATATTTTTATTATTTTGTAACTATGGTGAGTTCTTTGTATTCCAAAAAAGTGGATTTTCTGAATTATTTTATTTTACTATTATTATACAGTATTAGTATTTGTCTATCATTAGTTTGCTATAGCGTTAAATAAGGCCAATGCATTTTATGCATTTTTAATTATGAATTCAAGACATATTTCAATTCAACTAACAATTTGCATGTTTAAACATGTAACTGTTTAAAATAACCACCTGAAAAGTAATAACATGTAAGAACTAGGTCCAGTAAAAAATACTACAAAAACTAAGATTAGGGTAAAATCACCTTTCTAACCAAGTATGGCTGATTCCAAGAAGATATCACTTCAATGACCCTACACTCCCAGTATAATTTACTTTTAGTTCATTACCTCATTAATTCAATCTCGCGAATTAATTATCCCCTCCCGCTTCATTTTTGAGTAACCCAATAAGTTCTTTTCCCCCACCCCTACAATTCACTACCCCCACTCCAATCTCGACAGATCCTACATTATAACTAGGCGTCTACAGAAAGACCTTGTCATATCTACTTTAGACAGGCAACCGGCCAGACACATCTTGTAGAAATTTACAGAAAGATGGAGAAGTTTATTATTGTTAAAGACGTTGTTAAAAAGTTACGAGAATTTAACCTTACAGGACGCACTCTAGAGTTTAAGTTAAAACCTGTTCCACAGGGAGTTGAACCAGTTGGTTGGGTGGAAAAAGGAATTAATCAAATTATTCAAAACGCTACAGTAGGCCTACAACCCTTAGATCGTGTGGGTTTTAGTTTTTGCTCTAAAGACTTCAACCGAGGAGAAGGTTGGATTCGCTTCAAAGCAGCTAAAGACATAACCTTTCAAGATGTTTGGAGTGTTATAAGTGGCATTTATCAGTCAAACTCAGCAGGTCTTAATACAGAATCATTTTGTCTTAGTGTGACAACTGTTAGATTACCTGTTGGTGGGGGCAGAGGAAAAAATTATAACAGCTTTCACGAGGAATGTGACAAGCGACGAGGTATTATAAGTATTAAAAATACCGATAACCTGTGTTTACCACGTGCTTTGGTAGTCGCCATTGCCCATAATAAAAGAGATCCCGAATTCAGTAAGGTTAGAAGAGATATTAGTAAAATTCAAACCGAAAGAACAAGATCATTGTTGGAGAGAGCTAAAATTAGCATTCCTGAGGCAGGAGGTGGAATTCCCGAGTTAATACAATTTCAAAATCATCTAAAAGAATATAAATTAGTTGTTTATAGCTATGGATCAAAAGGACGAAATATTATATTTGAAGGTTCAACTGAAAGCAATAAACGGCTGAACTTATTACATTACAAAAGCCATTTTAATGTAATTACATCGCTGACAGCAGCTTTTTGTTCTAACTATTTTTGTGAAAAGTGTTACGTCCCATATGATCACAAAAATGAGCACCGATGTGGTGGAACCTGTCAGGCATGTCAGCAAGCCCCTGCTTGTGAAATAGCAATAAAAATTAAATGCCAGGACTGTCTACGATTTTTTAGAAGTCAAAACTGTTACGAAAATCATAAAAAGGATTATTCGTCAGGCAAATTTACAGTATGCGAACAAATTAAACTATGTTCTATTTGTTTAAAAACCATTAAAGCCAAAAGAGCACATGTATGTGGTGAAATTTATTGTAAAATTTGTAATAAACATGCACCCGAGGATCATCTATGTTATATTCGGCCTGATAAGGGAAAACCTAAGATTAAAGATGTTCTTTTTGTATTCTACGATTTAGAGACGAGCCAAGACAAACTATTGGAAAATTCAACGTTTTTACATGAAGTCAATCTCTGTGTTTTCAAACAATACTGCGATGAGTGCATGGATTCTGAAGCAGATACTTGTAAAAAATGCGGTCTAAAGTTACAAAAAGTCAGAGGTATAGACCCAGCGGGGACATTTTACTAACCATTTGTTACAAATGAGGAAAAACTTTAAAGAAATTATTGTAATAGCCCATAATGGTCAGGCTTTTGATCACCAGTTTATATTAAACTACATTATGACAAAGACAGATTTTACACCTGAGTTAATCATGAGAGGTACCAAAATAATTACGATGCAACTTGAAAATGTAAAATTTATCGACTCACTTAACTATTTCCCTATGCCTTTAGCCAAACTACCAAAGGCATTTGGACTTGATGATATTTTTAAAAAAGGCTACTTCCCGCACCTATTTAATACAAAGGCAAATGAAAACTATATAGGACCTCTACCATCAATTGAATATTACTCCCCAGATAGTATGAAAGAAGAAGACAGAGCCAAATTTCTTAAATGGTTTGTAGAGCATGAAAATGATGGTTTCGATATGCAAAGAGATCTGGTAGACTACTGCGTATCGGATGTCGAAATTCTTGCGCAATCATGTTTAAAGTTTAGAGAACAACTTATACAAACTACCAATGTATGTCCATTTACTGAAGCCACAACTATTGCTTCAGCATGCAATAAAATTTTTAGAAGAAATTTTTTGAAGCCTAATACTATAGGAATCATACCAAAAAATGGATACCGATGGAGAAACAGGCAGAGCAAAATTGCCATAGATTGGTTACTTTGGACCGAGAATCACAGAAAAATCAACATCTTACATGCTGCTAATGGTAAAGAAGCTGTTTTAAATGGTGTAAAAGTCGATGGTTACTGCTCCGAAACAAATGAGGTATTTGAATTTCAAGAATGTTATTTCCATGGATGTACTGTATGCTACAAGTTCGGCAGGAACGATCCTCTTTCCGAGGACCCCTCAGAAACGCTAAATTTAAGATATGAAACCACAAAGGCAAAAATTATGAGACTAAAAGATTTCGGTTTTTTAGTTAATGAAATGTGGGAGTGTGATTTTAGAAATTTATTAAAAAATAATCCAGAGATAAAATCCTATACTAATACCCATTACAATAAAATTTTGACAAAACTAAATCCAAGAGATGCTTTTTATGGAGGACGAACAGGAAATACATGCGAATACTATGAAATAAAAGATACGGAAAAAATTAAATACGCCGATGTTTGTTCCCTCTATCCGTACATCTGTAAGAGTTCTAAATTTCCACTATCACATCCAGAAGTGTATGTAGGAGATGCGTGTAACAAATTAAACCTAAATAATATAGATGGTTTAATTAAATGCACAATTCTCCCACCAGAAGAGTTGTACCATCCAGTACTCCCTCAAAAAATAAACAATAAATTGATGTTTATTCTTTGTCGAACATGTGGTCAAGACATGAATTACAACGAATGTAAGCATACCAGCGAAGAAAGGGTACTTGAAGGAACATGGGTTCTGGACGAGGTACTTAAAGCCCTAGAAAAAGGATATAAAATACAAAAAATACATGAAATCTGGAAATATAACGTACGAAAGTTTAATAAAGAAAACGGTGAGGAAGGATTATTCACATCCATGATGAATAAATTCATTAAAATCAAACAGGAAGCATCAGGCTGGCCTAAAGATTGTGAAATAGAGGAAGACAAAGTTAAATACATTGATCAGTTCTTTGAAAAGGAAGATGTTAAACTAGAGTATACCAAAATTATTGAAAATCCAGGGCTAAGATCACTGGCGAAATTAATACTTAACTCGTTTTGGGGAAAATTCGGTCAAAGAGAGAATCAACCAAAGACGAAAATTGTAAATAAACCAGCAGATTTATTTGCAATGTTTATTAACCCTGCAATTTATATCAATGGGGTTATACCCGTCAACGATAAAACATTACTTGTCAATTATGAATATATAGAAGAAGCCAGCGATCCGTTGCCGACTGTTAATGTTGTTATAGCGGCTTACGTAACAGCGCAAGCGCGCCTTAAATTATACTCCTATCTTGAAGCTCTTGATAAAAGAGTCTTATACTATGATACAGATTCCGTGATTTATGTTTCAAAAAATAATGACCCCGATATATCAACGGGGCAATTTATTGGAGACATGACAGACGAGTTGGAGAGTTATGGCTCTAACTCATACATAACTAAGTTTGTTTCTGGAGGCCCCAAGAATTATGCATTTAAGGTTCACTCGACGAAAAGTAATTTAGAAGAAACGGTCTGTAAAGTTAAAGGTATAACTCTCAACTATGCCGCATCACAAGTAATAAATTTTGATGCAATCAAACACATGATTCTTCAAAAATCCGAACCGATCCCCATCATATCCAGAAGCATACGGCGTAGCAAGGAGCACATTGTGACAACTTGTACTGAAGTCAAACTCTATAGACCTATTTCAACAAAGAGAAAATTTCTATCGGATGGAAGCTCCGAACCATATGGATATAGAAAAAGAAAAACCCATTGAAAATAAAATATATTGTATATTTTGTATGTATTGTATATAAAATATATTATAAATATTGTATATCTAGAACCGCTATGGAGTTTAAAAATGTAAATTAAGTAATAAACAATTTAAAATATCCATTTTGGTTTTATTTTTTTCTTTAACAGTAAGAGTTTTCAAAAAGTATTTAAATAAGTAATTATGTACATATTAAAAAAATATGTTTTTATTTTTACAAAGACATTTATAATTTAAATAGTTTGAAAATATTATCCAGTCATTTAAGTACTACACTTAAACTTAAAGAAAAGTTCTCCGAAGCCACAAAAAAACACTAAGGGAATTGGTTCTTTTCAGCTATTTTTCTGTTATTCTTATAGTAATCCATAATCGTTTCAAATTTGAACGACCCACATGATAGTCTTTTTTTTTTTTTTTTGTAATTTATGCATATTTAATTACAAGGTTTCATACAACTTTAACAAATAGAGTTGTTTTTTCTTTTATTTTTTTCTTTTCTTTTTTCTTTTTCGGTTCTTAAGAAATGCTAAAGAATCTGTACAAAACAAGTCACGAATTAACTAAATAGCCACCATTTCACTAAATACTTAACACTCAGTATACAATTTTCAGAAATGTCATGATTAAGAACGGTTCTAGTCATTTTATACAAGATTTCACATGATTTAACAAATTTAAAACATTTTTTTTTAATTTTTACTAAATTCTAAACACTCAGTATACACTTTTAAGAAAATAGGACGATTTGCGACTGTTTTAGTCATTTTTTACAAAGTTTCACAGGGCTTAATAACGTTAAAACATTTTTTTTAATTTTTTACTAAATTCTAAACACTCAGTATACAATTTTCAGAAATGCCATGATTAAGAACGGTTCTAGTCATTTTATACAAGATTTCGCATGATTTAACAAATTTAAAACATTTTTTTTTTAATTTTTACTAAATTCTAAACACTCAGTATACACTTTTAAGAAAATAGGACGATTTGCGACTGTTTTAGTCATTTTTTACAAAGTTTCACAGGGCTTAATAACGTTAAAACATTTTTTTAATTTTTTACTAAATTCTAAACACTCAGTATACAATTTTCAGAAATGACATGATTAAGAACGGTTCTAGTCATTTTATACAAGATTTCACATGATTTAACAAATTTAAAACATTTTTTTAATTTTTACTAAATTCTAAACACTCAGTATATCATTTTCAGAAAATAATACAATTCTGTACAGTTTTACAAATTTTCACAGGTCTTAATAACATTAAAACATTTTTTTAATTTTTTACTAAATTCTAATCACTCAGTATACAATTTTCAGAAATGACACGATTTAGAACAGTTTTTACAGATATTTACAAAGTCTTAATAACATTATATTAATAATTATCTAACATAATGTATACAATTTCAAGAAATAGTAGATTTTTAATCCATGTACAAAATTCAAGAATCTAAAATACAATTAAATGTAGGCTTTTTTAATTGGCATCTCAGGCAAATTATTTCCCCCAAAATTATCTAAAAAAGATATACCAAAAACATTCTAAAGCGGTTTTTTACCTCTATAAGTATGCAGGCCGATCCGACCCTTGTCGGTTTTATTACCCGCATAAATTAACACAGTAGAGGAATATGGACAGAGTTCTGGGGCAGCGGCGTTTCACTAAAGCTTTGGTTTCCTACAAAGCGGTACCGCAAAAGAGTGGCCGTAATTTGACGGCGAGCTTTGCCGCGACAAAGCGTGTATGTACTTGCAAATCGGAGTGTGTTCCTCCAGAGCGTTCGGCGCAAAAAATACGGCACCGTATTTTCTGAAGCGGACGCTCTGTACGTTGGGATAGTGCAAGCACGATTTTTGACGGTGCGCCAGTGTAGTGATTGTATGTTTTAATTATAATATTTGGAAATTAATTGGTCTAGCGAACAAGATAAAATTTTAATCGAGTTTTTTTTACTATATCGCTTTAACAGCGGCGTTTCACTAAGGTTAAATCATAAAAAGTCGGGTTTTATCTCGGGTCAGATCATAAATATTCAGGTTCAAATTAGGGTTAGATGAGAAGCCGCCTCGCCAAAGCATCCGGGTTAGGTCGTAAAAAGTCGGGTTTTATCTCGGGTCAGTTCATAAATATTCAGCTTCAAGTTAGGGTTAGATAAGAAGCCGCCTCACGAAAGCATCCGGGTTAGGTCGTAAAAAGTCGGGTTTAATTTCGGGTTATTTTGTAAACAGCACCACCGAACCACCCGGGTTAGGTCATAAAACGCACCACCGAACCACCCGGGTTAGATCATAAAACGCACCACCGAACCACCCGGGTTAGATCGTAAAACGCACCACCGCACCACTTGGGTTAGATCGTAAAACAGCACCACCAGCACCACTGGTCTCGTTCTGTCCATATCTCTCTACTGTGTTAATTTATGCGGGTAATAAAACCGACAAGGGTCGGATCGGCCTGCATACTTATAGAGGTAAAAAACCGCTTTAGAATGTTTTTGGTATATCTTTTTTAGATAATTTTGGGGGAAATAATTTGCCTGAGATGCCAATTAAAAAAGCCTACATTTAATTGTATTTTAGATTCTTGAATTTTGTACATGGATTAAAAATCTACTATTTCTTGAAATTGTATACATTATGTTAGATAATTATTAATATAATGTTATTAAGACTTTGTAAATATCTGTAAAAACTGTTCTAAATCGTGTCATTTCTGAAAATTGTATACTGAGTGATTAGAATTTAGTAAAAAATTAAAAAAATGTTTTAATGTTATTAAGACCTGTGAAAATTTGTAAAACTGTACAGAATTGTATTATTTTCTGAAAATGATATACTGAGTGTTTAGAATTTAGTAAAAATTAAAAAAATGTTTTAAATTTGTTAAATCATGTGAAATCTTGTATAAAATGACTAGAACCGTTCTTAATCATGTCATTTCTGAAAATTGTATACTGAGTGTTTAGAATTTAGTAAAAAATTAAAAAAAATGTTTTAACGTTATTAAGCCCTGTGAAACTTTGTAAAAAATGACTAAAACAGTCGCAAATCGTCCTATTTTCTTAAAAGTGTATACTGAGTGTTTAGAATTTAGTAAAAATTAAAAAAAAAATGTTTTAAATTTGTTAAATCATGCGAAATCTTGTATAAAATGACTAGAACCGTTCTTAATCATGGCATTTCTGAAAATTGTATACTGAGTGTTTAGAATTTAGTAAAAAATTAAAAAAAATGTTTTAACGTTATTAAGCCCTGTGAAACTTTGTAAAAAATGACTAAAACAGTCGCAAATCGTCCTATTTTCTTAAAAGTGTATACTGAGTGTTTAGAATTTAGTAAAAATTAAAAAAAAATGTTTTAAATTTGTTAAATCATGTGAAATCTTGTATAAAATGACTAGAACCGTTCTTAATCATGACATTTCTGAAAATTGTATACTGAGTGTTAAGTATTTAGTGAAATGGTGGCTATTTAGTTAATTCGTGACTTGTTTTGTACAGATTCTTTAGCATTTCTTAAGAACCGAAAAAGAAAAAAGAAAAGAAAAAAATAAAAGAAAAAACAACTCTATTTGTTAAAGTTGTATGAAACCTTGTAATTAAATATGCATAAATTACAAAAAAAAAAAAAAAGACTATCATGTGGGTCGTTCAAATTTGAAACGATTATGGATTACTATAAGAATAACAGAAAAATAGCTGAAAAGAACCAATTCCCTTAGTGTTTTTTTGTGGCTTCGGAGAACTTTTCTTTAAGTTTAAGTGTAGTACTTAAATGACTGGATAATATTTTCAAACTATTTAAATTATAAATGTCTTTGTAAAAATAAAAACATATTTTTTTAATATGTACATAATTACTTATTTAAATACTTTTTGAAAACTCTTACTGTTAAAGAAAAAAATAAAACCAAAATGGATATTTTAAATTGTTTATTACTTAATTTACATTTTTAAACTCCATAGCGGTTCTAGATATACAATATTTATAATATATTTTATATACAATACATACAAAATATACAATATATTTTATTTTCAATGGGTTTTTCTTTTTCTATATCCATATGGTTCGGAGCTTCCATCCGATAGAAATTTTCTCTTTGTTGAAATAGGTCTATAGAGTTTGACTTCAGTACAAGTTGTCACAATGTGCTCCTTGCTACGCCGTATGCTTCTGGATATGATGGGGATCGGTTCGGATTTTTGAAGAATCATGTGTTTGATTGCATCAAAATTTATTACTTGTGATGCGGCATAGTTGAGAGTTATACCTTTAACTTTACAGACCGTTTCTTCTAAATTACTTTTCGTCGAGTGAACCTTAAATGCATAATTCTTGGGGCCTCCAGAAACAAACTTAGTTATGTATGAGTTAGAGCCATAACTCTCCAACTCGTCTGTCATGTCTCCAATAAATTGCCCCGTTGATATATCGGGGTCATTATTTTTTGAAACATAAATCACGGAATCTGTATCATAGTATAAGACTCTTTTATCAAGAGCTTCAAGATAGGAGTATAATTTAAGGCGCGCTTGCGCTGTTACGTAAGCCGCTATAACAACATTAACAGTCGGCAACGGATCGCTGGCTTCTTCTATATATTCATAATTGACAAGTAATGTTTTATCGTTGACGGGTATAACCCCATTGATATAAATTGCAGGGTTAATAAACATTGCAAATAAATCTGCTGGTTTATTTACAATTTTCGTCTTTGGTTGATTCTCTCTTTGACCGAATTTTCCCCAAAACGAGTTAAGTATTAATTTCGCCAGTGATCTTAGCCCTGGATTTTCAATAATTTTGGTATACTCTAGTTTAACATCTTCCTTTTCAAAGAACTGATCAATGTATTTAACTTTGTCTTCCTCTATTTCACAATCTTTAGGCCAGCCTGATGCTTCCTGTTTGATTTTAATGAATTTATTCATCATGGATGTGAATAATCCTTCCTCACCGTTTTCTTTATTAAACTTTCGTACGTTATATTTCCAGATTTCATGTATTTTTTGTATTTTATATCCTTTTTCTAGGGCTTTAAGTACCTCGTCCAGAACCCATGTTCCTTCAAGTACCCTTTCTTCGCTGGTATGCTTACATTCGTTGTAATTCATGTCTTGACCACATGTTCGACAAAGAATAAACATCAATTTATTGTTTATTTTTTGAGGGAGTACTGGATGGTACAACTCTTCTGGTGGGAGAATTGTGCATTTAATTAAACCATCTATATTATTTAGGTTTAATTTGTTACACGCATCTCCTACATACACTTCTGGATGTGATAGTGGAAATTTAGAACTCTTACAGATGTACGGATAGAGGGAACAAACATCGGCGTATTTAATTTTTTCCGTATCTTTTATTTCATAGTATTCGCATGTATTTCCTGTTCGTCCTCCATAAAAAGCATCTCTTGGATTTAGTTTTGTCAAAATTTTATTGTAATGGGTATTAGTATAGGATTTTATCTCTGGATTATTTTTTAATAAATTTCTAAAATCACACTCCCACATTTCATTAACTAAAAAACCGAAATCTTTTAGTCTCATAATTTTTGCCTTTGTGGTTTCATATCTTAAATTTAGCGTTTCTGAGGGGTCCTCGGAAAGAGGATCGTTCCTGCCGAACTTGTAGCATACAGTACATCCATGGAAATAACATTCTTGAAATTCAAATACCTCATTTGTTTCGGAGCAGTAACCATCGACTTTTACACCATTTAAAACAGCTTCTTTACCATTAGCAGCATGTAAGATGTTGATTTTTCTGTGATTCTCGGTCCAAAGTAACCAATCTATGGCAATTTTGCTCTGCCTGTTTCTCCATCGGTATCCATTTTTTGGTATGATTCCTATAGTATTAGGCTTCAAAAAATTTCTTCTAAAAATTTTATTGCATGCTGAAGCAATAGTTGTGGCTTCAGTAAATGGACATACATTGGTAGTTTGTATAAGTTGTTCTCTAAACTTTAAACATGATTGCGCAAGAATTTCGACATCCGATACGCAGTAGTCTACCAGATCTCTTTGCATATCGAAACCATCATTTTCATGCTCTACAAACCATTTAAGAAATTTGGCTCTGTCTTCTTCTTTCATACTATCTGGGGAGTAATATTCAATTGATGGTAGAGGTCCTATATAGTTTTCATTTGCCTTTGTATTAAATAGGTGCGGGAAGTAGCCTTTTTTAAAAATATCATCAAGTCCAAATGCCTTTGGTAGTTTGGCTAAAGGCATAGGGAAATAGTTAAGTGAGTCGATAAATTTTACATTTTCAAGTTGCATCGTAATTATTTTGGTACCTCTCATGATTAACTCAGGTGTAAAATCTGTCTTTGTCATAATGTAGTTTAATATAAACTGGTGATCAAAAGCCTGACCATTATGGGCTATTACAATAATTTCTTTAAAGTTTTTCCTCATTTGTAACAAATGGTTAGTAAAATGTCCCCGCTGGGTCTATACCTCTGACTTTTTGTAACTTTAGACCGCATTTTTTACAAGTATCTGCTTCAGAATCCATGCACTCATCGCAGTATTGTTTGAAAACACAGAGATTGACTTCATGTAAAAACGTTGAATTTTCCAATAGTTTGTCTTGGCTCGTCTCTAAATCGTAGAATACAAAAAGAACATCTTTAATCTTAGGTTTTCCCTTATCAGGCCGAATATAACATAGATGATCCTCGGGTGCATGTTTATTACAAATTTTACAATAAATTTCACCACATACATGTGCTCTTTTGGCTTTAATGGTTTTTAAACAAATAGAACATAGTTTAATTTGTTCGCATACTGTAAATTTGCCTGACGAATAATCCTTTTTATGATTTTCGTAACAGTTTTGACTTCTAAAAAATCGTAGACAGTCCTGGCATTTAATTTTTATTGCTATTTCACAAGCAGGGGCTTGCTGACATGCCTGACAGGTTCCACCACATCGGTGCTCATTTTTGTGATCATATGGGACGTAACACTTTTCACAAAAATAGTTAGAACAAAAAGCTGCTGTCAGCGATGTAATTACATTAAAATGGCTTTTGTAATGTAATAAGTTCAGCCGTTTATTGCTTTCAGTTGAACCTTCAAATATAATATTTCGTCCTTTTGATCCATAGCTATAAACAACTAATTTATATTCTTTTAGATGATTTTGAAATTGTATTAACTCGGGAATTCCACCTCCTGCCTCAGGAATGCTAATTTTAGCTCTCTCCAACAATGATCTTGTTCTTTCGGTTTGAATTTTACTAATATCTCTTCTAACCTTACTGAATTCGGGATCTCTTTTATTATGGGCAATGGCGACTACCAAAGCACGTGGTAAACACAGGTTATCGGTATTTTTAATACTTATAATACCTCGTCGCTTGTCACATTCCTCGTGAAAGCTGTTATAATTTTTTCCTCTGCCCCCACCAACAGGTAATCTAACAGTTGTCACACTAAGACAAAATGATTCTGTATTAAGACCTGCTGAGTTTGACTGATAAATGCCACTTATAACACTCCAAACATCTTGAAAGGTTATGTCTTTAGCTGCTTTGAAGCGAATCCAACCTTCTCCTCGGTTGAAGTCTTTAGAGCAAAAACTAAAACCCACACGATCTAAGGGTTGTAGGCCTACTGTAGCGTTTTGAATAATTTGATTAATTCCTTTTTCCACCCAACCAACTGGTTCAACTCCCTGTGGAACAGGTTTTAACTTAAACTCTAGAGTGCGTCCTGTAAGGTTAAATTCTCGTAACTTTTTAACAACGTCTTTAACAATAATAAACTTCTCCATCTTTCTGTAAATTTCTACAAGATGTGTCTGGCCGGTTGCCTGTCTAAAGTAGATATGACAAGGTCTTTCTGTAGACGCCTAGTTATAATGTAGGATCTGTCGAGATTGGAGTGGGGGTAGTGAATTGTAGGGGTGGGGGAAAAGAACTTATTGGGTTACTCAAAAATGAAGCGGGAGGGGATAATTAATTCGCGAGATTGAATTAATGAGGTAATGAACTAAAAGTAAATTATACTGGGAGTGTAGGGTCATTGAAGTGATATCTTCTTGGAATCAGCCATACTTGGTTAGAAAGGTGATTTTACCCTAATCTTAGTTTTTGTAGTATTTTTTACTGGACCTAGTTCTTACATGTTATTACTTTTCAGGTGGTTATTTTAAACAGTTACATGTTTAAACATGCAAATTGTTAGTTGAATTGAAATATGTCTTGAATTCATAATTAAAAATGCATAAAATGCATTGGCCTTATTTAACGCTATAGCAAACTAATGATAGACAAATACTAATACTGTATAATAATAGTAAAATAAAATAATTCAGAAAATCCACTTTTTTGGAATACAAAGAACTCACCATAGTTACAAAATAATAAAAATATCTATACATACTTAAAGTATAAATAGTACAATTTTAATAAAAACAATATACTTTTTTTGTAGTTTAAATTAATATTGTCTTAAATAAGCGTATAATGTTTAAGGGCAAACGTTCTCCTTAAACCTTTTATATTTAAAAAACTTTTTGTCTATGCGTTTGCGAGCTCATCATCAGGGTCGTAATGTGAAGAAATTTTGAAAACGATTACAAAGTCAGGCTAACAGGTAAAACGTAAATATCAATCATCACCACTGATCATCAATGATATTTGCCTCGTCAATCAACACATCAAATAAATCCGAAATTAACAAAAGACCACTATACTGCCGTTTTTGTGTCAATATCCGTTATAAAAAAAAAAAGAAGACAACGGTCCCTAAGAACGTTTGCAGAAAAGGTTAGTCTATTTTTATTTTATAAACACTGTCAACAGCCAATTACTCTGTGTTATCGCAACCAGAACTACAACACTGACATCGAGTGATATTTGAAAAAGTGAGTCGTTAATAGCATATGGGTGGAACCCTCGTAGATCGCATACAAAACTATGATAAATCATCGAATCATTGTACACAACAATAATAGGTCCATTTACTAGTAAAATATGCTGATTAGAGTTCAGCGTCCGCATGTGGTTCTTTTTTTTATTTATTGAAGAGAAAAAAATCTATGTTGCCTTCGGCCATCCAATAGAAGGTCCACTCTAGGTAAGTGTGAAAATCATTCAATTCGATGAATATAATATAAAGGTTTGTGTATGTTACACTATATATTTTATAAGAATATTTCATTGATATAATAATTATTTTTAAATCAGAACGGTTTAATCCAGATAAAACCAATGCCTTTTTTTAACTAACTACAACTTGATTGGTAAACACATTTTGCGATCAGGTACAAGCAACTGCTATTTAATCTACCTAGACATCTAGGTCGGTTCCCTGTGAAAAACCCTAAAATTATCCCAACTACTTGAATACTTTTCTCGATTTCGTTCCATCCTTTTGATCTAGCTTTATCCTTGACATACACGTATGTTTAACTTAAATATTAAAACGTAAAACCCCCCCCCTTTTTATGTAACTTGTTTAATGATTTAATGTAAATACAAGGAGATTGTCTAATCCTAAATCTAAAACTATTATTCTACGTAAAATATACCATGTAACATTAACAACATAATATACAATTAAATTAAAATGGTCGTTCTTAATCAAGAGGCTTATGATTATAACACCGATTAATTATACCAATTACTTATAAACAAAGTTTTGTGCCTTAAATTTAATAAATAATTTTAAAATAATAATATTTTTAATCCACACTGCATCAGTCAACAGAGTCCTAAACAGGTTTGTACAGGAACTTTAAAGCATATCTACAATTACTATATCAATTACGCATGTCACAAAAAGGAAAAAAGTACATTATAATGTTTGTGTTGAAATGGATGCCATCATAACGGAATGCGCATGGCTGAATAATGGAAATTTCTCCATAAGAAAATACATGTGTTTTAGGAGATACCGTCTCAAGTAAGGGAATACCTACTCATGCATACACGTTAACATTCATATCTCTGCACCTTTGTGTCAGAACATTCAGTGAAAAAAGTGCTTCTCGAGTGCCATAACCATTTCTAAACCCAAACTGCGTTCAATCCACTTGAAAGTCACATTTTTTGTAGATACGTGTGTAAATAATTCTTAGAAAGATTTTAAGGACTGGTGACATGAGACTGATCATTCGATATTCATCGCAACAAAACTTAATGCGTTCAATTTTTTTGGAAGAGTTATCAACGTTGATTTCAGCCAATCGGATGGTATGATGCCTGTTGTACGAATAGCATCAAATAATGATGTTAGTATGTCCAATCCTCTACCCTCCTTGTCTGATATTAATTTAATTACTTCGGCATGGATGTTATCTGAACCAGCTGCCTTTCTGTTCTTTTGAGCGTTTATAGCATGAATGACTTCACTTTTCGTGATTTCTGGCGCTTTTTCATTTGGCTCGGTGTTTGTTACTGGTGGAGTCTCCGGCCTATTATCATTAAACAGCACTTCAATGTATTGTTTCCACCTTCTTAGCTTAGCCTCTATTCCTAGGATTATTTCGTTATTTTCGTCTCTTCAGATTGCGACAGCAGATTTCCGACGCCTATTCATCATTCCTTTAGCTTTGCGGTGTAGATTGAACATGTCATGTTTTTCTTGTAGCGTTTCTATTGCTATGCATTGATCAGAGAGTCATCCTTCTTTTGCTTCCCTACATTTTTTGCGAATGATTTTATTGAGTTCTCTATATTTTTGTTGTACTGTTTTATTTTAATTAACGGTTAATTATTGTTCCCTATAAAAGAAAAATATAAACTACTTTAATTCAACAACAATTTGGATGTATTTGGTGTAACACACTGGTACTGCGAACCCCGTTAAGGAGGGATGAGGTCATAAAATAGTAAGTACCCATTTGAGGATAAAAGGTGGGCGCTACAGGTACAGCACTAACAAATCGAATTGAAATTGCACATATCTGCTTTAACTTATTTTGACTAATCGCACCAATACATCAAATGCATAAATTGACACCCTATATACACGGTGTCCCATATAAGAATGCACACTACAGGGATCTCGTAAACCACAGGAGATACAGAGATGGTTAAATTAGAGAAAAGTTGCGCTTTGCTAAACCATTCAAAGTCACGATTCGAAATCTAAAAAAATCCGATTACTTCCGAAGATATTTGCGAAAAACCGAATTTTCCCGATTTCGTTTTTATTTTTTTCTGACTCTATTTAAAAAGATATGACAAAATAAATTTCACATTCTCATTGCCACTTTTTCTGCTCTACAAGCCGGCGTTCTTAGATTTTCAATACGACATTTCGTTTCTTCGCAACTATCATTAACTTCATTTTTTTAAATAGTTGAAACATTTTGTGTTCGCCCTAAAAAATTTAATTCTAAATCCCACGACATATCGCTTCTTACATTTATCTGACGTTTTGGACGAAAAAATCATCATCAATATAATTTGATGATTATTACGAAGGAACGAAACGTCGGATCAAAAATTTAATTGCGTTATCATGTAGAGGAGAAAAAATTACATAGGAATGTGGTTTTTATTTTGACCTGTCTTCTTTTGTGAAATCAGAAAAAAATTAATTGCCAAAATTTATGTTTAAAATTTCAAGAATGCGTAGATTTTTTTCTGATTCTACTGTAAGAGATAGATTAAAATAAATTTTACATTTTTATTGTCTTTTTCTCCTCTACAGCATGACGTCATTCAATTCTTGATTGTACGTTTTGGCTTTTCTCGACCATTATCAACTTTTTTTAAAATAATCCCAAAATTTGAAAGTTGGCGTCGCTCTGGATATTTGAGCAAATATTGCCTTTCAGCGTAGAAACAATTTTTATGGCTTTCAATATAACAACATAACATGTCCGATTTTTCTTCATTTGAAAAATGTGCCATCATTAAAAAACACTCGCACTATCACAAGACAAGAAAAAGTTTAAATTCAATCGGTAATTTCCGAACTAAATCTACTCCTTTCCGTAAAAATTTCGATTTATCGGCAATACTGACAGATCGCCATGATTTATTTAAACAAATGCGTTTCAAAGCCTACTATTTCAAGACGCTGTAACTGGAATAACTCGCAATTAATTATTTGATAATAACATTTCGCTTACTTGCCCTAATAATAGTTAAAGCTTAAAATTTTGGGATTATTTTAAAAAAAGTTGATAATGGTCCAGAAAAGCCAAAACGTAGAATCAAGAATTGAATGACTGTCATGCTGTAAAGAAGAAAAAGACAATAAAAATGTAAAATTTATTCTAATTTATCTCTTACAGTAGAATCAGAAAAAAATCTACGCATTCTTGAAATTTTAAACATAGATTTCGGCAATTAATTTTTTTCTGATTTCACAAAAGAAGACAGGTCAAAATAAAAACCACATCCCTATGTAATTTTTTCTCCTCTACATGATAACGTAATTAAATTTTTGATACGACGTTTCGTTTCTTCGTAATAATCATCAAATAATATTGATGATGATTTTTTCGTCCAAAACGTCGGATAAATGTAAGAAACGATATGTCGTGGGATTTAGAATTAAAGTTAGAATTTTATTTTTCGACTATTTACAAAAATGAAGTTAATGATGGTTGCGAAGAAACGAAACGTCGTATTGAAAATCTAAGAACGCCGGCTTATAGAGCAGAAAAAGTGGCAATGAGAATGTGAAATTTATTTTGTCATATCTTTTTAAACAGAGTCAGAAAAAAATAAAAACGAAATCGGGAAAATTCGGTTTTTCCCAAATATCTTCGGAAGTAATCGGATTTTTTTAGATTTCGAATCGTAACTTTGAAGGATTTAGCAAAGCGCTACTTTTCTCTAATTTAACCATCTCTGTATCTCCTGTGGTTTACGAGATCCCTGTGTGTGTGTATTAGCTTACTGTATTAATTGAACCACGTAGAATCATATCCCTTGAAGGTCGGAAATACATTTTCCGAACACCCCTCGTATTGTCACAGTAATCTAGAATAAAGTATATATATAGTAATATAGTAGAATATAGTAAATAAAACAATAATAACCAGTAGGAGTATTGTCAACTAATTCATTAAACGATTTTTATGAGCTATAACATACCTTGTGTAGGATGCATCAGGTAGGCGAAGGCACACTTCCGACTTTACCACTATTATTTAGTGGTTCATTTTGTTGGTGTGACGGTGTGGGTTTTTATTATGAAAGTATGTTTATCGTTGAACTCGGTCATTTATTTATCCTACGAGAGTAAACAGCCTATTATATTTTTTATTAATGACTATGCGGTGCTAAGACCAATAACAAATTTAATAATGTGACAATTCAATAGTATTGTAACCTTACGGCCCCCGGCTCATACGACCGGAGTAAAAAGCTGAAAGAAATTTTAATTAGTGGGTTATTAAAAATGGGTTAATTAAATAATTAAGATATTTAATTACAAAGCTGAAAAATAAAATTATTATTATTATTTTCAACAAAAAAATTTGTGCCCTGGAAGGTCAGATTTAACACAAAAGTATTATCGCACGACTCATGGAGTTGAGTCATTATTCACCTATTTCAGAATTCCATGCGTGACATCCAAATACATTTAAAGTAATGCATTAGCATGCCTCACACACAATACAGAAACAGGCTCTGATGTGACCGTTTAGATTCGGGCAGAATCTAAGGCCGACCCTACGTTGTGTTCGTCAGGTTCGCTGAAAAAGACTAATTGAAGTATTATACTGAGTGGACAAAAAATAACTCAAAGTTTATTATGGGCGTTTTATGGATTGTGTAAAAACAATATTGAAAATTGGTTCAGAGAAAGCTCTAGCAACGCACTCTCGACCACGTTTCCAAAGGAATCCCCTACCCTGTGCACCGGACGGGACGGAGGGGCTGTCGCCTATCCCTGTAGGGTATCCTCTACTATCGGTTGCTGGAATGTGCTGTCGCACCGGTCTGTCGGCCGCCGTCCCACGTCGAAGGAAACACTGTAACCCTGTTAATGGCCTGGGTCAAAAGAACGGAGCCTTCACTATTCCTTGAGCAACCCCCAAATAAATATTACCTTTAGAAAACAATCCTTCTTATTACTTTTATAAAACTACCATCGAATGGTTTTAACTGTTGTTTGGCCTAGTATAGAACATAGAAAATGAGAAATTCTTTCTTTTTCCTGCCTGATAAAAATCCCCTCTTCCTCACGAGTTTTACCTCGATGCTACGTCCAGCTGGGCTGTCGCCCCATAGCAGCGCGATGGAGGAGCATGGATATAGGATAACCCCGAACTTAAACCATTTAGGAAAAATAATTGAATTCTCCTAGCAGTGATTTATAGTTAATTATTTAAGTTGAAGTTTGGCTAGACGTCAGCAACAGATACTATTAGGAAAGAAAAAAAACGTTATTAACGCCATAACAACTTCGAGTAGAAATAAATGTTGACAGTTTTAGTTTAATTAGACAATTCTTATAAAATTGCTAACCTGGAACGTCAGTAAAACTGTTTCGCTCCCTTTCTCCTTCGGATTGCATTTTTGTTACAATTTAATGTTTGTTATAGGCAATCTAAAATATTGACAATATAAATTTTATAAAGTTGTGTGAGTTATTTGTTGTCATCTAAATTCAAGACTTTAGGACTACTTTAAGGTTTTATTTTAAACCCACTTTTTATTTTTTTTTTTAATTAAATTAATTTATGTTGATTCAGTAATATATAGCTTCTTTAAACAAACTTCTGTAAACACTGTAAAATTGATAGAAAGTTTGGTTGCTATCGATTGATTGCTTTTCTTTTCTTTTAAGAGTTAACTTTTCTCGAAGTTTTGTTTTGTTTTATAAATTTAAGGCATATGGGGCGAAATCCAAAGACAGTGGGATTACCACACGAATGCCGTGAGAAAAGTTTATTAGTTTTATAATTTAGGCATATGGGGCGAAATCCAAAGACAGTGGGATTACCACACGAATGCCGTGAGAAAAGTTTATTAGTTTTATAATTAAGGCATATGGGGCGAAATCCAAAGACAGTGGGATTACCACACGAATGCCGTGAGAAAAGTTTATTAGTTTTATAATTTAGGCATATGGGGCGAAATCCAAAGACAGTGGGATTACCACACGAATGCCGTGAGAAAAGTTTATTAGTTTTATAATTAAGGCATATGGGGCGAAATCCAAAGACAGTGGGATTACCACACGAATGCCGTGAGAAAAGTTTATTAGTTTTATAATTAAGGCATATGCGGCGAAATCCAAAGACAGTGGGATTACCACACGAATGCCGTGAGAAAAGTTTATTAGTTTTATAATTAAGGCATATGGGGCGAAATCCAAAGACAGTGGGATTACCACACGAATGCCGTGAGAAAAGTTTATTAGTTTTATAATTTAGGCATATGGGGCGAAATCCAAAGACAGTGGGATTACCACACGAATGCCGTGAGAAAAGTTTATTAGTTTTATAATTAAGGCATATGGGGCGAAATCCAAAGACAGTGGGATTACCACACGAATGCCGTGAGAAAAGTTTATTAGTTTTATAATTAAGGCATATGCGGCGAAATCCAAAGACAGTGGGATTACCACACGAATGCCGTGAGAAAAGTTTATTAGTTTTATAATTAAGGCATATGGGGCGAAATCCAAAGACAGTGGGATTACCACACGAATGCCGTGAGAAAAGTTTATTAGTTTTATATTTTTTTTATATAAATTAATTGTTGTTAAATATATTTCACTCTGTATAAAAAAACCAAACCAACACAGAAATTTAGAATATTAAAAAAATTATTCAGAACTGCAAAAGAGAATAAGTTTTGTTTTTAAACGCAATAAAACCCTTCCCAGATATTCTATTACTTGAACTTTAAAAGTTAATTTTGTTTTATCTAACCAAAATAAACACACACCCAAAAATACTATTTGTCTCACTATTAGAATTGAGTATTTAGAAAAATCAATAATTCCGGCGAAGATGCGAGCGGTACAAAGTCCATGCGTTTTAAAAATATAATAAAAAATATACTGAGGACTTTTTAAAATTGGTTACCTAAAAAGACCTATAATTAAGAAATAAATTGTATTACAATTATAACATATTTTACCGGTATTGCAGGGCTAATTAATATCAAAATATGATTGAAGTAAACATAAGTAAATAGAGTAAAATATATTACCGTCAGGGCGTTAATTTAAAGGAAAAAAAAACACACCTGCCAAATAATAAAAAAAACAAAATATAGGAAAAAAATTTTAATAAACACACCTAGGTCTGCTGCGTTACAGTATACATTATCATCATCAAGGCTAAACAAAAAGGTGGGGCATAGTAAGAAAAAGCTTTAGATGCAGGGCTATTCTAACCCAGGGGTGCGGGATACACGGGTGATCAGTCAAGAGGGCTGCGATAGCCGCCCGGTTGAAAAAAATAAATCTTAAACGAATTTATTAGTAAAATAATCAATATAAGAATATTATCACTATACTAGATGACTAATTAGGGTTTAAAGGTATTTTACAAGTATTACAACATTGACTTTAAAAACGCTACTCCACGTCGCAACCAGTTGGGAAATACATTGTTCGTTTTTGTTTTAACACGTTTTAACCCATCATCCCATCAAATCGCGTCGCATCGCCGGCATCGTGTCGATGTACACGGCTTTTGTCAGGTTGCAGGAAAATACTCGTTTATGCCCTGAGCCCATAAATACACGCACCGGGATAATTTGCACTATATTAATTTTAAACGTGAACGTGTCAATCTCAACAACTGAGAACTACGAATGTAAAGATGAGAGTCCAAAAAATCCAGAAGACCAAATAAAAATTAATTTTTACTTTGTAATATTGGACAATTGAAAGGTTCGAACAAATAAAACAACATCACACAGTTTTCAATTTTCTCAACGACCTAAATAATTTCTTTAAAACAGATAAATCAAATAGGTCTACAAAATGTGAATCTGTGGAAAGTATATTACATGATCCATATAAAAATGAAAAAGATATATGTGATGAAATTAACAACGTTGCACCCTATATTTCCCCTGAAATGAACGCGTTAAATGTGATTCAATTCTTATTTACAAATAACCTCATCTATCTGTTTCCAAATTATTTAATGATTGTCATACGAAATTTTTTAACATTACCTGTGACTGTGGCTAGCAGGAAGAAGCTCTTCAAAACTTAAAATAATAAAAAATTATTTGATATCAACGACGGGACAAGAAGGGCTTTCAGACTTATCCATTAAGAAGAAGATAAAAATGTAGCACATATTTTAACAGAATTTCCATTAAAAAAGGCAAGGAAAGCAAAGAATATTTAAGCTTTTTCACTGACTTATTAATATTAAAATTAATAATTACAGTGAAACTTCCCTAACTCGAATCTCCAAGGGACAGGAAGTCGAATTCGAGTTACGGAAAATTCGGAGTACGGAAAAATACACAAAATTGAGAATTTTTAAATTTATATTATGTGCATATGTATGTATTACAAAAAAGGAGTTACATATACATTATGTAATAGTATATACAAGCACATACAAATAAAACAAGATATATTTAGTCATGATATGCCTACAATGTAGATTCTTATTTGAAAAATTCGGTAATTTTTTTTTGTTTAAATGCGGACCATTTATGTTTTCTACAAAATCCTCCACTACATTTAACGACGCCTGTACTGCATTGGGAACATTTTCTCTTGACGAAGCAAAGTTTCTTAGGGTCTGGATAGCAAAATACGCTTGGGTAAATGTAGGTATAATAACAGCAGTTGTTTCAACCTCGCTTTCACTAGAGTTTCCTTCCCCTCTAAGTCTGAAACAATAAATAATATTTGTGTTTAACAATGCTACATTTTACCTTAAACTGACCTTTTTCAAAAGAAACTAGATTTTCTACAACGCTATCTAAAATGTCTTCGTCTGTTGGGAATCCCATTGTTTGTACACCGTCGTCAATATCGATGTAATCTTTAAAATAAATATCATCGTTACCCATTGCCGGTCTGTACGTGGTCCAAATTTATTTCAATTCAGACCATGGAAGATCGTCTTCTTTATCCCAGTCATTTGTAGTAGCATTCTGTATTAATTCACCTTTAGCAAAACAATTGCTGATTGCTTGTTGTTTTACATCGAGATTCCAGGTATTATTTAGATCCCTGATTGCGTCAAGTAACGACACAGTCATAGGAGTTGATTTTTCCATATGGGCCAAGACTTTCTTTACGATTCGTTTTCTATAATGCTGCTTAATATTTTGAATAATCCCTGGGTCCATTGGTTGTACAACAGACGTTAGATTAGGAGGAAAATATTTCAGTTTGTTTTTTAGGTTTGCTTCTACATACTACACGATGTGCGGGACACTTGTCAACAAACAGTAGAATCTTCCAATTTTGAGAAGCAAAGATTTTATCTAGCTTTTTGAGCCACTTGTCGTAAATTTCACTTGCCATCCACGCATTTCTGTTGTGCTCATAATCCACATCAAGTGATTTTATGCCCTTAAAACAACGTAGGTTTTTCGACTTGCCGATAACGAGCAATTTGAACTTTTTTGATCCACTCATGTTGCTTGCAACCATAACTGTAATTCTCTCTTTGCTATTTTTGCCACCAAAGCATTTTTGACCTTTAAACGCTAATGTTTTGTTGGGTAAGCATTAAAAAAAATGCCCGTTTCATCTGCATTAAATCTGGCAAAACATTTTTTTTCCAATCCTCACTAGATTGTAAATCTGCAGTAGCACTTTCACCACAAACTGACATTTGGACGATTATATGCCTTTTTTAAAATTTATCTAGCCATCCTACACTAACTAAAAAATCTTCGCGACCCAAAGCAACCGCAAACTCTTTAGCTTTTTCTCTAATTAAGGTTCCCGAGAGAGGAAGATTTTTGTCACGTGCAGAAGTAACCCACTTAAGCATAGCTTCATGAACATCATTATTAACACAAGTTGTAAGCCTTTTTCGTTTGGAGGTAACATTATTGTAGTCATCTTGGTTTTTCTAAAAGTTTGTCTTTGTGTTTCAAAATGGTTGATAATGTATTAGGAGGAATCCCAAATTGTTGTGCAATGTTCCTTTTTTTCTTTTCGCCCTGTTCTGCCTTAGCAATTAATTTTAATTTTTCCTTAAGCGTTAAACACTTTCAATTTCGTTTTGATGCCATTTTAGTCTCCCACTGATATCACCACAAATCCTTTCTCATACTGGTAAAATCTTATAAAGCGCGTGCGACGCATGTTAAAACAAGTCTTTATCTGTCGCCGCTCGTCACTGAGAATCAGTAGGTGCTTTCCCGAAAAATTCAAGTTACGCTTGGTTGGCCACTAAATTTTAGTTCGAGTTTTAGAAATATTCGAGTTATAGAAATTCGACGGGGAAAAAATTACATAGTGAGGTTGTTAAAACGTATTTGTTTGTGAAGAAAATTCGATTTAGAGAATATTTCGAGTTAAGGAAGTTCGAGTTAGAGAAGTTTCACTGTATTAAGTATTATGTTAGATTGTAAAATTAAAACATAAACTGAATTTATTATATGTTCTGCAATTCGTTGTTTCATTTAAGGTGAAAATATTTCAGAGAAATTTCAATTAATCCATACGGTATGAGGGGGGGGGGGAGGGCAAAATCATTCTCGCACACGGGCGACAGCTACCCTAGGAACGGCCCTGCTTAGATGGATATTATTATTTCTGTCTTTAAATATGATATCCATGCAAAGATATTACCGTACTTCGGTTTTTCTAACATTCTTTCAACTTTGCAAGAAATAGGTAGGTATTTTACTATCGTATTTCCTTTGAGTTATAAGATATTTAGATCACTTTTTCCGGTGACGTAATAGTATATTATACGAAAAGAATAGTAACTAGATTATTAGCACCCACGCCACGCATCATGAATGCACTTTGGAAACGAAGCCGTAGCCGAGAATTAAATTCATTTAAAGGCGCTAAAGGCCTTTACATATACCAATGCCGACCAATGGTAGTTTCTTAAGTTGGAATCCTTTTCCTTAACTTCTTTTTCGTTGCAGGGATTTCTTTTCGATTACTTGGTTGGAAGTTTTTGTTTGAATTCTTTTATTTGTTTGTGTTTATTTTATTGCTGTCTTCAAGATTTTTTATTTGATTTTTGTAATTTTTATGAATTTTGAAAAGATTTTGTTTAAATAAATGCAGAAATTGAGTTGCATTCAAATATGTTAAGGAGGAAGCTAATCTCTTGGGTATTTGTGTTTTGCGTTTTCGTGTGAGTGTATGTGAGATTCTGTAATTAGTTTATTTGGTGAATTGTCTGTTCTGCTATAGTATTTTGTTATTATTTTGTCTGTAAATTGTTTAAGTGTGTCAATTTTTAGGTCTAGATGCAATGTATTGTTCATCGCGTACATTGGTGCCCCCATCATTACTTATAGAAGTTTATTTTGAACTCTTTGTACTTTTAATATATAGGTATACCGTAAGTAAGTACCGGGTTTTTACTTTTAAGTTTAATTTACTCTTTTTATTTACAAGGGGATGTATAGCGTGAAACTATTTTTGGGCTTTTGCCACTCGCTCATCTGCATTGTCTCCCCATCTTTCTATCAAAAGTCAATCCAAGATATTTTATCTAATTTGACCATTCTATTATTTTATTGTTAACCTTTACCCTGGTTTTAGGTAAATTAATTCTTGCTTTTGAAAAAAAGGTGGCCTGGGGTTTGTCTGCGTTTAAGCGAAGCTTCCAGCTGTCCAACCAGCTGTGAAGGAGCATGATATGACGGCGTGAAACTACTAACCAGAGCGCCCTTGAGGTTGTAGTTATCGCAGTATCATCAGCGAAGAGATAAAGTTGTGTGTGCGGGAGTTGTCGATTGTCGCTTGGGTATATATTATACAAAATGGCAGCCAATGGTGAACCCTGTGGGACACTAGATTTGATCTGAGTTTTCTCAGATGTTGTGGTCTGTGATGATTCCACGAATGTTCTATCTTCAAGGTAAGAGATAATTGCTTTGACTAAAACGTTTGGCATACCTAACCTTATTAATTTGAGTATTAAACCATTGTGCCAGGCCTTATCGAATGCCTTTGAGGCATCGAAAAAGACTGCTCCTGTATTCTAGTTGTATAGCTACAGTTTTCTTTTATAATCCGGCTCAATACTGCAGGAAATAGTATATTATTAACCAAGGTTTAGAGAGCCATCAGTATTGCCCGAGCGGCAAGTTTAAGACGCAAGGGCTATAAGCTGTCTAAACCGTGGTTAATATAATATTTTTCCACTACTACAAACTTTTATAAGACATTTATCTTTATAGTATTAATAATTATAAAAAATTATAGGTAGGTATAAGTATATTTTTTAATCAAGTTACCTGCCCTTTGGAATTGGCAAAATATTTTGTTGCTTTGTCAGGTGGCTTTGTTAATGTCAATTTTTGTTCATTTATGTCATCAGATTTCACGAGTTTTCCGTTTTTTTAAAAAATGAGCGAAGAAAATGTTAGTGATATTATTATGTGTAGGTACACCTCCAGAATTAAGGATGGAAGCAGAAAAAATGTTGATTGTAACGATATTTTACAATAACAAGCATCTCTGATAGTCTAATATGTATTGATAATTATCTGGATGCCTACCACAAGAAATCACCTTTTAGGTTATTTATGTTTATGAATTCATGTTGTAGAATCAAAAAATCAAGTTACCTGCGTTCAAATAGATTCTTGAAGATCGGTCAATAATGGATTTCAATGCCTTATTATTGGCCATGGTCAATAATAACTTATAAGGTAGAGAAAAACGATTTCTAACGTTAATAATCGGTCAATAATGGCGATGTTATAGGTAAGTAGTGGAAAAAATCCATTATGGCGCTTTGCGACAGACTTGGCGACAGATGTGTGGGCGAAGGAAGCGATTCACGCTGGTCTTGAATCATTGGTATCATCAACCGTGTTTTTAAATCCAATATAATAAATTATACGGTGAGAACATCTAGCATGGAATAAATTCTGCATTTGATACATTTATCTAAAAATAGCTCGGACACGTAAATTATTATTTTTTATTGCGCATTTAATGAACTGAAATACTCGTATACATGGTAGTCCAAAAATACTTATTATGGCGAACCTTTTTTTTTAATGGAAACCTCATATTCTTTTTGTCATATTTTCAAAGAACGCCTAGAGTTGTATATTGATTTATCTTTAACCATTATTTATACAAAGCGATTAAAAGATTTGCTGGAATTCGAAAATATCTTTAATAAAATGTATTACACTTCGTTTAAAAGGTGTTAAAAATATCGTCCGTTCACTTGCTGGCAATAACCTAGTCGTACCTAGGGCAAGAAAATTCCTTTCATTTTTTTGGCTAGATAAAGATTGTATCCATGATGTTTGATTGTTACAATCGGGTTTTCACCCCGATTGTTATATGTCGTGTTCGTACCAGAATGTTCGAATGGCGTGGTCGTAGTAGTTGTCTCTGTTGCCGTGTCGAATCGACAATTTTGCAATCTTTTTTAGCTTCTTCAAAAACGGTTCACGGTGGAACGATTAAGCTTTCTCAACAATTCGACAACTATTTAGGCTATATGGCATATGGTGAGATAAAATTCGAATAAACGGGGTGTTTCAGAAAGAAGTTACATCCACGTGGTGGCCGCACTACTTGGTATAATTGATTAAAATTTGCTGATGTTGTAGAGAACGTTGACCTACAGAAGCCTATTTTCTCGGTGAGATCGAAAAATGGCCAGAATTACTGTTGGTCGATTGAAAATTAAAACAGTAGTACAATCAATCTGTTATGGAAAAGCGGGTTTACAGGAAAAAAATACCATAAGCGATTTTATTTCATTGGGCGCTTGTGGGAAACTCAAAAATAATTTTGACTTGATTTTCCGCAAAAACGGTAAGTCGCAGAGAAATATTTTGTAAACAAATATTGTAGAAAACAATATTCTCCACAATTTATCTCATGGAGACACTGCGCTACGATTAAAAGTGCAGAAAGCAGAGGGCGCCAAAATCGCCAAAATTCACTTTTTCCTTATTTTCGACGTGAAAAATATTTTTTTGCTCAATCGCATAAATACAAAAGTTGTCGAGCCCAAAAAATCCTATAAATTGAGTCCGCGCTTTTTTTTTACAATGCACGGTTACGCGCCTGGAAGTACCAACCGAATAAAGCATCATTTATTTATTTTTTATTTATTTATTTATTTATTACATTTGGGATGCAGACAGAACTAGAAGTTCCAAAGAAGCATCCACTATATACAATAAACAGTTTATGCGGTAACATTTTACTGATTTACATAACAATATGCACTTAACCTAACTAACTCTACCTACAGCTATCCAAATACTTGTTGGACAAAATATCCTTTTAAAAGTCTTTTAAAACTAGGCAAGGTTGCACTGAAAATGTCAAATTCGTGGCAGTATGAATTAAAAGTTTTTTGCAGTCTATCCAATGGTATATTTAAACCCAAGTTAGTGCGTCTATAAGGTAAATTAAATAGGGTTGCATGTCTTAATTCTCTGTTGGGAATATTAAAACTTAGTGCTGATAATAGTTCTGGGACGTTTAAATTCGAGTTAATTATTTTATATAGAAAAGATATGTCAGAAATTTTTCTGCGGTCAGACAGAGGAATAAATTTATATTTTTCTTTTACAAGATCTATTGTGCAATGCGCTTTAAATGCAATAGTTTTGAGAAACCTGTTTTGTACTGCTTCTAGTCTATTAATATATGTGACGTATTGAGGATTCCAGATGACAGAGGCAAAAGAGAGCTTACTATGAACGAAAGCAAAATATAGTGCGATCATTGTTTTGGGATTTCGAAAGTCTTTACAGATTCTAGTAATGAAGCCTAGCATTTTGTTTGACTCGGTAATTATTTTATTAAAATGTTCTTGAAATAACCATTTGGTGTCCAGAATGACTCCTAAATCCTTTATTTGATTTACCTTCTTTAAATTTGAATTATTGATACTATATGAGTATTCCCAAGTATAAATATTTTTGGTAAATGTTATAAAACAACACTTTGTTATGTTCAAGAAAATACTATTCCTGTCACAGTACTCGGACAATCGGTTGAGATCCGCTTGTATTTTCAGGCAGTCATGCAGCTCCCTTATGGGACGATATATTTTTAGGTCGTCTGCATATAGTAAAAACTTTGTGTGGTGAAAGCACTTTGCAATATCGTTAATATAAACTATGAAAAATAAGGGACCCAAATGACTACCCTGAGGAACCCCCGAGCTGACCGAGAAAGTTTCGGATTGATAACCGTTTATGGAAACAATCTGGGAACGCTTTAAGGTGTAGGACCATATCCACCTGAGCAGACGCTGGCAGACACCAACCTCAGCAAGTCTCTCAATCAGCCGCTTATGGTTTATCTTGTCAAAAGCCTTACTGAAGTCGGTGTATACAGAGTCTACCTGAATGCCACGATCTATTAGGCTGCAAATATTTTGAGAGTAAGACATTAAATTTGTTTCTAGAGACCTGCCAGGAAAAAATCCGTGTTGTTGATCAATAATGGTACTTTTGACAGTTGACATAACATCGTTATAGACTATTTTTTCTAATATTTTGGCAAAGATGCAGATTTTACTTATTGGTCTATAGTTCGCAACGTCATCTTTTGGGCCACTTTTATATATAGGAGTTATATGAGATATTTTCCATTTTTCTGGAAATATTCCTGTTTTTAACGACGACTCATATATAATTCGCAGTGGATAAACCAAGTTCTCCTTGCAAGATTTTATAAAAATAGGTGGTATTCGATCAGGTCCTGCACCTTTTTTTAGCTCCAATTGATTAATAAGGTCTAAAATTATATTATTATTAATTGTAACACTACGACCTGGGCACAAAGAAACTGGGCAAGACGATACTGTGGTTGGAATATATACGCTTTTAAAAAAGTCCGCGAAGCTATTACATATATCTTGTCCAGTTCTAGCGATCCGATCCCCATAACGAACTGTACTGGGTATGGAAGTTTGTGTTTTTTTCTTAGATGAAACGTAGTTCCAAAATCTTTTATTATTGTTTAAAATTTCGACCTCCATACCATTTACAAAATCGGTATAATCTCTCCTAATTAGTTGTTTAGAAAGAGCCCTTAGCCGGGAAAAGGCGTTATAGTGTTCTGCATTGTTAAGTTTTTTGTATTTCTTATGATAGATATTTTTATTTTTAATTATTTTAACAGTGTCCGGCTTAAAATAGGCAGGAAAGTTACATTTAACGGTAAAGGAAGGTACATGTGCATCAATGAGCTTATCAATTACTAAGTAAAATTTGTTTATCGTAGTATTTGTGTCAGATGAGGTAAGAATATTTTCCCAGTTAAAATTGGCCAATTTCTCATTTATGGCCACATAATCGGCCTTTTTAAAGTTCAGAATTTTAAGTGTATTGTGACGTAGTGGAACATAAGCAGAATTGATAAAACTAAACTCTAGTGCCGGATGATGAAGGTCTTCCCTTACTAGACATTCATTACTCTTAGTCACATCCCTGATGCAATCCTGATTACACAAAATAAGGTCTAGTATTTTATTATTATTATTTACTATATTATTGTACTGCATAAACTGAAAGTAGGAGAAAGCATCAACCATACCGGCAGACCTGACATCGACATTTGAAGGCTGAAAATAAACTTCTTTTTAATGGAATTCCAAGAAACAGCTGAAAGATTAAAGTCTCCGATAATGGTTGCTGTCTTATCCGAAAGATAATTCTCAAGAAAATATAGTTGATTTATAAATAATGAGAAAGCAGAATTGTCACCTGGAGGGAGATAAACGCAACACAAATACAATTTTTCACTGTTTTTGGAATCGATGGATACCCAAAGATCTTCAGCGTCAGACTCAAGTTCAGGACACCTTTTGCACTGTAAAACACTCTTGACTGCCACCAAAACTCCACCGCCGTCCGCTTTAGAGGAGGCCGAGTTCTCTCGGTCTCTTCTAAACACATCATAATCACTAGAAAATAGTTCAGATGATAACACTCCACTGTGTAGCCACGTCTCTGATAAACATATTACATCATAATCTGAAGACGCCATTGCGTGATAAAAATCAAGGGTTTTTGTCCTAAGACCCCTTGTATTTTGATAATATATACGTAACTTATCACCCATTAACGGATCTTATCTTAACGCTGCACGTATCTCAAAGTAAAGAATTTAAATTTTTTGGATCATGTCCCTTGTTTTAATCAACATAATACGGCTCGTTTCATCTTTCCTGACAAATATGTCACCATTTTTTGTCCAGACGAATTTATAATTTTTCTCCTTAGCGGCCGCTCGTACGTCTTTATATAACAATTTATTTGAAAGTGTTAAGTGTTCGTTTATATAAAGATTTTCGGAAATTCCTACGATTTTCATTTGTTTTATGTCCTGTGATCGTAGCATTCTATTGTTACAAATCCTCACGTCTAATATGACCACTACGCCACAACTAAAAATGCTTTAAAGGGGAAAGGAAAGTCGAAGTCTTTCTCCACAAGTTTATTTTAGTTATTGAATAGAATAATCAATATACTTACATTAAGGCGAATTGACAAAACGGTTCCACCCTGTGAATCATCGACTATGGGCGATTTATTTACTTAGCTTCAAATCAACCTCAACAGTGAACAGAAATTATTGATAGGAAAGTGTAATTTAAAAAAAATGTTAAATGCCCTTGATATTTTAAAACAATTAGGGGATATATCTTGATATGGAGTAATAAGAACTCGTAGAATGGAGTAATATTTTTAAATCGACGTTAGAATACCAGAACAATGGCCTTATACAAGTATTGTTAATGACTAATTCTAATTGTGGTATGAGATTACAATAAGATTACCATTAACATTTTGAATGTGGGTCAAAACGCCTGCCTTTCTGTGACGTCAATAATCTGTAGTTACCCATGTTATCAAATAAGATGTTTTTGCAATTTTATTACTCTTGTAGAGTTAAATGTACTAAATTGATTTCATGACGAGTAATATTTTGATTAAAATTTGTTGATATTTTTAAAGCGATTTGGTAAAACAATAGAATAATCAGTAAAAAATCAAACAATAAATGACAGCCGGATAATTATTAATATTCGTATCGTATGTTCATTCATGGCAACTGTGATTTGATATAACAGTGGTATACTTAATCAGCATTTTTAAATTGAAATATCTCGAAAACGGCTGGAGCAAATATCAACATAATATTATTATATTTTTAATATTAAAAAAAAAATGCATTACATGTTTCTAAAATATACTGGATGTTCTACTTAAAGTTACCCAAGGTTGCATGTTAAACTAATTTGCCATATTCATTTGTTTTATTTCGTAACAGTTTCCTGTGATTAGTGTGCCAAATAAGAGTCAATATTAATAGAATGCTAAGACGCTGCATTCCGTTGGTACTTCCAGGCGCTATATCTCCGTAACCGTGCATTGTAAAAAAAAAGCGCGACCTCAATTTATAGGATTTTTTGGGCTCTAAAACTTTTGTATTTATGCGATTGAGCAAAAAAATATTTTTCGCGTCGAGAATAAAGAAAAAGTGATTTTTGGCGAATTTGGCGCCCTCTGCTTTCTGCACTTTTAATCATAGCGCAGTGACTCCGCAAGATAAATTGTGGAGAATATTGTTTTCTACAATATTTGTTTACAAAATATTTCTCTGCGACTTACCGTTTTTGCGGAAAATCAAGTCCAAATTCTTTTTGAGTTTCCCACAAGCGCCCAAGGGGGGGGGGGGCGACAATTTGGTTTTAAGCTAATCACATGCCCCCCTAACCATTTATGAAATGAAATCGCTTATGGTATTTTTTTCTCGCAAATTTTACAGATTGACTGTACTACAGGCTCTTTTCGGAAATTAATAGCTTCGAGACGAAAAATCGGATCAAAATGAGGTTTAGACCGTTAGATAGAGCATTTCAAATACTTTTTTTTTAGATGCATCTTTCTATACCTAAAAAATTTAGAAATTGTAGAATTTCGAGGAAAACTGAAAATTACAATTCTTTAAAACTGGTTTTAATTTTTTTTTAAGGTAAAAACAAATTTTGATAAAATTCTAAATACCTTATCGGAAAGCACTACTAAAATTATGTACAAGATATATTAAAAATTTAAAAAATAATCTACAGGGTGTTACTTCATGAGAGGCTATAATTCCTGAACCAAATTCAAGTAAAAAAGTTCATATAAACATGTTTCATGTCTGGTTCTCATTATTAAAGACTATTACCGACGCACAGACGTATCGACATACCCACTAATCACAGACTCACATACGAGATCTAGACAAGACATGACATATAAACTACCAAAAGAACTGGCTCCCTGTTGGTCCAAATCCAAATCCATAGTATATAATAAAAAAGGCGCCAAAACTTTACAGACAAAAACTTTTAAAAGAAAACGCACGAACCAAAATTAATTAAGGCAAAAGCCGATATCAAAATTTCTATAAACGACAATACCTAAACCGTACGCAATAAGTAACAGATGTCAAAGGATAAAATCCTGACGTAGAAATACCTTCAAGAACCCGAATAGAATCTGGTTCTCAAGATACAGGGTGTCAAAGTTTAACAAAAAATCGGTTTTGTATTAATATCTTAATTTCAAGATCCTTCCGCAGATTTTGGTGAAATTTGGTGGTGTTGTTCGTTGTGATAAGACGCTAGATTAGCACTAACTAGATGATAATTATGAGTTCCAGTTAATTTGATTTGATTTTACCAATTTTGTGTGGCTTTCATTATTTTTCTCGAAAACGAAGTAAGATACGAAAAGATATCAAGAAGCAGAAAAGTTTTATTTTTAGCTGCTTAACCTGAAAACAATATAACATTTTTAAAAATAAGTCAGTGGCGTACATTTCTTGTCAATATTATTCCTGAGACGGTTACCCGGGACGCCACTGGAACTCATAATTATCATCTATATTTCACCAAAATCGGCAAAAGGATTTGAAATATTAATAAGAAAATCGATTGTTTTTTAAACTTTGACACCCTGTATCTTAAAAACCACTTCTTAGGACACATGCTAATATGAACTTTTCTACTTGAATTTGGTTCAGGGATGCGCCCTTTGAATTACGGTCTATCATTAAGTAACACCTTATACAGGTATTATTTATAAGGTGAAAAGTTCATACAAGCATGGGTTCGTAAGTCCTTAATTTTTGAGATACAGGGTGTTAAGAATTTATTTTTAATTTTGTTTTTCGTAAAAAATTTTTGAAATAATGTCTATAATTGGACGAAAATTGGTATTTGGGGATTTCTTGATATGGAATATTCAAATTTGATCTTAGTTTGGCCCTTAATTGTAGGGGGCGCCACCTTCAGGTCCTTTCTCTTTTGGGGAGTCACAACTTTTTCGTGCATGTATGCATCACATTTTCTAGAAGAAAAATCGATTCCTCGATCATCTTTACGTGAAAATGGTATGCTTGTCAAAAGTCGCTACAAGCAGCCGTTTTCAAGATATTTTGATTTAAATTAATCGATGCATGTGATTGTCAAAAAGTGAAACAATTTTAAAAATAAAAGTATTAAATGGGCTAGTAAGTATATTCCAATATTTATTTTGTGTCATGTCAAAAATAATATCTTGACGCATAGTGAAATAGTTTTATTTATTATTATTGTGATTATTTGTTAATATATGGTAAACTTTACCAATGCTGAGTATGTTGACATACATTTTACATACGGACTTCCTAACGAAAATGCATATGAGGCTAAACGTTTGTATCAGGAGAGTTATCTGAACCGCACAACTCCTACTTCAAAAACGTTTTTAAAAATTCACGCTCGGTTGAGGGAAGGAGGAAGGTTTCAGAAAGCTACTCATCTGTCGGGTGCACATCGGACGGTAAGAACCCAAGAAACCGAGGAAGCAGTTCTTAATCTGGTAGGAGAACACCCGGAAACAAGCACCAGAAAAATAGCGCTGATGATAAACATTTATCATGTTCTAGTATGAACGATTTTAATTGATAATTTGTTATATCTCTACCACATTCAAAGAGTTCGGGCACTCCTCCCTCGTGATTTTCCATTACATATCAACTTTTGTCGTTTCTGCAATGCCTTATTTAAAATCCTTTATTTAAAAATCAAATCCTGTTTACCGACGAAGCAAATTTCTCTCGCAATGCTATACGCAATTTTCAAATCATTTGTGGTTAGAGGAAAACCCCCATGCGATACAGGAATAACATTTCCAATTCCAAGAGCAGTGTTCTCTTAACGTGTGGGCAGGAATCCTTGGAGTTCTTTATTCCAGAAAGATTAAACGGAGAGAGATATCGTCATTTTCTTGAAGAAGTTTTGCCTATTTTACTGGAAGATGTGCCGCTTGATCTACGAAATGAAATGTGTGAAAAGTTGTGACTCCCCAAAAGAGAAAAATACCTGTAGGTGGTGCCCCCTACAATTAAGGGCCAAACTAAGATCAAATTTAAATATCTCAAATTAAAAAATCCCCAAATACCAATTTTCGTCCGAATATAGACATTATTTCAAGAATCATTTACAAAAAATAAAAATAAAAATAAATTTTTAACACCCTCTATCTTAAAAATGAAGGGCATGCTTATATAAACTTTTCACCTTATAAATAACTGAGGAATCGTCCTGTAAAATATCAGACACTTATTAAATAACACCCTGTATAGAGTGTGCAAAACATTCAAGACTATCTTTATTTTTTTAATTGCAATATTTTATAGGATATGTATTTTTTGACTGTCATATTGGGTTAATTCGATTCCCTTGTCTTTTTTTAACAAGCTTCACTACAACAAATTAAAAGTGCCTCACTGGTATTACAGAACTATAGGTTTCGAAGCCACGAAACTATCAAAAAATCACGAATTTTCAAGGGTTTAAAACATTATTCATTTCGCATAGTAGCCTGTGATTCAAACATGTGTTTGTATACAGTGTGGCCCAAATTGGGCCTACATGTATGGGGATCTTGAAAACTATAGAAGATAGAGAAACGGTTAAATGGGGAAAGTTTTTGACAATTATATTTCTAACTGAAAACCGTTTAGTACGCGGCCCTATCTTTTTTGGTTTTTGATATATGTTGAAAAAACCAAAAAGATGTATTTTCGAAAATATGCTGTAGATTTCTTATTATTCACTATTTTGGCAATCTGTAAAAACATTTTTAAAGCAACTTTTTAAGTAGATTTCAGTTCTGCAATTTAATTTTGAACACGACGTTTCAGTTATTTTATACCACCATCAGGTTAATTTTTTCTTATGGGCGCCATATTGTATTTTATACTTAAAAGGTAGCTTATGACGTCCGCTTTTTAACGATGTATTATTTGTTGGAAAATAAATGAAATTGACTTGAAAAATAAAGAAAATTAATTTTCGCAACACGTCAAATTTGAGAAGAACACATTAGGCAGGGTTAAATTTGTTTAAAATATCATAATATTATAATACATTATTTTATTTTTTCCTTATGGTTAAAAATCTCATATTAACATTTCAAATAAAGAAAACTAAAAACGCAATGAATAATAATTATTGTTTTGAAAAGAGAATAAGAAAAAATATCTAACTTACTATACCTATTCGAAATGTTGGCCGTTTTTATTAATACATTTTTGACACTTTTTTAACACAGTATTGATGACCCTGCGAAGCGTGTTGCCATTTATGCTCGTAAACACATTCCTCACTCTCTCTTCTAATTCTTGTACAGATTCCGGGGGTTCAAACTCATATACTTCATTTTTTACATAACCCCATAAATAAAAATCGAGAGGAGTTATATCAGAAGATCTAGCAGGCCAATTAACTGGTCCGCCGTTTGAAATTAATTTGTCATCAAATATCTATCTTAAGAGAGTTTGAACTTCCCGAACATTATGTGCGGGACAACCGTCTTGTTGAAACCAAATATTATTTAATTGATCTTGAGGAACTCTTGCTCTAATTGCCGGTAATATTTGATCTTCTAACAGCTCCAAGTATCTTTCGCCATTCAACGTATGATTATAAAAGAATGGTCCTATAAGTCTGTTGTCTAAAATGTAAGGAGAAAAGTAAAGCTGGGTTACTTAATACCTGCTATGTATTTAGCAAGCTAGGTGACATTACTTACCATACATACCACACCATACATTAAAACCAAATCGGGTTTGCAGTCTTCGTTGAGCCAATTGGTGAGGGTTTTCTGTTGCCCAAAAATGATGGTTATGTATGTCTATTAAATACCCCGCAGTTGGTAAAATGTGATTCATCGGTCCAAATTACAAGACGACTGAAATCATGATTTTGTTCGCATTGATTCACATACCAATTTGAAAACTGCATTATTCTTGGATAATCCGTTTCTCGTAAACCCTGAACTATAGTTGGCTTGTATGGTCGATATTTATTTTCCTTAAGGACTCTTTGTATGGTACTTCGCGGGGTTGGTAAGTCTCCTGCCGACGCTCTTGTAGATGATGTCGGAGCGGCATTAAAATAGGCTCTGACATTTTCGTCACGCTCGTTATTACCTGCTTTTTCGTAACTCTTGGGCCGCGGTTTTTCAAAACTTCCATGGTTTCTCAGGTTCATAACAATTTTTGGAAAAAGTCTGACACTTGGCTGCGGTCTTTCAGGAAAATTTTTTCAAAATACCTTTCTAATGCAAGGTTTGCATTTCTGTTGCAATGAATGTAACATTCTAGCAAATCAAATTTTTCTTCGTGAGAAAAACGCAATGCCATGTGAATACTACAAAATGTAAACCTTTTAATTGGTATTCAATTTAGGGAGTTATAGTGCAGTTGTCAAATTTGACGTGTTGCGAAAATTAATTTTCTTTATTTTTCAAGTCAATTTCATTTATTTTCCAACAAATAATACATCGTTAAAAAGCGGACGTCATAAGCTACCTTTTAAGTATAAAATACAATATGGCGCCCATAAGAAAAAATTAACCTGATGGTGGTATAAAATAACTGAAACGTCGTGTTCAAAATTAAATTGCAGAACTGAAATCTACTTAAAAAGTTGCTTTAAAAATGTTTTTACAGATTGCCAAAATAGTGAATAATAAGAAATCTACAGCATATTTTCGAAAATACATCTTTTTGGTTATTTCAACATATTTCAAAAACCAAAAAAGATAGGGCCGCGTACTAAACGGTTTTCAATTAGAAATATAATTGTCAAAAACTTTCCCCATTTAACCGTTTCTCTATCTTCTATAGTTTCCAAGATCCCCATACATGTAGGCCCAATTTGGGCCACACTGTATTCGTCAAAGCTCAAATTTATGATAGGTAGTTCAAGATGACAGAAAATTTAAAACTTTTAATTTACTTTTAGTGATAAAATTACATACTGTTAAAGAATGTGATATATTTGTTTTAAAAGAAAGCGAAGTAAGATACGAAAAAATATCAAGAGACAAAAAAGTTGTATTTTTAGCTGCTTAACCCGAAAACAATGTAAAAATTGCATTTGCAATTGCATTGTATAAATTATATACTAATTCAATTATTAAAATGTAATTAAATTACTTGGAGAGTAATTTAATTACCAGAAAGTGCCTGATTCATAGATTCAGAGTATTTCAATTACTTTTAGGGTAGTTCAGTTACTAGAAAGTAATTGAATTGAACTTAGCAATTCGAATGCGGTAATTGATAAAGGAATCAGTTACTTTTCGTGGGAAATTGGTAATTAAAATATTTATATCATACTGTCAGTAATTGGTAATTGTAATTCGGAGTGTAATGGATACTTGTAATTGAATTGAATTACTTCAATTTTACACATTGCGTTCTTACTTTCAAGGTGCCTGTTTTATTTATATTCGGTAGCAATCAGAAAGAAATGAGATAATATTCTACAGGGTGTCCAGAAAAATGTGGGAAATCTCTCGGATTCAGATAGAACATGAAAAAATAAGATAAGTTCCTATACAATTTTTTCTTAGAGATCCTCCCTACGGAGACATGTGCCCCTGAAAGACTCCGCTGGAAACGGGTTTTTCTTGAATAAATAATAATAATAATATAATAATAATATATTTCCAAATATAGCAAATATAACAAAATAAGTTTTACAAATGATGTTTCGCTTTCTACAATGGAAATGTGAAAATAAATCCACTAAAGCCACTTAAGGCTAGTACGTGGATCCCATTCCACACTTGTGTTTTTTGCTAGTTCTTATTCTATTATGTAGTGGAAACAGAAGTATGACTTAAAAATTACCAACAAAATAAAAATTAAAAATAAAAATTATTAGTACATTATGTATATTCTCCCTAGATTGATTTTGCTTAATTTAAATAAAAAAGAGAAAAACATATCCTAGTTAGTTATTATTAATTACCTACCTAAATTAATGTGCATAAGAACAAATTCTTTTAAAATAGTTTACAATACCAGTAAAAAAAAACAAAAGATTCTATAAAAAGTCTTTTGGGAGGAAGGTACAAGTTTAAATGCATTTGCCATTTATTAGTAAAGTATTTAATTGATATATCTGTTGTAATCAAAACGACGTAAGTTTTGTAAATTACTTAAGTTAATTATTTGCTGTTTATATTATTAAATCAATAAACTTTCGTGATTTCTTTCTAGGTAAAGAAAGAATCCATTTTTTTTAACTTAACCCTAAATGATCTGTTGGTGATTTCATGTCTTATGTTTTCAGGAACATGTGTATACATATCGCACCCTCAATGTAAAACTAACATAACAAACAAACAAAAAATGGGATTTAAATTGATTTTGTTTCCAAATAGGATTACGCGTCAAATGAAAAAGTATCATATCGCAAAAAAGGCGGGAAATTACAAAAATAAAAAAAAAAAGAATAATAACATAAAACACAAGCAAAATAATCCCAATGCAAAAGTGACATTAAGTATGATGTGTGCATAATTTACAAAAAATTATTGTATTAAATTAATGAAACACCACCACATCGGTCAATGTAGCAGTATTTACCATTATAATAAGAGCGTATTTCCAATAAATTTCTTAGTGTTAGATTAACGGAAAATCAAATTTTGCGGTGTTACATTCAAAATGTAATGCCCATAAGCTAAATATTTTAATAAAAAACTAACACATAACCAAATATGTCAGTGTACCATTAAACCCTTATTACCAAAACACCAATTTAATACTAACACAACGCCAAAACCGTTGATATTTTATTGGCCACGTGCCTTTTTTAGGCGCAAATATTCATGTTAAAACTGGTATATTTTGGAATACGTTAGTATTGCACTAATAATATAAGGGTAAATTTAATCCAAATCCAACAGTCTTCTGTACAACGTGTGCTTATTCAAGAAGCATCTTGTGTAATTTAGGTTTTTTTATCGTGCTGTTTTTATTTTGGGAATAACAGAAATACGATGATGTCAAGTCGCGTTAAAAAGATGTTTGATAATTTAAAGAAAAACCAACAGGTAAGTTTCCTTTTCATTTTTAATGCGTCTCTGTAGTTTTTTTTTAATCTCAAAGGTAAATCGATTTTAAAACTGTTGGACATTGTTTCTAGATTCAGAAGCGATCTCTATCTATAAGATTTTATGACGTTTTTAATTTAATTTGCTTTAATTTTTTTTTAATTTTTACAGTTCTATATTGCATTAAATAGTAATGTTACAATTTTAGGAGCCGGCATGTGAGGTAATTCCCCAAGTTTAGGAGGCCCTACAAGATTCACAAGAAGAATTATTGTATCAGCTCGAATTCACTGTAAAGATTTCATATTATGGTGTGTTATGTTTCATTAAATAGGATTTTAATAATTTTAGGAACCAGCATATGAAGTAATTCCCCAAGTCCAAGAAGTCTTACAAGACGCAACGGATGAAGTAATATATTATCAGCCTAAAGTCACTGCAAATGATTCCATATTATACTGTGATGAATATCAGCCAGTAACAGAATTAGTAGTGAGTATACGTTTTTAATATAAAAGCAATGATTACTGGCTTATTAAAATAATAGTATATTATTATAATGTTATAATCACTGATAAAAGTAAAGTCGATAAATAAAAAATAAAATATTTTCAGGTGGACTCATCTGTTAGTAACTGCAATCCGAGTTTTTTTGACATGATGGAAGCCATTATGTCTGCTCAAGTGGTACTATCAGTCGCCGAACATTGCGAAACTCTTGCAATCCCTGACCTAAACTTTCAAAGCCAAAGCGGCACTAAATTACCGTCACCAGTAGTCATTGCAGAATATAATCCCAATTTTGATTTATTGTCAATAAATGCTGAACAAACGGATGCTGAGTCTGGGAATAACGATTTACTCGTCAGTCCTGAACCACTTTTACCTGCTGACACCTCAGATAAAAATATTGATTATAATATACCAGAACAAGATTTTGAGACCGATGATAGTTTGGAACGAGAAAATGATATTGATTATTTTCCAGAACAAGACCCTGAAACAGACGATAATTTGGAACAAGAAAATACTAACACAGAAATAATAACCGAAAACAATAATGAAAGAGAACGTCAAAAATCCAGAAAGAGAAAGCGAGATACAGAGAACTGGCCAAGATCAATAAGAAAGCAAAAAAGGAATTTGGGTAAAAGCTACTTAACATCTAAGAAAAAAGAAGTCCCAGAACGTTTACTACAAGATCCATGTACTGATAAATGTAAGCAAAAATGCATTACAAAAATGTCTGAACATCAAGAGCGGAAATTTTGACATCCTTTTGGAAACTGGGCGACGTAACCCGACAAAGACAATTTATTTGCAATAATACAGAAGACATAAAACCCAAATACCGTTATATAAAGGAAAATAGTCAAAGAAAAAACAGTACACAAGCCTATTATTTCTATGTTAATAAGGAAAAAATTCGATTGTGCAAAAAATTCTTTATGAGCACTTTAAACATTGGTGATAGCATGATTCGTACAGCAATAAAAAAAGTAGCAATAAAAAAATTGTTAGTCCTGATTTGCGAGGGAAACACGGCAATCACAAAAAGTTAGACTCTGCATTAAAAGCTGGTGTAAGAAAACATATTGAGTCATTGCCGACGGTAGAATCCCACTACTTACGACAACAAACAGAAAGAACGTATATAGAAGGAGATTTAAATCTTGCAACATTGTACCGAGATTACAAACGAGAATGTGAAGAGGCTGGTCAACCTTTTGTAAAGGCTTGCATTTATGAAAATATATTTAACTTTGAATATAACATTGGGTGGCATAGGCCCAAAAAAGACCAATGCAGTATTTGCGAAAGATATAAAAATTCTTCTCCTGAAGAGAAAGAGGAACGTCAAGTAGAATACGAAAAACATCTCGCTGACAAAACTAAATCTAGAGAAGAAAAACAAAAGGACATGTTAATTTATTTGCAAGATCCAACCAGAGTCGTGGCAGTCTACGATTTACAGTCGGTCCTTTCCACGCCATGCTCACAAGTCTCTGATTTTTACTATAAGAGTAAGTTGGCAACATACAACTTCACGATTTTTAACATAGGTAACAAGGAAGGTTCATGTTACGTTTGGTCCGAAAATACTGCAAGGCGCGGTGCTATTGGAAGTTGCATTTTGCAATTCTTAACATCGAATTGCAAGGAAAAACATGTCACATTTTATTCTGATAACTGCGCAGGGCAGAATAAAAATAAATACATCGCTAGTTTGTATTTATATGCTACAACTTTCCTTAAAATTCAATCCATAACTCATAAATTTTTGATAACGGGGCATACGCAGAACGAGGGAGATAGCATGCACTCCTGCATCGAGAAGGAAAAAAAGCGTTTGTTAATGGATGGCCCCATTTACATCCCCGCTCAATGGATTCCTGTAATTCAGGGTGCAAAAAAAAAGGAAAGCCATACCATGTAAAAGAAATGGACCAGACGGATTTTTTTGACCTTCAGAAGTTATCCAATGACATAGGAACGAACTTCATTACTGATATCGAAAAGAACAAACTTAAGTGGACTGAAATAAAAGTTATAATGACAACTAAAGATAAGCCTGATAGTTTGTATTTTAAATACGAATATGGGGATGATATTCCATATAGCGAAATAAAGGTTCGAAACAATGTTTCACTAAGGTCTAGTAACCGGAACACTAAAAATGAAAGACAGTTTAATGAAGAATTGAGCCCCGCCTATTCGGAAGAATTAAAAATTTCGAAACAAAAAAAAGATGGGCTCGTGACACTATGTCAAAAAAATTTAATTCCCAAACCCTATCACAGATTCTTCATGAATTTATCCAGCGAATAAAAATTATTGACTTTTGATGTTGCACATTATAATACCTAAATTATTATTTTGCCATAAATAAGTTTTTGTAACTTTTGCTACATTTTTGTTATCTTTTTAGTTCACCTGACCCCAAAAATGGTAGTCTTCAAAACTTTACAACATATAACTCCGCTTAGTTGCCTAATGAAATACTACCATATCTCAAAAAAAGCCATACCTGTCTTAATTTTATACACAAATTAATTTAAAATAATCAATAGAATCTCAGTTATTAATAAATATTGCTTCAATGTAAAAATGGGCAACACATTAAACACAGTTAAAATATTCGTAGTAAAATTTTAACAACATTTAATTGCTCTCAAAATTTAAAATCGCAATATCTCAAAAATCACAATTTTGAGATATGTTAGTTTTACATTGAGGGTGAGATATGTGGGGCTAAAAACGCACATGCTCTTTGTCCTATTTTCTTACTAGATTTAAGAGTTTTTGTTTGCTTATGAATTTTGTATCTAGTATAGTGTTTATGATCTATTTTTTCAAGATTATCCCTATTTTTGTGCTGTAATGTAACAGTTTTGAAGCAATAAATCTGATTAACATCCAACAATTGACTTTCCTGATATAGTAAATCACTTGGGTATGTTTTTTTTTATTAAGCATATGTCTAATAAACATTTCTTCGACAACCATTAGTCTTTCTAAGTGAGTTTTGTAAGCTGCTTCCCAAACGCAAATACCATACTGCAAAATGGAGTATATAAGTGAATAATAAACTGTCTTTAATTCTTTTAGAGATAAGATTGTTCTCAATGTTTTGAACTTGAGCGTAGTTTTTTAATTAAATTATTTATATGATAATCCCATTTCAAATGTTTATCCATTTCTATACCTAGATACTTAGTGTGATCCGTTTCTTTTATGCATATTGATTGTCGATTGCGTTAATTTATTTCCTTGTAGTATGGTACTTTTCTTTTATTACAGCTGAAGGCTATATAACTTGTTTTTTTAAAATTTATCGTCAGCGACAGACTATCAAACCAATTTTTTATGTTTACTATGTCTTTCTCTGTCTGATCTTTAACGTCTTTCCAGGTATCTCCTGATTATAATATTACAGTGTCATCCGCAAAAGAAGAAATAGAACCAGCACTTCTTAAATTAAATAATTCATTTATATATATTGAAAACAGTACTGGACCTAAAACTGTGCCCTGCGGTACACCATATTCAATAGCATTGGAGGAACTATAGCAGTCTTCAATCTGAGCATATTGGACTCTATTTGCTAAATAACTATTTAACAATTGTAGGTGCTTGCCTCTAAACCTCCATATTCTCTAGCATTTGACTTAAAATTGTATGATCGATTGAATAAAATAAAGTACTCAATATAATTTAATAAAAATTTAATTTGATGGACACTAGTAAGGACCTCTTAAAATAGTGTTCTTGAAACATATTTAGCTTTTTTAGTTTACCAGGGGCGGACTAAGCTTTACAACTTATTGCTTAAATTTTTTTACACCCTGTATGAAAAAGACTTTGAAAAAATAAATCTGTAGCTTGTGTGAAATCAACCGTTTTCGAGAAAAAGAATAATAAACGAATATTTGTAGAAGACCTATGTTAAAAAAAAATGTGCGCTTTATTTATTTATCGGCATCAATACAACATATTGTTATTGCAAACGTTACTATCGTACGAAATAAATAAATTATCCTGCATTTTAGAACTCATCATCTTTCACATCGCTGACAATGATCCTTTACTTCGATTTTAATTTACTGATTTTTGGATTTCGTGGTGAATTTAATGGTTAATTAATTCGAGCTATGAAATACACGTTTATTGAGTATGCAGATAGGCATCTGATGTATGGTCTTGCGTCTTGCAATATTTTAGAAGCTAGAAGGTTATATCACGAAAAATTTCCTAATCGTAGTATGCCAAACCAGAAGACATTTCAACGAGTTGACCAACGTCTAAGGGAGAATGGTGAGCGATTCCAGTTAATATATATTATTGAATATCTTCATAATTTCAGGAAAGTTGGGAAAACCGTACGTACGCCGCAATTAGAGGAAAATATTTTAAATGCTGTAGAAGATACTCTATCAACGAGCACTCGAAAATGATTAGCACAATTTAATACATCGAAAACAATAGTACATGAAGTTCGTCAAGAATAGCTGTTATATCCATATCATATGCAAAAAGTATGTACAGGGTGGCCAACTAAGAATGCGAGGTACTGTATCTGGGAGAACCATCCATCGTAGAGGCTTGCCGCAAAAAAAATTTTTACTAAAACGGCTAAGAGAAAAACCTGGAAAATATTTTCAAGTTTCTGAAATGGCCGCTAGGGGGCGTAACTGCAATCTTGAATCTAAAAAAGTGATGTTTCTGTAAATTCCGCTATATTAACCTAATAAAAAAAATCCTGATCTTTAAAGTCGACAATAATCTGAACCTTTTTTGTTTGACACTTTTTGCAGTATCTCTAAAAATAAAGTGGTGGGGGTATTCAAACGTTTCCGTAAATAACATCCTGTATCTTCGAAACGGCTAAGCCGATTTGAACAAACTTGGGCTCGTTAAAAGAAGCTTTTCTTGGGCTACAAACATCATTATATTTGAAGTTTTGTGAGTTTCACATATCGCCGCTAGAGGGTTTTTTTCGACATTCCAACAGAAATGGTTAATTTTCTCAACAAAATAAAATGCATTGGTATAATTTTTTTTCATGAAAAAGTAGCTAAATAATGCCTAAACTAGCTCGTCAAAAACCGCATCTCGATATCTTGTTCCTGACCCATAATATCGGCAATAGAAAATTTAATACGAGAATCCCTTAAATTTTCATTTTATTGTAACTATATTTTTCTGGAATTCTTTCTATTATGTAAGTTGTGGCCCTAAAAATGACCGATTTATAAAAGGAAGATTTTTAATGCCCCGCAAATGCTCGAAATGCTGACCATCAGGTTTTTCAAATCTTCTCGGGTCGCAGGTTGAGTCTGAAACATGATGTCCTTTAACCGCCCCCCATAAATAAAAATCCAGGCAAGTTAGGTCTGGTGATCGCGGCGGCCATGGAAACAACTTCCTCTTCCAATCCACCGCTGTTGAAATACTGCATTAATATGCTCTCGCACATTAACGGCAAAATGTGCTGGGGAACCATCCAACTGCAAAAACAAGTTTTGCCTTGTTTCCAAATGCACATCTTCCAACAACAACCTGTAATTGATTGGCCAAAAAGTCAAGAAAGACATTGCCATTTAGGGATTGCTCAAAAAAATATGGCCCAACAATTCTGCCTTCCAGTATGCCACACCACACATTTAAACTCCAACGTCCTTGGTGCTGAACTTCGCGCAACCAATGCGGATTTTCTGCAGACCAATAGTGCATATTATGTAGATTGACTCTCCCGTCACTACTAAAGGTGGCTTCATCGGTCCAAAGAATTTAAAATAAAAATTCTCTCAATAGTCCAAACTCCGATCAAAATCTTCCCCTTTCAAGGCCTGATGCAAAACGACATGATATGGGTGCATTCTAAAAGTAATTAAAAAAAGTTTAAACGAATACCTAACTTTGATGGCCATTATAACTTACTTATGGTCCTTCAAAATATTTTGAACCGTTGTTCGTGATATGTCCAACTCAAGGGATAATGCTCTTGTGCCAACATGAGGATTTCCTTCAATATACCCCAGTACGTAGTTAATATTTTCTTGTGTTCTTCCAATTCTTTGCCGTTGAAACTTAGGCCGAAAACAACCGATGGCTCGTAAACTCGCCACTAATCGGGGAAAAACTCTCACATTGCAAGGACGCCGATTTGGATATCGAGCGGCGTAAACTGTTTTTGCTACTGCGGCATTCTGAAGACATTCAAAATAAACCGCAAGCATATCAACAGCTTCATCATTCGTAAAATGCATTTTGTAAACACAAAAATTACTGAAAGTAACGCAAAACTTTGACAACTATTGACAATTTGGATTATTTATGTAGATGCTGGCCATTTGGTGTAAACCAGAGCCATAAAACATAATTTAAAAAAAAAATATATTTTGATTAGGTATTTGTTTTGTTTCCATGGCCTGCTTCTATTAATTGTCTTTTTTGTATATAGAACGTGATGGTCAGCATTTCGAGCATTTGCGGGGGCATTAAAAATCTTCCTTTTATAAAACGGTCCTTTTTAGGGCCACAACTTACATAATAGAAAGAATTCCAGAAAAATAAAGTTACAATAAAATGAAAATTTAAGGGATTTTCGTATAAAATTTTCTATTGCCGATATTTTGGGTTAGGAACAAGATATCGAGATGCGGTTTTCGCGAGCTAGTTTAGGCATCATTTAGCTACTTTTTCATGAAAAAAAAAATCATACCAATGCATTTTATTTGGTTGAGAAAATTAACCATTTCTGTTAGAATGTCGAAAAAGGCCCTCTAGCGGCGATATGTGAAACTTACAAAAATTCAAATATAATGATGATTGTAGCCCAGGAATAGCTCCTTTTAACGAACCCAAGTTTGTTTAAAACGGCTTAGCCGTTTCGAAGATACAGGATGTTATTTACGGAAACGTTTGAATACCCCCCACAACTTTATTTTTAGAGATACTACAAAAAGTGGCAAACAAAAAAGGTTCAGAAAATCGTCGACTTTAAAGACCAGGATTTTTTTTATTAGGTTAATATAGCAGAATTTACAGAAACATCACTTTTGTAGATTCAAGATTGCAGTTACGCCCCCTAGCGGCCATTTCAGAAACTTGAAAATATTTTCCAGGTTTTTCTCTTGGCCGTTTTAGTAACAATTTCTTTTGCCGCAAGCCTCTACGATGAATAGTTTCCGAGATACAGTACCTCGCATTCTTAGTTGGCCACCCTGTACATGAACTGATTCCTGAAAACTTTCTTCTTAGAATGCAGTTTGCAAAGTAGCTATTGGGTCAGCAAAGAAATAATATGAACTTCATAAGCATAATTTTTTTCACGGATGAAGCAAGGTTTACCAACAATTGTATCACCAATTTATACAACACACATGTATTATATCGACTGATAAAAATTCTCATATCAGTATTATTTGGCATCATCAACATCAGTTCCAATCAATTAATATCTGGGCAGAAATCATTGGCAATTTTTTGATTGGACCATTCGTATTGCCGGAACGCTTGAATGGACAATCTTATTTGGAGTTCCTCCAGAACGCTTTTCAGGATTTAATGGAGCACTTACCACTTGAAACCCACCGAAACATGTACTTCATGCACGATGGGGCACCACCTCATTTCAGCGTCGGTGTGCGGGAGCACCTGAATACCGTCTATCCGAACCGTTGGATAGGTAGAGGAGGACCTTTTGCCTGGCCTCATCGATCTCTCGACCTAACGCCGTTTACCTGTGGGGACACCTAAACAACTTGGCGTATTCCACTTCGGTCGGCACTAGGGAGGAACTTCTATAGAGTTCTATACAGGGTGTAACTAAATAAGTGTAAAACATTTAAGGGGGTGATTCCTCATCGAAAAAAAGATAGGATCTTTCATATAAACAAACTTTATTGGAGCATCCCTTATTAAGATACAGCCCCTTAAAGGGGGTACATAAAATTTGTTTAACAATTTTTTTCACAAGCACTAAAAAAGTTACAATATTGAAATTAACCTGACATTTTCTACTACCAAAAAGACACTTAGCCAGTAATTTATTTGGTTTACCCCATGGTTGTAAGGGGTGGAAAACGCAACCCCTAAAATTTATTTCCAATGCAACTTTTTGCCTTATTATTTGTTTACCATTTAAAAATTAATTTCCGATAGCCTGTTTCATTCTAAACAAAAAATGTCTCTTGAATTTTTTGCCCAAAATAAACCAGTTCGCAGCAAAAAATTATTTTACGAACAACTACAGAGATACATCGTCATAAATGCGAACTGGGTTTATTGTTATTTTGTAGTTACTACCTGCATTAAATGATGAACGGGGAACAAACAAAACTAATTTATTAATAACAAAACATACAACATGTAGAGAGGATTGAGATCCGGGGATCGAGCGGGCCAATTCTGTGGTCCTCCTCGACCTATCCACTGATTTGCATATGTTTCAGTTAAATGCTGACGTGCTACTTGACTAAAATGGGCGGGAGCCCCATCATGCATAAAAAACATATCCCTTCTAACGCCCAAAGGAACTTCCTCCAGCAGTACGGGATGCACTTCTCTTAAAAATTGAACGTATGAATCACCATTTAATCGAGGAGGTAGAAAATGAGGCCCAATTAAATAATCCCCAATAACTCCGACCCACACGTTAAGAGAAAACTGTTCTTGATGGTTACTTTCGACAATAGCGTGAGGGTTTTCATCAGCCCATAATATGTGGTAATTATGAAAATTAATAATCTTGGCCCGAGAAAAACTACATTCGTCTGTGAATTCGATCGTCTTCAGAAAGTCACGATTTCTTCTAATCATTTCCAGCATCCAATTGCAAAATTCAAGACGATTCGGAAAGTCTCGCGGTAACAGTGCCTGTACTCGTTGCAGATGGTAAGGGTATAAGAGCTGTTCCTTTAAAATTCGAAATGCCGTCATATGATCAACATTTAGCTGGAAAGCAATCTTTCTAGTACTGGTAGTAGGTTGTTCTTCAATCAAATTAGGTACTGCCTCCTCAAGCTGTGGTGTTCTTACTTCTCGATGGCGACCACAATCCTGCGTTCTTTTGTCGAATGAACCATATTCTCGTAATCGTTGATGAAGTCGGGCAAATATTCTATGTGAAGGATGCTGCCGTTGAGGATACATTTCAGCATATCTTCTAGAAGCTTCTAACCCATTCCCCTGCGACAGACCGTAAACGTAATGCATATCAGCCATTTTCTCATTTGTGTATGCCATTTTAATAACAAGTGAATTATTAAAGTAACAAATTAAGAGCAGAACAACAATACACAATTAGTATTACTTCAATCTCAAAAATTTACAAACTGACAGCTTGATACCAATTTAATTGTCATTATCGCTAATAGCGGCCTACTAGATAAATTAGTTTCGTATTTTCGTTTTATGGCGATATGTATCTTGGTCGTAAAATAATTTTTGCTGCGAACTGGTTTATTTTGGGCAAAAAATTCAAGAGACATTTTTTGTTTAGAATGAAACAGGCTATCGGAAATTAATTTTTAAATGGTAAACAAATAATAAGGCAAAAAGTTGCATTGGAAATAAATTTTAGGGGTTGCGTTTTCCACCCCTTACAACCATGGGGTAAACCAAATAAATTACTGGCTAAGTGTCTTTTTGGTAGTAGAAAATGTCAGGGTAATTTCAATATTGTAACTTTTTTAGTGCTTGTGAAAAAAATTGTTAAACAAATTTTATGTACCCCTTTAAGGGGCTGTATCTTAATAAGGGATGCTCCAATAAAGTTTGTTTATATGAAAGATCCTATCTTTTTTTCAATGAGGAATCACCCCCTTAAATGTTTTACACTTATTTAGTTACACCCTGTATTGTGCCCGCGAGTGTATCAGACTTCACAGAGTCAATGTTGGACCCTCTTATAAAGTTTTTCAAGAACTTCCTTAAGGTGCCTCCTATTACAATACTGCGTTTTTTAAAATTTTTGTATTTTTTCGGATTAAACAACTTAAAATGAAACTGTTCTGTTGTTTGAATGACTTTTGTATTACACTTTATTGTCGAGAAACAGAATAGAAATCATGGTCCTTTTTATTGAAAATAAACCATGAATTCGTTTATTATTATTTTTCTCGAAAACGGTTTATTTCATCGACAATAAACAAGAGTACCTTTTTTTTAATCCAAGGTGCAAGCTAACCGATTTCCAGCGGCGTCCTTCAGGGGCACATATCTCCATAGGAAGGGGCTGTAAGATAAAAAAAAATGTATAGGAACTTGTCATCTTATTTTTTCATGTTCTATCTGAATCTGAGATTTTCTACATTTTCCCGGACACCCTGTAGAAATTTCTAACCTATATCAATCTCTTTAGTTTTTTTAATTACTTTCTTTATAGTCATTCCACAGGATACAAGTATTATATTTGCATCATATTAAAATAGCTTAATTTCATTACCATAATGAAAAACAATGAAAAAGCCTTTTATCGGCTCTGGTATAGAATTATGAAAAATGGACATGGGCCAGTATACTCGGGTGAGTGGATTAAATATTTATCCCTTGTATGTTAATTTTAACAACACAAAGATTTATTAGCAACCCTCTTACGGACGATGTTTTCTGCCTTTATTTTATTTCGGTAGAAGGACTACTGAATAGCAAGAAATGGGATTTTATTAAGGAGAGTCACTCTAAAACTAGGCTATAGGGCGGGAACTTTAAAACTCAGGGAGAGGGCGGTTAGCCTGTAAGAGCTAATTGTGCATGAAAATCAAGAAAGTTGAACTTACACCCTACACATGGATAGACCATAACTGGATGGAAAAATGCCTACCAGAGTTTTGACAGTAATTACTAATCTGCACTAACCTAAACGAATATATTATTTTATTGTTGTAATGATGCTTTTCGTTTGTAGATAAACTGTGTTTGATTATGAAATTTAAGTTTTTCGTGCATAAACCAGATATGAACTTTTGACCCCTTGGTGTCTACATATTAAATTAAATATCTCCTTAATGCAATTACGGGCTCTTAAAGCATTATAAGTTCAATGATATGCACTTGCAACGATATTTTGTGAAGAAATTCAATTAAGTTTTATATTAGGGGAGATTAGGAAAATAATAGCTGAAGCCGTTATATTTTGTTTAGGTTAGTACAAAGTGAAAGAATTCTTTATGCTCTCCGAAGGACTAGTTTATACACGGTATGTCAGTAAGGTATTCGTCTCCACAAGCAGCCAAATTACAAGAGATATAAAAAAAGTTGCATAAAAAAGTGGTCGGGTTTACCAACGCGCATAATGTAATAATATTTTACAGCACACTGAGTGACCCAAAGAAGTTTTTCTTTTTAATAAAATACCCTATGCATCCGTTTGTTATAGGATTCAGTCATTTTGGTTTTCAATTTTCCTTGCTATGCTGCGAAGTAATTAATTAAGTTTCCATTCCATTTACAATTTGATATTTAAGGAATTTAAAGAGACTCGTTTAAAAAATCATTATTATCAATGCTTTCAACTTAGGTAAACAAAATTTAAATCAAAAGTACAGGGTGTTTTCTCATACTTTGACATCTTCTAGCAACTTTGCTATTCGAGATAGAAATAAATTTTCAAAACAAAAATTGTAGAGATTCTTCCAAACCGTCAGAACTTGCTGCCGAAAAAAAAACGATTATTGAAAGTTTTTTTTTTTTTTATACTAAGGTAACAAAACTGCTGTTCAATATTTAAAAAGAAATAACAGGATACATAGGAAAATACTGTTTTTTTACTTCTATGTTAGTAAGAACCTACTTACGCACTATCTACTTTATCCGCAAAACTCTAATTACACACACTATATTGTTAGAAGCCAAGCTGTTCGTAAGAGCCGTTACGTAATACTATAATATCTGTATTAACAAGGGCGATTTTTGCTAACGCTCGTAAAGTCCGTTGACAGATTTAAGAGAATGACTACCTGCCTTTAGTTATCACCCATCATAAAATTATTTGTTGAAAGGGTTTCAAGGATCATAGAGATAATGATTTTATTATCCAGGTAGGGACCGTACTTGCCCGTAATTAGTTTAAAAAGCCTAATTAAATAATGGGAAAAAAATAAGTAGACAAATCAGTGTTGCAAAACCAGTCATTTTATTAGTTCGTGTAAATTAAAAACGCAGCTTTGGTTATCCAAATATGTGGCGTACGTGGATTGGTGAATCTAGTATAGAACAGCCGGAGGGGGTACAGGTACAACCACAGTGCGGAAATGAAAGTGGAAGAAGACACTTATCTTTAGATTCTAAAGAGATTATAAAAAATGTATATACAACTCTTATAGAACGTGAAAAGTTGAGTCAAATGGAATGGATTGAAGAAACAGGCACATTGACTAAAATTTCCGAAAAAACAGTATGGAGAATTGTGAATAAACCCATCACCAAAAGGAAAAGAAGAAAAGATTCTGGGACTTGCAAAAAATTAGATCGCAGCGATGAAGATTTAGTCCGACGCAAGATTTACAAGATGTATGAAGAGCATACGATACCAACACTGGATAATTTACTGAAAAGACTTGAGATAGATAACACGGAAACACGGAAAAAAAGGAACATTTCCTTCTTGCTGGAAAACTGCGAGAGTCCAGGCCATACCCAAAAAAGGCAAGAAGACTTTGCCAAACAACTATCGTCCAGTCGCATTGCTCTCGGTTATATCAAAAGTTATGGAGAAGGCTATCAACGAAAAATTACTAAAATACCTGGAAGGCTTCAACATTATTAGTGAACGCCAGTATGGATTCCGTAAGTCTAGATCAACAGGAGACCTTTTCGCTTATGTATGGCATTAAAAAACATTTTTTAGGATTTTGTAAGAAGTATATATCTTCTTCTCTGCATCTACTTACAAATGGTCACTGTTAAAAGAACATCTTCCTTCATTGACTTTAAAGCCCTTAAGCGACACTAGATGGGAAAGTCGTATCAATGCTGTCAATCCTTTTCGTTATCAGGCTGGAGAAGTATACGATGCATTACTTGAGATATGAGAAGACTCTAGAATTAAAAGAACGTTGCTCTTGGAATGGCTCGTAAAATAAAAAACTTCAAGTTTGTTTGTTGCCTAATTATTTTGCACTAAATACTCTTCAGGATAAATCTTATCAGCCAACAGCTTCAGAAAGAAAAGACAAATATTTCAACAGCAAGTCAGATGATTAAGAAAGTGCAATGCCCTTTTTAGGAAATGCAAGGTGATGAAGGTTTCAAAGATATATTGGTTGACGCAAGAGATATTGCAGAAAACTTGAAAGTTGAACCGACTTTTCACACTGAGTCTGTGATAAGACGAAGAAAAATCAAACTTTATTATGACTATGAATCTGAAGATAAAGCAATTTCAGACCCAAAGAAAGCTTTTAGAAGTAGCTTCTATTTTTTCGTACTAGACTGTGCTATCAATTCATTGAAAGAACGTTTCTCCCAACTTAACAGTCACAATGATATTTTTGGATTCATGTATGACGACAAATGAATTGAAGATAAAAATCTATGATGCGATGCTCAAGAGCATTCTACTATATGGTTGTAAATCCTGGTAAATGACCAAGCGCTTAGAACTTCTGGCACTCGAAATGGACTACTGGCGCAGATTGGCCGGATTATTAAGAATGGAAAGGGTCAGATATGAACGAATAAGGGAGATTATCAAAGTTAAAATCACAATTCTAAAAAAAATACAAAAAAAAACTTATTTGGTATGGACACGTGGAAAGACTGGAGAAACATTGAATCCCAAAACAAATTCTGGGATGGATTCCAGCAGAAAAACGAAGAAGAGGGAGGCCAAAAACAACCTGGATTTGCGGCATTCAGAGGGCCATGTCGAAAAGAGACCTAAGACCCGGAGACTGGGAAGATAGAAAAGGATGGGAGCTGGTAACCGGAAGGCGTAGGACACTATAAAACCGGATATACACTGTTTAAAATTTCGTGACTATTTTAACACCAAATGAACACCAAAAGTGGTCTATATCGATACAAACCAAAACGGTGTTAAATGGTGTTAAACTCGTACACCTACAGAAAAGTAAAACTTACACCTAGATGGGATTAAAATAGACTACTAATTTAATCAAAATGTAGTAACTTTTACACCATGATGCATTCGTTTTAACAACTATTTGGTGTTAACAGGGAATCAACTTTACTCCATAAAAAAACAATTCTACACCAAATTTTGTTATGTTTAACACTATATAGTGTTATTATAAATGTTTAATAAGGGGTGAAATTTACACCATAAAAAACCATGTTTCACACCATATACAGTGTTAAATTTAACTTACCAGGGACTCAATTTTACTCAATAAAAGAGTCATTCTACACCAAATTATATGATGTTTAACACTATATAGTGTTATTAAAAACTTGATAGTGGGTCAAATTTACACCATAAAAAACCATGTTTCACACCATATAGTGTTAAATTAAATTTACCAGAGACTCAACTTTACTCCATAAAAAAGTCATTCTACACCAAAAGCGATTTAAATCTTATCATGAAAATGGTATCTATTTTATTTTTGAAAAATATTTTACGAAAATGAAATAAAAAATCTTGATCGGTACTTTATAACTAAGTACCTAGGTACCTACTAGTTTTTCCATTAAATTATTAAGAAGAAAGTGTAAAATGCTTGAAAATTCCATTTTTTTCTGAATCTCAAACTTTATTTCTAATAAGTATCCCACCCCAGTGGTACTAATCTGAGATTTGTAAAAAAAAAACTGTTAAACAAGACTTACTTTATTTTATTACAAAAATATTTTATAACAAAAATAGGTACAAAATAGCACAAAAACTTGTTTAAAAAATCGTAACTGTGTTTTGGTATCCAATATAGTCAATATAATATACCATGTTGTGGGCTTGATGCAAAAAGACAACATTGGTGACTTTTAAGATCTTTGTACATTTCGCTCTAAGTCTGGCTTCATTCTAACCCGAGCTAAAACCATAGTTGTTCGAAAGATGATAATACAAAAATATATGTAATTACCTTTTAAACATCCAGTTATTGCAGGTTCTCTATTATAGTCTGATCGCAAATCCAGCAATCTGAATAAAAATCCCTTTTCAACCTCTTGTATAAAAGTTTTGAAATCTTCAGGTTCAATCAGGCAGCCTGCATTGTCAGAAACTTTAAAAAACTCAATACTATCTGGTGGTTCTTGCAAGAATTTTTTTAGTGCTACAAATGAAAAAAAAACTGAAAAGTTGGCCAATATAATCAAATAAGTACCTAATTATATTACTTAAGTTCTTTAAAACATTGTACACATTTAGTACCTAATGTCTAATGTGTGTAGGTAAAAACCTTCTAAAACTAACTGAACAACGCCACAAAAATGATAACAGAAAAGGCTACTTTTTTTTTACACTTCAAATGGAGTATAATTAACACCAGAAAAATAGTTTAAAATTCCCCATATATTCCGCAAGAAAAATATGCCCTGTGGTTTAGGCGGTAGTTATTTTAAAAAAGAAAAAAAATATAGGTGCTTTAGGTACCTATATATCTATACCTAGTAATAATAAAACATAAACCAAAAAATTATTAACTGTACCTAGGTAGTAGGTACCTGTATAAATAAAATCATATCAACTCACCTTGAGTAATAAATTCATGATAGGTTGCTTCCTCCCTGTTTAATGAAATATATTTTTGTATGTTGTTATATTCAACTTTAATAAAAACACTCATTTTTTCTCAAACAATGGACAGAACACAGAACACTTAAACAAGTCCGCATGGAATGGAATTAAACACGTTAAAACAGAACGACGTAGATGGGCAAGGCGCACCGCACATTCTTCCCGCTCGTGCTGCTCTACTCAATCCACTCAGAGACAGGAGAGAAGATTGCGACGTTGCCAATAATATATTTTAATTGAAACAACACCAAAGAGTAGTTGACAATTCTTTGTGATTAGTTTTTAAAACACTAAATTTACTGGAAACATTTTCTTTTATTATTGTTATGCAACATAACTATAAAATCAAACATTTTAATGGTACAGTAGCGCGAAATAAATAATTAATAATCCACCAATTTCCTTGTATTAAAAAGTATCAAGGAAAAAACCAGCAATGTGACAACTTCATTTTCTCTCCATATAATTATTCTATTTAACTCGTATAAGGGGGTGAAATCAAATTTCTTTTCAGTGTGAACTTAAAATATTTACACCGCATGGTGGTAAATTACGTTTTTACTTTTAACCAACTGATGCGGTGTTAAATTTAACACCATTTGGTTTAAATTTCGTACACCGTTTAGGAACATCGTTTCACACCGGCAAAATTTTTAACTGTGTATATGGAATATATTTAACACGAGTATTCATCCATGCGTTTTTGTTCCGTGTATAATAATAATATTAATCTACGATAGTGCCATTATGACGTATTTAGCATTATCATTTGGATGTCATTATGACCTTCATAATAGCACTCAGTGCCATTATGAATTCATAATAACATCCAAATGTTAAGATACAAAAACAAAAAGAAAGTCGGTGCAAACTATTACGCTTTGCGCGATATTTTCGACATCCGAAGGGACACTTTCGGATTCAGAATCTCCCATATTTAAATTATTTTTGGCCAACACTTTGCATACAATAGAAAATTAGACGGCAATAATGACGTTGTCAAAATCGAAATTGAAACAATCAAAAATGATACCATGATAACGACAATGAATTATATTAATTATAATTATAATAATTATGAACACCTGAAATTTTAAAAATTACGAAAACGTTATCTGATATCAATGAAATTTAGACGAATAAAATCTATTTGCACTGCCGTAGATTAAATTTTGAATGATACACGTTCGATATGAACTTTGTTAATGAAACTAAGGCTAATGCCTCGTGGTTTAACGTTGCACACGTTTTATTATAGTGTTCATATCGACCTAGTATCATTAATAACTATAAGATCGCTTTTATTTATGTTATTTGGATTCTGCTATGGGCAAAATAATGTGTAACCAAATAATAAGATAATAATAAAAAGGTTGCAATGTAGTATAAAAGTAAAAGCGCATACATATTTGTATATTTGGGTGGCGCATAGTGGGAGAAAAGCTCTTGCTACTTCGTCCACTCCAACTTTGGTGGCATTCTTGAAAGTTGGCAACCCTAATCTCAAAAAGAAAATATTTTTAGCTGATTCCGGATAATTATTTAAAATTGGCTCTCTAGCTTCAATAATAACAGAGATCCTAATGGTAAGCATCGAATTTCGGACACTGTATAATACATAAAAAATATAACCAACTTAAAATCACATAAAAAAATAAATTGTTTATTTGAAGTGATGTATGTTGTTGGGTTTTACCAGACTTTTAAATTTGCAAATTATATACAGGATCTTGAGCGGGTTTTTATGTCAAGTAAAAGCTGTGACATTTATTCTTTCTCCGCTTGCTTATTCAGAAATTTCATTGGAATTTGGAATTTTTAACTCGGCAAAAGCTTTTGTTGGTCGTGTGTCGTGTGTGTTTCTTTGGATTTTTTTATGGGGCTGCTAGCTTTGGCACCATGATGGCGCACCATAAGTCAAAACAGGCCTGGCCAAAACTTCATAGAGGTTGACTTTAGTTCTGTTAGTTATTCTACTAGTCTACTCCGCCTGTGAAGCAGGGGGTAAAATAGAACTCAATGTACGCAGAGCGGTCTTAACTCTGTTCTCTGATTATACTGCGAAACTTCTATCCTTTAAAAAGGATTCCACTACCTTGACAAGGTAATTTGGAACACCGATTCTTATTTATTTTAATAGAAGGCCGTCATGCCAGACCTTGTCGAAAGCTTTGCTAACGTCAAAGAATACCGCTCCCGTATGCGCCCTTCTATTGAAACCCTGGGTGATTTGCGATGTTAGTCTCGTTGTTTGCCTGTATAGTGTTCGAGCCGGAACCCGACCTGTTCGTTAGGTAAAACATTTTGCGTAAAAACAAAATCAATTATACGAGACAAAATCGTTCTTTCTGCTATCTTGCCTAGACTTGATAGCAAGCTTATAGGTCTGTAACTCACCGGCGCCGTAGGGTCTTCCCCCTTCTTGTAAATGAAGATAAATTTGGCGTGTTTCCAGGCGCACGGGAAATAACCTTATTTGATAATAGCCTGGGATAAGCTTGCTATATTCCCCAAAGCTCTGCCTGGCAGGTTTCGCAACGCCGCATTCTTATTCCGTCGAAACCAGGGGCTTTTCTTATGCAAAGGGTACTTATAAGAAATTTAATTTTATTCAAAGTTACTTTAGGAACAATTTGAAGAGGATATTGAATTGTTTTGTAAATATCGACGGTTCTGGAGACCCTTTCATCTCTAATCGGATCCGTAGTGGGATTTTCGCTGAATTGCTTGCTGAGCTTGTCTGCAAGCAATTCAGCTTTATACTTTGCATCCGTCAAACACAGACATGTTGCTTGGTTTTTTAAGTAGGACATTGGCTTTTTAGCGCCTTTGGTCAGAGTTCGGGGTCATTTTGTATGTTGAATTGTCCTTAACAGCCAAACTCTGAACCTTGTCGTCCCGCAGGTCTGATTGACGTTGAATGAGAATTCGTCTTATTGCTTCAGCCTCACGGTATGCCTCACCTTTAATGCGGGAATCCCCAGTTCGATAAGCCTTGTTTTTCAAACGATTTTTAATTTTGATACCTAGTTTGATTTCTTCTGTCAAAACCCCGAATTTCGAATTCTCAACCATTTTTGTGACAGAAGCCTGAGCCAAACCCGTGCTAATGTCATTTGTGATCTTGATCACCGCGTTGTCGATGTCAGCCCAGTTGAGTAGTGGCCGTAGGGGTACATTTCTTAGAAGATTCTGGTATCTCGGCCAGATTGTATAAGTCCGAGATACAAAATTCCTGCCTCTTTTAACCGCATTTCCCACTTCTACGACCGGTAAATGATCTGAACTAAGATCACAAATGGCTATTGGCTATTATATCTACACACAACAATGTCCAAGATATCCGAAAGATCACGGCCGAGCCTGGGTGAGCGAGTGTGATCCTCTGGCGGTAAAATGTGATAATTTAGGATTTCGGAAAACTCATATAGGGCACGACCTCTCTGATTGGTATATCTGGATATACCGGGTGTTGCATCGTCGAGCGGGACATAGGAAATCCCATGTAATTTTAAATGGGGTCAATTATTGGCTTCCCTAATTATTTTAGAGAAAAATTCTATTTAGGTTTATTAAAGAGCACTAAAACCCACATTTAAAAGAATAACTTTAGATATTTTTGATGAGCCCGTTTACGAGTTATCGCCGATTTCTTTTTAACTATTTCTCCTTTTTATGGCCCCGTATTTGCGGGCACCAGTCAAGGTAAAAGATGACTGTCAAATAAAGTTGTCATTTTGAAATGTGTGCTTTATTGTTATAAAAACTCGTACATCGAAAATATTAGCCATGAATTACACTTCTGAAGAAAAAATATTGATGATTAAATGGTATTATCAAGGAAATAGTTATCAAAATGTGTCAGACATGTTTGCTACTCTGTATCCGAATAGACCGATACCTGCAAAATCTACAGTCGAAAGGACTATCAAGAAATTTGAGACAAAAGGCACTGTAAGACAGATGTGAAGAAAGGCAGGAACAAAGAAGAGATGCAAGAAATGATAGGGACTTGCAAGTTTTATTGTGCGTGGAAGAAAATGTGGGAAGATCAGCACAAGGAAACTTGAGGATGACATAGGATTAGATCACACCACAGCGTTACGAGCTTTGAAACGACATAAATATTATTCATACAAATATGAAAAGCACCAAGAGCTAAGAGATAGGGACGAAATACGACGACAGGAGTTTTGTTTTGGTATGATGGAAAGAGCAAACATGGATAGGGAATTTTTAAAAAACATTTGTTTCACTGACGAATGCACATTTACCTTAAACAATGAACCCAATGTTCAAAATTATCGATATTGGAGCAAAAAAAACCAACACAGGTTTGTGGAAACAAGGACGCAATATCCACAAAAAGTTAATGTATGGGCTGGGATTTTCGGAGAAAATATTATCGGGCCATTATTTCTTACACGAAATTTAAATGCAGAATATTTTTTGGAACTACTTGAAGATCATATTTTACCTACTTTACATGATGCCGCCAGGGAAAATCAGGAAGTTTGGTACCAAATGGATGGCTGCCCGGCACATAGTACCCTGGCTGTCCGGGAATATTTAAACCGTGCTTTTAATAGAAATGTTATTGGCTTAAATCATACAGTAAATTGGCCAGCCAGGTCTCCTGATTTATCGCCAAATGATTTCTTTCTCTGGGGCCATTTAAAAACAGGATATACAAAGATAAAAATACCCAAATCTAGACGAGTTAAAAAATGCTATTTCTGCCGAATGCAATAGAATTTCAGTTTACCAACTAGCGAATGTAAGAAGAGAATTTTATGATCGCCTCGGTTATTGTCTAGCAGTCAATGGAGGAATATTTGAACATCTTCTTAAATCCTAAAGTTGTAACAATTTAATAGTACCTACCTATTAATTAGTAAAATATTGAAACATGTAAAATGTCATAATTAACCTTGTAATTGGATACTTTATTTTAGTTTTATTCAGATTAATTTGTACTCATAAATACACCTTTAATATTTTCGATGTACGAGTTTTTATAACAATAAAGCACACATTTCAAAATGACAACTTTATTTGACAGTCATCTTTTACCTTGACTGGTGCCCGCAAATACAGGGCCATAAAAAGGAGAAATAGTTAAAAAGAAATCGGCGATAACCCGTAAACGGGCTCATCAAAAATATCTAATTCTTTTGAATTTGGGTTTTAGTGCTCTTTAATAAACCTAAATAGAATTTTTCTCTAAAAAAATTAGGGAAGCCAATAATTGACCCCATTTAAAATTACATGGGATTTCCTATGTCCCGCTCGACGATGCAACACCCGGTATAAACCAAATGCTTGGCATTTAAATCGCCCCTTATAATCGTTCTTCGATTATTTTCAAATATTTTACCTAAACAGTTGCCTGTGAAACCTGCCGACGGGCTACAATAAACCGATCCCAGGTGAACGCATTGATTGCCTTTGAATTTAATGTTAATGATTGTCCCTTCAATATGGTCGCAATTATCAGGACCTGGCACAACTTCAGCTGAGATGTGTCTTTTGACCAGGATCATGGTGCCTCCCCCTCGTCTGTTTAGGCGATCGTTCCTAAAAATAGTGAAATTTGGAAACGAAAACCTCTCTCACTACAGCCACGTCTCCTGGACACAAAGCACATATATCTGATCTGGATTCGCCTGGAACCAGTTTAATCAATTTCAATCACATTCGCATCTATTTGCAAGTTGTTTTGTTTGTGCGTATAAGCCTTATCGGTATTGTCCACGCAAATAGCTGCCGTTTCTACCTGTAACTCCCTGTGTGATTCCTAGAGTTCTTGCAGAACCCTCGCCTTTGCTAGGCCAGCCTTCTTTACCTGGTGTAGCTTGTTCATCCACACGTTTTTTTTTTCTGCATTATCTTTCTCCAACGGACATCCATACGTTGTTCGATTTCTTTAATTTTTTGTTTAACAGTTGGGGCCGTAGACTGCATCTGTTCATCATCTGATTGACCGGGGGGCATCCCCCCCCCCCGCTCTGGTCTTATATACATATAGCAAATATGTATAAAATTTTTAAATATTTCTGACTTTGACACAAATTATTTTCTAAAATTTTCAAAAATACAAAACTGACAGGAGCGAATTTACCAAAGGACAACAGCTGCACAGCACTTTTAATGAACTTAAAGATTTCATAAACATTTTTCTTTAACTCAAAGTTTCGTTGTATCTCTAATCTCCCCATAGTGGACCTCCTTATCTTGACCACTCCGTATACATTCCTTAATAAAATAATTAAACCGTACACTATGATTTTCCATTTTACACTTATTAAAGCAAGAACATTTCCTACAGTTTAACTTTAACAATGAATTCCTGAACCAGAGCTCCCCCGCAACTATTCTTTAAACCTTTCTCGGAACTCGGAAGGTAATGCAACCGAGAATCCGAACCGAAATCGTGCAAGAGCTGACCTTGACTAGATTATAATGTTTCGGTCAGAATAAAGCAGGCACAAAAGAACATTAGAGAATAATGTTAGCATTCCGTTATGTATTTACGTTAAATAAACGAGAGCGGGCGATTACTTAGTAGTACCTAGACGCGGGAAAAGATCGGTTGTGTGTGTTTAGCTTTAGCACTCAATACATGAGCCCACAGAACTCGAAAATCAGAGAAGAGCGGTTCCGATGTAATCCCATCATTTTTCAAAAAGATAGTTATTCCAGCAGTACAAGATTGAAAATAAGAAAGGGTTTTATAATTTAACCTTGACTTTAACCTTTATAAACACATATTCCTTTTATCTCCTTTAGGGTCCAAATAATAAAAAATCTGGAATCTCTAAAAGTCTAAAAGATATCTTCAAAGGATAACATTGTTGAAACAAATGTTGTCATGGAACCGGTATATCCTAATCCATGCTTTATCATGCATGAGAAACATTAAGGAGTTTGCGGAATGACTTGTACATTTTTTTGTTTTGTTCGAATCTTTTAACCGTATAGTACAGGTGTCCAAGTTTCATTTTTCACCTAAAGGGGTCGTTAAAGGGGTAAGTTTTCAAAATATTAGATTTTTTCCTTTGTTAAGACGTTATAGGCTATCCCTACCCAGTTGTGCCAAATTTAAAATTTCTGGGTCATCTGAAAACTTTTAGAAGTTTTGAATAAACAAACATATACCGGGTGTTATTTAATAAGTATCCGATATTTTACAGGACGATTCCTCAGTTATTTATAAGGTGAAAAGTTCATATAAGCATGGGTCCGCAAGCCCTTTATTTTTGAGATACAGGGTGTTAAAAATTAACTTTTATTTTTGTTTTTCGTAAATGATTTTTGAAATAATGTCTACATTTGGACGAAAATTGGTATCTAGGGGTTTCTTGAAATGCGAAATTCGAATTTGATGTTAGCATGGCTCCCACTTGTAGAGGGCGCCACTTACGTGTCCTTTTACTCTTTCGATGAGTCATAACTTTTTTATACGTTCTTGTGTTACATTTTTAAGCAAAAAACTGGGTTTCTTAATCATATTTATATGAAAAATGCATACTTGGTAGAAGTCGCTACGAGTAATCGTTCTCGAGAAAAAAGATAATAAAGAAATAAATGGCATTTATTTGCATATCGCTATGCCCATATCACAGTTTGATAAAATAGCATTTATCTCCTAAACAAAGCGGAAATCAAAAAATTATGAAATGTACCTTGCATTAGCCAATAAAGTGCCTATATAACAGTGTTATCAAAAGAGAAAACGGCAGTGGCGTACATATTTTTTGTTCCTGTTAAAAATTGTAACACCCTATATCTCAGAAATGAAGGGCTTGCGGACCCATACTTAAATGTTATATGAACTTTTCACCTTATAAATAACTGAGGAATCGTCCTGTAAAATATCGGATACTTATTAAATAACACCCTGTATACATAATATGAAAATTCAATTTTATAAAAAGTATGTTTCATTATTGATAATACTTAAGGGTCTTTAATCCTTTTAAAAATTTAAGCAAAAAAGTTCATATCAATCAAGGTTATCATTATATCGTTGATATATTATAATCACGATATGTATGTTCAAAAAATAAAAAAATAACGTTAAAAGAAGAACGCAAAAGAAAATTGAAATGAATAATCAAAAGAGGAGTATTTTTCTAAATGGCTCTAGGAACACATTTTTAGTAACTTATGAATACTTGAAAAAAATATAAAATGTTCAATAACAGTTCGTAATTGTAAGTCAACCCTGACTTTACCCCGTCATAAAACTTCATTTTTTCAAAGAAGCTTTTGTCACAATGCTGTCCATTATTGTAATTCTTTGAGCACTAATTTAAGGGAGTGTTTTGTAAACGCCTTTAAAAGGGGAGCTAATGCAATGGTAAGTAATGTCAAAAATAACTACGTCTATAATTATCCATTCCTATTGTTATCTAGGACTTGTTACTTGTTAGTTGAGGGTGTTTTTTTATTTCCTTATTAAACTTATATCAAATGATTTTGTTATGTATTATCTATATTTATATAATAAACTAGTGAATATTGGGGAGTGCAGCAAATGAAAGAGTACTCTTTCAAGTTATTCCAAGCTTTCGGAAATCATATATTTCATTTCCATCCTCAGGGAGACTACAATTTATATAAATTAAGATTAGGGAACCTCATTAGAACAATAAATAAATGATTTTACTTACAACTTTTTTGAGATTGTTCATAAGGATGTTCATAAAATTAATATATGACATGCGAGAAGAAAACGTGTTGAAACCCAAGTCAATTACAATTAAAATCAAAAATTGGAGACAATACTAAAAACATTGTATATGGACGTAGAAACACACAATTTAAAATAAAATCAAAATTTTGATGTTCACATTTTGAAAATTCGTTACTTAATATGAAATTATGGAATTATTTAGCGGGAAATCATGACTTGCGTGTCTCCATTTTAAGTGACTAGTAGGTTAGGAAATACTGTCATTTTTATATGTCATTGAAATTGTCAAAAATATTTTTAATGCGGTTTACAATAAGAATAATATTAAATAGAGAGAATTACGGATTTAAGTGTTATCATGCAGCAAACCTGAAAAATCGTTAAATTGCATTTATACGAGGTTCGAAGTGTTATCAATAGTATTGATTGTACGTAAATTTTTATCTAAGTGGAGCAGATATGAATAAATTACACTTAAATGTTGGATATCTGTTTTTTGTTCATACCATTGGGTTCTTGAGCAATTAATGTCATTTCCAAAAACAGTCTTTTTTTATAATTAGTTTGTGAGGTTAGAATCTCAGCTGAATTAAAATTAATGTTATGGTCCATATTATTTGCATGTTCAGCAAGGGCACATCTCTCTGGATGGTGTCTACAGTCACTCTTGTGGTTCGTGATCCTACTAGACAAGGGTCTAGTAGTTTGACCTATGTATACTTTATTGCAGTCTGCACAAGGGATTTTGTAGACAACATCTGATAATTGATTAGACTGTGTTTTGTCTTTGATTTTTGAGTGAATAGAGTTTATTCTAAGTACAGGTTTGTATGCAATCTTTATATCATTGATTTCTCTGAATAGTCTAGAAAGTTTTGGAGTGATATCCATTATGTAAGGCAATGAAGTGAACTTATAGTTTATAGTCGCTTCAGTTATATTTCTGTTTGTATTATTGACATTGTTCACGTTGGGTGCTTGTGTTAGAGTGGAGGACGTGCTGAATAGTATCTTTTTTACCAGTGAGGCAGGGTATGAATTATTAATGAAAATATTGAGGAGGATGTTAAGATTCTTATTTAGGAAAGATGGGTGTGAAATTTTCGAAACTCTCGTTTTCATTTGTTTTATTAGGTTCACTTTAATACTATGCTTATGCTAGGAATGGTAGTTTAAATATCTACCTGCACTACAAGGTTTTTGGAATTGTTAAATTGTTATTGTTGTTTTAACAATTCTTTCTACAAACAAACTTTTGGCACGCCTATGGGTGCATCAATATCACCCATGGACGAACTGTTGGATGTTGTCTTACCAGTCCTTTCTTTCAAACCCTTCTTTTTAAAAAAATATGTTGATGATATCATCATTGCACTTCCTGCAGATGGCTTAACTGAAATAGTAGAGACTCTTAATGACTGCGATCAATATATTCAGTTCACAATAGAAACGGAGGATGAATCACATTCAGTTCCGTTCCTAGATACCAGATTTATACGCAATATAGACAACACAATTGCCATAGACTGGTACCAAAAACCTTGTAGTGCAGGTAGATATTTAAACTACCATTCCTACCATAAGCATAGTATTAAAGTGAACCTAATAAAACAAATGAAAACGAGAGTTTCGAAAATTTCACACCCATCTTTCCTAAATAAGAATCTTAACATCCTCCTCAATCTTTTCATTAATAATTCATACCCTGCCACACTGGTAAAAAAGATACTATTCAGCACGTCCTCCACTCTAACACAAGCACCCAACGTGAACAATGTCAATAATACAAACAGAAATATAACTGAAGCGACTATAAACTATAAGTTCACTTCATTGCCTTACATAAGGGATATCACTCCAAAACTTTCTAGACTATTCAGAGAAATCAATGATATAAAGATTGCATACAAGCCTGTACTTACAATAAACTCTATTCACTCCAAACTTAAAGACAAAACACAGCCTAATCAACTATCAGATGTTGTCTACAAAATCCCTTGTGCAGACTGTAATAAAGTATACATAGGTCAAACTACTAGGCCCTTATCTAGCAGAATCACTAACCACAAGAGTGACTGTAGACACCATCCAGAGAGATGTGCCCTTGCTAAACATGCAAATAATATGGACCATAACATTAATTTTAATTCAGCTGAGATTCTAACCTCACAAACTAATTATAAAAAAAGACTGTTTTTGGAAATGACATTTATTGCTCAAGAACCCAATAGTATAAACAAAAGAAGAGATATCCAACATTTAAGTGTAATTTATACATATCTGCTCCACTTAGATAAAAATTTACGTACAATCAATAACACTTCGAACCTCGTATAAATGCAATTTAACGATTTTTCAGGTTTGCACTGGTGTATCTCAAAAATAAAGTGGTTGCCGGCGAATCTAAATCGATTGATATGCGCTTTGTTTCAAAAAAATTATCCAAGGATTATGACTCTTAGGTATTAGCATGCAATTATAAAACACCCTGTATAGTATAGATTATCAAATAGTCTGGAAGAAAACTATACTACTAAAATATAATATTATTTATAAAAGTCCAAAAATTATCTAGGTTTCCTATTTGATTTGTTTAAGTTTAAGTTTCTATGAATGAAACGTGCACATTTCAGATATCTATAGGACTCGGCGACGTTTTTAACGAACTTTCTCAACTGCCCACCTTTTTGTCTTTTGGCCCGGACGGCGTCCCCCCCTTTTTTCTAAAAAAATGTGTATATACTCTCTCATACCCACTATTCAAGTTGTTTAACCTATCACTTCGTTATGGTGTTTTCCCCGGTACTTGGAAATTTAGTTACATACAACCAATTTATAAATCCGGGGATCGAAGCGACATAAAGAATTATAGGGGAGTCAGTATGCAGTTTTCGATGCCCAAGCTCATGGATAAAATAGTCGCTGATCAACTGGCTGCGTTGTGTAATGGTATTATAGTTGTAAATCAACATGGATTTTATCCTGGTCGCTCAACCACCACTAACCTTTTGGAATATAATCATTATCTGACTCAGGCTCTAGAAGATGGTTTCCAGGTTGACAGTATTTACACTGATTTTTCTAAGGCTTTTGATCGGGTTGATCACAGTATACTGATACAAAAGTTAGATTGTATGGGCATAAAAGACTCTATGCTGAATTGGTTAAGAAGCTTTCTTTCAAATAGATATCAATGCGTAAGAATAAATAATTATTTATCTAATCAAATTGAAGTCACTTCGGGGGTACCCCAGGGCTCCCACTGTGGTCATTTACTCTTTTTGTTATTTACAAATGATATCAGTGGATGCCTTCATTCATCTCATCTACTATTTGCGGACGACCTTAAAATGTACAAAGTTATAAAAAATAATCATGATGCAACAGCTCTGCAAAAGGACTTAAGGGTTTTGTCTGACTGGTCCAGGGGTAATGGGCTTCACTTGAACTCTTCCAAGTGCTCCATTATAACTTTTTCACGTACGAGGAACTTTCATCGGTTTGTGTACGACATAAATGGTGACGGCTTAGCACGAACATCTGAAGTGAAAGATCTCGGGGTGTATTTCGATAGTGAATTGAATTTCAGAGGTCATGTACATACAATCGTCAGAAATGCATTTAAAAAACTTGGGTTTATTCTGCGTCACAGCAAAGATTTCTCTCCAGATATCTTGAAAATGTTATATTTTACTTATGTGCGTCCCTGCCTGGAGTATGCATCAATTATCTGGTCTCCATATTATCAATCGCACATTTACTCTATAGAGAGAGTTCAGGCGAAATTCTTGAAGGCATATGCTTTTAGAATGGGTCTGGATGTCTCAGATATTGCTTATAGTGACAGATGTAGGCTACTTAATTTTTCAACTTTGGAACATCGCAGACTGTGCCAGGAACTTATGTTTCTTTATAAATTAGTCAACGGTCTAGTTGATGCGCCGAATTTGCTTCGACATCTGGATTTCAATGCTCCCTGTCAACTAACCGAACTAGAAATCATAATCTCTTTAGACCTTCCATGCACCGTACAAATTATGGTTTTTATAGTCCAGTGTCTAGAATTCAAAGAAACTTTAATACCAACTGTGAGTCATTGGATTTGTCTACCTCAATTGGGCGTTTTAAGAAAACATGCCTGTACTTATTAGGGTAAATTAAATTAAATTGATAGTTTTTCTCTCATTCTCTTTTCAGACTCGAGGTATATTATATTATGTAAGTTTATCGAATTTAGTTGTTTTTCTTGTATTTAAAAACTCTGTCATCTTGTATATTTAGGCTTTAGGTTTAATGTTTAGTGTTTTCTTTATATTATAAGATTTTCTTTGTAAAAATGGTGTTACCGTTTATAATAAATAAATAAATTTCCAATAAAGATTTTATTAACCCCTTTTGGGCAGGTCTGTGTCATTTGTAACAAACACTGTTTACACTAAGTGATACTGTGGAATACGTAGTTGCTTGTAGGTTTTACCATAAATTTTTGCGATGTTGGTTTTAAAAACTGTGTAATTAAGTTCAAGTAGGAATTACTTCTCCAGCCTTCGACCTTTTTTAAAAATCAAATTTTATTTATACGTATATGATTTTTGTATTTGGGTAATTATTTCACGAACGTAATCATTATGTCCCTGTCTAACCTAAGTAACCTGGATCAAACATAAAATGAAAAGTTTTTTAATTTCTTATATTTTTTTTTAATCCTCAATGTGTCATTCCTCACCTCCATGTCATGTTCTCAGGCACCGTTAGTTATATGCTATTTCAATATTTTCCGTTCATAAAAACTAAAAACATTTCGGAAAATTAAGTTTTTGTATATTTAAAATATTTCCTCTTATTAATATTTACTATCATTTGGTTGTCCCCAACGTTTCTCCTCACCTCCGGGGACAAAGATTAATTCAATTTAAGGACAAGAAAGAATTGTAGAGGAATTATGCGTCGATTATAAGTATTGGTTTAGATCAGTCAGATCTGTGTTTAATGATAGTTTCTGTGCTCATGTGTTGATTTTACTAATATCTCACCTCTGGGATTCATGTTTTAGGACGTCTTTGAAGAAATTAAAACGTGTTAATAATTATTTTTAATGTATAATGAGTATAATAATTTAATAACAAAACAGTTTAAAAATAAAATAATTATTAATATAAAAAAGACTCCATAGAATTCTTACCTCACTTACCACACCACATAGTGGTAACGAAGGTGAGGTGTGCTTCACAAAAGTGATGCATTTTGATTCTTTTGGATAAAATTTATTTTAGGTAATATGGCAAAGCTGAAAAATAATAAGGCCGCCAAGAATATATTCGACCAAACAAGGCTGGAAAGAAACGAAAAGAAGAGAAGCAATTAAAAATGGCCCAGTAAAACTTGATCAAAAAAAAAAAATATATATGGAAGAAAGACTGCACAATTTGAAAATATCATCTTCTTCTCCAGCGCCAGCTGGTCCAATATTACAGAATTCAATTCCAGGGAATCATGGGCATTCAAGAAGATATTTAGCTGGGAAACCGGTAGTAGAAGTAATGATTAAAGGATAAAGACTCTCTTCAGCACTTAAACACGCTCTACTTTTTGGAGAAGCTTTGTCTAGTCAAATTAAACAAAACATTTCGACTAAAACAATCGAGAAGAGAAAAAAAAATTAGAGTCAACTATTGCTGGAAAAGTTATTAAAAAATATAGATTTAAAAAAAAAACTTAAAAAAGTTTGGTTCCCACAAGGATAATTCATAACAAGAAACCAAAAAGAAGCAAACTTTTTTATGAAGGAGGTCTGAATAAATATGGAAAAATTAGAAGAAAAGTTACCTGTAAAACCATTGTCGATTAATCAGATGGGTTCATTTAGTTCAGACGATGATGTGTCCCGTTTAAAATTTGTTCATGGAAAGATAACTATGTTTTAGTCTTTCGGGAATGTTGCAGTCGTTACATCGATTGAAAGTGATAACGAGTACCTATATGGTTAAATATTTCCGAAATTCGTCATAAGGGCATTTTTTCTTTTCCCCAGATGTTGAAGATATTGGCCTTGCATCAAATGATTATATAGTATCTGTTTTGGATAATCCCCGTGTCAAAAGGAGTTAACATTTTTTTAATGTGCCGTTTGTTACCAATTTATGTTAAGCGAGAAGCAGTAGATACATAATATGTATAATACTATTAAGTATCTGTGTATCTGTTGTTCTAGATGTAATAATTTTTATTCCTATTTAGTTTCCTAATAGGTCTTATATAATTATATAAACACACATATATATTTAAGTGAGGTACCTTTTATTTAGTTTCTGTCTACTGTAGATTTACTAAGGTATTTTGTTCCTACAATCGGTTATGAATTCCCCATATTTAGAAATGGAAATCCCATTATTTTATACTTCTCTTTACAGAACCATCTGTTAAACGACCGCGAGCACTCATCATCGGAATTTTTAGTGAACATTAATGCTAAAAACACCCTCCATTAGGAGCAGTAATACCCGACCCGACAATTTTTAGGAAATATAGGCACATACACTAATTACTTTATTGTAGACGGCGGGGTTGTTAAAATTGGCTTTGTCTTGAACAGTTTTTGTGTGTTTTGGGACTAACGTGAACATTTGAAGATGGCGGAAAAAAGGGAATGTCTTTCTTTTATCGAAAAAATTTAAATAATCGAGAAAAGTGAAAAGACTGGTTAAAGTACCAGGAAATTGGCTGAAAAATTTAAAGTGAGGACCCCAAGTGACTATGTTGCTTTAAAATAAAGCAGGAGTTAGGAATTTGTTTTAAGAAGGTGGCAATGGTGAACAAAAAAGAAAATTTCCCAAAACCAAAGGACTGGCAGTGGACCAGGTTGCTTTTAACTGGTTTTGTAAGGCGCCAAACAAGCACCAATATCCAGGCCTATAATTCAAGCAAAAGCCCTTGAATCTGCTTAATGTCTAAGACTAGATAACTTCAAGGCATCAAATGGATGGTTAGAAAAATTCCGTCGTCGGCGAATCAGCCGATATCAATATCGAAGACGTAACTGCTTGGAAAGAAAGGATATTGACCATTTTAAAGGATTATGCCGGAAGGGACGTATTTAATGCAACTGAGACAGGTCTCTACTATCTACATTGCCAACAAAAACATATGCATTGAAAGATGACAAGTGTACTGGAGAGAAATCAAGAAAACAACGATTTACAATTCTGTTCTGTGCAAATATGGAAGGTGAGAATGAGCAACCACTTATAAAGGGCAAAAGCAAAAGTCCTCGATGTTTTAACGACGCATATATCGGATAAGTTACCTCTCCAATGGGTCTAGAACAAAAAAGCGTGGATGACAGCAGACATCATGACCACATAGTTCAACAGATTTGATATTAAGATGAAGAAGCAGAACAGAAGTGGTATTATTTCTGGATAATGCAACGTCTCATCCCAAAATTATAGTGGATAATGTCAAACTTATATTTCTTCCACCCAATACTACCTCCCATTGCCAACCTTTGGACCAAGGCATTATTCAGAATTTTAAAATGCTCTACAGAAGCTACCTTGTTAAGAGGCCTTTAACATGTATAGACAGTGGTTCTCCTCTTCAAGAAATCGAAAATAATATTACCATAGTAATTTGTCCCAAGTGACAACAATAAAATGCTTTATGAAAGCCGCATTTATGTGTAATACAGATAATATTGACGACTTCGAAGACGAAGATAATATTCCGCTCGCAGAACTGATTCTTCACATTAAGGACACATTTATGAGTCAGAAAATATCCCGAATCCAAGTAAACTAGATATCTCGTCGGTTTAATTATAATTTAAAAGTCGCATGATAGGGACGTTAACCGAGCGGACCCGAAATCCAGCGCTGCAGACCCATGACCATCTCGAAACCCGATAGATTACACGTATACAGCTAAAAAGATTACTTCGTCCGGCAAATCAGAGGGTGCTGGTCAGGGAGTCATGCACGAACGGATTTGGTTTTAAAATTAGAAATAAATAGGTATATTATGAATTTTGATTGGCATTAATTAAATTAATTTCAATAAAAAATGTGTTTTCTTAAAAAAGAAGTAGGGGAGGCGGTGCTTCTATCGCTTCCATGAACCGCACGCTCCTGCCATACATGGTCCTTTCATAATAATTTTAGAACGAACTGCGCCCGGGTTTTTTTAGCATTCAATTCTACCTACAGTTGATGCAAAACAGAAACCGATGCACGTCATCAGTCAGCTGATAACTATAAATCTGTAAGAAAATACGAGAAACTTAAACTTGGGCAAAAAGTATTAAAACTTTATAAGATATTGAATCTACTACAAAGTTTAAGAATTCTTCTTTGATAGGAACCCACTTATAGCAAATATTTTGTTTATTTAAGCTTGTAAAAATTAATATAATTCGAATTTTATTGGCCGATAGTTAGCAACACAACTGTAAACGGTGCGGTGGCGCCAGCTCGTTCGGTGGTTTGGTTTGACGTTTAATGCAAAACTAACCTTAATTGTTCGTGGTTCCGTATCCTCTATTTTTTAACAAAAACTCCAGATCTTTTCATAAACAGCATTAAAAAAACTGTTCTATTAAGAGAAACAAAAGTGCACATACATATCTCTGTCAATTACGTTGTTTACTATTTGTGAAAAATGCCTAAGCAATAGTCGGTGCAAAGAGCTAAAAGCTAAAAAGCTACTTTCAGGAAGAACTTAACAACAATGGCCTACTGTTACCCTTGACAGTAGTACAGAGAAGTACATTTGAATAATATGTTAAGGTCTAGATATTTTATTTCTACTTTACTAATTTTTAGCGTGTAGCAGCTGCCCTAAATTTGAATATCTCCACTGTAAGCGCAATTTCAACAACAGTTAAGGACAATAAATTATTAGAATCACCTTAAAACAAGCGTTCTAATTCAAAGAGAGTTGTAAATGTGTGAATATTGGATATAAGTTCTATTCGTGACACTATTTATGGAATGTACGAAACAAGTAAATTGTATTATTTAAAAATTATAATATTTTACATCGGTTATCCATAAGCTGTAACTTTTTTTAGAACATCAAGTAAATTTGACAACAATAAGTTAGAAATTAAAAGACAGAGAACTCTTTGATGGTTTAACTCATTAAGAAGTCTCTTCAAGAAAATAGACTTCGGATGGTAAAAAGTTAAACTGAGGCGAGGGCTTATGGAACTTTTCCATGTAGCTTTCAAACGACTGGTATTTTTGAAAGAATATATTAAAGAAAAAGAAGCATTCTTGTACCAATTCGTTTTCTTGGATGAAACATGGATTTTTGAGAATGGTACCATTGGTCGATCTTGGCAAGATGAAAATAAAAGAAGTGTTAGATCTACTAAAGTTGATGGTAAAAGGTATTATGCAGTAAACAAATGTATAAACTATGGGAAATTTTTGTATGTTTATCCTGTTTTTATGAAAAAAAAAACTGTGTAATTCCCTTAATCCGATATTTTGCTTACAAGTTGTCAATACTGTCGATAACTGACGTCACTCGAAGGATATGACGTGCATCGGTTTTTGTTTTGCATCAACTATAGATATTGTCACCCAAAAGTCAAATTTCTTACAGATCTTTATTAAGATGTGAAATATCTTGCTGCCAAAGTAAAAGATAAAATAAGGGTGCTGTCGGCGGCGAATCTATAAATTTGATTTTAGTTTTTTCCAAAATAAGGTCGTTGATGTCTGAAGGAAATCGCGTGCGGCGGTATACCGTACGAACTCACTGTAGTTCAGAGCCCCTCTTATTAGGCGTATTACGTTATCGGTTAATTATCGACGACACCTCTCTAATTCGCCTCACCAATGCTCTCTATAGCAAAGTTTTAAAAAGTGAGCGCTCGTTCTTTTGGCGTCGATCTTTTGCTTTTGTAATTTTATTGTTGTGGTGACTCTCGCCGTGAAAAAATCGTTCCGTGGCTGCGTACCTCGATGGTCGCGAAAGAAAGTTAGATACGGCAGACCGTGTGAAACAACCGAAATAATGTGAATGAAATAATGGTTTGATTCAATTCCATTTTAAACCTGGACTATTTTCAACATTAACAATGTAGTTTTGAAAAAGCGGTTTTAAAGATTTGGTGAAAGGCCGTTTTAATTGAAGATCCTCTGTGAGTACCATTAAATTAAAAGATAAAGCGGTTTTGGGCACCAGGTTTTGATAAAAACAGGTTTCCTGTAGTGACCATTAAATTAGTTAACCATTAAAGTAAAGTGCGTTTTTATTATTGGGGTGACTGTAGAAGGTCTGTACTGGTAGTACCTAATAATTTCATAAAACAACTCATAAAAAGCTCCTTACGTAAGTAGGTACAGAGTTTTCTCGTATATTTTGGAGCACCCCTCTAGAGCAATTATTTTTAGTGCTAGGAAGAACTTTAAACATTTCCTGAACCGTCACAATTTGTCAACCCATTTTCAACATAAATGCTTTTGTTTTTTTAAGCCAGTTCTGATATGTTTACCAATCGTTAAAAAGCCTGATGTCAAGGGCAATCTTTTAAGCATGAACTACCATTATGTTGCACATAATAAAAATATCTTAATGATGGTTTTAAAAAAACCGAACGTCGCGGCGTCGGGTCCAAAATCTAATGGTAGAAGCAGGGCCGTAACTAGGTATAGGCAGAAAGAGTAGGCCCATGCCTTTGGGCGCAAGCCCCAAACGGCGCAAAAATTATAAATAAAATTATTCTGAATAATGTTTATTAGAATAGAAGGCAGATGGCAGGTCAATATCAAGGCGTACAAGCTAGGATATTGCAAGAAAATCCTACTGCAAGATTTGTCCCATGCTCTGCACATAGTTAAAATTTAGTGGCAGTACACAGTGCTTCAGTTAGTCCCGAAATAATAACCTTTTTTGGAATTATTCAAAATTTATTTAATTTTTTTGCGCATTCCACGGTACGCTTGTGTAAATTAAAAAATACAATAGATATTACTTTAAAGGGCTTTAGCGATACAAGGTGGTCATCCAAAGCATTAGCGTTGAACGCACTTATCACTCAATTCAAATTGGTTTTGGATCTTTTAGAAGAGATGACTGATGTTTCAATATATTCTGGTGAAACAGGACAAAAAGTTTTCAAAAAAATCTTAAAAATTTCGACTTTGTACTTAATTCTTTCAGTTTTATGGTCATCTTTATTAGATAAAATTAATAAAGTAAATCTCTTACTTCAGAAAAAGTAGTTTCATTAGATACAGCATGCAACACATTAAAGGTTTGTTGGAAGAAATCAAAGCAAATAGAGATGGTTATTTTGAAAAATCTGAAAAAAATGCTTTGCAGATTTGTCAAAATTGCAATATTTCAACTGAATACACGGAAGTTCGAAAAAGAAAAATTAAAAAAAAAATCGGCGAGCTTGCTAATGATTTTTATTTAGACCCAAAAACAAAACAAAAACAACTATTATTTCAAGTCATCGATTCAATAATAACGCAGTTAAGTAACAGATATAAAGGTTTACATGAGATTTGCAGTGATTTCAGTTTTCTTAATGGAGCAATAATTATTTCCAAAATGAGTTTTTCTGATACTGAAAAATTTATTAAAGATTTGTGCGCTAAATATACAAACGACTTCAATTGTAACGAATTGATTCAGGAAGCAGAAAGCTTTAAATTTCAAGCGCAAGAACTTTTTGATTTCCAGTGTCAATCTGCATTGGAAATGTAGATACCAAACCCTACATAAATTTGAACTACTGGCAGAGTATCCCAATTTTGCTACAGCATTACAATTTTTTCTTACAATTCCCGTCACCAGTGCTTCTTGTAAAAGATCTTTTTCAAAATTGAAACTTATACAAGAACTTATAAAAAGTTATTTAAGATCGACCATGTCCCAAGAAATATTATCTAATAGGCCTACTGCCATATTATCCAGAAAGGCTTATTGCAGAATCCATTTCTTTTGATAAATATAGATCAGATTTCGCCACACAAAAAGCCAGAAAATATTGTTTGTAAAATTATCTTCTTCATCAAATATTTAAGTAGAGCGTAGAGTCTATTTGTAAGTATTTTATTTATAAGTACCTACACATTTCCAATATTTCCATTTTTTATTTTATTTTTTTTTTAGTTTTGCAAAACATATAAAATCTTCTCTTATTATTAAGTAAGGTTAATAATTAACTGATAAAAAATTTTTTTCTTCAACCAAAGATTATTAATAAACTTATAACTTATTTAATAAAAAGTAAAAAAAGTTATAAATATAAATTTTGTGTGTTCTTTAAAACAATGTTAAAGTATCCCCCCTCCCCAGTGCAGCGCATCTCTAGGGGGCGCAAAAAAGAAACCTTGCCTATAGTAGAATACCACCTAGTTACGGACCTGGGTAGAAGTAAAACAGCTTTATTTTCAAAAACTTTTTGGCTTTTCCAAAATATCTGAAAAACCATAACAGATAGAATCGTGTGCTAAGGGGTTGTTAGTTACGAATATAATTGTCTAAAAAGGTTCCCATTTACCCATCTCCGTACCTCTAGCTTTCAAGATTCCCATACGTGTCAAAAATGTAACCAATAAAAATTAAACTATTAAAGTCAAAAAGCATTGTATCTGGCACCGAGCGACCAGGCATCAGCGAGTGAATGCGGCCCAAGATCAGTGGCGTAACTACCGGTGTTCCGCGGAACCCAGGCCCGGTATCCCAAGGGGCTCTTAATAGTAAAAATTTAAAAATTCAATGTAATTCTACTACTTCGAAAGTGATAAAATAAATATTAAATTTGTAATACTTAATCACAGAATCATAGCTTAGAGAGAATGATCTTCGCCAAAGGTAAAGTATACGGGGTGATCCTTAAGTACATAAAGAGAATCTAGGATATGATTTCGGAAACGGAAAAGTTCATATGGACATATGCCCTAAAATGCTTACCCTCTAAGATACGACACTAATTTTTAAACTCTGATGCATTTTTATGCATTATTGATACAAGCTGAACAAAAGTTGTCTCTACTATGTTTTTAACAAAAACAGTAGTTTTAAAGATAACTCTGATGCAGTACGGATATAAACTAAACAAAATTAATTTACTAATTAAATAAGTAAAAAACATGTTATGAATAATTCAAGTAATTTATTTAAATTTTTTCTAATATAATCAACTTATCTGTTAATCTAAATTTAAACACAAAACAAACTGGATTTAGAGAAACTGTTGAAACCTTCTGCTGATATACAAGCATCTACCCGTCTTCTCATTGAATTTCTAACATGTTGAAAAATTCCTGGGGTGTTTTTAATATTCTCGCAAGCCATTATTGTCCGGATTCTAAGATCTTCCTTGGTTTCAACTGGAGTTTTGTAAACTAGAGATTTTAAATGGCCCCAGAAATAAAAATCCAATACATTTAAATCCGGGGTGCAACGCTTCTACCGAACGATCGATTTCCGTATACAGCATTGAGATATTATCTGGCTGTGGCACCAAAATAGGCGGGAGCTCCGTCATACATAAAACCCAACTGGTTTCGCTGAGCTAATGGCAAGTCTTTCAATAATATTGGCAACTTATTTTCTAAAAAATTGCGATAGGTTTGGCCAACTCATCACTGGGGAAGAAAGAAAGGATCTATTAGTCTGTTGCCAACTATTCCTGCCCCTACATTTAACGAAAATTGGTCCTGAAAATGTCTTTCGCTAATAGTCTGTGGATTTTCTTGACTCCAAACGTGATTGTTATGAAAGTTTGTTATGGCATTCTTAGAAAAATTAGCTTCATCGGTAAAAAAAAATTATCTAAAAATTGTGGATTTCTGGTCAACCTTTCCAAAAACCATTGACAAAAATTAACGCGTTGAGGAAAATCACGTGGTAAAAGGGCCTGAACTCGTTGTATATGGTAAGGATACATTTAATGATCGTGAAGAATCCTTAAAACGGTTTGCTGACAAGCGTTTACCTCATGCGCAATTTTTCGAGTACTGGTTTCTGGATCTTCCTGAATTCTTGCAAAACTTCCTGTTTCTGATAAACGGCGATAGAGACTTACAAAGCTCTGAGCACACGGTGCTACACGATTCGGATATCTTGCCTGGTAAATGCGTCTTGCCTCGTATGCATTTTCATCAGCAAGACCATAATAAACAAAATCCATATCTACCAAATAAATCAGCCATAACTTTAAAACTTTTAGATCGATAAACAATTCACAAAAACAACGCACTAAAGCTTTAAATGATTTTTCTGTCAATTAATTTTGTGACATTTCCACAATTATTTACACAATCTGTGACATAAAATATATTTTGAAAAAAAGTCGAATCAGCAATGTCTTAACATAGTTTTTTTTTTACAATTTAAAATTTTTTCCATTTTTCGTTAATACTACTGCTTTTTTCAAAAACATAGTAGAGACAACTTTTGTTCAGCTTGTATTAATAATGCATAAAAATGCATCAGAGTTAAAAAAAATCGTATGGCGTATCAAATATTTTCATAAAAAAAATATTGATGGCTTAATATAAAATCAGTTAACACCAATTTTCAATACCGTATCTTCAAGGACTTTCGAAATTAAAAAAAAAAACAATTATTTTTTTAAATTATTTTAACACCCTGTATCTTAGAGGGTAAGCATTTTAAGGCATATGTCCATATGAACTTTTCGTCTTAAAATGATCTCAGGAATTATATCCTAGATTTTCTTCATGTATTTAAGGATCACACTGATATTTGTATTTAAAGCTGATGCTAACCTATTTTTTGTGTACACCGTCTTTAAAAAAAAAACGATCTGCAAAAAATTAACTGCATTTAAGGACCGATTTTATGTTAATACAGAACATTTTATCCTGTAGCAGTTTCATTTGATTCTATATGCAAGCGATATTTTGTTTACTATTCCTGTTTCGGTGGCGTCATTCAGCAGAAAAAAATTAAAATGAATTTTAAAAAAATTTAAGAAACACAATGGGAGAACAAAGACTATCAAACCTAGCGTTTATTGCAATAGAAAATCAAATTGCTCGCAAAACAGATTAATCGAATATAATATCATCATTTGCACAACTGAAAGAAAGAAAAAAACTTTTTAATAAAATAATTCTACTCACTGGTTAATGTGTTAAAGAATTGTTGTTTTTTTTGCGTTTCTTTATATACACTTCTCCAAGAAATTAACGCACCACCAAAAAATAACCAAAAGTTTAAAGTAAATTTTTGTCAAAACTACTTGTCCAAATTGAATAATTTTTTTTTGAATGACAGGTTGATTCTTCCAGAAAGTTAGTGTACTACTGTATTTGCATACAAACTTATTTTTGTATAAATACGGGGTGTTGCAATGATAACCGGATTTTTTCATAACATTTGTAACACCCTGTGGAGTTCAACAGTTACAATATCAACATAAAATTAAAATCAAACTGTAGCTTTATCTTTTTGTAACATTTTTGTTTTTGATTTACTCTATTATCTTGGTCACAACAAGAGAAACACAATTTTATAGCATAACATGTTTTTATTAATTTTAATTTGCATTATATGCACTAAAGTGAGTAGCAGGGTATGAAAAAACATAAGTTATAGTAAATTGTCATTAGCTAAATACAGGTATCAAAAAGCATTTAATAGAAGTGTATTTTTAGTGTTAGTCCTTACGTTTTTTTTGCAAAAACCTTTATTTTGATCAATATGCAACGTGAAACACGAAATCTTACTCGCGAAGAATGTACTCGAGCATTAATATTGTCCAAGGAAGGCTGGAATTATTGAAGAATTGGTAGACGATTCAATGTATGTTATACAACCGTTTCACGAGTTATACAAAGATTTAGAGACACTGGAAGTCATAGTCGCAGACCGGAACAAGGAAGAAATCGAACAACAACCCCTATTCAGGAGCGGGTTTTAAGACTATCAGCATTAAGACGACGTTTTGTAATAGCCCGGGCCCTTCAAACCCAGCTTCGAGATGCTAATGGTTTAAAAATTTGTGGTGAAACAGTTCGTCAGCGAGTAAGAGAACACTGAGAATTGCTGCTCGGGGGCCAGCTCTAACTAGAGATTATCGAAGAGCGAGGTTGAATTTTGCCAGGGAACATCGTAACTGGTTAGAAGCTGAATGGCAACAGGTATTATTTACGAATGAGTCAAGATTTTCTTTGTACAATAATGACAGGCGCATGCGTGTATATCGACGCCCTAACGAGCGATATGTTCAGTGTAACTTCTCAAATAACACATTATTTGGAGGAGGATCTGTGGTGGTTTGGGGAGGTATTTCTTTAACTGGTCGCACAGAACTTGTGGTCATAAATAATGGAAGCCTTACAGCTGAAAGGTATATATTATTGGAGGTTTTAGACCAACATATAATGCCATTTGCGCCATATATAGGGCAAGGATTTTTGTTGATGCAAGATAATGCCAGGCTTCATGCTGCTGGGGTTGTGAGGAATACCATGGAATGGCCAGCTCGAAGCCCGGATTTAAATTCCATAGAGAATCTCTAAGACAATCTTGGGAGGAAGTTCCAGGAGGAACGGAACTTGAACACTTTGGAAGATGTGGGGAGGCGACTTAAAATATGGGAAGAACTTGACCAAAATGATATACGGTCGCTTATTTTAAATATGGGCCGTCGTCGCCAAGCAGTTATTTGTGCCAGAGGCGGACATACTCGCTACTGACATTTTTTTTATATTTTGCTTCTTTGTTTTTCGTTTTTAAATTTGAATAATAAATTTTAATAAAAACATGTTATGGTATAAAATTGTGTTTCTCTTGTTGTGATCAAGATAATAGAGTAAATCAAAAAACAAGATGTTACAAAAAGATAAAGCTACAGTTTGATTTTAATTTTAAGTTAATATTGTAACTGTTGAACTCCACAGGGTGTTACAAATTTTATAAAAAAATCAGGTTATCATTGCAACACCCCGTATTTATACAAAAATAAGTTTGTATGCAAATACAGTAGTACACTTACTTTCTGGAAGAGTCAACCTGTCATTCTAAAAAAAAATTATTCAAGTCGGACAAGTAGTTTTGACAAAAATTTACTTTAAGCTTTTCGTTATTTTTTGGTAGTGCGTTAATTTCTTGGAGAAGTGTATTTTATATTTTGTTGCATTATTTTTATAAGCATTTTTGAAATTATCTAGTTGTTTTCCATTTTACGAAAAAGAAGTAATAATATGTTTTATAAAAATAAACACTCATTTTTGATAATGTCCCCGAAAGTTTTTTTTAATCTCGATTTAACAGTGTATATGGCAAACTCAAAAATTTGTAAAAATTGACCAAAACGAACACAAACCACGCCTAAACCTGTTTTTTTTTGTCCGCGGCGTTGTCGCCTTGCAAGTTGTAATTCATGAGAGGCCCGGGTATAGTCACAGGGACACAATCCCTCAGCTACATTGTTACACCACTGCCCAAAATCTATAAACAAATATATGAAGATAGTACTGGTTGAAATAGAAAAAAAAATATACATAAACATGCGGTAAAAAAGACTTCATTTTTGATATACAGGGTGTTAACACTTTAATTTTTTTTTACTTAGTATATTTTCCGAGATAGTTATTTCAAATTTGATACACTTATTAGTTTTTGGAGAAATCTCTACACTAAAATGTCTAAATTGTCAGAGGCAGTATACAAAGTGTAAAATTTTTTGCGTCATTAACACTTTCACTCTTCTGAACTTTTTTTGGGATATCCTGTATAAATGCTGATGTCATGTTTTGACTCCGCGTTCTTTTTTCATTCTTTTTGATCCCCTACTACTATAAGATGTATCGTATCTGTCATTAGTTAAAAAAGGAAAACGTATTTTATACATTATCTAATGAGTCCGGCATTCGGCATTCTATTATACAGTGTGGTCGATTAAGTGTGCAACAAATGGGAAACTTCTTTATTATTGGTTTCTCAGAAAATTGTATTTTTGATAAAAAGTTGGTACATGTCTGAATGTAGAATGGCTTCAAGCAGGGTTGGAAAAAATGATGATTTTTTTGATTTTTTCGATTTTTTTTGATTTTTTCGATTTTTTTTTCTATTTTTATTTTTATCTATTTTTTCCTATAAATAAGTTGTTATTTTCGACAAGTTTTTGATTTTATTCCCACCGTTCTTCAAATTATAATGAAGATAGTTCCTGTCGAAAAACGCTGAGAGCTGCAAATTTCTGTCAGAACAAGAAAACCCTCCACTATTTATATGAAGATGCGTCCGCCCTATTTTCTATCGCAATAGATAGACTACAAAGAAACAGTGCCAGTCTTTCAGATGTTGTGGAAGAATTTAAAATATTAGAAACTCATTTGGACAAAACAGACATAACTTTAAATCAACTGCAAAAATTTAAGAGGCGTTATGAATAGTGTATAACCCCGTATCATTTGTTGGCATATCTTCTTGACTCAACAAAAACTCAGCAAACACTAACAGAGACTGAAAAAAATGTTGCTTTAAAAGCTGTTAAAGAATTAGATCCAAATAGTGGTTTACTACCACTCATAGTCAAGTTTCTTGCCAGATCAGAACCTTTCACTGATATTATGTTTCATGATGATATTTTTCAGAATGTAAAACTCATAGATTGGTGGAAGTCGCAACAAAATATACCCAATATTCAAAAAGAGTTCTTCATAATTAGACAATTACTTGCTGCTTCTTCCGCATCAGTCGAGAGAACTTTCTCAACATTTGGCTTAGTCCATTCCAAACTCAAAAATCGATTAGAAACGAAAGAAGCTGCAAAATGAGTTTTTTTTGTACAAGCACTACAATTACCTAAAATAACATTATTTAGGTACAGTGGTTTTATTTTTTTGATATATTAAACCATTAATTAAAACTAAAAGTTTTTATTTCTCTTAATTATGACTTATCGGAAATTTTGATTTTAATCCTGATTTAAATTGAAAAAAATTAAGTGATTTAAATCGCGATTTAAATCATGATTTAAATCCTTTCAACCCTGGCTTCAAGTGAAATAGGATTCAGGATACTGCAAAAAAAATGAAAATCGTTCAACAGTAAAGTACTCTTATGTCGAAAAATAGAGAAAAACATTATTAGGAAAAGTTCCTATCATCTAGTTTTTAGGAATATTTGCGAAATTCGAAATTTTATTGTAGTATCCTTGCAACAAACTTGAAGGTTTTGGTTATTTAAAAAAATATGAATCTGAGCATATTCTACAAATTTGCTTTTATTTGATGAAAGCTGTCTAGAAGAAATATAACTGTAGTTAATTTAAAAAAGTATTATACATAAGCATAAAAAAAATTATACGAGGTAAATTAAGAGTTTTCAAAATTTTTTTATAGACTTTGTATTTAGACATATTTTTTAATTCTAAACAAGTTTTCTTAATTTTTCGACGTAAGGGTACTTAACTCTTAAACGATTTTCATATTTATCTTATCATACCCTGTATCCCATTTAACTTGAAGCAATTCTAAGTGCACCTGAAATGGTTATTGGACATGCACCAACTTTTATCAACAATACAATTTTCTGAGGAACCAATAATAAAGAAGTTTCCCATTTGTTGCACACTTAATCGACCACACTGTATATAGAATGGCTATTCTATAAAATTTTCGGATTATATACTCTACTGGTAACATATTCAGGAAATTTTCAAAACATTCGGTGTTTCCACGTTTCCAGTATCTATTCCGAATAATTACCAAAATCGTTTCTATTTGTCCATAAATGAAATTTATTATTATTCTATGAACACCTTGAGGCCGATATTTATACCTATACTAATAAGTTATACAATTAATTAAATGCAAACAAACTTTTAAGTAGGTACTCATCAACAAATTTAACACCTAACAAAAAGAATTTCCGCAAGCCTATCATGATTATTATATACAGTGTGCGTATAAAGTCTGGAAACGGCTTAATAACATCACAATTTATTGGCCGATTTAAACCAAATTTGGTACAGTTGTATAAGAGGATCTGACGAACCGAATGACGATATTCGCGTTGTCGCCAGCTTTTTAATTTGTCTGGAATTCAAACGAATTTAATATTTTTGAATATAACACCCTGTATATTTTGTCATTTATAGTTTTTACTTTAAATTTGTTACACTTTTGGTATAACATACTTTGTTCCTAATATCAGTAGTTTTCGAAATAACGAGTACAATTTAGAAAAATAATATTTTTTGTATTAAATGTTCAAACTGTTTTTCCTGTACAGCTTGGGATCTCTGTTTTTCTTTTTAAGTTAGGAATGCTCCTGCGACTTCATTTGAATCTTCGCAAACTGTTTAGGTTTTATCACTTGCAGAAATTGTGAAATTGACTTTTGCCTTGATTATTCGTATTTGTTGATTAAAAAAGTTTTTATACTGCAAAATTTTGGCTCCTGTTCCATTGATTTTGATATTGATTCAGTGATTGGTGGTTGATTGATAGTACCTCACTACTATTAGTGCCTCTCTACTATGGGATTGGACCAACAGGGAGCCAGTCTTTCGGTAGTTCGTACGTACTGTTTGGTCCATATCTCGTGTGTGAGTCCGTGATTAATGGGTTTGTCGATACGTCCGTGCGTCTGCAATAGTCTGTAATAATTTTTGTGAAAAATTCATTTATTGTTTGCATAGGAAAGTCTTGATGAAGTATCCGCAATAATTTTTAACGCCCTGTTTTGTATTACCTGGAACTTATTAAGCTCCGTTCTGCTTATGTTTCACCACGGAGGTGCACCATAAGTGAGAACCGGTCTGACTAACACCTTGTAGAGGTTAACCTTAGTCCTATTACCAAGTCTACTCCGCCTGTGAAGCATGATGCAATGCTAGCTTTACTCTATTAATTGAAGTGCGCCTCCAGTTCAGTCGTTGATGAAATATAAGTCCCAGGTATTTTACCTCCTGGCACCAGTTCACCTGGACTCCGTTGACACGAAGCCTTGTCTCAGGCCTACTACCATTGCTTTTCGAAAAATAAATAGTTTTCGTCTTGGAGGGATTCAAGCGAATCTTCTAAGCCGATAGCCATTTCTCTAGCTTGATTATGTGGCGCTGCATCCGGCTGACGACAAGTCGCGGCGGTTTGACAGTTCAAGTGATTGCGGTGTCGTCAGCGAAAAGATAGAGCTGCGTAAATCTATCGCGCGAAATGTCATGAGTATGAATGTTATACAGCATCGGAGAGAGGCGAACCTTGCGGTACTCCCACCCTGATGTGTTTATTCGAAGAAAGTGCGTTCTCTGACGGAACAGCAAAACTTCTATTCTCCAAAAAAGAAGCTTACACCTTGATTAAGTAGTAAGAGCTCCGAGTCTTATCAATTTTAACAAGAGACCATCATGCCAGACCTTGTCGAATGCTTTGCTTACGTCGAAGAAAACCGCTCCCGTGTGCTCTCTCCTGTTAAAGCCTTTTATTATATTTGAGGCTAGTCGCGTCGTCTGCCTGACTGTGCAATGTTCAGGCCGAAACCCAAACTGTTTGACAGGCAGAACGTTACGCACAAACACAAAGTCATTCAGTCTATTCAAAATTAGTTTTTCTGTACTTTTCCCAAGACTCGACAGCAGGCTGATCGGCCTGTAGCTAGCCGGCGCCGTAGGGTCCTCACATTTTTTCTATATTTGTATGACTTTTGCATGCTTCCAGGAGGACGGAAAGTGGCCCTCTTTGATTATTGCCTAGGATATCCTTATGGAAATTATTAACATACGAAGAAGTTACCCACTGGGAAAGTTCACGACAGTCTTTCAAACATTCATCCTCTCTAGGTGGCTAGCATAAGGAAAATCATGGGTTATCGAAAGCGAACTCGCTATATTTTCCCTGATAGCCGAGCCGTCTTCCAGGCAGTCTGCCAAGTGACAACCTAAAAGTAGTTGGACCCTCGTACAAGCTGACATGCGTACGTACAATCGCACTTGGAAAGCTTGCTGAACAAAGACACGGTTTCTTGGTTTGGGTTGCTAGACATTGCGGAGTGCATAGCAACGAGACGACCAACGAGCTGCCAGGCTTAAAGCCGGAGATCCCTACCTAGGACCAACTAGCACTAGGCGTATCAAAAGAACCGATAGGGGTGGTCGTGACGGAATGGACTGTCAACCCCGCCAATGAGGAATAACAGCAAACGCCTGGCTGCAAGCAAGCCAAAGATTTCATAATTTTGCCTGAATAGTTGGAGTAGATTCTTAACACTTCATGAAAGAAAAATAGGGAATCAGTTAATAAGCAGCTTTAACAAATTCGTCCCTGAGCTTTTTTTTTAATATCATAATTTAAATATTTAAAATCAAAAGTGCTCTTGTGCGTATCCCAATATTTCCCCCGGTTATACATACCAACAACAAACATGACCTAGGAGTACGAGTACCAATCCGTAACCAAAAGTAGGTACCTTGACTTTAATTCGTTAGTTAAAAAAAACTGGTTTATTTTAATTAAGATTGCTCAACATATTACGTCTATCGAGATTTAAAAGTTCGAATATAAACATAGTAAACAGTTAACTAATTTTGATTTATTTAAACAAATATGGTTGGAAACTTTTATGAGTGTTGAGCAAAAGTTTTAATTTATTTTTTCAGTAAGTCCAGGGCTGGATTTAGGGTTGTAGGGTTCTGTCATTTCTGGTTTGGTTGCTATAGAGACTAACTTACTTTTTTTAAATGGAACATCCTGCATATGATTGCATATTTCGATTCAACGGCAAAAACTCTGAATTTTTTGTATTTCAAGTTTTTATTTATTTAAAATTGTAACAAACTTTATAATAACAAAATAAATAGCCTAGAAAGTTGAATAACTTAACATCGGAATAATAAACAAGTGAAACCTTTCAATGGATCGGATTGGAACTTTCAATTTATAACAAAATATACAGGGTGTCCCATTTACGAAAATTGAGTAAATCTATTCCAAACTATCCGAAATTTGGAAATACAATTAGAACACCCTATATAAAATAAGCTCGAAAACACTCATAAACGGTACTCATATAACCCAGATGCAACTATTTGCAAAAAATCTTGATTAAATTAAAATCAATATGGAAACTGTAGCATATTTATTGCAACCGTGCAAAAACAAAAAAATTAGGAAAATAATTAATATCTTGGCAACACCGCTACAGATTGAAACGAAAATTTGGAATTATATAAATACGAAAGAAATACACTTGTTTCGGGCAAAAAATATAGGGTGTCCTATTTAAAAATATTGAAGCTTAAGTTGTCCCGCTTTTGTGAAACACCCCGTATATTTAAAAATATTTTTAAAAAATACACCTTTAAGTGCCCCTTGATTTTTATATTGAAATTTTTTCCTTGTCTATAATAGCATAAGAGATATCGAAGAATTACACGCTAAATGGACACCCTGTATATGTCTACGTTTAATGTAACTTATTATTAAGCTTAGCAAAACAAATAATATTATAAATATATGTATACTTAGAACACTAAAAAACTAAATAAAAGTATGCTTTGGAACAATATAAAAGAATGAAAATGACGAGTATTATATTAATCGTATATTTATTTAGAGATCTATGAAGTAAAATATGTAGGTAGATACCTAAGTATTTATATAAAAAAGGAATACATATTATTATAAGCTTATATCAGAATAATTTAAAAGCTAAAGGGAAAACTGTAGCAATGTAAATACCTACTTTGTTTCCTAAAAATGGCGTACTTATTAGTAAGGCTTTTATTAAATTTCGTTAATATGCTTACCCAATTTAACAAAATCCTCATAAGAGGCACTCTCATTTGGCACTTTACAGAACTTTGCTTTGTTTCTATATTTTAATTTAAATATAACATTATTCTATATCACGTTCAAAGAGCGCAATCAGACTGACTTGAAAGTTGAATTTGCATGTAGCGTCGGCGTCATCTGTCAATTCCTAGAATTTCACACCACTTGTTGCCGCCTGTCTTTTCGGTAACACGGGTTTAGGTATTTTTACCCGGGCCGTGTGAAAAACGATTAAAGAATAAGTTTTACACTCAATGTGTTAAAATAAGATTCTAGCGGGGTTTATTAATTTATTAATTGTCATTGTATGTAATTTTCCTGATAGAGTGTAAAATGAAATAAATAACACCCATTCAACAAAATGTACTTTTTAGAGAGTTACATTCATAGGCAAATTTAATACAACAACTTTGGTCCCATATGAGTGTAAAAATGTGGTAAATTATGTTGATCCGGGTGTTAACATTAACACTACTTTTTTTACCACTCCTGAAATGATTTTTACCAGGTGGATATTTTTTACTGTGTAAGATAAGATATCTCTTAGCATTTTTCAGTTGCAGTTTAGGAGAAAAATACTGTTTCATTCAAAATGACGCAAGATTTATTGACATGTTGGTTACATACTTGGTTTTAAGATTAATGGGCGGAAGTATTGCTAGCTTAAGTAGCTATGAACACCGACTTTTTTCATTACTGATGTCATGTGAAACCTAAACTCTAAACTTGCATAATTTGTGTAGGAAAAATATATAATGTTAATCGGCGGCTAGTTCAAATGCAAAACTATTGCTTTTGTTCTCGGTCTCCCCTACGTAATCCTATAACATTTGCCATATGTTTCATATCAATTTTTTAATTACAGCAATTATGGCAAAATGGCTCCATCCGATGGTACTTATTGTTCTTGTTCAGACCACTAACTTGGAAAGTGATGACGCTTGCCAGACTCATCTCAGCGTACTGAAGTGGCCACAGATCACCTGCACCAACATAGACTCGATGTATTTTCAAGATTTCTCAAGACCTTTAAACAGAACTCATTGGATAAAATGCGCAAATTGTTCACTTATCAATATCGATGAAAGAACATTTAACTTTCCAAAAAATAACGTTAGCTTTCTAGAGTTGCAAGAGAATAAAATCAGAAGCATAAAGAAGTTTGCCTTTAGCAAGTTTTTTCTCTTGAAGCTCTTGAATCTACGAGAAAACGAGATCGACTATTTAGAACCAAAATGTTTTACCGGTCTTAAAAGACTGGTGCAAATAGACTTAAGCTTAAACCTAATTAAAATACTAATGAATAATATTTTTTCTGATCTCGTTAATCTTGACGTTTTAAACTTAAACAAAAACCAAATATTTTACATTCAGCCTTACGCGTTTGCGGGTCTTATAAACTTAAAGTATCTTTATATAAATAATAATGAGCTAAAAAAGCTGGAGGATCGGATGTTTAAGCATTTGACCAGCCTAAAGATTTTGTATATAGAGCACAACAAAATCATTGAGATTCATCAACACGCATTTTTAAATCTTAGAAACTTAAATTATTTATATTTAAATAATAACAGTATTAGTTTTTTAGTACAATACAATTTTAAGCCATTGACTAGTCTGATAGATTTACAATTAAGGTCAAATAACTTAAGAGAAATACAAGTAAGTTCCTTTAACGGTTTGAAAAGTCTTAGATCTTTGTATTTGGGTGATAACAATATAAGTGTGGTTAAGCCGTACGGTTTCATTGGTTTGGACTCTTTACAAGTTTTAGATTTAGTAGAAAATAACTTTAAATCAGTAGATTTTAATTTTTTCGACAAAATCGATAACCTCTATATTTTGTGGCTGAACGAAAATTCAATAGAGAGTTTTTTTGTAGATCCTAAATCAGAAGTACAAAAATCCTTGGCAGTTTTAGATTTGAGTTTTAACAATATCGCTGCCTACGACTACAACTTATTGTATAATAAAATACCAAATATAAAAGAAATCCTTCTTGCAAATAACTCTTTTAGCTGTGATTTTTTTACTAACATGTATAATTTTTTGCAAGAAAGAAACGTGTCTGTATGTGTGTCACGCACATGTAGTTTTAACGAAACAGATTTTTTTGTTGATTCCATTTGTTCTGACGATTCTTTAACTACAACCGATGATATTAATAACACAACTGATTTTTCCACAGACTGTTCTCAAAGATTTAAAATTAGCTTTAGTCTATATCTATACACGGCTTTACTTCTAGGTTTTGTTGATATGTTTTGAAATTTTAGCTACTTATATTTTAATTTATTTCTACCTCATTATTTATTGTTTAGTTGTTTTTGTTGAGTACCTTAATATAAATTTAAAATAAATCCGGTGTTTGTTTATTTCATTTAGATTAGTCTAACTTTTGTAAATTGCAACAATTTTTCAAATTGGGGAAGCGAATTGTTAAATCTTGTAACCAAAAAATGCTCATAACTTAGGTTTGTATTAACGGAATTAAGCCAGATTGGACTTGTTAGAAAGAACATTTATTGATACAGTCAATAATTAATGATTCAAGTCTTTGTGGATATTCCAGTGACCGATAGAGGGTATTATTTTAAAAAGCGACATATTTCCCATTTTTTCGATTTCAAATCGTACCATATATATTTTTTAGCTACCTTAGATAAGGGAAGTAATTACAGAAAAAATAGCAAAAACCTCATCTTGATATATTTTTTAGAACTAGAGATAATAACGAACAAAAAATAAAATTTAAGAAGTAGTCCATATTCTGTGGCGAGATTGTAAATAGAAATAAAGGTCTGTCTTTACCACCAAATAACTTTATTTGCCCCTCTAGGGTAGAAAACAAGGTTTATAAAAATACATGAAATGACGATGAGTTAAAATAAATTTCTTAATGAATGTGTTGTACTAGTTTCGACTTTAGAGAAAGTCATCCTCAGCAACTAACCATTTAAGAAATTTTATATGTAAAGAAGTTAAAACAATTGGGGGAACAGAGAGGTGATTCAATAATACAATACAATATAATGCAGAATTATGCAACCTTTGGAATCGACAGGAGTTTAGAATAAGAACGATGTATCTCCATTTGAAGGTAGGGGTTGATTTATGCGCAAGTAGAATTAAGGATCCTAATCATAGTCGAGTAATTTAAGTGATGTTAAAGTAAAAACGTGTTGAAAAATAAGAATTGTAACATATCAATTCGTTCTCTTGTAAGTGAAACTAAATTGGCGAGGGGACATGATTAATGTTATGGTGGATTGTATATTTGTTAATGAAATTAAATGAACTTATTATTCTAAAAAGGGGGGTTGTCAAAATGAGACTATGTCATCTCAAATAAAATAGGAATGCATCAAGTGGTCACCATTCACTTGTTAAAATGACGCCATTTCCTTCGAATAGCATGCTGAGGCTAAGATTAAAATTAATTTCTTCACCTGGCAATAAAATGAAACACAAAAAGTCGTTAATTTAATAATGTTCCAATAATATTAATTCAATTTTATTTTATTTTATTTTTTAACAAGTGAATGGTGACCACTTGATGCATTCCTATTTTATTTGAGATGACATAGTCTCATTTTGACAACCCCCCTTTTTAGAATAATAAGTTCATTTAATTTCATTAACAAATATACAATCCACCATAACATTAATCATGTCCCCTCGCCAATTTAGTTTCACTTACAAGAGAACGAATTGATATGTTACAATTCTTATTTTTCAACACGTTTTTACTTTAACATCACTTAAATTACTCGACTATGATTAGGATCCTTAATTCTACTTGCGCATAAATCAACCCCTACCTTCAAATGAAGATACATCGTTCTTATTCTAAACTCCTGTCGATTCCAAAGGTTGCATAATTCTGCATTATATTGTATTGTATTATTGAATCACCTCTCTGTTCCCCCAATTGTTTTAACTTCTTTACATATAAAATTTCTTAAATGGTTAGTTGCTGAGGATGACTTTCTCTAAAGTCGAAACTAGTACAACACATTCATTAAGAAATTTATTTTAACTCATCGTCATTTCATGTATTTTTATAAACCTTGTTTTCTACCCTAGAGGGGCAAATAAAGTTATTTGGTGGTAAAGACAGACCTTTATTTCTAAAAAATAAAATTGTTGCCCGTGTTACAAACATGAATAATAAATAAGAATTTATTTTCGTAACCCGCTTGTTTCTTCAATTACCATTAAGTTTCTAATATAATAAATATGTTTTATATTATAATTCTTGAATAACGGCAGATGTAGCTTTCAAGCGACATCTCGTGGCAATCAAATTCATCACCTGGCCCGTCTAACAAAAATCAGTCAGAAACGGAGAAGCAAACTCCTGCAAAGACCAGACGAGCCGGTCATCCTTACAGGAGTCGCCGCCAGGAGCGCAGCATTAAGAACCAATTTGGTATAGGGACTGAGTACCAACAATTAGAAACCTAAAGGTTAGTTGCTTCCTTTGCAGTAGTTTGCTTCTCCGTTTCTGACTGATTTTTGTTAGACGGGCCAGGTGATGCATTTGATTGCCACGAGATGTCGCTTGAAAGCTACATCTGCCGTTATTCATCCATCTTTCAGGGTCAAGTAGACTCTACGGTGTTGCTTTCTCTCGTCGGATTCTATAGCCTCACTGACGAGCTGCTAGACAGCGAAACGCATCTGGGGATAATTCTTGTATTATTTTATATAAATTATCTCTGATTTTTAGTAGAAACCTACTTAAAACAGATTATCTTGAACCCCATTTAATCAGCAGGTTACATTTTAAAAATGAGGTAGGATTTAAAAATAAATGCTACTAAGCACAATGAACCAAAAGACAATTATTTTCTTTGGCGTGTATGCATCTTTGCTTAAGCCAAAATGCCAGATTCCAACGAAGTATCATTTGTTATGCTTGCGGTGTATTTTGAAAATTTTCAGAATGCTGTTACAGCACCAATAATATATGCTTTAAGATATCCCGATAGGCACAAATATAAGCAAGGAGTTTTAACACGGTTGGCACGATGTCTTCGTACTATCGGTAATATCTGTCGCCCTATATATCAATATATTAATCAGCTGCCAGTTTTGCTTGAAGACGTTAATTTGCAAGCGAGACAGCACATGATTTTCAACATGATGGTTATCCAGCGCGTTTTGCTCCCAATATCTTATTAATGAAAGGTTTCCAGGCAGATGCATAGATAGAAGCACTTTTACTTATGAGGACGACTGAAAGAAATAGTTTTTGAAACTAGACCAATAACGGGGCAAAACCTTATAAATGGAATTCAAAACGCTATCCGAATGATACATATGGCAGAAATAGAAGCTGCTCTTCATTCCACGCACGAAAAGCTTAATTTGGGTATTGAAAATAATGGTGGACATTTTGAGCGGCTCACTTGACATTAATTAAATCATAATAGTAATTACAAAAACAAAAGAGCTACGAAAATAAATGCGTTTAATATTCATGTTAGTTACGCGGGCAATAATCTTATGTTTTGTTTGTTATGATCTCCACTTCTAAAAAATATATCAAGATGCGGTTTCGGCTATTTTTTCTGTAATTAGTTCCCCTATTTAAGTTACCTTAAAAAGATATATGGCACCATTTGAAATTTACAAAAAAAAATGGAAAGTTTACCGCTTTTTAAAATAACACCCTCTAGCGGTCACCGTAATATCCTCAAAGAGTCGAGCCATTATTTGTTGACTGTAAAATTAAATGCTCTTTCCTACAAGTCCAATCTGGCCCAACAGTAACAAGATTTGACCCCCCCCCCCTTCACTTATTTAGAGAGTATAGACAAAAAAAATCCCATATTAAACTTGTTGGAAATTGTCGTAAGTATAAATGTAATGTAGTTTTTTTATATCTTATTTGACTAAATTTTGGAGAAAAAACACTGTTATATAAGGTCGTTAAAGTTACGCCCTCTAGCGGTCGACTTAGAAACTCTAAAATAATTTCTAGCAATTTCTCTAGGCCACTTTTACAATAATATTTTAAATTTCAAATCTTCATGTTTAATGATTTCCCAGATACAGCCGGCTGCCTTTCTTAGTTGTACAGGGTTCAAGGTTCAACAAAGGACCTTGTTTCTTTTTTCTTTTTACAAAATTGTTGCTGAAAACGACCTTCCCTAATTTTATAAGGATTATCGTCCGCCAAAAAATGTTCGTTCTGAAAATTGGTAATGGCTTCTCTTGAAAATGAGGGCTCATCAGTAAATAAAATGTTCGGTAAAAAATTGTTGTTATGTGCTACTGTATGCAGCATCCACCTACTAAAATTAAACCTTGGCTGAAAATCACGGGGAAGCAGAGCTTGCACACGTTGAATATGGTATGGGTATAGTTGATAAAGATGCAAACCCTTCCAAACAGTTGATGCACTTGTTTGAAGTTGAACTGCTACCTTCCTGGCACTAATGGAAGGATCATCTTCCATCTCTCAAAGTATAGCCTCTTCTAACTCAGACGTGGTTACTGTGGCAGGTCTGCCAGGAAGTTCCGTACTACGTTTAAAACTCCCAGTCTCCCAGTCTTACTCAACTTTTGCATTGAGTTGTCGAAATGTTTTGGCATATGGCAGTACTCTGTTTGGATAACGTTCTTGATAAATTCGCCGAGTTTCTTCAGCATTTCCATTTGCTAGGCGATAATTGAAATGCATCTGGGCCATTTTAGCGTTAGTTATTCATTTTTGACTTGTTATTGACAAAACAGGTAAATAAGACATTAAAACTTACCTTTATCTCATATTTTAATTAACTTTGAAATACATAGGTATTTTTTTTGCACATGCAAAAATTTCTATTTTTGTTTTCTCGAAAACGAAGCAAGATACGAAAACAATTGAGGGAACAAAAAAGTTGTATCATTAGTTGGTAAATCCGAAAAAAAATATCAAAGTTGGATGAAAGTCAGTGGCGTACATATTTTTGTCAATAATATTCGTTAAGATGCTCCCCGGGCTGCCACTGGACTTAATAAATTTAATTTAGTTAGGGTTAATTAAGCCCCTTATTATTGTGAATAACGGTACCATATTCCAATAAAATCGGCAAAAGAATATTTAAGAAAATGATAAAAAAAAACTATTCCTTTTAAAAAAACTTTAACACCTTGTATATCAAAACTCCGAACACATGTTCATATGAACTTTTTCTCTTAAAAAATCATAAGGAATTACCCTCTTAAGTTACTTACTGTACTTCTGAAACGCCCTCCTTGATGTTCGAGAACGTGAGGTTCCCATTTAAACCATGTCTCCTGACAAGCATGCAGAATATCAATTTCATGTCGCTCAACAAGGTTAATATTTTCACGTTTGTTGCCTTTAAAGCTGTTTATGTTTATAGCAGCCAAAAGGCAATCTCGTACTGCAAAGCTAAGACTTTATAACTGGATTAAAAGTCGATGGCATACTTTACCTTTGTTACTGCATCATCTTGGCGAATTTATCCAAGCATGAATGTGCCTGCAACGCGTTTCCAGTACCCCTGATAACTTCATTTAAGACCCCTATTTGAGAAACTACATGTAAATCATTCTCTTTCGGGACGCAGAAGAAGTGGTATGGAGTTTTCTGGCCGTCATAAACTTGATGATCTTAGATTAGTCAAAGTTAAATTATTCTTACATTTGTTAATCAAGTCTTAACATAGATATTTGACAGCGATTTCCAGGCAGACCGTTAAGTTATGTGTGCTTGTTTATTGCAACTTATATGCGTCAAGGCATAATATTGTTTTTCCTGTTTTCCTTTATTCGTAACTTCCTCTAAAAATGAAGAAATAAATTTTTAAGAGTTGTGAACTAACTTCAAGCCGGATTTTCATTCTTTCGATTTAGTTAAAATGCTTCGATTAATTCTGCATTTTGAAATTACCTCGGAGAAGAGTAGATCTAGAGTCACGTGGTTCGAAATCTGTCAACGATAACATCGAGCACGGAAAAATAAAGGAACGGTCAAGAGCAAAATTTTAAAATGTTCGCTTTATTTTGAACGTCAATGGACTTTTAGGGTTCTATTGTTTTTGGTTTGTGTTTTCTCATCGTTCTTGTCATATAAATTGTTATGGAAAATCAAATGCTACAAATAGATGATGACAGATTAATTTGGTTAAAGAATCCAGAAAGTAAAAAAATATACCTACCGAAAACTGTCAATATCGGCTGTTTGGAAAATCAAATTCTGGGTGGTCAGAAGGTATACCCCACAGCCTCTTTTATGTGTATGTATGTGCTTGTGGCCTATATTAAAATATCTTAGCAATACATGTTGAAAGGTTGACGGCAACGTTTCAAAATATTCTCTAAATTGGTGGTTCTCAAAATGATAGACAGTCTTGTGCATAATTTAATTTTTTTCCAATATGACCTCGTCGTCGTAATCGGATTCTGAATTCATGGACCATTATATTCCCTATGTTGCAAATTGATAAGCAGCAGTAATAGTAATCAATATTATCTATTTTAAAAATGTTCTTCATAATAAATTTATACTTATGTAAAGAGAAAAAAACTTGTTTCGGCGCAAACAAATCAAAAAGTGAGGGTGAGGTTATTAAACCATCATCACCACCAACAAATTTCAAGTAGATCTGCGAGCTCTCTTGGGGAAATCGGAGTGAAAAGATTTCACTCAACTGCTTCGCAGAGGTGGAAAGAAACGAGCTAAGATTTACTCCGCGGTCGCAAGGAGATATAAAAGAACGTCAGGGGAAATGATCGAGGAAAAAGATCGTATTGCAGAACGCAGTAATGAATAAACTTTTTGATAGATACAGGGACGCGCCAAATATTTTCGGCGCCGTCGTGCGAAATAATGATAGGCGCTTTTAACCAATATCATAATATTGAGCTAAAATTACCACCATTTTCTCATAGTTGAAATTTATTTTAACTCATCGTCATTTCATGTATTTTTATAAACCTTGTTTTCTACCCTAGAGGGGCAAATAAAGTTATTTGGTGGTAAAGACAGACCTTTATTTCTAAAAAATAAAATTGTTGCCCGTGTTACAAACATGAATAATAAATAAGAATTTATTTTCGTAACCCGCTTGTTTCTTCAATTACCATTAAGTTTCTAATATAATAAATATGTTTTATATTATAATTCTTGAATAACGGCAGATGTAGCTTTCAAGCGACATCTCGTGGCAATCAAATTCATCACCTGGCCCGTCTAACAAAAATCAGTCAGAAACTTGAAAGTCAGTGGCGTACATATTTTTGTCAATAATATTCGTTAAGATGCTCCCCGGGCTGCCACTGGACTTAATAAATTTAATTTAGTTAGGGTTAATTAAGCCCCTTATTATTGTGAATAACGGTACCATATTCCAATAAAATCGGCAAAAGAATATTTAAGAAAATGATAAAAAAAAACTATTCCTTTTAAAAAAACTTTAACACCTTGTATATCAAAACTCCGAACACATGTTCATATGAACTTTTTCTCTTAAAAAATCATAAGGAATTACCCTCTTAAGTTACTTACTGTACTTCTGAAACGCCCTCCTTGATGTTCGAGAACGTGAGGTTCCCATTTAAACCATGTCTCCTGACAAGCATGCAGAATATCAATTTCATGTCGCTCAACAAGGTTAATATTTTCACGTTTGTTGCCTTTAAAGCTGTTTATGTTTATAGCAGCCAAAAGGCAATCTCGTACTGCAAAGCTAAGACTTTATAACTGGATTAAAAGTCGATGGCATACTTTACCTTTGTTACTGCATCATCTTGGCGAATTTATCCAAGCATGAATGTGCCTGCAACGCGTTTCCAGTACCCCTGATAACTTCATTTAAGACCCCTATTTGAGAAACTACATGTAAATCATTCTCTTTCGGGACGCAGAAGAAGTGGTATGGAGTTTTCTGGCCGTCATAAACTTGATGATCTTAGATTAGTCAAAGTTAAATTATTCTTACATTTGTTAATCAAGTCTTAACATAGATATTTGACAGCGATTTCCAGGCAGACCGTTAAGTTATGTGTGCTTGTTTATTGCAACTTATATGCGTCAAGGCATAATATTGTTTTTCCTGTTTTCCTTTATTCGTAACTTCCTCTAAAAATGAAGAAATAAATTTTTAAGAGTTGTGAACTAACTTCAAGCCGGATTTTCATTCTTTCGATTTAGTTAAAATGCTTCGATTAATTCTGCATTTTGAAATTACCTCGGAGAAGAGTAGATCTAGAGTCACGTGGTTCGAAATCTGTCAACGATAACATCGAGCACGGAAAAATAAAGGAACGGTCAAGAGCAAAATTTTAAAATGTTCGCTTTATTTTGAACGTCAATGGACTTTTAGGGTTCTATTGTTTTTGGTTTGTGTTTTCTCATCGTTCTTGTCATATAAATTGTTATGGAAAATCAAATGCTACAAATAGATGATGACAGATTAATTTGGTTAAAGAATCCAGAAAGTAAAAAAATATACCTACCGAAAACTGTCAATATCGGCTGTTTGAAAAATCAAATTCTGGGTGGTCAGAAGGTATACCCCACAGCCTCTTTTATGTGTATGTATGTGCTTGTGGCCTATATTAAAATATCTTAGCAATACATGTTGAAAGGTTGACGGCAACGTTTCAAAATATTCTCTAAATTGGTGGTTCTCAAAATGATAGACAGTCTTGTGCATAATTTAATTTTTTTCCAATATGACCTCGTCGTCGTAATCGGATTCTGAATTCATGGACCATTATATTCCCTATGTTGCAAATTGATAAGCAGCAGTAATAGTAATCAATATTATCTATTTTAAAAATGTTCTTCATAATAAATTTATACTTATGTAAAGAGAAAAAAACTTGTTTCGGCGCAAACAAATCAAAAAGTGAGGGTGAGGTTATTAAACCATCATCACCACCAACAAATTTCAAGTAGATCTGCGAGCTCTCTTGGGGAAATCGGAGTGAAAAGATTTCACTCAACTGCTTCGCAGAGGTGGAAAGAAACGAGCTAAGATTTACTCCGCGGTCGCAAGGAGATATAAAAGAACGTCAGGGGAAATGATCGAGGAAAAAGATCGTATTGCAGAACGCAGTAATGAATAAACTTTTTGATAGATACAGGGACGCGCCAAATATTTTCGGCGCCGTCGTGCGAAATAATGATAGGCGCTTTTAACCAATATCATAATATTGAGCTAAAATTACCACCATTTTCTCATAGTTGATCGTTGAAATTTTTTAAGGAAACTCTATACTTTTAACATTGAAAATGTTTATATTATCGCACGGGCACGTAAGTATGGGTACCGAATTCGAAATTCTTGTGTTGCATTTGTCCCTGACGTCACACCGAATTAAAATGATTGGGATCCGACCAAGTCGGGAGTAAACGTATGGTTTCGCTGGAGCAGTCAGGTTAGTTAGTAGTAAGGCAATGTCACCCTCAGCTCAAAATCTCATAAGAAATAACATTGCGCTGAAATCTGCATTTTTGGTGCCATTTTAGGGCGTGGCACTTTTCCTGGAAGCCGCCATCCTCTCTTAACCTAAGTGGAACCCAGCTACTATCGCCACCTAGTGAGTGACGTCATAACTGCTCGATGCCGGTAATATAGGGCCCTATTGACCTGTGTGGAACCCTCCACTGCTGTCACCTAACCCCCCACACATTATTCTAACCTAACTTTTGTCCCAACTTTATGACCCATGGTCACGTGTTATTACATTTATAGCGGAGGAGAGATGACGTAGCACGTTCTCAATAGTACCCAAACCCAAGTACCTAACCTGAACATCTATCTAAATAATCAATATTGAACAACATAATGAATAAATAATAACAGAAAAAAAGTTTGTGCAGTCAGCGGGAATTGAACCATAAACCTCTGGGGCCGAACCTCAAAGCCTTGCAAAATACGCTACGAGAGCATATAGATTAAAACTGCTAAACAATGTTTGACAACGTGAAACCACGAGGGCACATCTGATTAGATTGCTGGAACAAAAGGTCCCTTAGTGGGGTTATGGTGGTGTTTTATAATGTACAAAATTAGGGTAAACCAGGCTGGGAACTCCAATGTTAATTTCGGAGGGATTTTTATGACTCATATCTCCGGAACCAATGGGCGTAGGATATTGCGCATGCGTAGCTGAGGTCTATGAAATGGGTTCTTGCGCATGACCCGAAAATGACACCTGACACCTGTCAATTAAGAACTGTCACATGTCAGATGTCACCTGTCAAATGTCAAAATCGACAGCTGATGTATGTCACGTGTTTAGGGTGACGTCATGAGTCGTTTAAAAAAAGAACGGGGTAATTTATTAACAAACCCTAAGTGTGGCGATGATGACAAAATGGCGGTAAACCTAGCTTTTATAATGCATTCACCATTTTATCGACAAACCAGTACTAATGGCGTTGCCAAACCAATATTTCCCCTTATTCAACATAAAAATTGTCGAATCGGCAACACCGCCGTTCCAATACTGAAAATTTAAGAAAATACGCTTAGGCCATATTGTAATAGCCGTTCGCAACAGTAACTAGGTAAAACAAAGAACCTTAAGTGTGGTTATAGGGATATATTATTATCGATACCAATTTATTAACAAATCTTAAACCTTAAACTGAACCAGGGTTCCATCAATTTAGAACGAAATAAAAATTCGACACAAGACACTTATCGCCAATCTTGTATATAGGTACAATATATTATAAGTTCAAAATTTAGCGAAAAATATTTACAGTTAAAACTAAGGATTAGAAACATTTACCGTGCAAGAATAGGCATATCTACATACAATTAAAAAACTAGGACTAGAAACATTTATATTAGGAACATTACCGCACAAGAAGGCATATCTATATACAAACTTAAAAACAAACAAAAAAATGAATGGAAAAAGACATTGGCGGGTATGGGCATTTGAACAGAGTAATCATACCTTATTTCAGCTCCTATATCAAAAAAAGGATTCTTTATTTACAAAAGAGCATTCCTTCTCCCAAGGATCGTTGAAAAACGCTTCTAATCAGTCCATTCTATTCAATTAGGGAAATCAGGACACACTTCAGGCTATATTCCATGATAACAATCTAAATCCATGCCTTCACTCGATACTGCCGCTCACTCCTCGACCATACAATATACATTTTACAATTCTTTAAAGAAAAAAAATCCTTTTTTGGCACAATAATAATGACAGTGACAGTATTTTTCAGAAAAAAACCGGTGTATGATTCGTTGTCATAACATTTTATTAATAAATATATTTTCTGTTTTAAATTTATTACGATTACAACATTAGTAGAAATATCAGTTTGTTGACTTCGATGTAGTTAACCTTGATATTAAATGCAACTAAATAGTATTGCCGTTATTATTATAGGTCAGTCGTTGAAAACAATATTTAAATTTATTTACAATTGTACAAAAAACAAAGCAGCTCGCTTCTATAAATAATAATATGTATACAAGGTGAACCGAAAAGTTGGGTATGAATATAGATAAATTATTAATAAAGTTTATAGGTACATTGTTTCCTAATTATACCGGTTAACCCGACTAAGTTTAATTTTTCCTATAATGACGTATATTGCAAACAAGTAAGATCTGGGAACTTCATAAAAATAAATTAATATACATTAGATGACCTTTCTAAATTCTGAGAATTGTTGCGACATTGAAATACCTTATATTATACGGTTCACTGCACATTTTATTCCTCGAATAATATTTAAAAAATACCAAGAGTAGTTGGATAACTAAGTAATTGTATATAACATTCAACCTGGTACAATGCCAAGGTTACACCGGTAACCGTGAAAAGAGGCATACATCAAAGCTTTGTATCAAGAACAGAATAGCACACAAAACATCAAGAACCAGTAAAACTTACAAATATAATAAAATTTACAGGATTATCGTTCAGTCAGTACTCCCTTACGGTGTCGCTACCTGATGCATTGTAAAAAAAAAAGTCAACGTTTTAAAAAAAATTCAGGCTCTTTAGGATAAAAATAAAAATGTTTAATAATTATAGCAAAATTATCATGATTTATAGTGATTCATACTTTACACCAAGACTTACGAATGTCCAAGAATACGTAAAAAAGTAATTCAGATTAAATTATTTATTATCAAGGAACATATTGCAATGTGACAAAATGTAAGGTAAAAGTCTAAAAATATAGTACTTTGCAAAAATTATACAGTAAGCAATGAAAGTATCATTCAAAATTTTCAATAAATATTCAAGGATATCCAAGTATGTATATTATTTATTAACACAGTTGTATGTAATAATATCAAAAAAACTAAGGTTTACTAGAGCACACAGTATACAGCATGATAGAAATACTTTGCATATTTCATATTCTAATTTAATAAAAGAATAAAACATAATTATAGTTTAAAGCCAAGCCTATAAATATTATTCTCAAAAGAAAAGGTACCTTGCTCTGTACGAAAAGTAATTAGAAGTGCTAATATTCAATCAAGAAAATACTATGGTAAGTTATGGATACTGATATAGGTTCATAAAAATAAATAATAAAAAAAGACAACAGGCTGTTATTTTAAATTATATAAAGATGTAGAATATTTCCCCAAAGAGAAAGCTCTTGTAAATTTTTCACAAGAAGCAATAGACAATTTAATAAAATGTAGGCACCTGTATAAATTAGGAAAAAAATTGAACTAAAAATACGCACCAATAATAAAAGCATTTTAAAAATGTGCGTGTAATAAGATAAGATACCTATATATAGGAAACAAATATTGAACGTTTCGAACCCCATAACTAACCCTGTATATACATTTACAAACATCGAAAATTAAGCAAGTTAAATAAACTAAACATATACCTTGTGGGAATTAAAAGTACTGTAGAGAAACAGTAAAATCCAATTCAACACATGGAAAGTGGTCATTTTAAAATATATTCTGCACTTGGCATATAATTAAGTCGATTATGACATTTGTAAAAATACCCGATACTCCTAAACTTTTGCATAAAATAGATTATCTAATTTTAGGTAGCCTTGATATTAAAATGCATATAGTTTGAATACTGAAACAGTAGAAATTTTAGAGTAACGAGAAATATTATAAACATATTTAAATTATGTGTAGATCAGAGAGAAATGTATGTATCTACCAAAGACGAAATTGTTTTAATTTATTCTATAAAAGACAACGTGCATACGGGGGAAGCTAATAAAAAAGTCATTTTTATTTTATCACATTTTTCCAAAAACTATTTAGCTAAATTATTAAAATTTAATACACAATGATGTCTAATTATGTTGATACATTGTTAACAAAACTGGTGTTTTTCTAGTCACCCGTTTCTGATATAGGTACATTTTGATATTTGATTATTAGTAATTATATAAAACGATAGGTAAAGTCGATACAAGCACGGCTTTTAAAACGAAGAGGGTTAAACATTTAATATTTATCAAATGTAAGATACAAAAAAAAATCAAAGTTCTACTTACAACCTAGAATATAAAGCTAAAAAGCAAAATTTTTATCAGATAAACGCTACGTTAAGGTACCGTTCAAATGAAGGAAATGAAAAGTTCGTCAATTTTTGCAGAAATTTTATATCCACGACAACATGGTTCGGGGAAGCTTCTGAAAAAAACTTTGGAACAGGTCTGTTCCGGGGGAACAGGTCTGTTCCGGGGGAACAGGTCTGTTCCGGGGGAACAGGTCTGTTCCGGGGGAACAGGTCTGTTCCGGGGGAACAGGTCTGTTCCGGGGGAACAGGTCTGTTCCGGGGGAACAGGTCTGTTCCGGGGGAACAGGTCTGTTCCGGGGGAACAGGTCTGTTCCCCCGGAACAGACCTGTTCCAAAGTTTTTTTCAGAAGCTTCCCCGAACCATGTTGTCGTAGATATAAAATTTCTGCAAAAATTGACGAACTTTTCATTTCCTTCATTTGAACGGTACCTTAACGTAGCGTTTATCTGATAAAAATTTTGCTTTTTAGCTTTATATTCTAGGTTGTAAGTAGAACTTTGATTTTTTTTTGTATCTTACATTTGATAAATATTAAATGTTTAACCCTCTTCGTTTTAAAAGCCGTGCTTGTATCGACTTTACCTATCGTTTTATATAATTACTAATAATCAAATATCAAAATGTACCTATATCAGAAACGGGTGACTAGAAAAACACCAGTTTTGTTAACAATGTATCAACATAATTAGACATCATTGTGTATTAAATTTTAATAATTTAGCTAAATAGTTTTTGGAAAAATGTGATAAAATAAAAATGACTTTTTTATTAGCTTCCCCCGTATGCACGTTGTCTTTTATAGAATAAATTAAAACAATTTCGTCTTTGGTAGATACATACATTTCTCTCTGATCTACACATAATTTAAATATGTTTATAATATTTCTCGTTACTCTAAAATTTCTACTGTTTCAGTATTCAAACTATATGCATTTTAATATCAAGGCTACCTAAAATTAGATAATCTATTTTATGCAAAAGTTTAGGAGTATCGGGTATTTTTACAAATGTCATAATCGACTTAATTATATGCCAAGTGCAGAATATATTTTAAAATGACCACTTTCCATGTGTTGAATTGGATTTTACTGTTTCTCTACAGTACTTTTAATTCCCACAAGGTATATGTTTAGTTTATTTAACTTGCTTAATTTTCGATGTTTGTAAATGTATATACAGGGTTAGTTATGGGGTTCGAAACGTTCAATATTTGTTTCCTATATATAGGTATCTTATCTTATTACACGCACATTTTTAAAATGCTTTTATTATTGGTGCGTATTTTTAGTTCAATTTTTTTCCTAATTTATACAGGTGCCTACATTTTATTAAATTGTCTATTGCTTCTTGTGAAAAATTTACAAGAGCTTTCTCTTTGGGGAAATATTCTACATCTTTATATAATTTAAAATAACAGCCTGTTGTCTTTTTTTATTATTTATTTTTATGAACCTATATCAGTATCCATAACTTACCATAGTATTTTCTTGATTGAATATTAGCACTTCTAATTACTTTTCGTACAGAGCAAGGTACCTTTTCTTTTGAGAATAATATTTATAGGCTTGGCTTTAAACTATAATTATGTTTTATTCTTTTATTAAATTAGAATATGAAATATGCAAAGTATTTCTATCATGCTGTATACTGTGTGCTCTAGTAAACCTTAGTTTTTTTGATATTATTACATACAACTGTGTTAATAAATAATATACATACTTGGATATCCTTGAATATTTATTGAAAATTTTGAATGATACTTTCATTGCTTACTGTATAATTTTTGCAAAGTACTATATTTTTAGACTTTTACCTTACATTTTGTCACATTGCAATATGTTCCTTGATAATAAATAATTTAATCTGAATTACTTTTTTACGTATTCTTGGACATTCGTAAGTCTTGGTGTAAAGTATGAATCACTATAAATCATGATAATTTTGCTATAATTATTAAACATTTTTATTTTTATCCTAAAGAGCCTGAATTTTTTTTAAAACGTTGACTTTTTTTTTTACAATGCATCAGGTAGCGACACCGTAAGGGAGTACTGACTGAACGATAATCCTGTAAATTTTATTATATTTGTAAGTTTTACTGGTTCTTGATGTTTTGTGTGCTATTCTGTTCTTGATACAAAGCTTTGATGTATGCCTCTTTTCACGGTTACCGGTGTAACCTTGGCATTGTACCAGGTTGAATGTTATATACAATTACTTAGTTATCCAACTACTCTTGGTATTTTTTAAATATTATTCGAGGAATAAAATGTGCAGTGAACCGTATAATATAAGGTATTTCAATGTCGCAACAATTCTCAGAATTTAGAAAGGTCATCTAATGTATATTAATTTATTTTTATGAAGTTCCCAGATCTTACTTGTTTGCAATATACGTCATTATAGGAAAAATTAAACTTAGTCGGGTTAACCGGTATAATTAGGAAACAATGTACCTATAAACTTTATTAATAATTTATCTATATTCATACCCAACTTTTCGGTTCACCTTGTATACATATTATTATTTATAGAAGCGAGCTGCTTTGTTTTTTGTACAATTGTAAATAAATTTAAATATTGTTTTCAACGACTGACCTATAATAATAACGGCAATACTATTTAGTTGCATTTAATATCAAGGTTAACTACATCGAAGTCAACAAACTGATATTTCTACTAATGTTGTAATCGTAATAAATTTAAAACAGAAAATATATTTATTAATAAAATGTTATGACAACGAATCATACACCGGTTTTTTTCTGAAAAATACTGTCACTGTCATTATTATTGTGCCAAAAAAGGATTTTTTTTCTTTAAAGAATTGTAAAATGTATATTGTATGGTCGAGGAGTGAGCGGCAGTATCGAGTGAAGGCATGGATTTAGATTGTTATCATGGAATATAGCCTGAAGTGTGTCCTGATTTCCCTAATTGAATAGAATGGACTGATTAGAAGCGTTTTTCAACGATCCTTGGGAGAAGGAATGCTCTTTTGTAAATAAAGAATCCTTTTTTTGATATAGGAGCTGAAATAAGGTATGATTACTCTGTTCAAATGCCCATACCCGCCAATGTCTTTTTCCATTCATTTTTTTGTTTGTTTTTAAGTTTGTATATAGATATGCCTTCTTGTGCGGTAATGTTCCTAATATAAATGTTTCTAGTCCTAGTTTTTTAATTGTATGTAGATATGCCTATTCTTGCACGGTAAATGTTTCTAATCCTTAGTTTTAACTGTAAATATTTTTCGCTAAATTTTGAACTTATAATATATTGTACCTATATACAAGATTGGCGATAAGTGTCTTGTGTCGAATTTTTATTTCGTTCTAAATTGATGGAACCCTGGTTCAGTTTAAGGTTTAAGATTTGTTAATAAATTGGTATCGATAATAATATATCCCTATAACCACACTTAAGGTTCTTTGTTTTACCTAGTTACTGTTGCGAACGGCTATTACAATATGGCCTAAGCGTATTTTCTTAAATTTTCAGTATTGGAACGGCGGTGTTGCCGATTCGACAATTTTTATGTTGAATAAGGGGAAATATTGGTTTGGCAACGCCATTAGTACTGGTTTGTCGATAAAATGGTGAATGCATTATAAAAGCTAGGTTTACCGCCATTTTGTCATCATCGCCACACTTAGGGTTTGTTAATAAATTACCCCGTTCTTTTTTTAAACGACTCATGACGTCACCCTAAACACGTGACATACATCAGCTGTCGATTTTGACATTTGACAGGTGACATCTGACATGTGACAGTTCTTAATTGACAGGTGTCAGGTGTCATTTTCGGGTCATGCGCAAGAACCCATTTCATAGACCTCAGCTACGCATGCGCAATATCCTACGCCCATTGGTTCCGGAGATATGAGTCATAAAAATCCCTCCGAAATTAACATTGGAGTTCCCAGCCTGGTTTACCCTAATTTTGTACATTATAAAACACCACCATAACCCCACTAAGGGACCTTTTGTTCCAGCAATCTAATCAGATGTGCCCTCGTGGTTTCACGTTGTCAAACATTGTTTAGCAGTTTTAATCTATATGCTCTCGTAGCGTATTTTGCAAGGCTTTGAGGTTCGGCCCCAGAGGTTTATGGTTCAATTCCCGCTGACTGCACAAACTTTTTTTCTGTTATTATTTATTCATTATGTTGTTCAATATTGATTATTTAGATAGATGTTCAGGTTAGGTACTTGGGTTTGGGTACTATTGAGAACGTGCTACGTCATCTCTCCTCCGCTATAAATGTAATAACACGTGACCATGGGTCATAAAGTTGGGACAAAAGTTAGGTTAGAAGTCCTCTCTTAACCTAAGTGGAACCCAGCTACTATCGCCACCTAGTGTCTGACGTCATAACTACTCGCAGTAGATACAGGATCCGTATTAACCTAAGTGGCCCCCCCGGTATTACCAGGGGGCCCCATTATTTGAAGATTCTAACCTAACACTATTCCCCATGGAACCCAAGTACCCGCGGAGCCCCCCCAAATCCCCTTTAGTACGTGACTGTGAATGATTAATTGTAGAGGTGCCACCTAGCGGAGGAGAGATGACGTAGCACGTTCTCAATAGTACCCAAACCCAAGTACCTAACCTGAACATCTATTTAAATAATCAATATTGAACAACATAATGAATAAATAATAACAGAAAAAAAAGTTTTTGTCCTCGGCGGGAATTGAACCATAAACCTCTGGGGCCGAACCTCAAAGCCTTACAAAATACGCTACGAGAGCATATACCTTAAAATTGTTAAACAATGTTTGACAACGTGAAACCACGGGGGCACATCTGATTAGATTGCCGGAACAAAAGGTCCTTAAGTGGGGTTATGGAGGTGTTTTCTACATGTATAAAATTAGGGTAAACCATACACATATACTTAGTAAAACAAACTAATTGATATCTGAGTACTACCTGAAGTTAGGCAACCAGTGTTTCACATAAAAATAAATATTATAAGCGTAGGAAAATATTAACAATCTTGTGCATTCACCTATCTGCTATGCAACACAAACATCAGCTTTCAATATTATTTTACAATCATTTACCCCGAAAGGGCTGCAACGTCTCTTATAGATGGATAGTATAAACTAAAAATCAGTAATTAGTCGAAGCGTCAAGTCTTTTAGCCGATTATTAAAATCAAAGACATCAGATTTAACAAAAAAAAGTATTGTAATATAAACTGCTCCGTGTGGAATCAGATTAAACGTATTATGAACCCTGTCCAACAGACCCTGTTCACCCGGAACAGACCCGATGAACAGACCCTGTTCCCCCAGGAACAGACCCTGTTCCCCCAGGAACAGACCCTGTTCCCCCAGGAACAGACCCTGTTCCCCCAGGAACAGACCCTGTTCCCCCAGGAACAGACCCTGTTCCCCCAGGAACAGACCCTGTTGGCCTCTCTATCACAGAAAACAGCCCCGATAAAGAAACAAAACAGTTAAGTACATCAAACAAATTTATTACCAAAAATATATAGGTATTCACCAAACAATACATACAATACATGTCATTAATGAACATTGTTAGAGGCCGCGTGGCATGTAATTAGACAACTGGGGATCTAGTATGTCCTTTTGGCAAACAGTATTTTCAGGCGCCATCTATAATTACGTTCGCGCATACTCCCGCTATCTGGGTACTACCTAAACTTATGCAACCAGAAACCCCTATCAGCAAATATTGCCTTCACCAATTTATTAACAAACCTAAGTGTGGTGATGACGACAAAATGGCGGTAAACCTAGCTTTTATAATGCACTCACCATTTTATCGACAAACCAGTACTAATGGCGTTGCCAAACCAATATTTCCCCTTATTCAACATAAAAATTGTCGAAACGGCAACACAGCCGTTCCAATACTGAAAATTTAAGAAAATACGCTTAGGCCATATTATAATAGCCGTTCGTACAAAAACACGTATAAAAGATATGCGAAAATGATAAGAAACAAAAATAATATCCCAGACGTTATAGCTCCATAAGCCACACTAATATTGTATCAAGAATATTATTCGATATACAAGATAATAATAAACCAAAACAGCTATATTAGAATAATTTAAGATCAAGGACAAACTTATTACCAACCTCGTATAAAATAATATAAATACTTCTGATTATTATTAGGAACTTATTTGATGAAATTGTGGCCTTTCAAGAACACATTTAACATAATGTTATAAACAACTGCGTAAATTATAAGCCACACTGTATGTTTCATGAAGAAGAAAATTATACATTATTGTTGTTAAATATCAATAAGATCTCGTGCTAAAATTATTTAAACAAACGACCAACTATCACTACTAAACACACTGTATTTTCTGCAAACATTTGGTGATGTTAGAGAACCCAACATTTTGACTGGTGACTATGTTTTAAGTTGCAAATATTACCGAAAGACACAATCACAACCCATTACGTAGGGGCTCAGTATCTGTTTTGTGCGTTGTACAGGTCCCACTGCATGAGGAATTAAGACATAAATGTAATTTATATTTAAATTCCAAGTACTAAAGTCTCTAAATATTCTTTTTAAATTTTTGAAAAACCTCTCAGTAACATCTTAAATAGTGTAAAAATATAATTTATATGCTCCAGAACTAAATATATTATACCAACAAGAACAAACTTATTACCAACCCCGTATAAAATAATACTTATGATTACTATTAGGAACTTATCGACAGGGTGATTAGAATTTAGCCTAATAATACCAAAACGCAGCTATTAAACTTCCCGAGAGCCAGAAGTAAATTTCGCCAAGCCAGACTGCAAGCCAAAAATCTAAACCTCAGCTGGACCAGACAGCGATATTTGATATTAGAGGACATCACGAAACTCTTTTTACCATTACACAAGATATCCAAGACAGTGCGTTTTTGGTTTTCAAGAGACGTACTGACAAAAATAATCTACATCGTAACACTAAAATTTACCACATGATTACAAAAACATGCTTATTTACAAAATATGAATAGAAGATAAATACAAAATCATATACAAGGTATTAGTTGACATAATAACCATTATAACGACAATATAATTAACATCAATCAAAGATAGTTAAATAATATGGTATATTTTATATCAAGGAATGCTAAAAATTTTTTATATTTTATAGTCTGCATATGAGGGAAAATAAATGTTCACATAAAAAAGACAGTTATCACTAACCCCGTATATATACTACATTTGGACATAAAAAACCAGTGCAAAAAATAAAATGGCATATCGTCAAGTTCAAAAGACCCTATATAATAATATTTGGAGTACAGTGTACTACTTAAATATATAAAACAAAAAATATTTTCAGATTAAAAATTATAAAATAAGCCATTCATTTTCCTGCAATTATAAATTTGAAGACCGGTAAATCCTGAGAAGGTCAAAAGCAGCATACACGAGTCAAAGGTCAAAGCAGTACCATTTTACTAATTCATCAACAGTAATCTGATATACTTACTTACAAAGTCAATTTTTAGGATTACTGTTCTGTTAGTCGTCTCTTTTGGGAACCCTGTATGGAAATTAAAATAAATAATTAGGATCCGTCTATTTAATAAATAAACAAGTTCTCATTAATAAATAATTACGAACAAAATATTATACTAAACCTTTACCTATATAGGCACAATCTAGCTATGAGTTAAGTGTCCAAGTTTCCCCATTTTAAAAATGTATTAAAATATAAATAATTGCATTTTTATCCGCTTTATTACAGATATTAAACATGAAAATATTGTTTAAAGAAAAACCACATATTGAAAGGTCAAAAATTAACATGAATAAAGCATTATCTAAACAAGACTCGCAGGTAACTGACGATCTGTATGATGATGTTACATTTTTAATTATTATAAACAATTTTAAATTATTTCTTCTTCTTATACAGAGCCAGAGAAAAGCACTTGTCTATCTAAGAAATAAAATAAATTAAAAATATGTTGGAAACACTACATTAGGAATATACCATGAAAAATATATATCTATCTTAAAAAATAAACAGTGTACTACTTAAATATATAAAACAAAAAATATTTTCAGATTAAAAATTATAAAATAAGCCATTCATTTTCCTGCACTTATAAATTTGAAGACCGGTAAATCCTGAGAAGGTCAAAAGCACCCTACACGAGTCAAAGGTCAAAGCAGTACCATTTTACTAATTCATCAACAGTAATCTGATATACTTACTTACAAAGTCAATTTTTAGGATTACTGATTACTGTTCTGTTAGTCGTCTCTTTTGGGAACCCCGTATGGAAATTGAAATAAATAAAAAAATTGATTTTTTATTAATATCTAAATGATCCTTTTACCGATTTTGTTAAAATCTGGCAGGGTTATTCATTGTAATAAGAAGTTGGCACTAACTAAAAGAAAATTATAAGTTCCAGTGGCGTCTCGGGGGGCAGTGTCACGAATAATATTGACAAAAAAAAATGTATGCTACTGAGTTTTTTGAAAAATTTAAATTTTTTTCAGATTGGGCATCTACAAATACAACTTTTTTGTCTCTTAATATCTATTCGTATATAACTTCCTTTTCGAGGAAAAAATAAAAACGACTTCATTGCATGACGGATAATTGTTAAAATAAAATCAAGTTAACTTTGATCATTCTCGTGAAAAATATATAGAAATTTGAAACTTGATTATTTTGTCTAACTGACGGACGCTTTAAAGCAGGTTAAAGGGTGAACAGGTGAAACGGGTATCCATCTATCAGGTATTAATCTTACGGTAGACGAACATTTTCCGAATTTAAAACTGAAGAAAAAAGGTGTTTTTGAATTAAAAATCCAACAGTTTAGATCAAAATTTATATGAGAAATCGGATAAGCTCATTAAAAATACGGCATCTCATTTAAAAAAATATCAAAGTGACCCCTAGTACTTTTGTTTGATGTTCAATTGTTTCTTGCTGAAGATATTCGAATTCGCGGGAGAAAATGACTTAAGATGGCTATTTCAGTTTTTTATAAAAGTACAGGAAAAGTCAAAAAATCGCCTTGTCTAGTCTTGGTTGGATAACCCTGTACAATGTTAACCTGAACACCCCTGTTTAACAGGCCCCGTTTAACAGACCCTGTTGACCTCTCTGTTACAGAAAACAACCCCGATAAGGAAACAAAAACGTTTGAGCTACGTGGGAAATAAATAAAAGCTGGCTTGTTGAAAAATTTAAATATTTATTAAGGTAAAGCTTAGTCTAAAAATATAGTACTTTGCAAAAATTATACAGTAAGCGATGAAAGTATCATTCAAAATTTTCAATAAACATTCAAGGATATCCAAGTATGTATATTATTTATTAACACAGTTGTATGTAACAATATCCAAAAAACTAAGGTTTACTAGAACACATTGTATACAGCATGGTAGAAATACTTTACATATTTCATATTCTAATGTGATAAAAGAATAAAACATAATTATAGTTTAAAGTCAAGCCTATAAATATTATTCTCAAAAGAAAAGGTAGGTACCTTGCTCTGTACAAAAAGTAATTAGAAGTGCTAATATTCAATCAAGAAAATACTATGGTAAGTTATGGATACCGATATAGGTTCATAAAAATAAATAATAAAAAAAGACAACAGGCTGTTATTTTAAGTTATATAAAGATGTAGAATATTTCCTTAAAGAGAAAACTCTTGTCAATTTTTCACAAGAAACAATAAACAATTTAATAAAATGTAAGCACCTGTATAAATTGGGGAAAAAAATTAAACTAAAATATGTATCGATAATAAAAACATTTAAAAAATGTGCGTGTAATAAGATAAGTTACCTATCTATAGCGAACAAATATTGAACGTTTCGAACCCCAGAACTAACCCTGTATATACATTTACAAACATCGAAAATTAAGCAGGTTAAATAAACTAAAAATGTACCTTGTGGGAATTCACAGTACTGTAGAGAAACAGTAAAAATCCAATTCAACACATGGAAAGTGGTCATTTTAAAATAAATTCTGCACTTGGCATATAATTAATTCGATTATGACATTTGTAAAAATACCCGATACTCCTAAACTTTTGCATAAAATAGATGTAATTTTAGATAGCCTTGATATTAAAATGCATATAGTTTGAATACCGAAACAGCAGAAATTTTAGAGTAACGAGAAATATTATAAACATATTTAAATTATGCGTAGATCAGAGAGAAATGTATGTATCTACCAAAAACGAAATTGTATTAATTTATTCTATAAAAGACAACGTGCATACGGGGGAAGCTAATAAAAAAGTCATTTTTATTTTATTACATTTTTCCAAAAACTATTTAGCTAAATTATTAAAATTTAATACACAATGACGCCTAATTATGTTGATACATTGTTAACAAAACTGGTGTTTTTCTAGTCACCCGTTTCTGATATAGGTACATTTTGATATTTGATTATTAGTAATTATATAAAACGATAGGTAAAGTCGATACAAGCACGGCTTTTTAAAACGAAGAGGGTTAAACATTTAATATTTATCAAATGTAAGATACAAAAAAAAAATTAAAGTTCTACTTGCAACCTAGAATATAAAGCTAAAAAGCCAAATTTTTGTCAGATAAACGCTACGTTAAGGTACCGTCTACCGTAAGATTAATACCTGATAGATGGATACCCGTTTCACCTGTTCACCCTTTAACCTGCTTTAAAGCGTCCTATATATTTTTCACGAGAATGATCAAAGTTAACTTGATTTTATTTTAACAATTATCCGTCATGCAATGAAGTCGTTTTTATTTTTTCCTCGAAAAGGAAGTTATATACGAATAGATATTAAGAGACAAAAAAGTTGTATTTGTAGATGCCCAATCTGAAAAAAATTTAAATTTTTCAAAAAACTCAGTAGCATACATTTTTTTTTGTCAATATTATTCGTGACACTGCCCCCCGAGACGCCACTGGAACTTATAATTTTCTTTTAGTTAGTGCCAACTTCTTATTACAATGAATAACCCTGCCAGATTTTAACAAAATCGGTAAAAGGATCATTTAGATATTAATAAAAAATCAATTTTTTTATTTATTTCAATTTCCATACGGGGTTCCCAAAAGAGACGACTAACAGAACAGTAATCAGTAATCCTAAAAATTGACTTTGTAAGTAAGTATATCAGATTACTGTTGATGAATTAGTAAAATGGTACTGCTTTGACCTTTGACTCGTGTAGGGTGCTTTTGACCTTCTCAGGATTTACCGGTCTTCAAATTTATAAGTGCAGGAAAATGAATGGCTTATTTTATAATTTTTAATCTGAAAATATTTTTTGTTTTATATATTTAAGTAGTACACTGTTTATTTTTTAAGATAGATATATATTTTTCATGGTATATTCCTAATGTAGTGTTTCCAACATATTTTTAATTTATTTTATTTCTTAGATAGACAAGTGCTTTTCTCTGGCTCTGTATAAGAAGAAGAAATAATTTAAAATTGTTTATAATAATTAAAAATGTAACATCATCATACAGATCGTCAGTTACCTGCGAGTCTTGTTTAGATAATGCTTTATTCATGTTAATTTTTGACCTTTCAATATGTGGTTTTTCTTTAAACAATATTTTCATGTTTAATATCTGTAATAAAGCGGATAAAAATGCAATTATTTATATTTTAATACATTTTTAAAATGGGGAAACTTGGACACTTAACTCATAGCTAGATTGTGCCTATATAGGTAAAGGTTTAGTATAATATTTTGTTCGTAATTATTTATTAATGAGAACTTGTTTATTTATTAAATAGACGGATCCTAATTATTTATTTTAATTTCCATACAGGGTTCCCAAAAGAGACGACTAACAGAACAGTAATCCTAAAAATTGACTTTGTAAGTAAGTATATCAGATTACTGTTGATGAATTAGTAAAATGGTACTGCTTTGACCTTTGACTCGTGTATGCTGCTTTTGACCTTCTCAGGATTTACCGGTCTTCAAATTTATAATTGCAGGAAAATGAATGGCTTATTTTATAATTTTTAATCTGAAAATATTTTTTGTTTTATATATTTAAGTAGTACACTGTACTCCAAATATTATTATATAGGGTCTTTTGAACTTGACGATATGCCATTTTATTTTTTGCACTGGTTTTTTATGTCCAAATGTAGTATATATACGGGGTTAGTGATAACTGTCTTTTTTATGTGAACATTTATTTTCCCTCATATGCAGACTATAAAATATAAAAAATTTTTAGCATTCCTTGATATAAAATATACCATATTATTTAACTATCTTTGATTGATGTTAATTATATTGTCGTTATAATGGTTATTATGTCAACTAATACCTTGTATATGATTTTGTATTTATCTTCTATTCATATTTTGTAAATAAGCATGTTTTTGTAATCATGTGGTAAATTTTAGTGTTACGATGTAGATTATTTTTGTCAGTACGTCTCTTGAAAACCAAAAACGCACTGTCTTGGATATCTTGTGTAATGGTAAAAAGAGTTTCGTGATGTCCTCTAATATCAAATATCGCTGTCTGGTCCAGCTGAGGTTTAGATTTTTGGCTTGCAGTCTGGCTTGGCGAAATTTACTTCTGGCTCTCGGGAAGTTTAATAGCTGCGTTTTGGTATTATTAGGCTAAATTCTAATCACCCTGTCGATAAGTTCCTAATAGTAATCATAAGTATTATTTTATACGGGGTTGGTAATAAGTTTGTTCTTGTTGGTATAATATATTTAGTTCTGGAGCATATAAATTATATTTTTACACTATTTAAGATGTTACTGAGAGGTTTTTCAAAAATTTAAAAAGAATATTTAGAGACTTTAGTACTTGGAATTTAAATATAAATTACATTTATGTCTTAATTCCTCATGCAGTGGGACCTGTACAACGCACAAAACAGATACTGAGCCCCTACGTAATGGGTTGTGATTGTGTCTTTCGGTAATATTTGCAACTTAAAACATAGTCACCAGTCAAAATGTTGGGTTCTCTAACATCACCAAATGTTTGCAGAAAATACAGTGTGTTTAGTAGTGATAGTTGGTCGTTTGTTTAAATAATTTTAGCACGAGATCTTATTGATATTTAACAACAATAATGTATAATTTTCTTCTTCATGAAACATACAGTGTGGCTTATAATTTACGCAGTTGTTTATAACATTATGTTAAATGTGTTCTTGAAAGGCCACAATTTCATCAAATAAGTTCCTAATAATAATCAGAAGTATTTATATTATTTTATACGAGGTTGGTAATAAGTTTGTCCTTGATCTTAAATTATTCTAATATAGCTGTTTTGGTTTATTATTATCTTGTATATCGAATAATATTCTTGATACAATATTAGTGTGGCTTATGGAGCTATAACGTCTGGGATATTATTTTTGTTTCTTATCATTTTCGCATATCTTTTATACGTGTTTTTGTACGAACGGCTATTATAATATGGCCTAAGCGTATTTTCTTAAATTTTCAGTATTGGAACGGCTGTGTTGCCGTTTCGACAATTTTTATGTTGAATAAGGGGAAATATTGGTTTGGCAACGCCATTAGTACTGGTTTGTCGATAAAATGGTGAGTGCATTATAAAAGCTAGGTTTACCGCCATTTTGTCGTCATCACCACACTTAGGTTTGTTAATAAATTGGTGAAGGCAATATTTGCTGATAGGGGTTTCTGGTTGCATAAGTTTAGGTAGTACCCAGATAGCGGGAGTATGCGCGAACGTAATTATAGATGGCGCCTGAAAATACTGTTTGCCAAAAGGACATACTAGATCCCCAGTTGTCTAATTACATGCCACGCGGCCTCTAACAATGTTCATTAATGACATGTATTGTATGTATTGTTTGGTGAATACCTATATATTTTTGGTAATAAATTTGTTTGATGTACTTAACTGTTTTGTTTCTTTATCGGGGCTGTTTTCTGTGATAGAGAGGCCAACAGGGTCTGTTCCTGGGGGAACAGGGTCTGTTCCTGGGGGAACAGGGTCTGTTCCTGGGGGAACAGGGTCTGTTCCTGGGGGAACAGGGTCTGTTCATCGGGTCTGTTCCGGGTGAACAGGGTCTGTTGGACAGGGTTCATAATACGTTTAATCTGATTCCACACGGAGCAGTTTATATTACAATACTTTTTTTTGTTAAATCTGATGTCTTTGATTTTAATAATCGGCTAAAAGACTTGACGCTTCGACTAATTACTGATTTTTAGTTTATACTATCCATCTATAAGAGACGTTGCAGCCCTTTCGGGGTAAATGATTGTAAAATAATATTGAAAGCTGATGTTTGTGTTGCATAGCAGATAGGTGAATGCACAAGATTGTTAATATTTTCCTACGCTTATAATATTTATTTTTATGTGAAACACTGGTTGCCTAACTTCAGGTAGTACTCAGATATCAATTAGTTTGTTTTACTAAGTATATGTGTATGGTTTACCCTAATTTTATACATGTAGAAAACACCTCCATAACCCCACTTAAGGACCTTTTGTTCCGGCAATCTAATCAGATGTGCCCCCGTGGTTTCACGTTGTCAAACATTGTTTAACAATTTTAAGGTATATGCTCTCGTAGCGTATTTTGTAAGGCTTTGAGGTTCGGCCCCAGAGGTTTATGGTTCAATTCCCGCCGAGGACAAAAACTTTTTTTTCTGTTATTATTTATTCATTATGTTGTTCAATATTGATTATTTAAATAGATGTTCAGGTTAGGTACTTGGGTTTGGGTACTATTGAGAACGTGCTACGTCATCTCTCCTCCGCTAGGTGGCACCTCTACAATTAATCATTCACAGTCACGTACTAAAGGGGATTTGGGGGGGCTCCGCGGGTACTTGGGTTCCATGGGGAATAGTGTTAGGTTAGAATCTTCAAATAATGGGGCCCCCTGGTAATACCGGGGGGGCCACTTAGGTTAATACGGATCCTGTATCTACTGCGAGTAGTTATGACGTCAGACACTAGGTGGCGATAGTAGCTGGGTTCCACTTAGGTGAAGAGAGGATGGTGGCTTCCAGGAAAAGTGCCGCGCCCCTAAAATGGCACCAAAACTGCAGATTTCAGGGCAATGTTATTTCTTATGGGATTTTGAGTTGAGGGTGACATTGCCTTACTACTGGTGCGGCTCGGCTGGCGCTCGCGATCGAGCGTAGAGTGTAGCAATAGCAATCGGCCGTCGCTGCAGGGTGGTTTGGCTGGAGTAGCGCGCTTCAGATCATATTCGTATCTCGTAGAGCAAGCGCTTATGTGTATGATTTATAATGAACACCGATAACATTAGTTGCATGCTGTTGTTTTAGGAAGAAGATGAAGAGGAGATGTTAGCCCAAATTCCTCCATTTCGACAAGCGTCATATTAACACTTGAATTTATACTATACCTACCATATTTAAATCAGAGCTGCAGCATACCAAGTAAACAAATCAATTTGATTAAGACGTCAAAGTATCAAAACATTTTAAAATTGTATCATTAGTTGGTATATCCGGAAAAAATATCAAAATTAGAAAAAAGTCAGTGGCATACATTTTTTGTCAATAATATATGTTGAAGTGTTTCCCGGGACGCCACTGGACTTAATAAATTTAATCTAGTTAGGGCTAATTAAGCCTCTTATGATTATGAATGACGGTACCAAATTGCAATAAAATCGGGAAAAGGATATTTACAAAAATAATAAAAAAAAAGATTTTTTTAAAAATCTTACGCACCCTGTACATCAAAAACCGGGCAACTCCGGACACATGTTCAACATGAAACAACGTCACTCTTTGAGTATGAAAAAACCACAAAGCTTAGAGTACTGCAGAAAGAAATCTACGAACCCATTCATAATACACCAATATTTTGTTTTATTGGAAAAGGCTATATTGGAGTTGGGTCTTCAGGATCGTCCTGAATGTATTTACAATTTAGATGAGACTTCACTGTGTACAGATCCTTCTCGTCTTAAAATTGTTGGCGAGAAAGGCAAACCCTCCTCAAGAATTATTACTGGATCGGGCAGAGAATATATAACCGTTCTGGCAGGAGCAAGTGCTAGTGGTAGAAAATTGCCACCATTGATAATATTTAAAGGCAATAATGTATGGAGTTCCGGGATTTCAGAAAGAAATGAAGACCTCTTCAAAGGCACCGTATATGCAGCCAGCGCCAATGGATGGATGACCTCCGAAATATTTAGAAATTACTTTCTAAAGACTTTTATTCCTTTGGTTCGTGATCAGGCACCAATTATTGTTATAGATGATGGGCATGTCTCGCATGTGGATTGCTTATTAATTCAAGCCGCAAGAGAAGAGAATATTCATATACTTAAACTGCCAGCCCATACAAGTCATTTACTTCAACCTCTCGATTTGGGTGTGTTTAGATCCTTTAAGGCAATATGGGAGAGGGAAGTAATAACATGGCAAAGACGTCATCAGGGACAACGACTACCAAAAAGGGAATTTGCCACATTGCTAGTGAAAACCTGGGCTGAAGTAGATTCCGGAATCATAAAAACAGAATTCAGAAAGGGTGGTATTGTTCCATTTAATAGACATGTTATTCCTAAAGAGAAGTATGACATCGATGCCCTAAAAAGATGGGAGGACCACTTGAAAAATCAAGGATCTGTAACAGATTTACAACCGAGGTCAGGACGCATTGATATTGAAAGGAATGAACATGATGCTGTAGCACCGAATGTAACAGAAAAAAATTCGCTACTTTCGAACAGTCAATGTTAAAAACAGCAAAGCCTTCTACATCTGGCGCTTCACTTAAAAGGAAACTAGCATCTAATGCAGAATTACTTACAGCTCCTTCATCAGCAACTAATAGTGCCACCAATCTCAAAGTAATTGTCAGCTCTGATCAAAATGAAAAAAATATACTCAATAATCATCAGGATCCTATAACTGAAGCTGTATTACCAGCTACAACCGAAAATCGGCAAGAAAAAAAGAGAAGTTTTGATGATCTACTACTTGATTCGCTTCGACAGAGTCCTTCTTCTAATCCAAGGAAACGAAAGCGCTTAATTCAAGGTGGCCAAACCATTGCAGGTACTATCGCAAGTAGTTAGTAAAAACTCTCTACAAGTTCATCTACTATATCTAAACCAGCTATGAAAATTGACCGAAAGAGTAAACAAAGTCGGCCAAGTCCGTATCAATTTGAATCCAGCTCCAGTGAATCAGATAATGAAAGTGTACCTTTTATGGAATCGGATCAAAGTTTCACTTTAGAATCGCATTGCGAAGATCAGATTCCTGAAATAAACAAAGACAATATTTCCATTGGAGACTGGGTACTGGTTAAATACACATTACCAAAAGCAAACAAACATTTCATTGGCCAGGTAAACACTGTTGACAACGGCTTTGAAATCAAGTTTACTAGAAAATTAAAAGACAATTTTTTATGGCCACTCACCAATGATGTCAATGTAGTACAGCTAGACGATATAGTGACTCGTTTACCTGAACCGGTAGTAACACGCCGAGGAGGTTTTCATTTTAATGTGAAATTTGCGGGATACAATATTTAACAAGTTCCATAAAATTATTCGAATTTTTAAACTTTAAATTTCTTTTCTGTTTTAGTTTCTCCTTGGGAATAATTCCTACTGTTTTAGAGATTAAAGCCAAACATTGGGTTTTGAACGGATAAATACGTTTATAAAAATATTATTCTTGTTATTAGGACTTTTTTGAGTGTTATTTTGGATTACTTATTATTTTTCAGAATAAATAATCAAAAAAAAAAAATAATTATTCAAATCTCAAGATCTCAAAAATAATTCATGTGTGCCCTATGCAGTATGAAAAGTAAACAAATTAAACTATTACTTTCTTACAAAGACATTTTTATAAATATTGTATATTTAAAGTAGGAAGGAAATAAACTTGAACTATTAAAAAGGGCTTCGCACTTGTCCCAGTCTACCCTAATTTTAAACTTTGTAATGTAATGCTGAAAAATAAATAAAATGGTTTTGTACACTTTACCGTTCTTCCCTACACTTGCTGCCACTTTTTTTCATGCATTTTCTTTCATTACAACATTTTTGTAATTTTCGTTCTCGTAGTTGTATAAAAGGGACTACTTTTGCACCTCCTCTATCAAACACTCGTCAGCAATTGCCGAGAACGGTGGCATTCTGCTGAACGATCGCTGCTGGACTGGGCTCTCTAGCAGTCCGAACACAGCCGCTGCAATTGACGGCGAACGCCGTGTCGCTGAGCTGCGGCATTGAAACCGTGTACATACAAATCGCATTAAACCAGTACCGAGCTACCAATCGCGAACGCCAGCCGCGGCCGCTGACTGCTCCAGCGAAACCATACCTTAGAGGCGCGTTACAGTTTATAACCTTTATTTTACTATTTTTTATATTATGAATCAATAAAACTTATATCAACTACCTAAATATTACATTCAAATCTATGAGTTTTCGCAGATCTCAAATCTCACAGTAGGCACAAGCGTTGCACTCTGCTTCGGCATTTTCAATGTCTTCCCCGGTTGCATCTTTGTAAAGGACTGTAAATTTTTTGTACTAATATCTATATTTATTTGTGACAAACAGAAAGTACAAAAAAAATATTAATAGAATACGAAACAACAGTAACAAAACAAAAACAGTATCAAAGTTACAAAACATTAATTGGAAATATAAAAAAAAATATAGAAATAAAATAGCGATTGTTTTGAAACAGATAATACCTGATCATGATACATGATGAAGAGGTCTTACAAAAATTGGACTTTTCTAGCTTTACTTTTTACAAATTCATTAACAAGATTTTCCATTTCAAGTTGCTTTAAAAAGTCAGACTCTATAGAAATAATAGCAAGATTTTCTAACCGCTCTTGGCCCATTCTAGATCGTAAATAATTTTCAATCAACTTTAATTTAGAGAATGACTTCTCGGCTGTAGCTACAGAAACTGGAATGGTTAATAATATGCGCAATGCAATCGTAATGTTTGGAAATGAGTGGGTTAGGTTATTTATTGCAATCTAATTAAGTGTTTCTACTACAGACGTCGCGTTTTTGTCGCCATTTTGCAGAAATTGTAATTCGTGTAAAAGTTCTGTTCCGTCTATATCTTTCTCGTTTCGATCTTTGTCAGTTAAGGTTTCTTTCAGTTTTTTACAAAAATTAAATTGATCTTGGTCAGAATATTTGCCGGAATCCTCAACATTCCACAAAAAATTAAAAACATCAGAATGACACGATAATAGCTTAAATCTTTCATGCACTAGCATTCCGAAAAAAACAATTTATTTTTAATTTAAATTTCATTTCTTGATTTTCAATCGGCTGATCGTCACCTTCGTAAGAAAATTGTTTTTTTAATCTTTCATGACCTTAAAATTTCTGCGGATATAAATTGTGCATCAACTTCTAAGCAAGAAGCTAGTTCTTTGGCATCTACTAATAAGTCACTAGAGCCTTTGTCAGATCGATATTGTTTTACAAATTCATTGAGGTTATTTAAACTTTTGCAAGCCTGGGAAATATTAAATGTTTTTGATTGTAGAATCTTAGTAACAACATCCACTTTACTTAGAATGTTGTACCACAAGACTACCATACACACAAACTCATAATTTTTAAGTTTTTTACCTAAGGAGGTAGCTAGATGTTTTGTAGTATTGTCAAAATTATTTCCGGATAAAATTTTATAAAGAGCATCGTAAATTTCGCCCAACTGAAATCTTAGAGGGGTTATTGCATCAATTCTGCTAGACCATCTAGTATCTGACAAAGGCTTTAATGTCAGACTTGAAATGTTACTTTTTAAAACAGACCACCGATTGGTTGAGGCAGAAAAAAAATTATATAATTTAATTTCAAAAAATTTCCATTATTTCTTTCAAATAATTTGTTACTAGGACCACGAAAAGCCCAGTTTTGTTCTGCCAAAAATTGAATAGTATAAATTATTCTTTCAATGACACTGCGCCAATGTTTAGTTTTATTTTTTAATAAATTTTGCATTTCCGAATCAATGGTTCGATTAGTTTTTAATATTTCTAGTAAATCTGACCAGACACGTAAATTTTGAAAATGAGATTTACTTTATTCGTGGATTTTCAAATGTTCGCTTAAATGATGCCAATCATTGAAACCGTCTTGGTTACTTAATTTAGTGTTTTTAAAAGTCAATGGATTGTTGGGGTTGGAGTCAATTGAATATTTTACAGCAGAAGCAGAAAACTGCATTTTTTTCAATAGAATATAGCAACCAAGACCTGGATCGTTAGAAAGGGGCGCTTCTTCGGATAGTTTGTCTTACTTACTCGAACATGATGGTACCGACACTGACTGAAACGTATCAGGATCTAATTCTTTTGGATCTTCATCCTCATTAGCTTGCTTTTCTAATTCTGATGGCAAGTTTGATTTTGTTGTTTTTGTTGTTGTTAAGCAAGTTTTGGTAACGAGACAATTTTTTTTCTTCTCTGGCCATCTAAATAAAATAAATAAAAAGTATTAAGCACTAAGCCTTATTTAAGTACATATGCGAGATGTTACACGTGGCGACATCTCGCATATGTATTGATACATTATGTGTTGAAAACACTGTAAGGTCCCTTTCCTTTTCGTCAGACTCTATAGCCTTGCCGATGAGCCGTAATACGGCGAAACGCGTCCAAGGATTAGGTCTGACGGAAAGAAAAGGGACAAACATCTTTCTTTAAGCCTTATTTGTTTCATAAACAAATGTTATTAAAAAGAAAAAACAATTATTTGCATCCCCGGTAATTAATTTACTTAATCACTTACTTACCTTATTTGTAATTATTTTTCACAATTGCGGTAGATACGTAATAGCAAATAAGGCACTCTATACGTCTTATGCGCTTATCAAGACAAGAATGAAAAATTAACCTGCTACATCGATTACGAACACGCAACATTTGGCAAGTTTAAACCAGCGCGCCGACGCACGCGGACTTTCACGCCCCCACAGGAAGAGTAGAAAAATTTCACAACTGGTACTGGTCGGTGTTGGTGGATAATGTATTTTCACCACCGGTATTCATAGATAATTTTTTTTAGTTATGTTAATTTGTGTTGAGGGCAGGGGCGGTCATACGGGGGGGGGGGGGGAGCATGGGGGCCATGGCCGCCCCTTGGCGTCGATTTTCATTATAAAAGCCCTGCCTCCATAAATTGACCAATCGTGTCAAACCCTTAATTTTTAAAATTATTTAAACGCAAAAAATATTAATAAAAATAATTAAGTAAGTAAGTATAATAAAATATAGGTATCTATAATTTTCTTAAAATTTACTTAGCCGTTTTTTGCGTATTTTTCCTACTTGAAAACCAAGAATCATCAATAAAAAAAGGCGTGGCACCCAAAAATTTTTCGTCTGCGGCGCTAAGACTTTTCCTGGCTCCGCCTCTCTAAATTGGCATGAGCCGCCACTGCATGGCCCCCCTCTCAAAATGTTGATATGACCGCCCCTGGTTGAGGGCCTGGCGCCTTTAAGGCCTTGACGCCGTCGGGCGCCGCACGACCTTGTCCATATAGACGGCGCCCTGGATAGATAGACAACAACATCTCAATGTTGGGCGAGGCTGAGATGCGTTATGCTCGGTACAAATCTGATATTTTGCTACCCACATAACTCAACAATATTAATGTCTAACGTGTAGTAGAAAATTGATCTCGAACCAATCTTCAAAGGTACTAACCTCCAAACCACCTACTTTCGGTGAGGTTGTAACGGGTATGTTCTGGGTCGTTTTCAGTAGCTGGTACTGACTTTAGGTTAACATTTTGTTGACTGTGTCAAAATAATTTTGAAAATGGAAGCAAGAGATTCCCATATTTCTGCGATGGCGCTTGACGATGATAATCCCGAGAAACTAATTGAAGGAAGAAATATTATTCTTTACTATGGTAGAATTGAAATTTTTCAAGAACGTACAAGATATGTATCATTCTGCAGGCCTCTTACCGATGTGAGTACTGATTATTTTTTTAGCTAAATTACCCAATTTTACGGTAGGTACCTATTTACAAGATGTTCATTTTCTTTTAAATTTCAGGATCAAATTAATTATACTATTAGGAGAGACCCTCTTCGAAAACTTATAAAAGAAAGTTTTGAACCGGACCATTGGATAGGTGTACTAAACCCAAATGAAGATTTTAATTTACCAATTACTTATAGGCCCACCTTAGCCAGTTCAAAAGATGTAGAGATTTTTCAATACGTTGACAGCGATTTTGAAATTATTAAGATTACAGTTAAAGGACAGGCTGTAGGTAGGTACAATACGTTCGTGTGAACTTTGAACATCGACATTTGGATTAAGGAATTAACAACTGCTATTTTAAGATCCTCATTGTATTCCCTAACATTCCCAGGTTTTTTCCTGACCAAATGTGTAAATTAGACAGTGGCGGCTATTCAGGGGCGGCAGGGTCTGCAGTGCCGACCCAGTATCAAATAGACAACAGACAATATATCATATTATTTTTCTACGTCAATTTGCATTTTAATAAATCTCAAAATGCCAGCGAATAACCGCGCCACCTATTAAATCATGCACCCTTGTAACCCCGGACATCATACTCACAAACTACAGCCGCCATAAAATAAATTGTTTTACTTGTCAAGTAACCCAGGCTGGGGTCGGCATGCCTACCCTGCCTTTAGAAAATCAGCACAATTACACTAGGCAACAACGAAAAAAGGTCAGTAATAAAAATAGCTCAGTCTTATAAATCTTGACCTGCTCGTCACATATCCGATTGCCAAAATATTTCCCGAGGTCTGGTTTTCATGATACAGGGGTACCTTGTTTTTATAAAGGTAATAAACAATTATCATGTATTTACCTGTCTAGACATAGACACAGACAGGCTTATGTCTAGACAAATTGCAATTAGTTCTCCCCCTTCTACGGTAGTAAAATGTTTAAAAATGCATAAGTTACTTCCCTAGTTTAGTCTTATTTCAACTGTCGTATCGTTTAGTGTCTTATTAGTAAACTATATCAATATGCCACGCGAATGTGTTAATAGGCTCAGCAATTTTTGTTATATTTGTGGAGATGTTACTTTTCAAGGCCAAAAAAGAAATATAACTCCTTTAATTAAGAAAGCCTATCAGTTGTATTTTGGATGTAAAGTTGGTGAATAGGATACAAAAAAATGGGCTCCCTATACTTGCTGCAATACTTGTGCCAGCTGTCTCCAAGATTGGCTTAATGGAAGAGGTCAATCAATGCCATTTGCTGTACCTATGGTTTGGAGAGAACCAAAAAACCATACATCTGATTGCTATTTTTGTCTCACACCTCCAATTAGCAAATGTATTACGATGAAGAATAAGGATAATTTAAGGTACCCTAATATACCGTCTACTATTCGCCATGTGTCTTATAGTGATGTGTTGCCTGTTTCGGGTCCCCCTAAGAACTATAGTCTTGATTCGGAAGAAGAATTAAAAGTCCAGATGAAAAGCCCTCAACCTCTAAGGATCCAAATTTCCTTCCTAAACCTTGTGGTAGCAAGGAACCACACAGAATATCACAAACTGAGTTGAGTGACCTCATAAGAGACTTGGATTTGCCAAAACAAAAGGCAAAGTTGTTAGGATCTACGCTACAACAGTGGAACTTGCTTGAAGATAATGTAAAGATTTCTATTTATAGAAGTCGTCATGAATCCCTTATGTCATTTTTTGAAAATGGAAAATGATTTAGTAGCTTGCCATGATATTGATGGTCTAATGAAAGCTTCAGGTATATAACACATCCCTCATGAATGGCGACTTTTTATAGACTCTTCAAAACTAAGTCTCAAAGCGGTATTATTACATAACAGCAACATACTTCGCTCAGTTCCAATTGGTTATGCCGCTCATATGAAAGAAACATACACCAATATGAAGATATTGCTGGAAACATTGCAATATAAGAAATATGATTGGCAAATTTGTGCAGATTTGAAGGTAGTAGCTATTTTACTTGCTATGCAGTTGGGGTATACAAAATATTGTTGTTTTCTCTGCGAATGGGATAGCCGATCTAAAATGGATCACTATAAAAGAAAAGTGTGGCCACAAAGAGAATCTTTTGAACCGGGATATACCCTTAGTTCCTGCAAATGAAATTTTACTTCCGCCATTACATATTAAACTTGGCTTAATTAAAAACTTTGTTAAAGCTATGGATAGAGATGGTCCTGCATTCCGTTACCTAAAACAAGAATTTCCCAGATTCAATGAAGCCAAAATTAAGAAGGGAATTTTTGTGGGGCCCCAGATAAGACAACTTTTTAGGAATCCTGCATTTGACGCTGTGCTTGAGAGAAAAGAAAAAGAGTCATGGATGGCATTTAGAATGGTTGTAACCGATTTCTTAGGAAATAAAAGAGCAAACAATTATACAGAAATTGTAAACAAGCTCCTCAAAGCTTACGAAAATATGGGATGTAATATGCCCCTAAAAATACGTTATCTACGCTCACCCTTAGATTACTTCCCCGAAAACTGTGGAGACGTTAGTGACGAACATGGAGAACGATTCCATCAAGAAATCGCAAGAATAGCAAAAAGATACCAGGGAAAGTGGAATGTTTCAATGTTAGCAGATTACTGTTGAACACGTCTTCGAGAGCAACCAGAGGCTTTGCTTCAACTTCGCCTTTTGTAATTTTCTTTTTCTTAAATTACAATAAAGACATTATTATTATTACTATTATTATGATTTTCTGACAGGTCGCGAGACCTGTCATGCACTCCCTCAACGGGGAACATTCACTCATATATCAAAAGGATTGAGCTCTGTGGGGGCCCTTTCCGTGTTATTGGGCCCGTGGGGTTCTTCTTTGATTACCCATATACTTTTTGACTGTTCGGCTTGTTAAAAGTAGCACTGCTTTCTGCATATCCTTGTAGAGATCTTGAGGTAAGTCTAGTGTTCTAAGGTTTTCCAAAAGCTTGTTTGGGATTACTCCTGTTGTTGAAACAATAATCGGCATGGTTTCGATGCTGTCCATATTCCACTGTGTTCTTATTTGCTCCTGGAGGTCTCGATACTTCGCTATTTTCTCAGCATGCTTCACTAGAAGGTTGTTGTTATTTGGTATAGCTACATCTATCAGAGTCGTTTTCCTGGCCCTCTTGTCTACCACTACAAGGTCCGGTCTGTTGTGGGCCACCGTCTGATCAGTAAGAATAGTCCGGTCCCAGTACATCTTATAGTGGTTGCTTTCTAAGATTGTCTGTGGTGTATATTTATAATATGGGATCTTCTCATTTTGGACAAGCTGTAGTTTCACCGCTAACTCCTGGTGTAGGATCTTGGCCACTGCATCATGCCTCTCCTTGTATTCTGTTGCAGAAAACATCTGGCATCCTCCCGTGATGTGCTGGATCGTTTCTGCCGTTTGACATCCATATCTGCATTTATCTACCTGTACTGAGTCGTCTCTAATTATGTATTTCAGGTAGTTTCTAGTTGGTAGGTTATTATTATTATTATTATTATTATTATTATTATTATTATTATTATTAATATTATTACAATAAGAGACAGATTAAAAAACGGAAGAAAAGTGATTAGTTCATTAATTGGAATAATCGTTAATAAAAAATAAATGATACTAAAAAAGTGAGCTCCTGTTTTTTTTTTCGACCTTGGAAATTTTTTTAAAACATTTTGGGTCTATTTCATTCATATACAATCCAAAACTCTTATTTTTGCCAAAGACCTCTAAAAAAAGTTTAAATTTATTTCCTAGTGTTATTTGAGACTTAAAGATAGGCAACCCCACATACACCATGTATCGAAATTAAAAGCCAAGGTCGGTAACGTGAACCTGCCGCAAAATTTAAAGTAAAGTTATGGTTATGTCTAATACTCATTATCGACAAGAAAGAAAAGAATTAACTAAACACAATTTACCGGGAGCGACTGTCATGTTTGTCATAATAATTATTGGTAAGTAGGTACTTAATCCAAGATAAAATTCTGAAAAATCTGCAAAAGCATCTGCATTTTATGCCGAAATTACACCAATTTATCGCCATTTTGCAACATTTAAATTCGCTGAATAGAATTAATTTAACAGGTTTAAGAAACTACGAATCTTTTTCAAGGTAGTTAATTTATAGTTAGCGAGTAGTTGAAAGGAAAAATATATTTTAAAAAAATTATAATCTATTCTTATTTTATTGGTAGTTGTGTCACAAGAATAAATATAATACCCAGAAAGATATCCCGCAGAAAAAGCTTTTGTGACCGATGCCGACAGCGAGGGACCTGGGATTTTGATAAACAGCTCTTCACCATGGGCATACCTGTATTCTTTTGTTTGTTTTTGGTGAAAAAATTGTGAAAATGTGTTTAAACTATGAAGAAAAATTGATATTTTGTAAATAACAAAAAGAGAATAGTATAAAACCACACAGCGAAAACTACTCTCCTTCTGGTTATTATATTTATTCTTGTGGTTGTGGTTGTGGTATCTAAAGAAATAAAAATGTTATACCAAAGCAGGCGCGGATCCAGGGAGGGTCATGACCAGAAAAGATGTGATACTACATAAAAGCATTATCATGAATAAAGAATGTGGTTTACATATTTAACTAATTAATGCTATTTAATATTATTGCGAATAAATTATATAATTAATTATTTCAGAATTTTAATATATCTAACATCAAACAAGTAGCGTTTATTGAATGCTTGCAACATTTTATAAAAATATTCTTAAATATTTATAATTTTAAATACTTAAATAAGATTTGCTCCTAACAAGCACGTCTTTGGGGACTTTATAAATAAGTTTGTTGAAGAATAACATATTAACACGTTTATTATATTATAACTATTTGAAATAGACTTATTATTATTATTATTATTTTCTCAAACCTACCTTTTTGCACAGAAATAAAAAAAAAATGGACATGAAATTAAGTAATTTATCATATATTATCTATTTAATGCAAATATTAGAGTAGATAAAAACGAAATTTGGGCGTGGTATATTTACACGATTTAAAATAATTTAATAATAAAAATAATAGATGTAGAGGGTGTCCAGCTTTGCTTTATTTTTTGCACTAAAATTAAGTATTTTATCTACGAAGGAACTTTAACCGGAAATAGACACCTAGATATAATAGATACACTAATGGAAATATTAGAGGATGTTCCTTTGGCTGATTTAAATATTTATTTAAATTTATTACCAGCAAGATAGCGCTCTGTGGCACAATTATTGTCATATAGTGAGATAATATTTAGAAACCACATTTTCCGATAAATGGATTGGTGTCAATACCAATGGACCTGTCAGGTGGCCTTCAAGATCACATGATCTTTCTGTGTTGGATTTTTTTTATGGGGTATACCGGGTGTTGCATCGTCGAGCGGGACATAGGAAATCCCATGTAATTTTAAATGGGGTCAGTTATTGGCTTCCCTAATTATTTTAGAGAAAAATTCTATTTAGGTTTATTAAAGAGCACTAAAACCCACATTCAAAAGAATAATTTTAGATATTTTTGATGAGCCCGTTTACGGGTTATCGCTGATTTCTTTTTAACTATTTCTCCTTTTTATGGCCCCGTATTTGCGGGCACCAGTCAAGGTAAAAGATGACTGTCAAATAAAGTTGTCATTTTGAAATGTGTGCTTTATTGTTATAAAAACTCGTACATCGAAAATATTAGCCATGAATTACACTTCTGAAGAAAAAATATTGATGATTAAATGGTATTATCAAGGAAATAGTTATCAAAATGTGTCAGACATGTTTGCTGCTCTGTATCCGAATAGACCGATACCTGCAAAATCTACAGTCGAAAGGACTATCAAGAAATTTGAGACAAAAGGCACTGTAATAAATAACTGCAGATGTGAAGAAAGGCAGGAACAAAGAAGAGATGCAAGAAATGATAGGGACTTGCAAGTTTTATTGTGCGTGGAAGAAAATGATGGGAAGATCAGCACAAGGAAACTTGAGGATGACATAGGATTAGATCACACCACAGCGTTACGAGCTTTGAAACGACATAAATATTATTCATACAAATATAAAAAGCACCAAGAGCTAAGAGATAGGGACGAAATACGACGACAGTGGTTTTGTTTTGGTATGATGGAAAGAGCAAACATGGATAGGGAATTTTTAAAAAACATTTGTTTCACTGACGAATGCACATTTACCTTTAACAATGAACCCAATGTTCAAAATTATCGATATTGGAGCAAAGAAAACCAACACAGGTTTGTGGAAACAAGGACGCAATATCCACAAAAAGTTAATGTATGGGCTGGGATTTTCGGAGAAAATATTATCGGGCCATTATTTCTTACACGAAATTTAAATGCAGAATATTTTTTGGAACTACTTGAAGATCATATTTTACCTACTTTACATGATGCCGCCAGGGAAAATCAGGAAGTTTGGTACCAAATGGATGGCTGCCCGGCACATAGTACCCTGGCTGTCCGGGAATATTTAAACCGTGCTTTTAATGGAAATGTTATTGGCTTAAATCATACAGTAAATTGGCCAGCCAGGTCTCCTGATTTATCGCCAAATGATTTCTTTCTCTGGGGCCATTTAAAAAACCGGATATACAAAGATACAAATACCCAAATCTAGACGAGTTAAAAAATGCTATTTCTGCCGAATGCAATAGAATTTCAGTTTACCAACTAGCGAATGTAAGAAGAGAATTTTATGATCGCCTCGGTTATTGTCTAGCAGTCAATGGAGGAATATTTGAACATCTTCTTAAATCCTAAAGTTCTAACAATTTAATAGTACCTACGTATTAATTAGTAAAATATTGAAACATGTAAAATGTCATAATTAACCTTGTAATTGGATACTTTATTTTAGTTTTATTCAGATTAATTTGTACTCATAAATACACCTTTAATATTTTCGATGTACGAGTTTTTATAACAATAAAGCATAGGTAGGTACTATTAAATTGTTAGAACTTTAGGATTTAAGAAGATGTTCAAATATTCCTCAAAATGACAACTTTATTTGACAGTCATCTTTTACCTTGACTGGTGCCCGCAAATACGGGGCCATAAAAAGGAGAAATAGTTAAAAAGAAATCGGCGATAACCCGTAAACGGGCTCATCAAAAATATCTAAAGGTATTCTTTTGAATGTGGGTTTTAGTGCTCTTTAATAAACCTAAATAGAATTTTTCTCTAAAATAATTAGGGAAGCCCATAATTGACCCCATTTAAAATTACATGGGATTTCCTATGTCCCTCTCGACGATGCAACACCCGGTATAGAAAATCAGTTATATAAGAGACAATACCACAAATTAAGTGTTTAGAACACAACGGAGCCCAATTGGAGCAGTTTTTGTAATTTAATAAAATAATATATTTATCTTATTGTTGGTTTAAAGTTATGTAACAATATAAAGTTGTATAACAAAAATATTGTTGTTAATTTTGTTTTTTATTTGCGAGCATAGCCTTCTATACGAAAAATGATTAATTTTACAAAAAAATGTTAAAATTAGCCCTTTTTAAAAGAAACAAATATGGACTATTATATATTTTTGGAAAGCTCCTAAAAATCAGACAAAGAAATAATATATAGGGTGTCTCATTTAAAAAAACACAAGTTTGGGTTATAACTGAAAACAAAGCTTTTGAGAAAGAAAACTGAATCCGCCAATGAATTTTACATAGAGAACTCTATAGTAATCCATTTCTACCTTATTGATAAGTTATCAAATAATCGAGATATAGGAGAGCGTCAAAAATGAAAATGTTCAATATCGCCCTGTATGTCATAAACTGAGAGGGCTATGAAAATTTCGTTTGTGGCAATGAAAGTTTCATAAAATAATAGAACAGTAAGCCGCAACCCCCATACTTCAATATTTTATAATGAGGTAGCTGGTATATAAAAACACACAACACCTTGTGCTTTAAACCCTAGTAACTCGGGAAAATTTGGTGACCGCCAATAGTAGAGATATATAAGAAAAAAATTGTATACTCTTTTATACTTTGACCACCGCTAAAGGAGGCAACTGCAAGCTGCGTCAGCCGCCATCGTAAACTGAAGGGATGAATTAAATTTTTTCGAATAACTCGCTCCCTTCAAATTGTATTGAAAATCGTTCAAGACAAATATTGCAGGAGATAAAATGTTTTGAAACTCGTTCTTCTTAAGTTTTTCGTTATTGTTAGGGAAAAGACGCCTATGATGGCATAGTGTCTATGATGCCATGCAGAATATTTTTCCGAACGTATCCATTTTACCGCGACCAATGACACTTACTAATATGAACAACCTCTTTTACGTTTTCTCATATAAACATAGTTCGTTTTATGGTTGTGTTAATTGCTGATGCTAATTAGCACGTGTTTGTTATATTGCCAAATAAAACTATTTTTAGGTAAGTAGGTATAGAAGTAGGTACTAGCAGCTAGTTTTAAAATTCAACATTTAATTTGTTATGTGATAGAGAAGCATATGCTATTTGCATGCAGATATTTGTTGAATACAGGGTGTTACTTATTGATAGGCCGTAATTCCAACAAAGCATTCCTGAACCAAATTCAAGTAGAAAGGTTCATATACATACACTATAGGACAAAAGTAGAGCAACACTTTCGAAAAATGAAAGAAATCTCGATTTTATAATATTAAATGCATGATATCGTATAAATACATCGTGCCTTAAATATCAAAGTAGGATTCTGTTATCGGCGACAACAGCTTTTTCCAACAATCAGAACAAATGAACTGATATTGACGTAAACTTTCAAATACAGTATTGTAATTAATTAATATTTCTGTACTGTATTAATCATGCCAAGAGGTATTCCAATTTCGAAAGAATTAAAGCAGAGAGTAGTGAATGCACACTTGGAAGGTACAATACAAGCCACAATTTCAAGACGGCTTGTTTTACCAAGATACAGCGTATCCAAAATAATTTCAAGTTACATTCAAAGGGGACATTTAAAGAATCTACCGAAATCGGGAAGGCCGAAAAAAACAACAATTTGGAAAGACAGACGCATTAAAAGGATTTCTCAAAACGATCCTTGGATGTCTGCACCTAGATTTTTGCTGAAATTCCCGAAATTATGGTTAGTCCACGGACAGTTCAAAGAAGGTTGATAGACGCAAAGTTATTTAGTACACGCTCGGCTAAAAAGCCCCTTATATCGGAAAGAAATAGAGTAGCTAGGCTTGAATTTGCACGTCGACATTTAAATTGGACAGTAGACGAGTGGAAAAAAGTTTTGTTTAGCGATGAAACGCGTTATAAAAATTTCAATTCTGATGGAATGAAGAGTATAAGACGGCCAATCAACACAAGGTTTAATCCCAAATACGTTACACCCACAGTTAATCATGGCAAAGGCAGTGTTTTTCTATGGGGTTGTTTCTCATGAAATGGGGTGGGTCCTTTAAACTTCATTAATGACACCATGGATCGATTTGTTTATAGAGATATAATGCAAAATGTAATGTTGCCTTATGCAGAGTGGGAAATGCCGTTGCGTTTTATTTTCCAACAGGATAATGATCCAAAACACTCTTCACGAATTGTTCAAGAGTGGTTTCAAGAAAATAACGTTCGGGTTTTCCAGTGGCCGGCACAATCCCCAGACCTTAACCCCATTGAAAATCTATGGGAAGAAGTTGAACGTGGAATTCGTACACAATTATTTCCAAATAAACAATCATTGGTAAATAAAATCAATGAAGTTTGGACAAACCTTCCCGAAAATACTGTTTAAAAATTGATTGCCTCAATGCCGCGATGTTGTCGGCAAGCAATAAAAAATAATGGATATTCTATTAACTATTAACATAATACTTCTAGCTATTGTAATTATTAAATGTGCTTAATGGTTTTTTATCGTAATATGTAAAATAAAATAATGTTGACACAATTTGTTGCTTTACTTTTGTCGCACTTCATTTTGTCGATTTTTATAATTATAAATATTTAAAAATCTTTAAAAAATCCTTTACTTGTCAGATGGAGTAGATAAATATAACATACTAATTAGGAAAATATTTCCTAGCCATCTGATTTAAAACCTTATACTATAAGGCCGTATTTGGCTAACACAGTTAGCGCTACAATACTAAATTGATTGCTTAAAACTACCAAGAAAGAAAGACCTTTCTGTTGGTAGGATGCTGCTACCTATGGACCGGTTTCGAACTTATTGGTTCTCGTCAGCATAGGGTAAGCACAGACATACCTAACAACAGAAAGGCCTCAAGTCTTTATAACCAGTTTTATCGTCCTGCTCAGGCAGTGAACGATAACTGGCGCCATCTCTTAGAAGTTTTAAGCAATCAGAAGAGAGGACTATACCATTAGGTACATTAAAAACTAAAAATCTTTAAAAAATCCTTTACTTGTCAGATGGAGTAGATAAATATAACATACTAATTAGGAAAATATTTCCTAGCCATCTGATTTAAAACCTTATACTATAAGGCCGTATTTGGCTAACACAGTTAGCGCTACAATACTAAATTGATTGCTTAAAACTACCAAGAAAGAAAGACCTTTCTGTTGGTAGGATGCTGCTACCTATGGACCGGTTTCGAACTTATTGGTTCTCGTCAGCATAGGGTAAGCACAGACATACCTAACAACAGAAAGGCCTCAAGTCTTTATAACCAGTTTTATCGTCCTGCTCAGGCAGTGAACGATAACTGGCGCCATCTCTTAGAAGTTTTAAGCAATCAGAAGAGAGGACTATACCATTAGGTACATTAAAAACTAAAAATCTTTAAAAAATCCTTTACTTGTCAGATGGAGTAGATAAATATAACATACTAATTAGGAAAATATTTCCTAGCCATCTGATTTAAAACCTTATACTATAAGGCCGTATTTGGCTAACACAGTTAGCGCTACAATACTAAATTGATTGCTTAAAACTACCAAGAAAGAAAGACCTTTCTGTTGGTAGGATGCTGCTACCTATGGACCGGTTTCGAACTTATTGGTTCTCGTCAGCATAGGGTAAGCACAGACATACCTAACAACAGAAAGCTAGGAAATATTTTCCTAATTAGTATGTTATATTTATCTACTCCATCTGACAAGTAAAGGATTTTTTAAAGATTTTTAGTTTTTAATGTACCTAATGGTATAGTCCTCTCTTCTGATTGCTTAAAACTTCTAAGAGATGGCGCCAGTTATCGTTCACTGCCTGAGCAGGACGATAAAACTGGTTATAAAGACTTGAGGCCTTTCTGTTGTTAGGTATGTCTGTGCTTACCCTATGCTGACGAGAACCAATAAGTTCGAAACCGGTCCATAGGTAGCAGCATCCTACCAACAGAAAGGTCTTTCTTTCTTGGTAGTTTTAAGCAATCAATTTAGTATTGTAGCGCTAACTGTGTTAGCCAAATACGGCCTTATAGTATAAGGTTTTAAATCAGATGGCTAGGAAATATTTTCCTAATTAGTATGTTATATTTATAAATATTTCTCTGCCTTCATTTTGTTTAAAGTGTACCAAAATATTGTGAAATATTACTAATATTGCGGGGATAATATTTCATTAAAATTAGCTGAGGATGACAATCATATAATTAATTTTTTAAACTTAAAGAAATAAAAGCACTTTGTTGCTCTACTTTTGTCCAATAGTGTTTGTGTCCTAAAAAGTCTGGTTTTTCAAGACACAGGGTGTCAAAGTTTGAAAGAAAAATCGGTTTTCTATTAATATCTCAAAGATCCTTTTACCGACTTTGGTGACATTTGACCGTGTTGTTCGTTGTGATAAGACGCTAAGTTAGCACTAACTAGATGATAATAATTGGACGGTGTTATGAAACAATGGGCTAAGCAACAGTTTTGTTTTTCCGAGATAATTAGCTTTAAAGATTAAACAAATGAAACAAAATCAATTGTTGAGAAATACTTTTTATTTTTATTTTTACCTTTAAAAATAAACAGAAAAACTAAATATATAAGTACCAAAAAAAAAAAGAAAAATAATTTTTTGACAGAAAAAAACAATGTCAAAGAGGGGTAGATGGTTTATGCAAAACTTAATATAAATAGTTGTTGGTTTTGCAATAAACAACAAAGATCATAGCATTAAACTAAAAAATAGGACTGCGCCTTGTCTACAACAAACAACATTTACATATTATATTTTTTGACTAGGACTTCTGTAAATTACTTATTTCAAAATCTATATCGCCACCAATCCCTTCAATATCTTCTTTAAAATGTTGCCCTTCTATAGTTAATATATTTTACGTAAGTTTAAGTCGGGATTAAGAAATTTTGTGTCTGTCTGAGAACGACAATAATGCGAAACATACATGGTAAATGACGAAATATGCTTTTTCTAATTTTGACATATAAAGTGACACTTTTTAAAACTGATTGACATTATGAAATGTCTTACTTTTTGTAACTAGTTGCATAAAGTAAAATTTTATGCAATTGGTGACGAAAAATGTATTTCAAAATTAGTGACAAAAAGAATTATTCTATTTATTAAACTGTTATAATACAAGTTAAAAACATAAATTATAAATTAATTAATTATTATAAATATTGATAACACAATTATTGCAATTATTCAAATTAATTCCCGACGACATATTTTTTTCATTGCTCGAACTTGCTGTTATTTGGGAAGCGACGCACATTGCATTAGATGTTTCACCAAATATTTCTTGCGCTATAAGTTTTTTATTATTCATGGAATTTTCAACATATCCCTCCGCAACAGAGCTAGATTTCCAACCTCCGTGCCTCTTTAATTTTAAAAGATCAGCGCCACTGTCTGCTAGGAAAGTGGCAGAGCTTCTTCTGAAGCAGTGGCCAGTATATAGAACAGGATTTGAAAGACCAAGAAATTGTACAATAACTTTTGGCAGACTGCTAAATGTGTTAATTCCCACAGGATTTCTGGTACATTTTCCATTCGCATATTTTACAAAAAATCTGTTGTGTTTAAGAATCTGGGGACGCAACTTAATATATTTTCTTAATATTTCAACAAGATTCGTATTTTCAATGTCTCCAGTGGTAATTGCACACTGCCGTATAACTTTTGTTTTTGAAGGTGGGATATCAACACGAAAATGGCTTCCTTCGTCTATAACATTTTCAACTGGAAGAAATGTTAAATCTGCTTTTCTGCATGCTCCTGCCATTCCAATTATCATTGCAACCTTAGCCATTAAGTATTCTTTGTCATCAGCTTCCAATAAAAATTTGGCAAAATCTTTTTTAATAAAAACTTTTGACTTTTTAGCACTGTACCCGTCCGCTTGCCTTTTAATATATGCTACCAAATTTGTATATTTTTTAATATCAATATTCCTTTTCAGATTTAGTTCAGACCTTAACATTGAGTAAAGTGTGGAAACTTTTAGATCTTTCTTACCCTCAAAATATGCAAGTAAAACTTTCTCATTAACATGTTTAATTTTCTTCTCATCACACCACGTAACAAATTTTTCGTATGCCAAATCATAAACTGCCTTTGACTTTTTGGGAATTACTGATAATAGAGCATTACCTGCTGCCTCTTCAATATCGCTTGGTAGCTCTTCAGAACTTGAATGACTCATTTTTTAAAAATAAAACTAAAAATATATCAATCTCGATAAAAACCTTCCGTCTAGACTTTTTTACAAAATGTCAAACTGACAACTAACATGAAGTAACAGCAACAATAGCTATTTATGCCATCAGTTATATGTCAAAATTAGAAAAACTAAATTTATGTTTTCCAAATTTTTATCAATTATATTAAATTTTATTTTTTTATTACTTTCTTCAAAATTAGAAAAAATCTTGTATGCAATACGTTACGAAATTAAATTTTGTAACTGATGGCATAAATAGCTATTATAACATTTTCTATTCGTTCTTGATTAATGGCATTTCGTCCTCCGCTGTTACTACCCTTTTTGTCCTGTATCAAGTTAGTTTTAATTTTTTTTAGAGCCACCTGAACTCGATTGCTGTTTATTTGCAAAGTATTTAAAAAACCTTCTTTACAAACGCGATGATCTTCTATATTGTAAATTTTAGACTTGGATCTTCTCGACACCAAACTCTTTGTGTAAGTTCTCTTCTTCTCGATTTCCTTAACGCATTTGCTTATAAGAACACATCATCCTTCGAAACTACCAACTTCCCAAAATTGATCAAATACTCTTTCTCTTATTTCTAAGGCAACGAACGATATTCGTGCATTTCTTCGAACAGTTACAGGAATATGCAGCATTAAACTTTTTTGGTTCTACATCTCTATCTCCTACGGAAATATATTTTTTGTTGGTGTTAGTATATTTTTTTCTATCTACTCTCGATTGATTTAAAATCTTCCTTTTTCGTCCACGCTTTTTTCGCCCTTTTATTTCTTCGACTCCCATATTTGTTTCTGTAGGTTCTAGATCATTCATGTCTTCTGAGTCCGGAATAAATTTACTTCCCGAAGATTGGAATGGTTCTTCATATTCCGATTCATGGTCTAAATAGCGATCTGAATTTTTAATGGTTAGTTCTGGAGTATCAAACTTTTGCCTTTGGACAAGAACATTGTCACAGGAATACCGTATTTGTGAAACAGAGAATGGAGTAATTTTCTCGTCAGGATTATTTAAACACTCGGCACTCTCAACATTTTGAATAACTTGTTCCAAATTTAAATTGTCATTTTCAAGAGACTGGTTCTTATTACTTGAACATGGAAATATCTTTTCGATGGGTTGGTTTTCGGTTGAAGATATATCTGTGGAAGTTGTGGCAATCTGGCAATTTTGCAGGCGATCATTTTTCACCTTGTTTTGTGGGAACACTAAGCTGACTAATTTTTTCCTCTGGTAATGTTTATCCTGCAGAAAAAACATTATTTTATTGACTAGATTTTTTTTTCAAAAATCATAAATGAGGTGATCGCTATTTTACAAAAATGGTCTAAGCCACATAACACGTGATAATAATAGGCTTGCAGCAGTCCTACTAATTCTATTTACGTCTTAAAATTTATAAATCTCTTGTTTTTTAAAAAAAAAACCGTACATTGTGTTATGTTCATGTATTTTAAATTTATTTTAATAATGTGTAACAAGTTTTTTAAACAACATTTAGGTTATGTTTCACTATTTACTTTTTTCGTTTTGTTAATGAGTAGTTTTTTATCTATTTGGTTTTATTAGCTTACATTTACTGCGTGGAGCACAAAACACACCAACAAAGTTCTTACTGTTTATAAATAAATAATTAATACCAACAAGTTAAACAAGCTAGTATACGCACTGAGAAATTTTCTACAATGGTCTATCCCACAGATACAGGGGATTTGTGGAATGGACCATTGTTGCAAATTTTAGTAACATTTAGAAATTGTAACTTAGGAAAATCTCTTACAGATGGCGTTAAAGGCAAAATAATGGTTAGATCATTTTTGCTTATCGTTGATTAAATATAAAAGGTTTTTCGATGATAAAACGTTATTTGAAAGAAGTGTGGGTTAGACGGTTGTTGCATAACACCGTCCAATTATGAGTTCCAGTGGCGTCCCGGGGGGTAGTCTCACCAATAATATTGCCAAAAAAAATATACGCCAATGACTTGCTTAAAATTTTTATATTGTGTTCGGGTTAAGCAGCTAAAAATACAACTTTTTTGTCTCTTGATATTTTTTCGTATCTTACTTCGTTTTCGAGAAAAGAATTCAGAAGAGGAGATTTCTTTGAAGAAACGGGCCACAAGGTGATTTGGAAACAATTACGGCGGAAACGTGAAATAGGCGATTGTGAACATTCTAGTGGTGATTTGGTGATTGCCGGACAGACTGTTTGCGGAAAATCGGGAAAATTTAATACATTTTAGTGACTTTTTACGTGACTGTACTTTGAAGCTTGCCTACTTTGTGCAGGAAATTTAAACTTGGACTTTTGACTATATTGCTTCGATAACGTCAGGGTGACACGTGTGGTTTCGACAGTAGTTGTCAAAAATATAAAATGCCACGTTTTGGTCAAGCAGAAGATCCTGAGCACCGCGGAAATCATAACGGAGAGCAAATGAGTATGGAGTCCATGATGGAAACAATTGTCAAAATGATGAATGTAATGGAAGTCAACAGAACGACAACTGAAAATAGGTTTTTAGATGTGTTGGAGAAACAGAACAACCAAACCAACTATCAGGTAGTACCAGACTTTACTCAAACCATAGATGATTTTAATGGTGAAATGCTAGGCAAACCTGCAATGGATTGGCTGAGGAATCTAGAAGCGACAGCTTTGTTGCACAGATGGCCTCAAGAATTTAAGTTAGAAACTGCAAAAAAGCATTTAAAGGGTACGGCTAAGAAATGGTTTGTTGCTAACTCAACTTACATTAAAAGCTTTGATGATTTTCTTGATGAGTTCAAGAGAACATATGATATCAAACAAAAGAAAGATGTACTGTGGCAAAATATGAAAAAGAGGTTTCAAGGTAAAAATGAAACAGTTATTTCATATTTTCATGATAAATTATCGCTTTGCAATGCTTTAAGTTTTGACTTTGAGGAAACAAAGACTCAAATTTTAATTGGATTACTGGATAAAAAGATAATTCCTGCTCTACTGGCAGCCAGACATGATAACTCTAACAGTTTATTACATGATATTCTAAATTTTAGCGAAGTTACTACTCAAGCTTTAGGATTTGGGGCTGGCAGGGAATCTAGTTACACAGAAAGAAAACCGAGCTATTACCGAAGTCAAGACCACCACAAGAACGATGAAAAGAAAGTACCGAAAGTTGAAATAGGCAAAAAAAACAGGGAATTTGGAGGTGTGAGGCGAAGAATACCCACATGTTATAAATGTAAGGCAGAAGGACACTTTAAGAGGGAATGTCCACAGAATTCAAATAGACAAATGGTAATACAGGATGACGAAAAAGATAAGGTAGATTCCATAGCAAAGTTTTTGAAAAAGATAAGTATATATGGGTGGTTTTTAGTAACTTTTAAGATACCATGTCCCCGGGGTCTTAAAACTAAATCCTTTTTATTAGCCATAATTTTTTTTTACATTTGACTAGACAGGCATTTTTTTATCGATTTATTAATAATAAAAGTGCAATATTTTATGAATTTATATTTTAATTTGGGGTTTGAAACTCCTGTTTCACATGACCGTCGTATGTCCCTGGAGCAAAATCCAATATTTGCGAACTTCTAAAAATATATTTTAACTTTTAAGTCGCCAAAGTAAATGATATTTAACAAATGTTGGGTTTTTTGTGTTATAAAATTGTCTTGAATAGCCATTATTGTTACTGTTTGGACTAAAAATAAATTATTGAACGCTGTCCCGACGTTTTCTTCACATGACCGTAGAAGGACTTTTTAGGTTGTCTCTTCGCCGCTATATGGCACTGCATGTGTGAATTAAAATATTTTATTATTGCAAATGGCGACAGTTACTTGTGCAGTTCGGTTCGCGATATTATTTACAGTTCTTTTCGTGTATTTTGATATAAAAAAGTTGAGTTGAAGTTTTTCGTATTTTTTCTATTAACATGACCGTCTATAGTGATAAAAAACAACATAGCATAGTAATAAAGTTGCTCGCTTTGTTTTTTTGGTGTCTGTTATTTACCGGTGGAAATTCTAACCCAAAATTCACAACATGGAGATAGGTTTAATTTTAAGTAAATAAAAATGAGTGAAATCACATGACCGTCGATCTCATGACCGTCGTAGGGTTATTAAATTTGAAATGCGACGGTCATGTTAAACGTGCGACGGCCATGTGATTTTTGTAAATTAGTGTATTTAATATCATTGTATTAAGATTTTATAGGGCTTTATATAACTTACTGACAATATTTTTACCAAAATTAATGAATTTCGAAAAGATCAGCCAAATATATGTTTCTTTTTTAACAGAATTATGGACTCTACAGTTTCCTCGGCAAATTTTAAAAAATACGAAGCATTGCGGATAAAGCTAAAAGAAATGAAGGAAAGAGCTTTAAAAAAGCGAGCCGAATTAAAAATTGCTAAGAAAAACAAAACAAAAATTCAGAGAGAACCGAAGCAAGAAAAATTAAAGAAACTAACCAAAAAAAGAACCACATTGTCTGAAGAGAGAATTACAAAATGCTAATATGTCACCTAGCATTTCGCCGAATAAGTCTAAAAATACTACACCGGTACAAAGTAATATAATAACCAAGAAAGAAGAGAAAAATAATACACAAAATAAACCCAAATATACTAGTGATCGAACACCCGATAAAGTGAAGAAAAAGAATAAACCAAAGCAAACCAAAGCTACTAGTGACCTGAATGCTAAAATTATACGAGATAAAAAAACAGAAGCTAAACGGATTGAGAGACAAAGAATTCAGGCAGATCCAGAAGCTTATGAGAGGATGAAGGCTTACGAGAGAGAAAGAAGTAGAAAAAGAAGAGAGAGTGGAAAACTGAAAAGTATTGCTGAAAAAACTCCAAGAAAGCAACGGAAGCAAAGAAAACAATGGAGCGTAGCAAATAAAAAATATTACGCTCGAAAAAAAAAGAGAAAATGCTAACAAGAGAATTGAATTTAAAACAATCTACAGAAACTCCTACTAGAAAAGAATAGGGTCGAAAAAAAGTTTTTGCCAGCAGATCAAAAATCTGGAGAGCTTTGCAGAAAAAAGAGACTGATTTAAGAAAGACTGTTAAAGCGGCTGAAAAATGGAGGAAAAAATACATGTATGTAATGTAGTGATTAAAAATATCGAGTCAGGTGAATGGGTGGCAGCCATTTACAATGACATATGGTATCCAGGATTGGTAACCAAGGCTGATAATGATGAGATAACAATAAAATATATGAACCGTTCTGGTCAATTTTTTTTATGGCCAACAAAGCCAGATATTGACGTTATTAACAACTCCAACCCCATGACCGTCGTATTAAAAACATGACCGTCGCAACAAAAACATGACCGTCGTAGCAAAAACATGACCGTCGCATACTTTTATCGTAGCTCCTTACTTCTAAATTGGTAAAATCTGGCATATTTTAGTGGTTTATTAAAGAGTTACCATATGGCACTAACCAAAAAACTGTTTTCGGACTTTTTAATTTATCTTATTAGTCATGGTAGAATAATATGATATTATATTATACTCATATTCTAAAAATTACTATTAAACTTGCTTTATGGTGGCATTATCTTACGCCTAATTCCTTTAGATTCTTTTTGGATTCACACTTTGCCAGTATAATAAAGTGTATTAAATAAAAAACAGGTCGAAACCGACGTTAAATGACAGCTAGCACTTAGAAAAACAAAAATAAGTATGCGACGGTCATGTTAAAAATTTGTTTATTTTCTATTTAAAACCCTTTTAACTTTTATTTTCATGACACTCGAGCACTTTCTTAACCATTCTGGCATATTTGACTAAGTTACCTAAAAGAAAAAAGTCAGTTGAACTAAGCTCGAATTTTTAATTTTTTTTTCAAAATTAAATCAGGATCTTAAAAGATACTGAAAACCACCCGTATGGCATAAGTATTAATGCACTGGTCGATACAGGTAGTGCAGTATGCACAATACGGGATAGTGTTGTCAATGAAACTGGGTTTTATCGACTGCAATGCATGGAGAAACTTTATGGCTTTGGACAAGACACAGCAGTAGTCGAATGTGAATGTGCGTGTTACTTTAGATACAATTTATGCAGATAATATTGATATTTATATAGTACCAGATAACTCACAAGCTGTTGATGTTATCTTAGGTCGTACATTTACTGAATTGAAGCACATTGCATATTATAAAATGGGAAATAGTTTAACATTTGGATACCGTAACCAAGATCCCTTTTGTAAATTTCCTAAGATTAATGAAACTAATACACAAGTTATTTTAAAAGCAGTAAACAAAGAATTACTTAAACCTGACACAATTGGTTTTATCAAAGTAACTGCTAATGATAAATTTCTAGGAATACCTGTGATGAATTGTACTGACCAAAATGTGAAAATAGAAAAGGACCAAGTTATTTCCAAAATACAGTTAAGTATTGAAAAGGATTCTAGAAAATTTATGAAAATTGACGTGCCTATTACAAGAGAGCAATTGAATATTGACCAAACTACTCCAGAAGCACATGTGGGACAATTATTGGATTTGGTTAATGAATATAGGGATACATTCGCACAGTCAGTTAAGGAAATTGGGTGCACTGATCTAGTTGAGATAGACATTGTTGATAATAAGGTACCGGTGAGATTAAAACCTTATAGAGCCAGCTACGATGATGAAATTTTGATGCTACAGAGAGATGATGAAGACTTAGATGAAACAATCAAGTTATTAAAAAAAAGTTCAGATATTACAAAGGAAGAAAGAAATAAAATTAAAGACTATGTTTTAGAAGAGGGTAAACTTTTGAAGCGAGTAAAAGTAAATGATGAACCAAGGTTATTATAAGTAATACCAAACAAAATGAGAAAAACAATAGTAGTTACTTACCATGATCAGATGAGACACTTTTCGGTTGGCAGAAATGTTGCAAGAATTCTGGAAAATTATTGGTTTAAGGGAATGAGAAGATATGTTAGAAGACATATAAAAAGCGGAGAAGATTGTAATTTTGAGATTAAAAATTATGAATACCAGAAATTGAAGAAGATTGAAGAAAATAGTGGGTCCGAGGAAGAATACGAAGTAGACCCGAACTACCAGCCTGATATACCCATTACAGAGGGAAGAAGAAAAAGTGATCGCATGGAAAGAGTTCGAAAGATACCACAACACCTCCTCGATTATGAGCTGAGCTAATTTTTGGGGGCCAAAAATCTTTAGGAAGGCCGATTGCTGTAAACTGGGAACATGGGCTTAGCAACAATACTTTACCAAGTCAAGAAGACGGGTGTCAGTCAGTTAGTCGCCGTCAGATTATCAGTCATTCTATTATTATCATATATTTCAGTTTAAAGTTTGTAATTAAATAAGTTCTAGTATTTGTGAGTGTTATTCAACAAATCCCATGCGTCTTAGGCTAAAATAAACCGCTTGACAGCCTGGGTCTAACAGATAGAGAACAGAAAATTTCAATGCAATGAAGTGGCTTTTATTTTCTTTCTCGAAAACGAAGTACGATACGAAAAAATATCAAGAGTCAATAAAGTTGTGTTTTTAGCTGCTTAACCCGAAAACAGTATTAAAATTTTTAAACAAGTCAGTAGCGTACATTTTCTTGTCAATATTATTCGTGAGACTACCCCCCCCCGGGACGCCACTGGAACTCATAATTATCATCTCGTTAGTACTTAGCGTCTTACTACAACGAACAACCCTGCCAAATTTCACCAAACTCGTCAAAAGGATCTTTGAGATATTAATAAAAAACCTTAAAAACAAGACTTTTTAGGACACATGATTATATGAACTTTTCTATTTGAAGTTGGTTCAGGAATGCGCCCTTGGAATTACGGCGTATCATTAAGTAACACCCTGTATAGTACGTAAATTGTTGTATTTTAGAGGTTAGCTTTTTGTAAAATCTATTGATTGTCGTGTACCTTAAATATTGTATTATTCCTATCATGACATGTTAACAACATTGCTAAATTGTTACCTCTTCCTTTTCGTGTAGCTCTTTCAACATCTGGAAATCAGAAAAAAAGAAAAAGGCCGGAATACTAAATTTAAAGCCTGACATTATGCAGCTAAAACAGAAAGAAGAAGAAGCTGTAATTGAGAAGAGAATTAGCAAGGAGAGTGTATAGGTGAAGCTTATTGTAATAATATATTATACATGATGACGAATCTGACATGGGAATTGTATACTGCAACGAGCTTTACTCACAATCGCCAACTACAGAGATGTGGATCCGGTACCAACCGAGCTGTGCAATGTGCATGGTGTAAGAAGGAAACTAAACAGTTCGTCTGCGAGTTATGTTAAACGAACATTTTTTAAATCAGTTATTTATTTTTACATTTATAACATGAAACGGATTTTTTTCAAAAGCCCAAAAAACTTGTAGGAGTTACAAAATTAATTGATAACGTTTGATCTGTTTTTCTTCAAAGTAAAAATTAGAATAGTTTATTTATAGCAGATGTGTCTTAAGTACTGGTTTTTGAATTTGTAAAATATTGGTTTCGTTTTCTTTAAATAAAAATAAAAAACCATAATTATTGATTAAAAAAATATAGAAATTTTGGGAATTTGTGTATTTTACTAGCGTATGCCATCATAGGTTATGGTTGTTGCCTTTGATGGAATACTTACACATTCCAAAAATTAAAAATATATTTTAAAAAAATTACTGTGCTCTTCTTATAAAGTACCTACATACTCTTGATGTTGATCGCTATTTGAGTCAAATAAGTTAGAACTACATCTAAACCGCTATTTTAGGTCCTCACTGCACCTCATCATCCAATAAAATTATATTTCATAAGACGCCCCACTCCTACCTTTTAACAGGCCAAGTGGAAATTGCCAACGATTCCCTTGCAACTGCCTACTTTAAGATTGATTACGCTAATGGAGACATTTTTAAAATTAAACCAACAGAAGGCATTATCAAACCGGGCGGTTATCAACTGATAACCGTTAAATTTAGTCCGACCAAAAATGGATTTTTTACAAGGAAGATGTTTTGTCTCATCTGGAACAGCGTAAGTACATACAGTAGATACACGTCAATAAATGGTTTTAGGAGAATTCCCAAAAAATCAATTCACCTAAACGCAAAATCATCGAAATAATTAACCTACCGTTAGTTCCACAAAAGCGCATCGCGAGTATCTCCAGATCTATAAAGCGAAAAATTAAAATAAAGGTGTGAAATAAAACTACTGGATGTGTTTATTTAAAATAAGGACCAGTTGCCGGTTTTGTCAAGGATGGTCTGACACCAATGAAGCAGGCTCGCGACAAAACCATAAAGATGGATGCCTTAGGTCAGCATTCAAGAAGTTTGTCTTGTGCTTCTTTGCTTTGGTTTATCGTTTGCGTGCATTGGTTTCGAGCGTTAATAAAGATGGTACGATTTTCGGGGGTAGGGTTTTGACTTTTGACGCCATTATCGATAGAAATAAGTTTTTGATTTAACAGCTCGTTCGCAATTTTTGGTAAATCAAGACTTGCCGTTAGAAGGGCACTTCTTTGAGAAAAGGATAAAGGATTCCATGCCAGTAAGAATAAGCTCCGATATTTCTCTAGCACAAATAGATGGATCGTCATAGGCAAGACAAACGTTCCGCCAAGGAAAGGTTCGAAAATGGTCCTTTTGGTCATCCCACTTAGCTGATGTATAATGCCAGATCTTGCGTGGTTAAGCAGGCTGTTCGGCACTGATTGGTAGTTTGTTCAGTGCTGAAATAAAGTTCTGGTCAGACGTTCCTAACGGAAGCTTCACGGTGACAGTGTACAAATCGGGGTTTGAAGTTAAGAAAAGATCCAGCAAAATCACCATCTCAGCCTGCAATCCGAGTTGGTTCACCCACGAGTGGGGTAAGGCCACAGGTGATGGCAAAGGATTCGACTTCGCGACCCTGCTCGTCGGTTGTATTTGAGTATTTGAGCCAGTTGACATTATGAACGTTAAAGTCGCCAAGGATGACAACTTCGGAATTGAGATGGTGGGTTTGCAAAAGTCGATAGTATTAGCGAGTGAACAAGTCTCTATAATACTTATCGCTTAGCGGCCGGTAAAGGCAGCAGATAAATTTAGTAATTCTCTGGGTTGATATTTTAAACAACATTACATCAAAGTCATTAGGCTCGAGTGTCTCCTCGTTGACAAGAAATATCACTGTGTACAAAGAGACAAAGGTCAAAATTGCGCCTAAATCATCTGTGATGGAAGTCGTACCCAGGATATAAATAGCTGACCGTACTAATCGATGATAACCTTTGTTTCGGTTAGTGTTCAGTCTTTTTATATTGCAGAAGTCAATTTGAAAGCTGCTAATTTTGGGTTTTTTAACAACTTCAGTTGTCACACCATTTCCATTTTGAATGTTGTTCGAAGGACCCGCCTGACTGTTAAAAATGGTGGATGTTTGAATAACTTCGCTTGATGGGGCGCTAAGACCAGCCCCTACCCGGAGATCCGATCGGGGGGCGAGTTTAACTCCGGAGCATTTTGATCTTGAAACCATGATCACAGTATTTTCTATACTTTCCACCCTGAAAACGGGAGGCATCGGCACAGCGACGAAACGTTAGCTCAAAGCCGGGCAATGTCGGGTAAGCCAACATCTACCATCGCCATAATAAACTTATCGGTCTGTAGCTGACTTCATATGTTCCTTCTTCTGCACGTTTTTTTTTTATATAACTCCGATTCTTCTTCTTTCCTTTCAACCTATTCTTTATCTTCTTCTAAAATGATTACAAGCGCAAGATCGATGACATCCACATTATTATGTTTAAAAAAACGGCACCGTTTCACACCTTTCGTCGTGTTCCTGACTTTACAACTGACGTCACCGACTAGGTATGTTTGCCGTATTTTTTCACCGCAGTGTGACGTAATTCACCGGATTTCGGCGATTTTGCATTTATTGCGTTACAATCAATGATCTAATAACCATAGATAGCACAAGCCATTCATAAATGCTATAAAGATGTGCTGACAAAATCGCTTGTAGGCGAGACGACGCGACGTGAGGAGTTAGATGGGCCGATAGTGGAGATTACGATGCATTCACCTTAGAATGTGGCAATGCCAAACCTAACCTCTAACCCAACTTTCTGTTTACTCACCTATGAAAAGTAACTGCATAGGATTATTATATTCCGATTTGTCGCATACTTGACACTTGCGGCTCATTTTAATTAGTCTCTAAATAAAAATACTAAAAACACAACAATATTTCCACAAAACCGGTAATCACTCGAAACTCCAGCAAACCCAAGAGAAAACGCTGTCAAAAATAAATGAAACATCGTCATTCCGAGTATTGCCGAGTCGATACCGACGGTCACGAAAATGATAGATCTGGGCGGACCTTTACTGCTGCGTTGTCATACTGCAAATGTTTTACAAGAATTTAGACAATGTTATAAATTTCCCACTTCATGTTAATATTTTTAACAGCGGAAGTTTGGCAAGCCTAGTGGAGGAGCGCAACTTGCATGTTGATTTACTTTAGACTGGAATACGTTGATGCCAATACCTTTATTTGTTATTGTTGTGTCTATGGTTACTTGATCATTGGTTGCAATGACTTGATTTTCGGAGAATTAAACGAAGCAACGTTAACAGCAGTTAGTTGGTTAATTATTGACATAATAACGCAAATTTGAAATTAATGAAGAAGTGCGCTAATACTTAAATTAATATATTGATGTGAGAATCGAACCAATTTAGGAGCAATATTTAATTGAAAAAAATTAATAAGCTCTTGCTACAATATTTTATTTATTGCTTACAGGACCCCTTGGTGTTCGACCTTCTCGGCTATTACGACGACTGTTATCGCGATATAGAGAAAGGCCTGAAATATTATAATTATCCTACAGATCAAGCTCACGGATTTGGAGCTTACTTAAATGATAGCATTAAAATAGACATCAACGATGTTCGTCCATTCATTTTAACCGCAAATAACTTAGATTTCGGCTGTGTTCAAGTAAAAGAAAAAGGCTCGAGAACACAAGTCACGAGCATAACTAATCATATGATGAAGGAGATCTTAGTAGAATGGGAAAAAGGTAAAAGAATATGGTTTGCCATTTTAATTAGTAATAATAATTATAAAGATCTTTATTAAGAATTTGACAAATACGTCCTTAAGTCAGCTACTTATTATTATTAACTTATTAACCCTTTAAGTGTAAATTTGCGCACGATAATTTTGTCGCAAGAATGTAGTAAGTACATAAAAATGTATTACACTGCGCGTACATACGATAAAAATATTCGCAAGTGTACAACAAAGGTGACCGCGATTATCAATCGTGCTGTAAAAAATCGCGCCATTAAAAACCATCATTTAATAGTCGACATTATATTTATTAATAACCCATACAGCACAATTTCTTTCAGAAACATCTTGGATATATTTCGAATGTCTCAAAAACATAATCTTTCATATCAATATTTCTGAAATATTTCATGAAATAATTATGATATTTTATGTGTAGTATTTTATCGTGAATATTTATAAAACATTTCAGATTCATTACACTTAAAATGACAGTTGACACACTCTGCCTTTGACACTTGACGGACCAAATGCAGAAAAACCTGTTCCCCTCAGGGTTTCCCTTATTTTATGTCTTGTTTGTGTAATGTTCAATTCACAATTATTATTAGACATTATTATCTGTGAGTGAACTGTGCTACTTCCGAACAGTTATATTATGAATAATGAAACTGAGGTAAGTCTCTATTTTAATAATAGGTATAATAATAACTGTAGGTTAGGTTCATTTTATGATTGTTCCCGCTTTAGTTTATCTTTAAACTTGAGTTGTAAAGCTGGATTCATAGTCGCCGTAACGTAAGCCGTAAGACGTAAGCCGTAAGAGTTAAGACGTAAGAGAAAACATACCATTCATAGTCAAAAGTTAAGACGTAAGAAATTTCGAAATTGTAGGTTATAGGATATCTATTAGAAGTTGTTCTTCAACTACCTTACTCATTTTAACCGTTGTTTATATATAATATTAACTGTAAAAACACAAGGAAAATGCAAAATTCGCTAGACAAAAAGCAAAATGGCAATAAAATGAAATCACCAAAAATAAACAAAAGAAATCTCCCTTCCGTCAACTGTCAAATTTTGTAATGACGGCCGGTTATGCACGAGTACGGCCGATCCCGACCGAAACGTAAGACGTAAGAAATGGAAATAAACCATTTCGTGTTACGGCTTACGGCTTACGTCTTACGTTACGGCGACTATGAATGCATGTATTTATAATCATATGTTTATTTTTCTTACTGCTTAACGTTACGTCTTACGGCTTACGTTACGGCGACTATGAATCCAGCTTTTAGTGTTGTGAATTAGCATAATGAACAGTAAAGGAACAGAAGAAGAATAAAACATTTTTAAATTGCAGTTAGGCCGGCCTGGGTAGTCGGGTGAGCAGCGATCTTGCTTCAACTTTTTAATATTTTTCAAAAACAAAGTCATAGGGAGGCATTAGGCCTACAATTTAAAATTATTTCGAATTATACAGGGTCTCCCAAATAGTCAGGGCATATCAAACATACTTTTTTTTAACGGAACACCTTATATCTTAACCTATTTTTGAATTGTACATTAGACAACATTTTTTTTTTAAATAAGTGCATTACGAGTCTAAACTTAATAGTTTCCGAGATATCGACTTTTGAAAAATGGCATTTTTAAACTTTGACAGCTTCTAGCTTTCTATCAGTATATTTTAGAGCAAAACGGCTCGCATGTCCCTATCTTACTTCTTTATTATCTTCTTAAAAATACAAATTTCCTGTTAGACCGTAAGTACCATATTTCCGGCTTTCGAGATATTTTTAACAAAAGTTTACATTTTTGGGGAGATAATAAAAAAAACAGATAGGGTCATGAAAGCCGTTTTGCCCTAAGACGTACCGTACCGTTAGAAAGCTAAAAGCTGTCAAAGTTATCATTTTTGAAAAGTCGATATCTCGGAAACTATTATGTGATTGCATTGACGTAAAATTTTTATCTGTTCATTTTTTTTTATATATACAGGGTGTTTCGTTTTCCCCGTCCAGGCATCAACTTTCTTATTTTAAATGGAACACCCTGTATATTGATAGGTATTTAGATTCCCTTTAAAATTTTATGTAAATTTTGTATAACCTTTAATATGCCTATTTCTTATCGTTTAACCAATATTTATTTGTTAATAATTTAATGGATATTTATTCGAACAAAAATATTACAATTAGGTACAACTACAAATATTTACATAAATTGTTGAAAATTACCTCCATTATTTTCAATACAACGATAGGTTGCTCTCAAGAAATAATTCTTTACATTTATACGAATACTTCAGGTGTTTCTCTTAAATCGTTTACCACTCTTCTAACATTAAATATAATCTCATTTAAATCGCTGCATAAAGTTTTATATACCTCGTTTTTAATGACCCCGAAAAAATTGGGGTAATATCAGGACTGTTTGGAGGTCACAGGATTGTGCCATTCCTTCCAATCCATTCGACATAATTTTGGTTCAAATAATCGCTAACTTCCCGAATATTATGCGGGGGAGCCCCATCCTGCTGCCATACAATAGCTGCTACCTCGTTTAAAGGAAGATTTTCCTATAAACTATCTATATAATTTTGAAGAAAATTAAGGTGTCTAGGGCCACTTAATGAGCCTCTATAAAATAACGGTCCAATTATTTTAGAGCCAAAAAACCCACACCAGACATTTATAGACTGCCATCCTTGGTCGTATCACATGTGGATTATCTATGGACCAGTGACGAGCACTTTGTCTATGGTGTATGCGACGCGTTGAAAAGCAGCTCTAATCAGTCCATAAAATATTATTAAGAAATTGGGGATTTTCTTCGATTTTACCTAACAAATCTCTGCAGAATTGAAGACATCTTGGGAAATGTCGTTGTTGCAATTTTTGAACCGGCATTATTTTGAACGGCTTATACCCAAAATCGTGAAGAGTTCTCGAAATCGTCAGGATATGCGTTGAAATATCCCAAACATATTTCCGCCTGTTCCTCGGTTCTCACAAGTCTGGTCCTGACTTTTTTTTATATTTCCAAGGGACTTATGTTCCATTAATTTTAGATAGTTTCTTCTAATCGTTTTTTTAGAAGGTACTCTCTGATTGGGAATCTTTCGTCAATAACAGTTGTGGTGGCACTTTTATTGCTTTCAATATAAAGCTCAACCATTTGGAACCTCTGTTCTTCAATAAAGTTCATTTTGATTTTGACAACGAAGGAATATTTTGACGTAAAACAATATTCAAAAAACACATACCAAAAGTTAAGGCCGGTATCAGGTAACTCGGAAATTTAACCCTAAAAAAAATAGCATTTGGGGTGCATATTTTTTACCTAAAAAAATTAAATATTGGCTAAACGATAAGAAATAGGCATATTAAATTTTATATAAAATTGACATAAAATTTTAAAGTGAATCTAAATACCTGTCAATTTACAGGGTGTTCCATTTAAAATAAGAAAGTTGATGCCTGGACGGGAAAAACGAAACACCCTATATGTATATAAAAAATGAACAGAGAAGAATTTTACGACAAAGCAAGAAATTTATGTATATAACTTTTTTCTTTAACTCTTAAGGAAACGTTACAATATCAAATTAAAATTTGGACACGATAAGTGGATCACACAGTACATATTATTATTCTAGAATGCTAATTTAGATTAAGAATGAAAAAAAAAATAGAATAATTTTATTATGTTTGTTCACAATTGGAGGAAGTGTTGCAGCTCTTATTAAAAAGCCGCCACTATGCAACACCCTTTTTTTACAGTAAATTTTATTCACTCGTCATACCTACTCTAATAAATTATTGTTTAGTCGTATTTATATATCAAAATTTTTTAAATTTTATTGATCAATCATATCAATCAATTGATTATTTTTATAAAAATTTCAATGTTATTTATTCGCTCAATCATATTTCCAAAGGCACTGCCCACTTTAAATCGATGTTTGTGGTTTTTATTTCAGCAATCATTTGTCAGTTGTCGACAAATTGAGAGTACAATGCCCGCTTTGATGATTTATAACAGTATAAAAGCGATATAATAATATTATAACCGCAGAATAAAAGTAACTTTAGTCGTGATTCTTCGACCATGTTGAGTAGAAATAATAACGCTTACTTCATCAATAAAAGGCTAATATGCGGAGGATGATTAAAAATTATATTACTGCTACTATAGCTCATAAGAGAAAGATCTAATTAATTGAGTGAAAATTTATTGACCGGTGGTTTACAAACAGACGATCTGTACCAAACTTGAAACATTTATTGTAAAGATAGTAAGCGTTATCGTTTGTTAATATTTCAACTCGCTATACATGCCAGATTCATGCCTATCAACTACAGGTCGGGCATTCTAGCTTGAGCTCAAAGATGCGTAGATGACAGAAAAGAAAAGTCAGTGTACGGCAGAGATAGGTACTTATCTTATAATAATTTCTACTACGCACCCGAAGCTCATGCTATATTGCTCGACTTGTACTAACATAATTTATGTTCACTAAATTATGCCAAAATCATACCTCAATCATGACTAAATCATATCAATGGAAAATAATGCAAACAGTAGATATTGACAAAGTACTAAGCAAATTAAAGAGTATATTGAATAGTTGAGGACTTGAAATCAATAACGTGCCAAGTGCCAAAAAGTTATATTTGAGTTATTCACGTTTTATTGAAATATGAAGAAAATTTTGAAAAATTCATATCAAAAAATTTTTAATACTCTTTACTAGCTCATACTTAACACTCTCATGAAAAAATTTGTTGCCTTTTTTCCCCAGTGTTTGGATAAAAAAAAATTATATCAGAAAAATGCTAGAAGGTGTTAAGTCCCTGCAGTATATATGTAAAAAAGTGGTAAGTGCCAAAAAAATAAAAGTCGAACTTTTTTGTTAGTTGTTTGTGTTTATTGTAAAAATGAAACAAATCTTGATACTTATTTAAGTTAACTACATCTACGCAGTAAGTTTGAACTTTTAATAGAAAATGTAGACAAAATTTAACATTAGTTATACGATTAATTGTTCAAAAAACTCTCTATTTTCTTGTTTTATAAAGGGAAGCATTTCTCGAAGATCCTTCTTCTTTTCAACTGACATCTTATTCTCACAAACTAGGGACGGAAAATTCATCTCTTTGATTGCGTTTACTTTTACACCTTTTTTGAGAACTTTGCATGTGGTCCAAGCTTCAATTTCATTGAAAGTAGTCTTAGTTTGCACCACGCCGGGCTTGTCTTTTTTAATTCTAAGCCAAGAACATTTTGAAATTTTAAGATTTCCTGTATTTATATACATGTCTGCTGCTTTTTTAAAATCATAAAACTCTTCCGGCTGTAGCAGAGTGGCTGTAAATGGGTTGCTTGGTGTTGCCGTGACTATGAGTTTTACTAAATCCATTGGTACTTCACACTTTTCGACCCTTTTACGCTTCTCAATATGGGCGAAATCTCTGTCACAGGACAGAAAGGAATGCCCGGACACTAGGTACTTATGATTAATCTCATCGAATTTACCTGTAATTGTCAAATAAATCCACAGAAATAAAAGCATCTTGTTTTTATTTTGTCCGATACAGTTATCAGACCAAATAGTAAGTTTACGTTTTTCGGTAGGATTCGAAGTCAATGCTTTAAAAAGACATGAAGCGATTTCATTACCACCACGGCCACTCATACCTTCATGCCATAAGAACATGTGCCCCTTGTTATTGTCACCAAAATGTACACACATATTGTAACAGGATAGTTGACGTGAATAAAACATCTGGCTGTGTGTCAAAGAAGGTAAGGATAGAACTTGTTCTAGGTCCATGGACAACACACAAACATCACTGGTAGGGAGCTGAGATGATGCGGTGTCTTGTTTCATTTCTTGCCTTGCTTTCTCTGCTTTTTTGTGATGAAGTTCTAACATGGCTTTGGATTTGGTATCACGAGGTTTTGCCGCCATTTCTGCTGACAGCAAGTCACACTTACTGCAAGTGTCCGTACGTGGTTTGTGAAATGAAACATTTTTAAAATTTTGTTTAAACGTTTCAAAGAAAAACCTGTAGGTGACCGAAGAGTCAGGAAATTTTGCTTGAAACGCACGAAAGAGTCTGCTGATATTCAAATCCTGGCTTAAATATTCTTTTTGACTTTTTTTCCTTCCGTAATGACTCTCATCTCTCGGAAATGAGTTGACATGTTCTAAAATAAGGTCCTTATCTGCAACGGTAAACTTGGATTTTTTTTGCTTATTTCCACGTGTTTCAATATACACAGACTCGCCCTTTTTTTTCCTTGTCACTAGAGTCTCAACCCTGCGCCTACCCACTCCAAAAACTTCCATGAATAAATTCTTACAGACCTGGACGATGTTTCCAGTTCCATCCGGCAGAGAAAAACTAACCGTTGCTTGCCGTCTGCTCTCTTTTGGATTATCATACTGACCATGGCGCCTTCTTTTCACAGGAGTAATAACCATTAGACCCATTAAATAAGAATTTTGCTTACAGTTGTCTTGCAGTGCATAGAAATCCTTAAACAGAATTTGTTTTTGAGTATATGGGATACTGCGACACATGAACTTACATTTGCAACTGACCTGAAACGAAACAATCACTAGTTAAGAAAAGAGTTATATTTTTTAACGTAATATTCAAAGAAATAGTTGCAAAATTAGTTAAAAATATCTTACTGAAACTCGATAAAATTGTAATTGAAATTGAAAAAATTCGTGCACATACCTCATTTTTAGGTTCTGTCTTTCCTTCAATCAAAACATTTTTCTTATTCAATATGGTTCTCCTTTACTTCTAAGTCTCTTTGTTTCATCACGCACTGATTGTCCCTTTTTTCGTTTTTGTTTTTCATTACTGTTTAATTCCATCTTTATAAAAAATACTTATAACACACTCTTATTAAGATGCAGACACCTCGAATAACTCCCTGGCAATTAACGCTCGTTCGGGCACACGTGGCACTTAGCACGTTATTTTACCACAACGCGCTGGCGGATACCACAGGCGCCATCTGTTGGAATTTTTTTTCTGTATTAAAATTGGTCGAGGCACATAGCACGCTTTACAGGGTGTTGGGCATGGCACTTACCACGTTATTCAGGAATTAACTCATTTTTCATTATTTTGGCACTTAGCACGTTATTGATTTCAAGTCCTCAGTTTATTTTTTCTTTGATCCATTTATATCAATTTATGTCAGACGCCTGTTTTAATTAATTTATTAAAAAGTTTAATAAAATCAGGATTTAAGCTTAAGCGTCAGTGTTAGATAATGACAATGTTTCATCAGTATTCGCAAATACACCTTAGACGATCAATATTGTTAAGTATCAGCATTTACTCTGCTCGGAAAATTCATAGCATTTAGTTATTACTAATTTTTGATATTTTTTACGACTGTTTATAAAAAAAATGGATAAAAACTGAGTTTCCAAACAGCAAAAATATACTCATTTAAATATACTACCTAATGCCAAATATTATAGGAAGATTGAATTAAATTTACTGATCCAGAGTATTACCACAACATGTTATTTTAGAATGTGCAGCAATTTGTTTCTTCTTCTTGAAAGTTCTTATATTACAAGACAGACCCAGGCAAATTATGGTAGGCCTCTATAAATCTTTTTAATATTTCTTGTTTTTCCTTCGGGATACAACATCGGGAGCACTTAGTATGTACTGAATACACTATACACTTGTCAGCATTGACAGTATAGTCCGCAAACCTTAATATATCATCAGTAGGGTGACAGGGTGATCAGTAGGTATTTTGGCATGTGGGTGGCCACTGCCGCCTCCACGAATGGCGACGGCAGTGCTCCACCTCAGTATATTCATATTGACAGTACCTTTGTGTCACAAAGCATACCACACAGAGCGACAACCAATAATAATTAGGTTAAATAATTGTTAGCGGCAGCAGTAGATGGACTAAAAACTTCATTTTTGAGGCGGACGATTTACAAAAGTACCTACATAATTTTGTATTGAGTTAGGCCAGGAATAATACCTACACAAGTATCAAATTAACATGCAAGGATCTGATATCACAGACCTTGCAACACACAATAAATTAACGCTGTGGTTTTTTTAATTTTATAATAGAGCAAATCAAATAGAAATATTTAAGGTAAGTGAATACAATATGCGCACTCTAAGGGATTTTTTTTTTACGAAAAACTGTTAAATATTTATCAATGACAATAACTACATGATGAACTTTAATTTGTTTAGAACCCACCAAAAAATATTTACTGTGGAAAATTGATTTAAAATATTTTTTACATAATTTTTTAAAAAATGTGTAAATGGGCATATTGCCAACAGGGTGTTAGTAATATGGCCGTGTATAAAAAGTGCAAAACTATTTAAAAAAAAAATACCTACATCAAGTTAAATATTTATTTTATTCTTAGTAAGTACAAAACATAGGCAAAAAAGTATTATCTTAGTATTAGTTACATGATGGGCAAATGAAACGTTCTTTCATTTCCTTGGTTAAACCCACGCAATCTTCATGGACATATTTTTGGCAGATAATGCATAGGCGCATATCTAAAATTTCATTCTTTCCACACACAGCACAATACCAATCTTGTTTAGCTGCCTTTTCTTTGGTATTTTTCTTCGTAGCTTTAGATGTTGTAGCGTTAGATGCTGGCGTATCTTTAGGTGTTGACATAACTTTGGAAGTAGGTTTAGGTGTTGAACAAGCTTTGGGTTTTAATGAAGCTTTAGATTTTAATGTAGCTTTGGGTGACGTATCTTTGGATGTTGTAGCTATCTCATCTTTAGCAAAAACTGACTTTTTTACTACAAGAGCTCGACTGTTTATGGCCTTCTGCCTAACATTTTTTACAGATGTGGTAACTTTTTCCGGGGTCTCTAACATTTCTGTAATTGACTTGTTAAAAATATCTTTTGATGTGCTTAAATCATCGCCTGAATCAGATGTATCCAGAAAATGAGGCGTGTTTTCTTTTTCTGAGCTGTCATCATCAGAAGAGCTACTTGGAGTTCTTGGCCTTTTCCGGGTATTCGATGGCCCTGCTCTAGGGGATGCTACTTTGGTGGGTTCAACGATGGGTTCTTTTGGTTCTTCCCTTATTTGGGTAACTTCACTGGGAGCAAAGGCCAATTCCGGTATTGCTTCGGGATTAAACGGAAAAATACCGGTTGCGGCAAAGCCTGCTTTTATGTTTGTTGGTGTTAGGCTTTTGTCCCACACAATACTAAAAATTTCACCAAATCGCTGCTTTGTGATGTTTCGCTCTTTGTATCTTGTCCAATATTGTAGTACCTGATCATCCCAGTGGTATTCGAAAGCACGAAATACGGATTTGTCCAGGGGTTGCAATTCGTGGGTTGTGTTACTCGGTAGGCAAAAAAGTACAATATCATGTCTTTCTGCTACATCAACAATTGTATGGTCTAAATGGCATTTAGCACCATCAAAAATTAAAAGACATTTTCCTGGCGGTTTATATTTAGCCAAATGCTCAATCCAGGTGCAAAATGTGGTAATGTTCATGCTACCTTTAGGAGTCATAAGAGCCTGTGATCCTGCTGGTAATGCGTCCTTCCATTCCGGCTTTAATCGTTTACCCTTAAAAAGAATTGTTGGAGGAATGGAGTTACCAAGAGCACTGCCACAGGAAACAATTGTGACGTTTTCTCCGTGCTCTGGTGCTACAAGGTGTACACGTTTCGCGCCCTTTTTTGCTAACACACTTTGTTGATGGTGCAAGCTTAGTCTACATCCCTTTTCGTCGACATTGAAAATTTTTTCTGGGCTATTCATAAGATTTAGTTCCAAAAGGATATTTTTTAATTTTGAAAAATAGTCATTTACGATGAACTTGTTTAATTTTTGGGCACGCGCCGGGTTCATGCTCTGTGCTTTCCTTTGTCTTATTGCAGGATTACGTTTTAAAAACCCATCAAGCCAATACCGGCCAGCCATTTTGGACATAGAAGAAAATTTATTTTCTATACCATTTTCGGTGCAGAAATTAAAAACACACCTTCGAAGTGTTCTTGATGTTAGAGGGTATCCAACCTCTGCCAATCGGATAATTCTTCCAGAGAGTTCTTCTTCTTGATTAGCAGTCAGAACTGGTTTTCGACCCATCCGTGCTTTACTAGTGTTGTTACTATCAACATATCTGGATAAAGTCCTTCTCGGAATTGAAAATGCTTTTGAAGCACCTTGTCGAGATATGTGACCTTCCTGCACAGCTTTGACTGCATTTTCTAAGTCTTCTTTCTTCCACCTACTTCGAATGCCTCGGTTTCTAGCTTTTCCAGTCATACCTGTAATAAATTACACTAATTAATTGTGTAAAAGTAACCCAACTGACAATATGCCCATGCGCAAATTGCCAACTCACGTGGTGGGCATATTGCTACACATGAAGTAAAATTAAATTAGGTTATGTTTTTTTACAGCCTTAACATTAAACCAATTGTTTTTCACCACAATCTAAGCTTTAATACCCATATATAGACCACAAGATATTGCAATTTCATAACACTTTTTTTCACAGCTTTATAATAAAAAACTTACCGTTTAAATTTTACAACGGCGTCTTAAAAAATGAAAATTTAGCGACACAACCTGCTTCTCACGTTCCTTTGCACAGACTGCTGGCTAGATCGGATAGTCAACTCGGGAGAAACTATGCGTATGATATTTTGCTGCCATCTTTCGTGAAATAACCAAACTACGGGCCGTGGGCGTATTGCCAACATGTGCATATTGTATTCACCTACCTTACTTTATTTGTACACCAAGTTACTGAAAACAGATATATAATATAAATAGTATAATCAGAGTTCCCAGTCGAGGCCGATCGTCAAAAATCGTGAAATCTCGCAAATTTTACAATTTCGCGCCTTTATTCTTAAACTTTGGTTGACATTTTATTTTAGGAAAATTGCCCTTGTTTTCTTGTAAAATTTAAGTCAAATGTCAGCTGATCGATTTTTCTGATTTGCTAAAAACCAATGGCAAAAATATTGAAGAACATTAAATGAAATATGTAAGGTTTATCGTGAGATCGTAAGATGACTTGCGAGCTCGTTAAATCTCACGATAAGGAACTCTGGATACAATTCAGTTAGCACGGTGGATCTTTGCCGGTGTGTCATTACTTCCACGCGAGTAAAACTAAGTTCATAAATGTCAACTATGTGGAACCGCCCACACAGAAAAATCAAGTTTAAGAAATCATATTAGTTTTTCCGAAAGATTTTAAATATTCTTTAAATATTTCAAAACATTTATGATATATTGATGAAATCTTTCAGAAACCCAAAAATGTCCCATAAAAGTAATATTTCATTTTATGTTTCTGAAACATTACATAATTGAATTTCTGAAATATTTCAAATTAGAGGCAAATACTTTTCAGAAATATTTCAAAAGAATTTCTTGTAATATTTCTAAAATTATATAAAATGGAATAATATATCATTCAATATCAAAAATATATTTATTAAAAAAACATTTAAACTTTCATTAAGTAATAAATGTGAATATACAAAATGAGATGCTTATTTCTCTCTGAAATTCTTCTTTTTATGGGGCCCTTGAACGTAGAAATTTAAAAATTAATAACTTTAAGTATGAATCATAATAATATTATGTGGGTACAAAGGTTTCATTCAAATTTTCAAAAAATTTCAAAAAATTCAAACCTTTCGTCACCGCTCCCGCTCGTCGCCACCGTTCTCGTCGCAAGTTAACCTACAGGGAAATAATGTATGCATTTATAAACGCCGCCACCGCTCCCGTTCATAGCTCCAACATGACCAATTTTTATCTTGCTAACTGTTCGTCGCTCGTGTTTTAGCCAATTGGAAGAAAGAAATTTTACATATTTGATAAAAAAAACATAGAAATATTTTCCATATTCCTACGACTTTAGCATTTATAGACAATACACAGGGCTTAACTTATCTCATAGTTTAATAATATTAAATACTGGTCACATATCCACTTTCTTAAAAAAATTAATATTCTAACCTCAGAATACGTTAATACTTTCACGAATTTACAACGGTGCAGTTCGTGTTTTATAAATACCCTAAGAACGGTGGCGACGAGCGGGAACGGTGACAACGAGGAGGGGCCGTTGCGAGAAGCTTTACAAATCGACCTTTATATTATAGGTCCCTCAGGTCCCTGATAGAAAAATACCAATCTCTAATATATCAAGGACGCTGCGTATATCAGTGTTTGATACATAAACACTATTAAAACTACATATTTCATTATAAAGACAGGAAAGTTTAGCCAATATTTGTTATCCAAAGTTCTTACAGTTCACGGGACAAACGAAGTTTGCACTGAGACAGCCACAGTGATACCTGTATTTCTGTCTTGGAGGGAGATGATGATGCCTTACTGCATCTTTTAATATTATATTAATGTTTTTGTAATTTAAAAATGTTTCATTCTTCTTCTGTCCCTTTACTATTCAATATTTTAATTCACAACAGTAACAACTCAAGTTTAATGAATAAACTAAAGCTTAGTTCATATAGATGCGAATCACGATATTTCACATCCGAAAAATTATCTCCCTTGTCCTATATCATATAGATGCGAATTTCGTTGCTGTTTTAAGGATATTTAAGTGTTTTTAGTTTTTAACATGTTAAACGGTTGGCAAAACATTGGCCGAACGAAATGTAAACGTTTAGTTCGTTTTACCTTTATTTATTTATTTCTCCTGTGATTTCTACGTTTTTATTATGATTTTATGATTGTAATCACATATCTATAAAAGAATACCACTAAACTTAAAAAAATACTTAACATTTAAACTTAAAAGTAAGGTTATAGTAATTGTCAAAACAGTTGTGCGGCCGGATACAAGGACGCATGCTCGTCAGAACAATCGCACGAATATTTGTAAAATATTCAAAGTCATTCAAGATTCCCGCCCCCAGATTTTAAATCTTGCGAATTCGCAAAATCTTAAAACTTCGTTCTGACCACCGCCAAAAAAGTAGTTGAAATTGACCAATCAAAGCATTATTCACAACTCGCAATTCATGATTCGCATCTATATGAACTATACTTAAAGCGGGGAAAATAATAAAATTAACCTAACCTAAAATTATTAATATACCTTTTATTGGAATTAGGACTTACACGGAAAAAACAGTATTGTAAATTTAGTTTAGTAAGAATTTTATAGTATATTTCTCTATAAAACCTCTTAATAACCATAAATCTCTATACCAGTCTTTTCCAAAATAAAATTGTAAACTAAATTTATAAAAAAATATGGTTAGCTTTTTTATATAACATAGTATAATTATGCCACTACTAAGGTATATATTACATTTTACAAATGCGATTAGGTTAAATTGAATAACTATTTCTTTTAGTTAAAAGTAAGAAACTGTATTGTGAATTTTACTAAATCCTTTTGTGGTTTTTATTATTTTTTATTACATTAACAGACAAGGATAAAAAATGGTTATAAAGGAAACTTAGTAAAAATTACTATATTTCTTTACTAAAATTTTTAATAGAATTTAGAAGGGTGTAATTATAGTAAGACTGTTTAACAATAAACTATTCGAATTTTTATAACACTATATTTGCAAAATATCAAAAAACATAGAAGCGCTTATAAAATTTTCGTAGGAAAATTCGTATTTTACTAAATGAATATAGTAGAAACTCCTAAATAATTTACAGGAATAGTCAAAGCCGCGCCGTCCGTCGCCGCCGTCGCATTTACAGTTATGCCATCAAAGGGGTCGGACCTCTAACTCTTACTCTTATGTGTTTTAAGTTCAAACTGATTAATTTTGTCTCTGATTTTGTGTTTATGGTATTATGGTGCTGTTATGTGGAGTTTGGAGGATTTATTAGCAGAATGGAATCTGGAAGACTTAGTTTCGCCACCAAGAAGGAAAGACCAAATATATTGCATTATACCACGTGTAAAAGCAAATAAAAAATGTTACAAAAATCTACAAAAGGAGTTTTAAATATTTACTAAAATATTTAATTAGTATAACAAAAGTTGGTGGTAGAAATTCAACTAAAATTAATAGAATTTACGAAAAAATATTACAAATTTTACAATATTCATTAGTAAAATGTGCAAAACTGCTTGGTAGTTTTTACAAATAATTACTTCAACCGTAACAACAGAAGCTAGAAAAAACAACAACATATTTTTATATTACTTGCACTCCTGTTTAATAGTTTTTACTGTAACGAATTTTTTATTCCTATATATTTTTGTAGTAACTATTAAAAATATTAACTCGTTTTTACTATAATTTTATAGTCTTCCTTAATATACCATATGGCTGTCCTATATAGAACTATAAAATATAGTTACTTCTATTATATTTTTGGATATTCTTATAAATTTTTTTTTTCCGTGTACTTCAGTTTTATTATCCATAATATAATTATTCTATTGTAGCACAGTTCGCCCACAAATAACAATGCCTAATAATAATAATTGTTAATTGAACATTACACAAACAAAACACAAAATAAGGGGAACCCGTAAGGCTGTGGCGGCTCGTGAGCTATTCAACAGGGTCGGCAAAATTCTCGGAAAAATTTTAATCAAAAACTCAATGATTTGCTGTGCCCCCCCCCCCCCCCGCCTCAGAAAATATGAAAAAATTTAAAAATATATAAAAATTTTCATGCGTATCATCATAAGAGCAATAGGTATTTAAGTGATCTTAAATTAAGAAGACTCTATTTTCATTACAACACCAAGAGAATAAAATAGTCAGTTTATTCTTAAATTAGAACGTTTGAAACTTTATGAATGTTTATAAATTAGTTCAATTCGTCGATTTTTTGACGTAGCAAAATGATAAATAACATCATCGTAAAATGTTTGTGTTTTTGTATTTCTTTTAATTAAGACTTTTCTATTGCAATTGACGACAAATTGGTTAACCATCTTGCTTCATAGTATTACGTGCATAAGTTTTAATTCGTTTTAAACAAAAAAAATCGCGCTCATTTGATGCCGATGTTGGAGCTAAAGAAAGAATTAAGGAAGCCAATTTAAAAATCTCGGGAACAGTGTTTTGCAGCTGGTTTGAATAAATAAATGTATACATATCAAGTTACTTTTCCCATTTTCCAAATATTTCTTGATCCGCATAATATAATGCTTTTAATTCGTTTTCCAGTTTGGTTTTATTAAAAAAGGTGGGATAACATGTTAATAAACTATTCATTAAGTATTTGGGAAAATCCTCGGGAAAATCATTAGCAAAATTTTGAAATAAAAGGTCATTAAGAATATCATTACTCTTAGTAATACTTACAATTTGAGCTGGATTGGAAGCGTTTCCCTCCATTTTTTTACTTTCGCTACTTACGCCTAATATTTTACCCCTTTTTAAAGCCTGGAGCCGGCAAAACACCACAAAAAATAACCCTTAAATGTAAATTGCACAATCAACGTCACAACACAAGTAGGTACACAAGACAAAAAAAAACTAAACTACTTAGGTACTTAGGCCAGAAAAATAATGGAAATTGTCACAAGCACTAAGTAAAACAAGGAATAATCTAACTTCGGTTCCGGTACTTTACACTGTCGGTCGAGAATCTCCGCGGTTGCCAGTATCGCCTGGTTCATTTACGTTGATCTTTGAAAACATAATTTGAAAAAAAAAACATTAAAAATTAAAACCATTGACCATTTTACAACAAATAATTAAGTAATGTCTACCATACACTACGCATTACCTAAATATGGAGGTATTACATTTGAATTAATATTTAATATTTGTCATTATTCTTCAAATATAATAAAATAGTGGTCATATCGGCAACATAAGGCAGATTCCAATCTGCCGGTATGTTGCTAATAAGGATATTCGCATATTATATATATATATATATACGTTTTCCTATCAACTCGAGATCCGAACAAATCTTGGGTAACCCGAGATCCACCAGAAGGAATAAGTTTATTAGAGTATATTTTTTACCAAAATGATCCTAATACACCCCTTAATGCGTCTGCCATTAGAGGGGAAAACATTTCGCACTTCAATTTTTTTCTGATATGTTGTAAGCGCAACGAGATCCGTGATAAAACTGTACAAGTCGAGATCTAAAATCTGTATTTATTGCAGTATATAACCAACGCGAGTTCCGGCGATGTTGCCATTGCCTCTGGATCTCGCCTTGATTAAATATAATTTATATATGATTGTGATAAAGTTGTGTGATTTACCAAACCATTTTTAAACTTTCCACAAAAACAATTTCTTTTCACTTTTTTTTTATAAAACTGGCATATGACCAAAAATGTACGTACCTTGTATTAAAGATTCGTATTTGTATTTTAAAAAATATGTTTAGTTTTTTATGTATTTACAAAACTTTTTTAAATAAAAAAATTTCGACATTCCTTTTTTTTTTCTTTCGTATAAAAATATTATTTACAACCCAATTTTTATGATAATACCTTTTTACAGAGGAAGAGATTTAAAATTCGGCTTTTCTTCTCGAAACTAACCCACTCTCACTATTATCCTATGTAACATAATAATTAATTAAATGATTAAAAACAGAACTATACACAGTAAAAACCTCTACCAACACCAATTTGTATAGCTTCCCGTTCTTCATCTTCGAAAATAAGTTTTCATTTTCTTTTCTATTAAAATTGTAGGAAGCGATGAGATTCGAAAAATAGAAATTCCTTATATTTTACTTTTTTGATGAATATATTTTAAATATTATTTCTAAAGGTGAAGAGCAAGAAGCCGCACAATTTGATGGGATTTTAACTTTACATTTTTACCTCAGTATTATGATGATATCGTAAAAAAACTGAATATTTAGGCTCCGGAGTAAGGGGTAGGTAATCATTAAACCAAGAACGATGGTAATGAAAATAAAAAAAAACAGTACAACAAAACAAGCCAAACATCAATCTCACTTTACAATAGTTAGATTGCTTGTCAAGTCTTTTTAATTTCGTTTCAGTTAACATTCTTGCTATAACTGATGTTTGCTCTTCGAGCCAAGTATTTGGGGTTTGGGCTTGATCTGAAGAATATGCTTAATATTAATATAATTTTTATTAATAAAATTCTCATCACTAGCTGAACTTCTAACCGCCTCAGAAATAGTTAGTTGGAAGATTCCAAATTCTCGTCGTGAAATATGATATGTCGATTTTTATAACCAATGTTTCTTAAGATTTACAGAATTTTTAAGAATATTCTCTCAAGTTATATTTTGTACATTTAATCTTTCCTGCTGGCCAGGTCGTCAAATGGCGTGATTGTTAAGAAAATATTGAACATTTATTTACTGCTTTGATTTTGAAAGTATTATATAACAATTTTACAAATCTCAACTTAGTACTAGGTACACTTAAAACGTAAAGAAAAAAAACATTTAAAATTTTAATCTTGAAGTTTTAACTTTATTACCAAAAATATGGCGAAGTTCACAATATTTGTGCTTTTAATACTTCAATTTCTGCACTGCATTTTTTTTGTCTTTTATCCCTTTTTGTTTTGTGTATTTCAATTTATTTCATATCTTGTTTCGTTAATTCTAAATTTATTTTTGACTAATTTCTATTTGATTTGTTTTTTGTATTGCTGTTCCCAAAGTCAAATTTTCAATAATCTGTAAATTTTATTAAATTTTTCTATCTAGTATTACAATAAGATTTGTTAGTCGGTCTGTGATTAGTTAATGTTTTAATGCTCCAACTTTCCATATTTTTGTAGTTTAATTTAAAGCAGTAATGCATTCTTCGGAAGTTTCTCCATCTACATTAGCGAACAAATAAAACATTATTTACGAATTTTAAATTTGGCAGTTTGTATAACTTGATATGTACTTTAAAAACAGGCAACAAAAAAACTATGGTTCCCGTTAAAATAAAATAGGCGATAACATATTTATTTTTGATTTTGACACACTAATATTCGTCTCGGAAAAAAAATCATTATTTTACTGAATTTATTCCAACTTACAGACTCGCACTGTATATTACACTAACGGTTCTGCTTTTGTATATTGGTTTAAGTCATTAATTAACTCCTAATCAGCCCTATGATGATACACACAAGTTAACTCTAGACGTTAACTTCAAAATTCACCTGCTTTTCAACCACAGTGAAAAATTAGCAAGTTCAACATTTTTTCGGTTCTTGTCATGGAAACGGGACGTTAAAAGTTAACTTGTGTGTATAGTCAAATCTGGTCTTATTTGGCGGGTTTACGATTTAACAAAGACATACTTTCAATTTTTCTTTTCTTTTATTGCGTTTAATCATACTAATCAAATAAAATCCGTCAGACAAATATGACAGACTTATGCAATTTTGGCATGAAAGAAAAGGATAGGTATTTTATTTAATTTTCAGCGATTCACAAAAGTTTGTACCTGCCCAAGTACCTGCCACCTTCGTCTTGATTTAAAGATGTCAGTTTTGTGACTTTGACAGTTTGTGACAAAATGAAAAAAATTTCTGGGTTTTTGCATCCCCAAGCAAAAAAAATGGTACTTAATCTGATAAGCTATTTCGAAAATGCAAGAAAAAGTGGAAATTCGGCAACCAATATTCAGGAAACAGCAGCCAAAGCACTGCGAATTAGTTTAAGGGCTGTGCAGAAAATTGCGCATGAAAAAAAACATAACATAATACCCAGAATACTAAAAAATGTAAATGAAGAAAGCCAAAGACTGAGGATTTAAGCGAAAATATTAAAATGGGAGTTCGAAATGTGATTTACGATTTATACAGATCAAAAACCAATGTAACTCTTCCAGTTTTACAAGAAACATTAAAAATTCGGGGTGTTTTGGAAATTGGACTTGAAGCGCTATCAAAATTAATAAAAAAGTTAGGTTTTCGCTAAAAAAAAGACTGTAACCGAAGATTTTTATGTGAGCAGCCACAGATAGTGAGTCAGCGTGTTCAGTTTTTAAAAAATTATACGGAGAATTACAAATCGAAATTTAGAAAAGTGGTATTTTTAGACGAAACGTGGATATTTTCAAATGGAAGTGGTTCAAAATCTTGGCAAGATGATTCTGTGAAAAGCGTGAAAAGGAAAAAGGGATGTGGCACGGGAAAGCGGTTCATTATTTTACATGCTGGTTCTGTAACCGGATATGTTCCAGGTGCAAGCTTAATTTTTTCTTCAACATCAAAAAGTGCTGACTATCATGATAATATGAATTGCGAAATGTTTGAAAAATGGTTAAAAGTTTAATTGATACCAAATTTGGATTCTCTGTCTTTAATTGTATTAGATAATGCATCATATCATTCAAGAATTTTAAATAAACAGCCTACTTCATCTTGAAGGAAAAATGATATTTATGAGTGGCTTGAAAAACACAACCAAAATCCTTCACCAAATATGCTTAAATCGGAACTCCTATCAATGGCAAAGTCTCTTAAAAAACCAAGAATATACGCGGTGGATGAAATATTGCGTGAATATGGCCATGAGGTTCTACGACTGCCGCCATATCATTGCCAGTTTAACGCAATAGTATTAATATGGGCCGGGGCAAAGTCTTATTATGAAAAACATGTAGGTGATGGTCTTAAATCCGACCAAGTACAAATAGTTTGGCAAGATTCTTTGGATCATATTACACAAGAGTTCTGGAAGAAATCAGTGGAACATACAGAAATCTTAATAAGGGATTAGTGGGATCGAGAACAAGTACTAGATGTCGAAGTAGCGCCAATGATAATTGCTCCATTCGAAGACGACTCAGACGACGAGGACTTTTCAGATTTTATAAGTGACGATGACAGTTTTTAGTCTATAATTAGTTTATAAACGGTTTTCTTTTTTTACATTTTTTAGTATTCTTCGGTATTATATTATGCTTTCTTTCATGCACATTATTCTGCACAGTCCTTAAACTAATTCCCAGTGCTTTCGCTACGGTTTCCTGCATATTGGTTGGCCAATTTCCACTTTTCCTTTCATTTTCGAAGTAGTTTATCAGACTAAATGCCATTGAATTTTTAGGTTTTAGTAGGTAGTAAAATTGTTAAAATAAATTACACTGTTTATTATTGTCGTTTTTAATAAATACATTTAAGGTATACTATTTACAGGGATGGCGAACCAATGGCACGCGACATAAAATTTTGGCTCGCCACCGATCACAAAGTTTACTATGAATTATTATATTACGAATTGCGACGGCACGTCTATGGCCTCATTAAACATTTCTTTAAAAAAAATGCACGTTAATACATAAAGATTCGCCACCCCTGTACTATTATGTACATAATTTTTGCAAAAATAATAATATTAAATCTGGCTATCTTCACGACTTCACGACAGTTAAAATAATAAAACTATGTATTTTTTCTCCGGGTATATTGATACCTACATAGTCTCACAGCATTTTGATACAAGCTGTAAAATTTTCGAATTGATTTATATGATCCGTGAGCTTTGGACTCGCATTTTGAGACCGGTTTAGACTTTATACGTTTCTTTCTCCCACTTATTTTTAGCGGGGCGCTTATTGGCTTAACAGGGGCAAAATACGTGTAAAATTAATTTGGGATTTGGTACCTTACCGGCTCTAGTAGCTTTTTCTCGTTGACTTTTGAAGTAGGTAACCTATTAAATTGGAAATATTTTTTTAGCCTGATATTACACAACAAAAATTTAGCCAATGTGTAATTTGATTTTTTTTTTATATTTAATTTATTATTATCTGCTGAAATAAACTAAAATTTGTTTAATTTATTTAACATTTCATCGACATTTTTGGTGGTCGCTAGTCAGGGGTTTTACTGTATATTGTTTATCTAATTTTCCACCATCATTTTGGTTATTAAATTTGTTAAATGTAAAACTATTGTGTTAACCGTCTGCAATAATACGAACGCACCCCTGAGAAATTAATTTTGGAACGAGACCCGTCATTTTTATTATGACTGATAGTTTCAAGTTAACGGTTAACCTATTAACATTCAATTTTATGGAAAATCAGCTGTCCATATACGGCCATATTGGTTTTTATTTACAACATTTTGATGAACTCTGGAATTTTCGAATTGATTCATATAATCGGTGACCTTTGGACCCGCCAGATAAGACCAGATTTGACTATATCATCATAGGGCTGATTAGCTACCACAATCCGATCCGTTTCTTTGTACTGTATTTTTGGATACTTCGGGATCCATCTATATTAAAAATTACTATTTGTATGTGATCTGAAAGGTAGGTAATTTAGTTTTACCTATAGCTGATCGACATTGCTCCTAATAATTAAATAATTTTCTCTCTCACAATTTTTGTCAGACGATTTTTCAGGTTATCCAACTATTCCCGCTGTCATTTGTGAAATTGGAAGGGTATTCTGCAGTTATCCTTTTATTTCTTAATAGATATTCCTTTTCCATTCTTCAAGTATCCTGACACCCAGTTTTCTTTCTAGGTCCAAAGTAAAAAAACTTCAATTAAAAAATGTCACATTCACCAAAAACATCCCCATCTCTAGTAGTTTTTAAAATATTTTTATTTTTTGTCATTTTCTATTCTCGTTATAGCATCTTTAGTCAACAGATCTCAGTAGCCATGGAATACAAATGAAAATAATGATGATAACTCCGAGGATTGGGTGTGTTCTCCTCAGCCCCGGATTATAAGGGGCTAAGGGGGCTAGATGGGCCCCCGAAGTTGCAACGTTTTTCAGATAAAATAATTTAGATATTATAGATTAATAAAGAAAATAATACTTCACTGTTAAATAACACAACATCGCAGTAATATGTTATATTTTTTTCGTCAATGAAAATTGTATACTATGAGTATAAATACCTGGCGAATAGACTTTGCAAAACGCTTAACTTTAAAATCCATCTTAATGTCACCCACTAACATTATTTTCATTTATTTTCCATGGCTACTAAGATCCATTGACAAAAGACGCTATAACAAGAGCAAAAAATCACGAAAATCAGAATATTTTAAAAACTATTAGAGCCATTTTTTACAAAAGTTGAAGAGTTTTGAAAAGCTATAAAATGTAGGGTGCTCTTTTCCATAAAAGTGAAATTTTTAAATTAGAAGTTTTCTTACTTTGAACCTAGAAAGAAAAAACCCTGTAAATGAGATGTCAAATATTTCATACTGGATATATTTTTTTGACCCAATTATCTCAGGATAAAAGTTATGAATCGCTTGGAGTCGAAATTTGTGTACGTAGTATTTTCATAACAGAGAGATGCTTGCAAAAAATGCTAATTTTCATTATCATATAGGTATCAATATTAGACCAATTACTACAACTTTTTCGTATATTAAACACTGAAAAGATTGTAGGATTTTACAAGAAATTTAGAAATTCATTCAAATACGTGGTGCCCTTTTTAAAAATGTAACTTTGTGACACCGTACTTTATGCACGCACCATGTATACCACTTAAAATATTTCTAAAATATGCAGAATAGCCAATCATACCTTAACACAAAAACTTATTATAGACAAATCTTACATAAATATACATCAAAAAATCATAATGCTCATATTAAAATTATTTTTAAATTTAATCGATAATACTCTCAATAACGCACTTCTTGGAGTTTACCTGAGTGATAACTTTTTGCCAGTCAATCGAATTGAAGTAAATCAAAAAGTCATATCTATTTGAAATAATCTTTTTTATGAAAATACAAAATTTTTACACTTAATACTAATCGTTTTCTTCTCCCACTTGCTAAGGTGCAAGTCAGCCTTCCCTTCATTCATTAATACAAATGTGACATCACATTATTCATCAAGCTCGCCCCTGCGCCGACGGTCAAAATTTCTTAAAACTGGGTTTATTCTATTATTATTATTTATTATTTATAAAGTGTATATGTGTTTCCCGGTCTATTAATTGTTTTACACCTAACATCATGTTCCCGCGCCTTGACTATATTATTTGTTTGTCACTCCCGACCTGCAAATCATAAAACTTGTATAAAATAATAAATTTTGGATCTCGGGTTTAACACCAAGGTAAAGCTTTGCGGCGCGCCGGGGGCGCGATGTTGCCCAACTTAAGGATCTCGTATTGTACAGATATTGTTAGCAAAACGGAGCGCCCTCTTTACACATACTCTGTGAACTATTTGGTGTATATAAATGAGAAAAATGGGCAAAACGAGATCCGGGCAAAATTTTGTGTATGAACTCCCCCCACCCCCCTGAACCAAATGAACATTATATACACATAGGGTAAATCGAGGTCCGATTTCGGATCTCACCTTGCAAAACTACGAAGGCGTAGAAAGGCCACCCGAAAGAAAAAAATATTTTAATCTCGGAATTCCGACTTAAATCTCGGAATTCCGACTTTAATCTCGGAATTCCGAGATAAAAGTCGGAATTCCGAGAATAAAGTCGGAATTCCGAGATTAAAGTCGGAATTCCGAGATAAAAGTCGGAATTCCGAGATTAAACTCGGAATTTCGAGATGAAACTTAAAACTCGGAATTCCGAGAATAAAGTCGGAATTCCGAGATTAAAGTCGGAATTCCGAGAATAAAGTCGGAATTCCGAGATTAAAGTCGGAATTCCGAGAATAAAGTCGAAATTCCGAGATTAAAGTCGGAATTCCGAGATAAAAGTCGGAATTCCGAGATTAAACTCGGAATTTCGAGATGAAACTTAAAACTCGGAATTCCGAGATTAAAGTCGGAATTCCGAGAATAAAGTCGGAATTCCGAGATTAAAGTCGGAATTCCGAGATTAAAGTCGGAATTCCGAGAATAAAGTCGGAATTCCGAGAATAAAGTCGGAATTCCGAGATTAAACTCGGAATATTACACAAAATGTTTCTTTCTTTCAGGTGGCCTTTCTACGCCTTCGTACAAAACGGATCTCGGCTTGTATAGAAAGTATCGCAAAATGATCTCATCTTGTACAAAAATACATATATATATATATAGAGAGAGAGAGAGTATCATTATATGTTTGGTTGCCTATTAAACTAGCTTTTTCAATCGGCTAGCCGCAATAAATAAACTGGGGCCTGAGGCCTACTAATATGACTTTCGGCCGTTTTTATGGTCTAATATGGAGATGACCGACCGGTGCAAGGGTAAATACGTTTACAAATAATAATAAATATAATAAATAATAGAAGCAAACTGTTTTTGTTAAATTTAAAAGAACATTCGCTTTAAAAAATCGTTAAAATTAAAAATATAGACATTTTTAGTATTGAATGAGAGATTTCAGATTTATTACTATTCTATTCTCCTATTTTGTTGGGTCGGCACTGCCGACCCTGCCGCCCCTGGCGAGCCGCCACTGCCGTGAGGGGAACAGGCTGGTTCTCCTGCATCTAGTCCGTCAAGTGTCAAAGGCAGGCTGTGTTAACTGCCATTTTGGGTGTAATGAATCTAAAATATTTATATGAAAGGTTATGTTTTTGAGACATTCGAAATATATCAGAGATATTTCTGAAAGGAAGTATGCTGTGTGGGCGGTTGCAAACCAGTCGATCCGTGTTCGAATGGCCGAGCACACATAAAATATACCTTTTACTAAAATAATTTTTCGTTACAAGAACTTACTTCATGATCTATGCCTAGAAGTTTTTGAATGTGTATATTACATTTGTGAAATATGTCTGCTTCTGAATCATGGTGTTAAAATCATTACATCCGGGTGCACAACACATTTTTGCAGACAAATTAAAAATGATATACGAAAAATCACAAAGACAAAAATGAAGTATACAGTATACAGACTTTCAGACATTACTGGTCTCGTTATGTCACCAGTACGTCACGGCTGGGTCGATAGCAGCGCTTGCGGTGGATTAACGTGTCCCTAACTTATATGAATGTTTTTTTTTTATTTTAACTCTACTAAAGGTAGGAAAGCTGGATTTATAAACTCGAAAAATTGAGATTAATGTTTAAATGTTCAAGTTGGTGAGGTTCGAAGTTTGACATTTTGCTGTATCCGTAATTTTAGAGTGTTTTCATTCCTCGTCACGAACTTTGTGACCTCCGAACATTGATTATCTTGATTGAGCCTCGGAACTATCGGACTGCATGAACCGAGTTTATTAATTTAAGAATTGTCATTTCCAATTCGATTCCAACTATATGGTCCTACAAGCTGCAAAGACTACAGGGTTTTTTATTAATTGCCAAATAATTATTTGCATACTCATCAAACTTTTTAAGGTACACAGATATTTAAAGTAACGCCGGAGAAGTCGACAATTCTCCCTGCAGGCTCGGTGGAATTCCAGATTGAATTTAATCCTACTGAAGATTACAATACTTATTCAGAAACTTTAGTGGCGCAGGTCTATTGGACAGTTACAAAGACAACAATATCCCAGGAGGAACCTCGTCCGACTGTACCACTGATGTGCATGTTAAGAGTCCAAGGTAAAAAGACATAATAAATACATTAATGGTTGGTTCAGGGAATCTTTGAACATCGAAATTTAACACTATATTTTTTATCAATCACATTGGTATAGCATTGGGAACAGAACCCGCAATTTTTCAGACTATGTAATCAATATAAGGAAAGATGACAAAAAAACTATTTCGCAGTAAGCTTCATAAATGTTTTGTATCTTACGTTATTCTACCCCTTGTTTCACCTTTGATTAAATGTAAACACCAATCACTATAAAATAAGATTATTATTATTAATATATTTTTAACACCAAAACCAGGAAAAATAGAGCAAAATCACCAAAATAAAATATATTTAATGTAGATCGGATATTTTGGATATGGAATCGTCAGTTTTTAGCAGCCAGTACAGTCGTTTAAATATACAGGGTGTTTATTAAGCACTTGTATAAACTTTATAGGGTGAATCTTTTACTAATTCTGAGATGAAATGTTCATATTCATATTTGGTCGGGATACTGGGAGTATTGATGAGAAATATGATGAGAAACTCAAATGTTTACTTAGTATTTTGTTTAATGTTAGATAACGCCACATACAGTATTCTTCCCGGATTTAAATAACCATAACTTTTTTTGTGCCACACTGTATGTCATTTTTAACTAGACAGACCCATTATCCGTTGAATTTTACATACAAAAAGTACTCTACTATTTGTCGTTAAAAACAGACTTTTTGGAAAAAACAGATTTAAAGTTAAAACTATTTTGGATCTTTTGAAAGAGTTTTTGAAAAATATGCGAAAAAAATACTTGTTTACCGTCACTTACATTATTACGTCATTTACACTATCACTTTACAAATTACTATCATCAAATTAGTGAAACTTAGATAAAATAAAAATTCCCAAAAAGCGTGCTGCATTTTTCCTCTGCAGTGGCAGTACACAAGAAAACATTAGGTACATGCATAGCAAGCCTTGGAAAACAATCCAGAGGTTTCCATGGCAACAGAATCAGTCATGACAGTTAATTTAAAAAAGAGGCAGTGTTTTTTTCTCACTTTGATGTTATAAGTAATAATTTATTGCGTGTTATGTTCAAAATGTACCAATATACCAACGAAGAAATTGAAGACATTCATATCATCTATGGCATAGATGAATCTATGGAAGGCTCACATGCCGCAAGACGAACGTATCAGGCGCGATTTCCTCAACGGATGGTTCCACACGTCCAATTTTTTAATAATATTCACGCAAGACTTTGTGAAATTAGCAGTTTTAAAAGGATAACAGATATCCCAGGGAGGCCTGTGAGAGTTTGAACGGTTGAGATTGAAGAAGCTTTGTTAAATAGAATTGAAGAAGATTAGTACACAAAAAATTGCTCGTGAACTGAATATTATACACAGAGTTGTGTGGCAAATTTTAAGATGTGAACAACTTTATCCTTATCATATGCAACGTGTGCAGGCTCTATTACCTAAAGATTTTCCCCTTACAGTAGATCTAAGCATTTGGTTTCGTAATAGATTATTGGGAACCCCAGATTCGTCAGCTATGTGCTTTTCACAGATGAGCCTTTGTTTTCTCGAAATGCCATCATTAACTCTCAAAATAACCATATCTGGGCTGAGGATAATCCGAATGCTGTTAGAGAAAATCATTTTCAAGTTCAATTTTCTCTAAATATTTGGGTTGGAATTATCGGTGATCACCTTACCTTGCATCCTTCCACAAAGACTTACTGGCGAAGGGTACCGCAGGTTTCTGGAGCACGAGCTTTCAGAACGTTTAGAAGAAGTTGATTTAGAAACCAGAAACAGGATATGGTTGATGCACGATGGAGCACCGCCACACTTTAGTTTGGTTGTGCGTCAATTGATGGAGGAGAATTATCCTAACCGTTGGATAAGAAGAGCGGGACCGCAAGCCTGGCCTCCCAGATCACCAGGCTTGAATCATTTGGATTATTTTCTGTGGGGTCACTTGAAGTCACTAGTTTACAAAACTCCAGTCCAAAATGAACAGGATCTAAGGAACAGGATATTTGAATCGTTTGCTATTATTAATCAGACACCAAGTATATTCAAAAGAGTTCGTCGATCAATTCTAAGGCGAATTGATGATTTTCAGCAATTATTGTAAATGTAAATGTTATTAACTTATTTGTAGAAGTAGTTTAGTCTTAGTCTTGTAAATGATCTAAGTTTGTCACATCACAACACAATCAATAAGGGACACACTTTTCGCTTATTTTTCAAAAACTCTCAATGATTCAATTTACAAAATCCCAACGCAGTTTTAACATTAAACCAGTTTTATATCCAAAACGGCTACTTTCAGCGACAAATAGGAAAAGTACCTTTTGTATGTAAGATGTAATGAAAAATAGGTCTGCTTAGTTAAAAGTGACAGTGTGACATAAAAAAGTTATGGTTATTAAAATCCACGTACAACACTGTATGTGGCGCCATCTAACATTCAACAAAAAACTAAATAGATAATTGACTTTCTCATCATCAGTACTCCCAGTATCCCGAATTTCATCAAGTTGCCATGTTACTGAATAAGAATATAATCAAAAAAACCAAATAAAGAATTTTTTTTGTACGCCCTGTATCTCAAGAACCAAGCCGTTGCAGACCCATGTTCTTATGAAGTTTTTATCTTAAAATTAGTCAAATACCCTGTACAATAATTTTAAAAAAACAGGTTCGAGTTTATCAGAATCTGACGAAGATAGTATAATTGCCTTAGTATGCGAAGAAACGGAGAAATGCAAACCAAGGTTCTGGATCCAGAATGATGTCGTGGTAATACCTATTTTGGGATCATACAATACAACAATTCCCGCATATTTTTAATTCAAATTTTGTTTGAACATATGCTCCTGCCAATTGGCGGGACCAGTGCCAGATTAAGACCTGTGGAGGCCCCTAGGCAGTCGAAGTCTCGTGGTCTATCTCCCTTCTTGAAAACTATAATACATTTTTTAATTTTACCAAACAACAGTTTTAATCAGCCAACTTTGTCACAGAAAATAAATTTTAAGCAATCACTTTCCTCAGTTTCTTTTTGTAGTGGAGTGAAATCTTTTAGGATATCTTGAGAGTCTAATGTTTGCAAAACAGCGTATTCCCTGGCCATAATGGCATGCGAGTTTAGTTGTACTTGTGTCTTTGAAGACCGATAACAATTTTTCAGAAGCTTTAATTTCGAAAAGGTTCGTTCACCAGTAGCGTTTGTGACCATGAACAAATGAACTTTGTGATATGCTTTTATTTGACGCGAAAGCTCTGTACTTAACCTATTCAGTATTGGTAGGTAAGCTGCAATCTTAAACTTTTCTCTTCCTCGAAACAGAACCTCTTCAACATCACCATCATCGTGATGTATTTTTCTAATGTGCCTGCGCGTCGTTTCCTCACAATATTGCACATCGATCTTCCCATTTACCTTCCTCTGGTAGTCATCAAACATTTTTCTTTATGTAGTTAAAAAATTAAGCAGGGATTTCAGAGATTAACGGCCGTTTAAAGATCGATTGTTTCTGATTGTAGGGATTTGCTGCCTCCATTGATTCGTTCTAAGGTTACAGTCCAGAAGTCTGCCATGATGACAGTTTCTTTTTTTTTGACATAGTTAACAAAAATTTGTCATCGTGAATTCTTATCTTCAGTAATGACCTGCAATGCCTTCTGAAAACTGCTGTCGCCTTGAGATAAAGCTTTGGTCGAAGCAGCCCATTCACACCACCTTGTGTCAATATTTATTTTTAGAACAAGTGCAGAGCTTTGCTGACGTTTTCCATATTTGTCTTTATCTTTGTTCTCAATGCATTTGAGCATGACCGCCCAACGGTGAGTAGATGCCGAGAAAAAGTTATAAATTGCCTGCACAAGTCTGAAGAATGATGTAGGTGTAGCCACACAGACCACCCCTCCCCCAGATATTTCTCCCAAAACGTTCTAAAAACCCACATACCCGACTCCATGTGAACTGCGGAGTTTGCTGTTAATGGTGAGACCCTGCGGAATGGACCGCAGGGGGGCGAGGCAAGCAAGCCCAGGGGGAGTAAGTGCAGATCAGAGCTCGTGATAGCTCTGGTCCTCGATAACTCCTTCAAGATGGGCTCACCTTATCACTTCCCGAAGAATGGCATTGCTCCAGTTCAGCTTTCTACAGCACTTACCCACCATGGCAATGTGCGCTTGAAGATCATTATGCAGCATTCCGACACATTTGCCGGATTGTCATAAGACTGTCCTCTCAGGTTTTTTAGATCAATGCCGCATTTATTAAAGAAGGTTAAAACATAGGTGGCAAGCGCTTTTCCAGTGTAACTTGCTATAGGGATGAATGTAAGAAAACGTTCTATTACTTCACCATCTGACGCTCAAACATATCTAGGCACTAGAGTCAGTTGGTCAATGTGAGATATGTCAGGTGTCGAATCAACGTTCAGAGAAAAGAACTTGGCTTCCTGGATATCCTTTATAATAACTTTAAGAACCCTTTTCCCCATTATTTCGATTACTTCTTCGTGAATAGAATGGTTTTCCTTGACCTTGATTACCATATTTGGCTAAATAAGAACTTATCAGGTCAAACTCCGGAATTAACTCTAAAATTCCCAAGTAGTTGAAAATATATTGACAACCAAGTTTTGTATTACCACGAAGAGCTTAGCCGCGTGATGAGAGGAATTTGATCACTGACACTACTCTTTGAAAAACTTTAATCCAGTATCGTTGTTCTTTGTTGAAGTGAATTTTCAAACCGCTGTCGATCCAACGTGATTCAAATGGATTTGTTCTTTTACTATAATAAGTAGACGGTAACTTAGAATTTAACTAACTTCGGAAGTAGAAGAGCACAGAACACATAAATACGCACATAATTCCGACGCACTGGCTGGAAATGCAATGACAATGACAATGACGTGTACGTGCGGTACGTCGGCGTAGTTGCCATTATGCGGTAATTTTCTTCGCAACGGGACCCCTAAAAGGCGTCGGGCCCAGAGGCTGCCTTATAGGTAATCCGGCACTGGGCGGGACTACAAATTGACTAGCCACGAGCCATCGCGAGCCTTCCGTGTCAGACACTTCGTTGTTCGGCAAGCCACGAGTCAGGCTTGCCGAGTTACGGATCGTGTAACCAGGCCATTACATAACACTAGCAGGTCCTTAAGAATGAAAAATCAAATTAAAGAAAAACTTAACATACTAGAGTTAGAAACAGTCCAAACAGTCATTCTTTGCCGGTGTGTTATCCACAATTACTTACAGCCAACACGAAAGTACGATAAAAATGGCCCTGAAAATAAAGATTTATAGGATTAAAGAGGAAAGAAAAATCCAAAATTCTTTACAAATATTTAATACCTTGCTCTACGCGTTTCGGTTTCTTAAACCATTTTCAAGAGCTGTATAAAAAGTTCATTTATATAATAATCTCAATTTCAAATCAAAATTATTAGGTATTACTTACATAATATAATCACAAACTTTACATTAAGGACACAAACAAGCTCACAATGGCGAACACAGGTTAACTAAATATATAAAATTGATCAACGGGATAAACCCAAAAAACATTTAAAAAAATAAAACAAAATATACCGAACCAGAGCGACATCTAGGTTGCACAAAAGGAGGAACTATTATTTAAACAAACATTCACTACTTAAACTCGTTCACAATTCTCGCTGCTTCTCTATAGTGGGCGTTGACAGGATCGTTCAAACACTCAATTTGATTATTTATCTCTAATTTGGCTATTTCTATATTTTCTAAAAAATTCAGCTTATGGCCTTTATTCGCATTATGTAGCATTTTAAAGTTGTCTTTAGTATTAAAATTGTGTACCTAAATTCTCTCTTAAATGTAGGCCAAAAGCTGATCTCTTGACATTAGGCGATTTCTGACAGTTTAAATATTCTTTTATTCTAATATTAAAACTACGTCCTCTCTGACCAGCATATTTAGCTGTGCAAGAGTTACAGGACAACAAATATACCCCACTTTTGTCAAGCACGTTAATTGAATCCTTTACTCTCGAGAATAAGCTACGTAAATTGTTTACTGATTTGTAAGCTATTTTAAAATTGTTGTTTAAGGATTTCATTACATTACCCACCCTCAGAGAAACAGCGCCTAAAAAAGTTAGTCTTATATACCTGGGAGGTTGAAAAGGTGTTATGGTCTTATCCAAGGGGGCAGTCAACACCTTCCTAACCATGCCATTAAATTTTTTTCTTATTAAATTATTGATTAATGATATCTTGTATACGTTATTATAAGCAATTTGAAAGATGATGTTCTTTTCCCTCTCAAATTCCAAAGGTAAGAGTGGAATGGTGAACAAATGATAGATCAAAGAGTTAAACGCTGCCATTTTATGAGCTAAACAATGATTTGAGTCAGCTGGTATAACATTGTCTGTATGCGTGTTTTTCCGATAAATACCATACTCAAAAAAGTTATTCACCCTCTTTATTGTTAAATCTAAAAAATTCAGGCATGCAACATTCAGATTCTATTTCTTTTGTACATTTGATGTGGTTGTTTAAAGAATTTAAAAGATTGAAAAAAAATTCCAATTCATTCCCTGTTCCTGTCCAGACAATAAAAGTATCATCAACATATCTGCGCCATAATAAAATTTTATCTAGAAGGTAAAAATTTAAATTAAACAACTAATTTTCAAAATCACCCATAAAAATTTCAGCTAAAAAGGGGAAAGACCCGAACCCATGGGTAAACCATCCGTCATTTTAAAAAACTTGTCATTAAATCTAAAAAAATGTAAACCTAGACATTTATTCAAAAGGGACATTATACCCCTCCGTACATTATCAGACAGAGATAAGTTCTTTCCAAGCAAACATTCCACGATATTCACCACCAGTTGTCGGGAGATACTTGGAAACAGATTGACCACATCAAAAGAAACCAAAAGGCAATCATTTGGTAAGTTAATACTTTTTAAATCTTGAATTAATTCATTGGTGTTCTTAATACTGTATTTATTTTGATAATTCAAGAGCTTTCTCAAACATTTGTCTAGCCATTTTGCTAAAAAATATGCCGATGAAGATACAAAACGTACAACAGGTCTAATTGGCGTATCATTTTTGTGAATTTTGACCATACCGTATAACAAAGGGGTACTGGAATTCATAGGAATTACAGGTTTATTCATCTTAAGTTCATCATAAAAATTTTGGCAATTAATCAATCTTTTAAGTTCTGTAGTGTAAGACGGATTCGGATCTTTCTTAAGTTCGATAATCATATTATTATTATGCAAAAAGTTTTGAACCCTATTGAAATATTGTTGCTTTTCCATAATTACCAAACAATTGCCCTTGTCTGCCTTTCCCAATACTAAGTAATTTATTTTATTTTTTGTCTCAAAGTTCAGCAAATATTCTTTTTTATATGAACTTTATTATTATATCGTTGATTTACAAAATTATTCTTCTGTTTCCTAATAATGCGTCTACAAGACCCTTTAACAGAATTCATCACATCAACATCACAAAACTTTAAGGCCATTTCTATATCAACCAACAAAGAAGTCACATCCTTCTCCCCTATGCCCATTAATAATTTTGATTTGAAATTGAGACTATTATATAAATGAACCTTCTAGACAGCTCTTAAAAATGGTTTAAGAAACCGAAACGCGTAGGGCAAGATGTTAAATATTTGTTAAGAATTTTAGATTTTTCTTTCCTCTTTAATATGAATAATCTTCACCCCGGAGATATCTATGATTCAATTATAGGATTAAATTGAATTTGGCGCAAAAACGTTCAAAACCAAATTAAAGTTGCCAGGTCGGAACGATGACTTTGATATCAATGCCCAACTCTCCAAATATCTTTCGTCTCTGTCTTGCACGTTACTTTTGTATTTTTATTCACTTTAAAGGCCATAATAAAGGAAAATGAGGAGTTGTAAATCACGTTGTCTGTTGATCGTTTATCCACGGCGCACCGGCAAAGAACGACCGTTTGGACTGTATATTAAAATTATTATTTATAAAATATATATTTGAAAACTGCCCCTGGTCTTTTTATTGACCATGTCAAAAAATCCGACCTATACTAATGAAATACTATAATAATTGAAAAAGTAAACCATATTAATTTATAAATATCATAATGAATATACGCAGGGTAAGTGCGGTATTTTATCAATTCATGAATTTTCTTCATATAGGATCGCATTTAGTGTTATAAAAATATGTCCTTTTTTCGAGTCGACACTTGCACTGCTTCCTTGACCATTTAAATATCTCAAGAATAGGTATGCAAGAAAAAAGAAATTAATCTACTGACATATAAAATAACCACACACTATTAAAATTAATTTAGGGAGCTCCTGACTTTTTAGCCATGTTTTATAATATAACAAATACTTAATATCCTAGTTTTTTCATTCAAGGTCGGTATTATTTACACCCCACTGACTTTCAGGTCATTCCTTTCCGGAAAACGAAGGGTGGATTACACACATTGAAGTTCTTCCGGAAGTCGTCTACTTGCAGCCATGTTTACCGGGGGAAAAGGCATTCACGACATTCATGCTGCAAAACAAAAGCCATCTGCCGGTTATGTATAAGCTGGTACCACCGAAAATGACGTAATTATCGTCCAAATTATTTCTTTTATAAATCGGTCAAAGCGAAAAATGTGTCTGCCATTTTTTTCTCAGTTTAGAATATAATACGTAAAATATAGTACAGGAATGTTTAAATGCTAATAATTTAGCACTAGTGTAAAAGATCGATAATTACACTTGTGTAAAATGAACAATCGAAACGTCAGATTTGACTGATAAAGGAAATCTTCATAAGAAATATAATAAATGTAACGAAAATTGCTGGTTCTTTTCGGAAGATATGAAAGAATGTATGTAAGTTGCAAGAGTGAAGATTTGCCGCAATTTTCATTGCACGAATTATATTTTATAAGAATAAATCTAAGCTTTAAACCAACAACTCTCCATGTAAAGGGTTTTAAGTAGATTTGGGAACTCCTCTATAGCCTTTATTTTAAGTGCTAGAAATAACTTATTAATTCAAAGGTTCACCAATAGATCTGAATTCAGTATTGTAGAGTAACTCAAAAAAACAAGGTCACGGTCTCAAGTTCTAATTTTTGTATTGGTTACGCGTTTCACCCTAATCGGGCATCATCAGACCTACAAAGATATTACCTAATATACACCTGTATAGAAAATGTGTAAAAGAAATAAAATTTTATTTTATTACTGTGATCCACATAAAGTATTGTAATTAAAATATATAAAAACATAGACTCGACATCTTCACAACACATTAAAAACAACACTAAAACTAAGGTTAGGAGAGTACAACAATTTAAAAAGAAGAAAGCAACAAAAAAATATTTTTTTTTTTGGAAAATTTTTTGTTGCTTTTTTCTTTTTAAATTGTTGTACTCTCCTAACCAAAAATTAGAACTTGAGCACGTGACTTTGTTTTTTTGAGTAACTCTACAATAACTTATTATATGAAAGTTGAATAATTTTTCCTGCACCGTCAAGATTTGTCATCGGATAAAACAAATTAACATAGAAACAGGATGGATTGGGGGTGATTCCTTATGATATTCTAAGAGAAGAAATCGTTTTTTTATAATTTTTTTAAATATCCTTTTCCCCATTTTATTGAAATTCGGTACCGTCATTCATAACGATAAGGGGCTTAAGTAGCCCTAACTAGATTAAATTTATTAAGTCCAGTGGCCTCCCGGGGAGCACCTTAACGAATATTATTGACCATAAAATGTACGCCTACTAAAATCAAACCTTGGCTGAAAACCACGGGCAAGCAGAGCTTGCACACATTAAATATGGTATGGGTATAGTTAATAAAGATGCAGAACGCTCCGTTGTTGCAGTTGTTTGTAGTTACACTGCTATCTTCCTGTCAACAAACTATTCCTGACGAATCCACGACTAGAAAGAAGAATGTCCATACAGTATACGAAACCGTTTTAGAAGAAATTAGAGCTTCACTGGGTGATAAGAATTTTTACATTATTGTTGCTGAAAGCGCAGATGCTTGTGGCAGATATATCGCACATCTTATGATTGGAGCACTTCAAAAAGATAAAGCAACAAACCCATATTTAATAGCTTTTAAGCAGCTAAACAGAACTAATAATGTGACCGTAAACCGATTTATTCAGCAGTCCCTATCGAGCTTTTCCTTACCAAATCCAGTCCCAGCTTAGAAGTTTTTAGTGCTTTTGTCTGATGCAGCACCGTATATGGTAAAAGTAGGCCAAAACTTAGGAGTCTTTTACCCCAATATGGTACATGTGACTTGTCTTTTACATGGAATAAACCGAGTCGCAGAAACCGTCAGAACTGAATATCCTTTAGTAAATAAGATAATTTGAAATGTAAAAGAAGTGTTTCTAAAAGCACCTCTAAAAGTGCAGATGTATAAGGAGAGATTAACAGGAGTTAGTTTGCCTCCAGAACCTGAAATTACCCGGTGGGGAACATATATTAAGGCCGCAATATTCTACGCAGAACATTTAGAAACCATTAAAGAACTAATTTTGGATTTAGATGACGATTCGCAGCATGTTGCGCAAAGTAAAGAGTTGTTAAAAAATGCAAGTGTAGTTAAAGATCCTGTTTTTATTAAGGTTAATTTCAGTTTTATACCGGCCATAATGTCCTTGTTAGAGAGTAGAAATTTAAGTTTAAGAGACTCGATTAGTATTGTTGAAACTTTTTCTAAATGTAACAACATTCCCGGTAAAGTAACTGTAAAAAAGAATGAAGGATTTAAATACTTGACTGCAGTAAACCATTTAACGAAGTTGTATCTTGGCCTTATGCTTACTTCCTAAGTTGCAGTATTTTCCGATTAAATCAGTAGATGTTGAAAGAAGCTTCTCTTTCTAAAAACATATTTTTACTGATAAAAGACAATCCTTTTTAGTTGAAAATTTTGAAAAATATTTAGTAATAAATGCCTTATATACAATTTTAGGTTAAGAAATTGTTTACTTTTATTTTTCTTTGTTTTTTTTTGCATTTTCTATAAATAAACATTTTTTGTAGAACCCAGAGTATTTCTTTACCCTATTTTACTATAATAAATTAAGAAATATTGTATACCAGTATGCATATTTGATCAAAAAAATTCATATAACTGCATATTTTAAAGGAAAACAAGGTATATATATGCGTATATTTTGGCTGAATTTAAGTGAATATATTCCACCCTTTATTTATAACTAACCGGCACGCGGCACGGACAAAAGCAAAAATAAACTAGAATTTCATTCTGGTAAAAGTAAAGTTCATATAGGTGATGCGAATCACGAATTGTAAATAATGCCCTAATTGGTCAATTTAAAATCGTTTTTTGGCAGTAAAAGCATGCGTCCTTGTATCCCAGCGAACTGCTGTTTTGAACAATTCCTATAACCTTATTTTTAAGTTTTGTTAAGTATTTTATTAAGTTTTGCGGTATTTTTTATAGATTTGTGATTATAATCATAATTTTTTTTTATGATGAGGCACAGCACTGCAGGATTAATCCTTTATGGCGCTCTGCGAGCAGTACGTATGACTATCCAAATTGACGCTCAATAAATGAATTGATGGAGCCAAGGGAATCGAGTGTCCCGCCATGAGTACCGGTTCTTCAACATTAACTTTTTTAGAGAAAACTGCCGCCTGGGTTTTTTTTAGCGTTAAATTCTACTTTGTTACTGTCACCCCAAGATAAAATTTCTTCTAGGTCTTTGGTGAGATGTGAGACTTCTTGCTGCCTATAGAGATGCACATTGGCAGCGGATGTCCAAGCATCCAAAGTAAAAGATGAAACAAGTATGATGTCATCTATATAGGATTTTTAGTTTTTTCCAAAAGATCGTTAACGTATAGTAAAAATATGGTGTGCGACAGTTTAGAACCTTGAGGGACTCCGGCGTTGATTTTAAATGTGTCTGAAAAAAATCCGTGCCTCGCTACTCGCAGAGAACGGTCTTTAAGAAAGCTTGACAGCCATAAATTAAACTAAACCGGAATTACAGATGCTCTCACTTTAGTTAGGAGCCCCTCATGCCATACTCGGTCAAAGGCCTTGAAAATGTCCAGTGCTACCGCCCGGGACTCCCCATGATGTCCTATTGCGTTGTTCCAAACGTGAGTAACATAAGCGAGAAGGTCTCCTTTTGAACTAGACTTACGGAATCCATACTGGTAATTACTTACAATTTTGAAGCCTTCCCGTTACTTTAATAATTCTTCGTTGATAGAACGATAGTTTTTTGGCAAGGTCTTCTTGCCTTTTTTGGATATGGCCTGAACTCGCTCCGCAGTTTTCCAGCAAGAAGGAAATATTCCTTTTTTGTAAGATAAGTTAAAAAGCCTACAAGATATCGATGTCAATTCGTCAGCTCATGTCTTGACTACGATAACTGAAATATCGTCCGGACCAGAAGCTTCTTTGGTGTCAAGACTCGTCAAGATTCGTTTAACATGGCGGTGCCGGAAAACAATCTCGGGCATTCTCGATTCTATAGGGAGAATGTTTGGTCGAGTTGAAAATGAACCGTTGAATGTGATAAGAATAGTTCCGCCAGTAAGTTTGCCTTTTCCTGTGCTTTGATTGCAATGGTGCTATTAGAACGTGCTATACAGGTAGAATGGTTGACTTTGTAAAGTTCTGTCTGACGGCCTTAGCTACCGACCAAAATGATCTTGAGCCGTCAGGACATTTAAGAGGTTTGTCTTTGATCCTCTGGTTGTGTGCTTCTTTGCTTTGGTTTATCGTTTGCTCGCATTGGTTTCAAGCGTTAACAAAGATGGTACGATTTTCGGCGGTAGGGTTTTGACGCCATTTTCGGTAGAAATATTTTTTTGATTTAACAGCTCGTTCGCAATTCTTGGTAAACCGAGGCTTGCCGTTAGAAGCGCACTTTTTTGAGAAAGAGATGAAAGCTTCCATGCTAGTAAGGATAACCTCCGATACCTCTCTAGCACAGATGGATGGATCATCTGAGGTAAAACAAAGGTTTTGCCAAGGAAAAGTTCGAAAATGGTCCTTTAGGTCATCCCACTTAGCTAATGTATAATGCCAGATCTTGGGTGGTTTAGGAGGCTGTTCGGCACTAATTGGTAGTTTGCTCAGTGCCGAAATAAGGTTAAAGTCGGACGTTCCTAACGGAGGCTTCACGGTGACAGTGTACAAGTCGAGGTTTAAAGTTAAGAAAAGATCCAACAAGCTAGCAAAATCACCATCTCGGTCTGGAATCTGAGTCCTGATTAGATTCGCAAACAATTGTTCCCTTTAAAGTGCTTAGTTTCAAAATTCTTAATTAATCTGTTTATCAATATTTTGAACAAAAGGCTGGTTACTTAGAAGATATATAATTCTTCGCATATCAACTTACTTGCAGACTTAAAATTTGAAAAACAGGATTGGTTGAATTTCTTCAGTTCTTTTCTGAAAGAACACCTTAGGTTATTAATTTCTCTCTCCACGAGTTGGGCGAGGCCAGAGCTGATGGAAAAGGAATCGGCTTCGCGACCTTGCTCGTCGGTTGTATTTAAGTATTTGAGCCAGTTGACATTATGAACGTTAAAGTCGTCAAGGATGACAACTTCGGAACTGGGATGGTAGGTCTGCAAAAAATCGATAGAATAGGCAAGTGAGGAGAGCGGCCGATAAAGGCAGCAGATGAATTTAGTAATTCTCTGCGTTGATATTTTAAACCATATTACATCAAAGTCGTTAGGCTCGAGAGCATTGCGGATGGATGATGGAAGTCGTACCCAGAATATAAATAGCTGACCGTACTAGTCGATGATCTGACCTTTGTTTCGGTTAGTGCGAGCACATGAGGTTTGGTAGATTGTAGATGTTGATGGACTGCATTGATTTTCCAGTTTAGTCCTCTTATATTGCCGACGTCAATTTGGAAGCTGCTAAGTCTGGGTCTTTCAACAACTTCAGTTGTCACACCATTTCCATTTTGAATGTTGTTTAAAGGACCCGCATGGATATTGTGATAACTTCGCTTGATTAGGTGCCAGGATTAGCCCTCTCACCCGGAGATCCGATCGGGGGGCGAGTTTAACTCCGGAGCATTTTGATCTTGGAACCATCATCATAGCATTTTTCATATATTTCATATATTTTTCCACCCTGGAAACCGGAGACATCAGCGCGAAAAGTTAGCTCAAAGAAGAACTTCACGCCATTTAAGCCGATGCGATGGTATTTCACCGGGCGATGTCGGGCCAACATCTACCATCTCAATAATAAAAACATGGATTAAATCCTGAAGGCCGCCACTGTCCGATAACAAATTTTCACGATTTGGGAAAAATCATTCAACTTGCGTAATTTAAAGTTCTTTCTAACACCTAAAATAAAAGCTCTAGGGGCGCTCCAACTGTACGTTTTAATTTGTCCGAAAAAATAGGGCTGTCTCACTTCACGTGTTGACCGGGTAGCACTTCTCGGCACCTTACCAAAATCACTTTAAATAAAAAATTTTTTTATGCATTTACCTTTCATACTTAATATTCGGTTGAAAATATTGGTCCAAAAAATAAATAAAATGTTTCATTTCTGTTGAGAAATTAGGAAGTTTAAAGCGTCGAGGAAAACTTTTATCTCGAGACGGATGAAACTTATCATTGAGGTTTGTGTATTATATATCTCATTTTCAACAATTATTTTTTTCATAAATTCTGTTTCAAATAAGTTAAGTAAAAAAATTATTTAGAAATAAGTTTTAAATTACTATTCTTTGTATTCACTTTGATTTAATAGCAAATAATGTGTGGCGTTTATGATCTATACTGCGAATCTAATAATAAATGGAACCAAAAGTTAAAAATTGTTATGTATAGGTACAGTGCTATCATTTTAGTTTGTCCCACTTTTAAAAGCCTGTAACTTTTTTGTTTTTTGAGTTAGAGCGTTTATTCAAACAACAGGATGTAGAATTAAAAGTTTTTATGGGTTTTTGTCAAAAATGTAAATGGGACACTCTGCATTAGCATTAGATTTTCCCTTTTCGTCCGATTTCAAAAATATAACACACATATGCATTCTTCTCTTAATTCCATCAAACATTGACAAAAATATGTAAAAATAATATTGTTAAAAAGCATCAAGATAGTTATGCAACAGTTTTGTTGCTATGGATCTTGTCTTCATTTATTTTTTAGTCTGTTATTCTCATTGTTAGTACTCGCTTCGAATTTTGTAGCAAAGATTTTTTGTAGAAACCAGCTAACATGAGATATTATTATTAAGTGGAGGAAACGTGTTTTATGTTTGATATTTTCCGTCGAACGGACAGTGCAATCCTAGCACTTAGGCGGTATAGGCTTCAGTTTCCCAATAGACAGGTTCTTTCCAAAAAGATGTTTTATCGGCTGAAGAAAACATTTTGCGAGGCTGGAAGTGTAAAGAAAAAAACGATAGTTAAATGGAAATTAATGTGTTAGCTTATTTTCGAGCATTTCCACACAAATCTATACCCGATATACTACGAGAGCAGCCTATATCGTATGGTTCAGTAGACACGATTTTGAAAAAACATAAGTTCCGTCCTTACAAGCCTACAAAAGTGCAAGAAGTATGAAAGTAGGTTGCGTTTTTGTAGATATATATATATAATTGACGAAATAGGAAGAAACCCAACTTCTTAAATTCCATATTATGGACTGATGAGTCAAGTTTTTCTACCAGTAGGGGCTGCCACCGTGGAAATACGCATCTTTGGTCAGCCTAAAATCCATTTAATATTCAGGAAATCCAGTCTCAAGGGCGACAAAGTGTTAGCGTTTGGTGCAGATTAATTGGGGATCAGGTTTTAGACCAATAATTTTCGAATGACCTTAACTAGCCCACAGTATTTGAATATGCTGCAGGAGATCGCTTAGATAATGTACCCATTCTAACGTTAAGAAATTTAATATGGCATCAAGATGGAGCGCCGCCACACAGTGTCGCTCCAGTAACTGCATATTTAAATGCAGTCCAATGAATAGGAAAATCAGGTACTATTAAATAGCCCCCCAATCGCCCAGACTTAACATCCTGTGATTTTTCTTTTGAGGTCGTATTGGGGTGTTATTCGTTGAATGAACTGTATATTAGAATTGATAACGCCATCCTCCAGATTCAAAATAATTAGGACATTTTATTAAAAATAAATAGTCATTGTAAACGTGTTTCGTAAATGTATCGAAAATGGAGGTGGTCATGTAGAGCAATATAGATTATGAAATAATTATTATATAATTTTAGTTATTAAATTAATTCATTCGTTTCAATGTGTCGTGCTTCATTGGTAAGATTATCCGACAAACATAATGAGGAAACAAAACTGTTGCATAGCTATCTTGATGCTTTTTAACAATATTATTTTTACATATTATTTTTGTTAATGATTCATGGAATTACGAAAATAATGCATATGTGTGTTACATTTTTAAAATCGGAAGAAGAGGGACCATCTAATGCGCTTCTCATATACAGTGTGTCCACGGATGGACTTAACTATACATGTAAAAAACATTATTTTCAGTTTTTTAAAAAATTCACCCTTAATAATGTATTTCGCTTGTTGTATAAATACAATTCACCTTGAGAAAATTTGATTTTGTTGTGCAGGGTGCGCAAAAAGCATGAATATGTAGATTTGCAAAATAAAACATTTTTAAATGAAACTTTCTTCAAGCGTCAAAATCAAAGAGCATAGAAGCATAAATCGAAAAGCCAAATAAAGTGTTTTCATAGAAGTTATGGTTACTAAGATATTATCTGATATTAAAAATAGGCCTAAAACAGAATTTTTAAAACTAATAATGTTTGCCAGAAAAAAATCAAACTTTATGTAAGTTAATACATTGAGATAAATAACAAACAGTAACGTTTTATTCAACATGAAATCCTTCAACGTCAACACATTTCTCCATTCTGTTTCGAAATTCGTAATAAACATTGTGAATAATATCTAGTGTCACTGTAGCAATGGCGTCAGTGATTCTGTTTTTTAAAATATCAACATTATCTTGCATGTCAGTAGCATAAACTTTTTGTTTAAGATACCCCCACATGAAATAATCCGCGGTGAGGTCCGAAGACCGCGCTGGCCAGTGTATCGGTCTATGGCGGCGATCCATTTTTCGGGGAAATGTTCATTAAGCCAATTTGTTATAAGCAGTGTTCTATGCGCTGGGCAGCCATCTTGCTGGAGTATCACCTTTCTTCTAAATTCCAATTTAATTTTCTTCCTCCAATTGAGAAAGAAAGTATTCACTAAGAATTTCCAAACAATAATTTGCGTTTAGCCTTCTTTCCAGGAAAAATGGACCAATTACTTTATTGAACGTTAACGCACACCATACGTTAACTTTCTTAAATTTCTGACTGTTTTCGGTCGCCCAAAAGCGACAATTTTGTCTAGAAATTATACCATTTGTTGTGAACGTAGATTCGTCACTGAATATGATATGATGGTGAAAATGACGGCTTGCCAGTATACGTTCACCCATTAGTAAAGAAAATTATAGTCGGTATGTATCATCGCTTTCTTGAAGTTTGTGGATAAAGGTTGGTTTGAATGCATGAAACTTATTTGTGGACAGAATATTGTGTACCTACGTGACTTTTAGATATACCACCCACCTCATTGGCTCTTGCTCTCAAAGGAAGTCGGGGATTATTGTGAGCTAAGACCAAAATTGTTGTAGCGTCATTTCATCTAAATTATTTTTTGTCTTTTTCACATCTTTAACATCACTATAAACGTCGAATTTCCAAATTTCTTAAGGCATTAACAAAAACGTATACACCTGGAAATTTTCGGTTGAAAATTTGAATTGCATATGTATAGGACACTTCTCCAATATCATAACACTTGATCAAGTAAATGCGCTGGTCTAGGGTAAGCATCTTTCTGAAGATGTTAGTTGATAGATGACAATTAATGTAGGAATGACAGCTAGACATTATGTGAAAACAACAATCTTGATTTATGTTCACAAAATGAGGTAGCAGTGAACTTCTCAAAATAATACGAAGTTAATTCATTTTTTAATTTCAAATAATATCTTAGTAACCATAACTTCTATGAAAAAACTTTATTTGCCTTTTCGATTCCTCCTTCTAAGTTCTTTCATTCTGATGTTTCAAAAAAGTTAATGATTAAAAAATTTTTGATTTTGCAAATCTACATTTTTGTATTTTTTGCGCACCCTGTACAACAAAATAAAAGTTTCTTAACGTGAATCGTATTTATAGAACAAGCAAAAGAAATTATGAAGAAGGTTTTTTTTTTCAAAAAACTGAAAATGGAAGTTTTTACAAGTATTTTTAAGTCCATCCGTGAACACACTGTTTACATATTATCCCATTAAAAAAAATAAAATTTTTAATTTTAAATGTGACATGTGACAACTACTGTCACTCTTGGCAAGACCCATAAAAATTGACAAAAAATGAACTCAAAAAACAAAAGAGTTACAGGCTCTTAACAGTGGGACAAACTACAATGATAACAATGTACCTACTTTTCATCCGTTACAGGAAAGTACTGCCACAGTTGTAGAGTGCGTACTTTCCTCCCACGGCAAAAAATTAGGACAGAAAAGTGTCACTTTCAAAATTTTAAAGAGTCAGAAATGTCAACATTACAAATGTGATTGTAAATAAACTCTACATTTACTCAATCCAACAGGAACGTTATTGCTAAACCGATGATGGGAAAATTCCGTACCTTCCAAATAATAGCAATCCGTATGGAAACAGAAAAACCCAAAATCAAAACCTACATTGAAGAATGGAAAATACTGATAAACGGTCGGGCTGAGAAGCAATTAACCGTGTACTTACACGGACAAACGAGCATTCCCACAATTCAAATTGGAACCAAAAATAAAATAAATGCTGGAAATATTCAAGAAGGGTCACAAAAGACGGTCAAGGTGTTAATGAGGAATACATCATATTTTGCTATAAGGTAAATTAAATTAGATATACTAGAGAATTTGCATCCGTAAAAAAATAAAAAATGAAGAGGTTGCGATGAACCGGACAAAAGTATTCAGTATTGTTTCCTAGTTATTGCCACTCGCCAGAACCTGGGTATGGCAACTCTGAAACTCATCGACAATCCAATTCCTCAACCGCTTACGGCATAGCGTTAACGGTATGCCATGCTCAGTAGATTTATTGTTGCCATATTATCATGGCGTATCGAGTTAGTGTGGATTTGTATTCATATGGGCGTACTCAGTGGCGCAACCAGGGAACGGGCTGCCAGGCTGCAGCCCCCCCCCCCCCCTGAGCAAGCGTAGTTCAGGTCGTCTAACTACAAGAAATGTTAACTCATCACTACCTAAGATAGGTAAAATTACACAAAAATTAAAACGAGTTGTTGGCTGTTTTTCTGATTTTTTGTTGTATTTTTTATTTTTCTTACTTGAAAACCAAGCATCATCATTGAAAAAAGGGGGTGGCACCCAAGAATTTTTCGCCTGCGCCGCTATTGTTTTTTTTGGCCCCTCCCGAGCTTATTTTCTGGTGGTTGCGCCACTGGGCGTACTCTCGAGATAGCGCTCTTGGGCTTTTACTGTTGAATGTGTTCTACAGGAACTTACCCAGATAAACCCACACCAGATGCTAAAGTGTATATCTAACACGTTAACTCGAATTCATTTAAAGCTCCACCCACCTGGGATGGCCAGCCATCTCAGGATACAGTCGGGGTACTGATTTAGATTTACATTTGGGTGGCGATCTATATAGTGCGAAAGTTTATGTTGTTTTACTTTCAACGCTCAATCATAATATTATTTTCCAACAGCTTCAAAAGGCAAAAACGGATCACTTAAAATATAAAAATTGTATACAGGTGTTAAGTCCGGACTCCATCCTTCTTGGGAGCATTAGAAACATGAATTCCTTAAATTCGGGCGTGTCCCAAAATTTTTTTCTCTGGGGCTCTATTTTTGGCACCTTTGATCTAAAGGTCATGATGGGGCGAGGTGTTCTGACCTGCTTTCATATATTCCTGTATTTCGGACAATATACGGATGGCTCATGCAATATTGCCGAATTTAATAAAGCACATTATTACTTTAACGTGTTTCGTTTATTCCCCGATTCCACTGAGTTGATAGTGTAAAAGTAGATGATAATGATAGTGTTAAAGGTATAGTGCTAGTTTTATACACATATTAATTTTAAGTGTAAATAATTTTCTAGAACATAACAAACACTATAATGAGCAAGGCCTGCTTAGTTATAGAGATATACAACCGTAGTAATTAAGTTTGACCAAAATTACTCATTGATCAGTAGTGATCCACGTGGGGTATTAAATAAGAAAAAAGATTCCACTTACGCCCACCACCCAGATGTCGTCAGGGTATTTTGCACCCGAAAAGCAAGAGGGTCGACTTAAGATAGGAGTCTATTGAAGACAGATCGGGTAACATTTTTATAACTGTTTGGCCGTGCCGGTCACCTGTCAGTGGACGCACTTTCATTTTATTCTACGGTAGAAGGATTTTTGCGATGCAATCGACCCGACCCGACTCGTGGACGCCTACCATTACGTGGACGGGGTATAGGGTGAACAACAACGGTAAGGGGGGCGAGTCAATAAGACGCTGGTCTCCAAATTTAATAATACCATGCGCTATGTCTAGCGTTTGTTGACGTGTCATACAATTTATTGTAAATGTTAGTAAAGTCCGTCTATCTATCTTACAAGCTTATTATAAATGCTAATCCCTAATTCCGATAACACCCAGCGGGTGATCGAATGAAAGCAGGGACGCACTCGTTGCTGATAGAATAAAAGGTTGCGCTGCTTTAAGATAATAATATACCGGGTGTTGCATCGTCGAGCGGGACATAGGAAATCCCATGTAATTTTAAATGGGGTCAATTATTGGCTTCCCTAATTATTTTAGAGAAAAATTATATTTAGGTTTATTAAAGAGCACTAAAACCCACATTCAAAAGAATAACTTTAGATATTTTTGATGAGCCCGTTTACGGGTTATCGCCGATTTATTTTTAACTATTTCTCCTTTTTATGGCCCCGTATTTGCGGGCACCAGTCAAGGTAAAAGATGACTGTCAAATAAAGTTGTCATTTTGAGGAATATTTGAACATCTTCTTAAATCCTAAAGTTCTAACAATTTAATAGTACCTACCTATTAATTAGTAAAATATTGAAACATGTAAAATGTCATAATTAACCTTGTAATTGGATACTTTATTTTAGTTTTATTCAGATTAATTTGTACTCATAAATACACCTTTAATATTTTCGATGTACGAGTTTTTATAACAATAAAGCACACATTTCAAAATGACAACTTTATTTGACAGTCATCTTTTACCTTGACTGGTGCCTGCAAATACGGGGCCATAAAAAGGAGAAATAGTTAAAAAGAAATCGGCGATAACCCGTAAACGGGCTCATCAAAAATATCTAAAGTTATTCTTTTTTGAATGTGGGTTTTAGTGCTCTTTAATAAACCTAAATAGAATTTTTCTCTAAAATAATTAGGGAAGCCAATAATTGACCCCATTTAAAATTACATGGGATTTCCTATGTCCCGCTCGACGATGCAACACCCGGTATATAAAAGCGTGGAAAAAAAATATTTATTTTATCTACCTGTATGCAACAAAAGTGTCGTAAAACATATAGGACGGTTATTAATTAAAACAAAATATACATATACCTACAAAAAAGTACCGTGTCAGAAAAATAATTATTGCATGTTAACCCAAGTCAGTTTCACTATCAGTGTCGTCATCCAAGTTCACAATAATTCTTTCTCTGGGCAACAGATCTATATTACCGTATAATTTTTCTACTTTTTGAACATGCGCTACACAATTTTCCCCTGCTTTTGTTTGGAATATTTTGCATCTGTACTAAAGCTGTCACAGAAGAATTTAAGGTTGGCGAAACATTATTCCTCCTTACCGATGCTTTCAGCTGGTGCCATATATGTTAAATTGGGTTGAACATGCAGTACCTCATGTCACTAAGCTGCAGCTGAATATGTTCCTGCGGGTATTACACCACATTCATCCCGTACATCATCCTAGGAGAGAATAATTTTTACCAAAATTTTTTTCTAATATTTCAGCTACAAATTGAGACTGAGAGAACAATCAATTCTTACAATTACTCCAATGGAGGGTGTCCTACAAGGAAATGAGAATACAAAGTTAGAGATTACCGTTATGGGGCAAAAATGTGCCCCCAAAAGAGAAAAATTTAACTGCGAAATGAACATAATAGAAATAAATGGGGCAACATCAGGTGAAACATATGACACTCCTGTGGAATTGTTCAGCGAGTGTTCTTATTCAGAATTAACTGTAAGATCTATATTTTAAGATGTAGATATACTCACTGACACGCTCATCTTTCAGGCACACACTTAGAAACGTATATTACCAGTTTGGCAGCATGACTAAAATGTAACCTATTAATGATTCGTTAAAATGCTTAGTAGTGAATTAATATTGTAAGAATTGTAAAAATGGGTATATTATTAAATAACAAGTTTAGGATGATGGATTTTACATAAGTATACACACATACTTTAGTCCATAGTGCACACATAGGATTTAAAGTATTTCTTACCACTTCATGATTGGTAGAATGTAGTTTAGTGAATGTGATATTGTAATACGTAATGGATAAATAAATAAATAAATACATTGCCAGTAACAGCTACAGTGCCGACAGGGCGGTTGTTTCTAACCTGAACCCTATGCTTCTACTGAAGCATATAGCTGAAACTTGGGATAGGTAGAATTTAGGGTCTTAGATGTCGGGAAAAGTTTATCTTTGCGCGAAAACACTTCGAGAAATATCTTTAAAATCTTTTTCTTAAATAAAATTGTAGTTTTTGTGTACCTTGTAACCTTCGTGTCTCCACTTCACTCCACTCACCTTGACTTTAAAATGTTCCTGTCTCATGTCGCTCGAGATCGATAATCCGTGGCGTAAGCAGATGACGAGGTGGCTTCTTCTTACTTGACACAGATTCAAGTAGAGGTCGCTAATATGGGGTTCAAAATTTAACACCCAATACCCTACGACCTGAGTAAGGAAACGCACTGTATAGTATGCTGCTTCTAGAATAGTCAGCATTTATAAGCAAAATATATTTTATTAAATTGTAAATTAATGCTAGTTGTCAGATGGTATATATTATAAATATGCATAACTATATACATATTATGTGTGAGAAACTATTATTAACCTGAAAGTTAAACGTCTCAGTGACTGTATCTATCTATATTTTTGAGAGTGAAGGAAGATTTATGCTGGGGGTTAATAAATGTCACGTAGATATTTAAGGGAGTGATAGTACAGGTCAAAATAGAGAAGAAAATACTCATAGGATAGAAGTCTGATACACCAACGATTTTAAATGTCCCCAGAAAAATCTAGACAATTTAAATCGGGGAACCTAGGCGGCCATTGCTGAGGTCCACCTCGACCTATCCAACGGTTGTAGTCTTGATTTAAAAACTCCCTTACCACCAAACTGAAATGTGGCGGTGCACCATAATGCATTAACCACAATTGGTTTCTTAGTTCAAGTGGTAAAAATTGACGATAATATTGCCCACCAAATAGTCTACAATAATGCCAGCCCACACATTTACTGTAAACTTTCGACTACCGCATGAGGATTCTCTTATGCCCAAAATTTCGAACAATGGATTTTGCGCCAACATTTGAATGACCAACTGGCATAAATTTAATCTGGGCAAAAAATTGCGTGGGAGAAGAGCTTGGACTGTCTGGATATGGTAAGGATACATCAAATTATTCATCCAAATTTTTTTCAAACTAGCACAGATGAAATATTTTAAAGTTGTCGCAATGCAGAGCTCTTGGCCACCAGATCACGGATGCGTAAGTTATTGAGGGTATCACCACTCTGGTGTATATCCAGTGCACCATCTTGGGCGATAAACCCCATTTCTTTTCGTACCTTCTCTCTCTTACTGCAAGAGTAATTTCAGAGTTACGGATAATTTTTCCATGTGGCTATTCCAAGTAGACATTAGGCTGATGGGCCGAAATGCCTTGGCTGTCGAGCAGTTTAGGCGCCCATGTTTTGGTATGACAACTACCTTGGTCAGCCTCCATGTTCTCGGAATGTATCCTAACGCCAAGCTGGCTCTTAGTATTGAACATAGTTCGCTAATGAGAAGGTCCGGGGCCTGCTGTAGCATTGCTGGGCAAATTTCGTCCGGTCCCGGAGATTTGAACGGTTCGATTGAGTTTACTGCCCATTTGATTTTATCGAAAGTTACCACTTTGCTTGCCTGTTGATGTTCCCGTCCTGTTCTTCAAGTTTACAGATCTCCGGTGGTGTTCTTAGTGTCCTTGGTCTGGAAAAGTGAACCCGAAGAAGTTCGGTCATCGTTTCTTCCCCGTTAGAGGCGTACACCCCTGTCTCTGTAGCCAGGGAGTTTATTGTTGGCTGATTGTTCTTTTAGAGTATTTTTGGGGTCTGGCACATGCTAGGGTGTTTTCAATACTCTCGCAGTTCCTTCTCCAAGATAGTCTCTTTGCCCTTCTCAGCTCTTGGTTGTACTCAGTTAGGGATGCCGGTTCTTTTTCCTGCATTCCAGAGTATCCCGACTCGTTTTCTCTTCTCCTTTAGGTCAGGTTCAGGTCCCCACCAGGGTACCTATACTCTGTATACCTCCTACGACAATTTAGACATTTTATTGTAGAGACTCTAAAAAGTAATAAGGTGAAGTTGGTTAACTGGAACACCGAGGTAACCGGGCAATATGCCCTTTATTTCTCATACAGTAATTTTAAAAATCCCACCAAATGAGTACACATTGCCGTCAACCATAACCCTCAATTGCATCGCAGAACGTGGTCAAAGCGTGCTGTGTTTGGAGAGAAAAACGATTTTTTATTTTATATACCACGAAATAAGAAACAACACGCTGCTGGGTTTAATGTAAAAAAGTGCCGTAAGTTTAGTTTTTAATTTATTTTGGAACTAAGTATTCTGGGTAACTGGGACATATGCATATACTTAGACAAAATGATTGTATATTATTTGAACTGAAACGTTATTTTTTATATAAAAAAAATGTGAAATGTTTTTTAAGTTAGAATGTTTATTTTAGTTTACCCAGGATGTAAAATCCTTCTTATTTCAGTATCTAAGCCTGTTTTGCTAATGAAAATTATTTTTGGTTTCAATATTGTACCGTTTTAACATTCCTTTAAATAAATGTGTTTGCTGCATTTTTACGGACATTCTTATGTTACATTTCTCATAGCTCTCATATTTATTTAAAAATACCAAACAAATTTGAGGTATTTGCTGGGATGTTATATTGTGTTCCTGTTGCTCCAAAACATTATTCCAGCTTTCTTATAGTAAAATATAGGCCGGAGTTCTTTGATAAAGGGTGCTTTATGAAAATGCGGTCGGATTCGCCCGATTTACAAATAAAATTTAGGACAATTTTAAAAATTAATTGTAAGCTCTAGTAGGATTATATTGGATTATTTCTTTTTTTAAGTAAATCGTTTAGGGGAAGCTGTGCTTCCCTAGCTTCCATGGTAAACACGCCACTGCTAAAAAGAATTAAATCTTTGACACCTTGTATATAAAAAATATAGCCTTTTTACCCGCATGTTTATAAGAGCACTATCACTCCCTTAAATAACTGCGTGACATTCATTAACACCCTGTTTATTTCCAAGTATATTATGTGGCTATAGCAGCTAATAAAATGAAAAATAGGATACAAATAATTTACGTATTAAACACTTTGGGTTAAAATGACCTTTAAAGGCTTACCCCAGTGCGGAAGATCTTGGACATCAGCCCTTTGGTAAGAAGATGAGTGTTGAATTTGAAACTGTCAACTTTGGCGAGAGTCCGATATTCTTTCAAGCCTGTCAATGCGGCGACGATATTCAGGTAAATTATTTAAATCAATATAAGAAATAACGTTAAATAGTAGTAGATGGAAAATTTGTTTAAACGACACTAAAACCCAAGCTATCTATAGCTCGACACATTTATCTGTAGCTGTCGAAAGAATGCGGACAAAAAAACGTTCAGTGGTTTACGATGTTGTCACATATACCGTTACTTAATCATAGTTTTATATTTATTAGCAAGGAACCCCTGGAATTAAATGTATTTATTGAAAATGAATAATAACATATTTAAGATACTAAGAGTATTTTAATATAGTTTCAACATTATAAAAATTTCTTCTTTCTTATCCTATTAATGTTGATATTGAAATGGCATGGAAATATGGCAACATAGTGAAATATTAAAGGGAATAGGTGGCTAATTGATTGACACAAACAAGCGTCCGATATTTGTGTGTGTTATGGAGTAATGATACAACGGACGAAAGTTTCAGTTTCACTTTGTATAAATACGTCGGCGCCGTGTCCCAAAACTTTACTTTATGCGTCTTTGGCATTAATACGACTAAAACTAAAAAATCGTGTTGACGCCGCCTTTATATACTTGCGCCAAACATAAATTGTTTACTGTATTTCTCATAGGTTGAATGGTTCAAAATATGTCAGTTGAAATAAAAGACTTTTTTTCTCATTCAAAATATATCTATTTACTTCTCGTATTTCATTTACTCATCTTCACATCCGTTCTACTTAGCAGCAAATGCTTTTTTACTTTTACAACTTAGTATAGTAACTGCTTACTGCATTAAAAGAGCTATACATTTTTACTTCACTAACATTACATAACTAAACAAACAATAATATTGGGATACACTACTGTATTTTAAACCTTCAAGAATTTATCGTATCTACGAACGTGAGACTGCTTTTTATAACAGATAAACAGGACTTGAGTTGGGGTGTAAATGCTTTTTTGAGCACTCTGTATTTGTAAATAAAAACTATTTTAGGATACAAATTTTCGAATCCGCCCATGTTTTGGAGAAGTGCGACCAAGAGATGGTAAAAAGTTTATGATTTCTGGTATTATGTCACTGATTGGAGAACAAACTCTTTACTTCGGCTATTATAACAGAGTGGCAAGAGATTCTCCGATGGTTACAGGGAAACCCACTGTTTTCTTTACTCTTAGCTACTGTACGGAATTTCCTATAATTCAGGTAATCTTCATCCATAATATCCCAAGAGCATTGATAACTACGAGATAATTTTTTACAGATTTCGAAAGCACGTTACTTGACAACAGCCCGATGCAGTAGGCAAAGGGCTGTTTTCAAAAAATAACGTACCGTCAAAGTGGGTGACTTGAAATCGCGGTGTGACTTGATAAAACTCTGCTCCGCCGTACATTTAATTCTCTAACTATCTAACTAGTTCAGTATATTTAGGTTTTATTATTGCAATTCATTGGGTAAGAAAATTTTTTTTTGCCATCTTTAGGGTACCATATAGGAAGCTTAAATCCAAGTTTTCGACCATCAACCCTTTGCAGGTTGTCCGCAATCTTGAATTAAGGGGTGATTTCTTGTATCGCGAATAACAGTCGTATTTTTGATTTTATCAAGAAAACAGTAAATACCATTCTTCACGAGAAAAATTAGTTCTACAAATTAGTTTATTTGATGTTTTCTCGTATTTTGCTTATTTGTTGCTTAAAAATCGATTATAAAAATGAAAAGAGGGTTGAAATTTTTTTTAGATCGAATATCTTTTTTTATTTCGGTGCTTTCGCAAAACTTTTCGGGCAAAAGTTGTAATTGTTGTGGAGGAAAAATCACAGCAAAAAATGTCCTAAATTCTATTGAAGAAAAGGCCATTGTTGATGCTATCAGTACGGCGACTAACTGGGGTTATCCGTATGAAAAAGAAGACATAAAATGTTTAGTTAAAAGCTACTTGGACCGTGCTGGAAAAATTGTGAAAAAATTTCCTAACAACATGCCTGGAAAAGATTGGTGCAGCGATTTTCTTACAAGACACAAGGATGTTTTAAAGGTGCGTTTGGCTGAAAACATAAAAAGAGCTAAGGCCGGTGTATCGCGACAAATCCTAAATAAAATTTCGACAAACTGGAACTTTCTCTTGTGGACGTCTCGGCAGAGAATTTGATAAACTACGACGAAACCAACTTTGTCGACGATACCGGGAGGCCCAAAGTTGTTATTCGACGAACTATGAAACATGCTGCTCACTCAGTCATGTCTACATGGACTCAAGGTGGCCCTGACGGTTGCATTTATACTCGAAGTAAGTCGGGCTGGTTTGACCAAAGTTTATTTCAGGACTGGTTTTTTAAAGTTATTGTGCCGTATTATAGACGGCAAACAGGTCCCAAAGCTATAATTGGAGACAATTTGGCGAGTCATTTGTCAGTGGCGGTAATTAGAAGATGTAAGGCTGAAAATATTAGATTCATGTTTTTACCTGCTAACAGCACCCATTTGACACAACCGCTTGACGTGGCCTGTTTTCGACCAATAAAAATAGCATGGCGAAAGGAGCTGAAAATATGTCCTCCAAAAAGATCATTTTCCCCGGATTAAAAAAAAAACAATGAAGTCAATCTCTCTTTCTACTGAAAAATATATTAAGTCAGGGTTTGAGGCGACAGGATTATATCCGCTTAATCGGGATAAAGTCTTAAGTAAAATTCCAGTTGAAAATGACACAGACGTTGGCCAGGCTACAAATTTGGTGACAGAAGCAGTGACAACATTATTCAAAGAATCTAGATATAAACAACCAAGAAGAAAACGTGTGCAACGTAAAAAGCTGACTGTAGTGCCTGGAGAAAGCATCACCGATCAGTCATTGGAAGACGGTCACAAATCAGAGTCGGAAAATGAAAGCAAGTCTGGAAGTGAAAAAAGGTTGATAAACGAAGACTCAGATGAAAATGTGGATATTGAGATGCCTTCTTTTGTTACCACAGAGAAAGAAAAAAAAACTCTCAGTGCAAATAAATTAATGGAAATCAAAAAGGAACACATCAATAAAGATGGTATAGCAGAAGGAGACTTTCTATTGGTAGAATTCAGCACAGTGAAAAAAAAACTAAAAAGGTATTTGGGAAAAGTCCAGGAATGTCGTGATGACTTTATACAATGCACATTTCTAAGACCTTCTTCCAAGATGATTGACGTCTTCATGTCGTATAACTAGTCATTTAATGCTATTTTATCTAGTGCATAACCCCTGTAGTAGTTTTTAAGTTTAATTTAGTTTTCAATTTTTTAGGAATAATAATTTGTTAGTATTATTATTATTTTTTTTTTTAAGGCACAAATAATGAAAAAATTATTTGTCAGAAACAAAAAGTAATTTTGGCAAAAAGTTGTTTTCGATAAAAGTTTTGAAGTGTAAAATGTTAATTCACGGTATGAAGTGTATTTGCCTTCTGTATTGTGGGTCATTTGTGTTTAGTTTTACGAGAAAAGTCGTTAAATGACTTCAGGCGGACAAATGGGATTTGTATTTTTTGGTCTCTGGGATGTTTTTAAATTTGGTTTTCGTGAGCGGCTTTTATGACAGTCAAGTGAAGAATGGGTACAACGATTTCGCGTTTCTATTTATAAGCCATTCAACTCCCTTAACAAGCCCCGCCTTTTGGTCATTTAGCGATGTTTTGTTCATTGATTGGTCGCGTTTTTTGATATACCCCAAAACATTTTCGGCTGGTAAAATTAATGCGTAATTAGCCCTGAGTAAGTCAGGAGGCTCCTCCCTGTTTCATACATATTTTTGACAATTGTTGCTAAAATTTGTATCACTAAACAAATAAAAGTTGATATTTTACTTTAATATAATGTAACCCATCGAAATGCGATATTTTTTCAAAAAAAAAATTATTGATTATAGAAAATATCGAGTTGTAGTTTTTCGCTGGGTTGTCATTGGCTGAAACCGTTTATTGCGTTGTAATTAAATGGATAAGAATATAAAACGCGGCGTTTTTGGTTCATTCGGGACCTGAATTTTGCTTGCTAAAGTACTTCACGTCAGTTTAATTTTTGAAGTTAAACTTAAAATTTTTTTTTTTAAAATTTTCCACTTGTCATCAAGTGTTGTGCCGTACCTTTCAATAGGGGGGCAATAAAGTTTTCGCGTCTATCGAGGAGGTGATTCCCGTCCTTTTTGATATAGTTATCTTTCCGGGATTTACAGTGATTTGATTGGAATACTATTCAAATGTTATTCCCTTGATTAGTTGGTGGATTCCTGTATGTCAATCAAGTGTTATTCCCTTGATTTGGATTATCAGTGATTTATTTTTTGGATACTTCTGTGGATTAGTATGCTCATACCCATGCGGACCTGGGTCGTGTTACGCGAGGTATTGGGGAATCGGAAGTAGGGGGGAAAATATTTTCGGGCGCGAAATTTAAATGTTTCAGCTCTGGTTTTCACGTCGTCGCTTCGCATACAGGCAAGTAAGGAATTCCAGAGTTGAATAGTTCGTTGGCTGTTACCGGACTAGTCCTGGCACTGCAGGCTAGTTTACGAGGTAACAACCCCTAGATTTCTTTATAAAAATAAGAGAGACGCAGTCCCCCAGACTTGGCCGTCTGCCAAAAAGAGCCATTGCGAATTTATTAAGTGGGGCGCAGCCCCCCAAGTGAAAATAAGCTTGATTATTATTTATTTGTTGTTAATTGTTTATAATAATAGTTTACTGAAACTAATTTCGATAAACCTTTTAGTTTTTATAATTGAAGTTTTAGTTTTAAATCATTTTCTTCTTGAGGTAAAGTTTATCGAGATTGGATGTTATATGTTATAAATGTTGGGTTAATATTAAGTTTGTCGATTGTCATTATTGTAATGTAAAAGGTTTTGAAAAAATATTGAAATAAACCAAAACACTTTATTCTCTTTTGCCCTCCGTGGAATTACATATTACAAATTAACATTAATTAAAAGTCCTCCCCTTGCCCCCCCCCATAAATTAGTTAAAAAAGAAAATAGAGAAAAAGTATTTAAGAATTGGTAATACGTTACCTTCTCTCTTACCATTAACCACCATGAGGTTATTGGTTGACCCCTTTTGATTAAATTTTTGATTTCTCTTCAAATATTTTTATCTTAATTTTGGTGGACCGGTGGCCTTTCCGCCATCGGGGTTAAAGGAGGTGGGACCACCCTTAACAAAGAAAAAATTAATTAATATTTTTAGGATTGATTTTTCTTATAAATTTAGTTTTTGATTTTTTTTAAAACCAATAAAAAAATCTGGCATCCCTAAATTATCAAAATGACCGAAAAAACCATTGAATGCTCGGGTAGTATAGAGTCCCAAGTAAGCCCTGAGAATCCTGAAGCCCAGGATTTTTCAACAATGGTAGAATCAATCCAAACTTATTTAAATATAACCAAAAATGCCGACCAGGACGCCTTACTTGCTTCCCAAACCAATCCTCGGTGGGACCGAGAACCACTCCCAGGGATAGAAACGCACTCCAATAGGGACATATTGGGCAACGTTAGGCCAACTCGCCCAGCCGAGTTGGCCCCAATGCGAGAAGTAGGAGTCGACCCTCTCTGGAATCCGGCTTTACTTAGGAGAACGCTACTCGGTCAAAAAGACCTCGACTCTGACTCGGGCTCTGAAGGTAGCGTATCTTTCCACAGACCGCCGAAGCAAAGACATCCACAGGGCCGTATCGGCGACATGGCATCCCTGGTGGGGAAACAAATTGATGAAATAGTTGCCCCACGTAACCAGTTTGTACAGACCGATGGATCTGGAGGACCCTATACGAAGTTTGCCAACTCCACTTCTTGTGAAACCAAAAAAATGACAGATGTACAGGACCTTGTGCAGGCGATTGGAAGCTTAGTACATATAATCGGTGATCAACGAAGTAATCCCCCCGCCCCCTCAAATAAATTACGAGAAACTTTCAGCGGGTTTCAACACGAAAGCCCCGATTTATTCTTGATAACACTGCAAAGATATTTTTTACAATGCAATATTTTAGATGAAAATGAAAAAATTAATATTGCAGTGGAGCAGCTTCAAAGGGGGGCCCGAAGTTGGATAGAGCCGCTAAAAGGACTAATTTTGAATTTTGAAGAATTCGCTAAGCGCTTAAGCAGACGTTTTAATAGCCCCGAGCTAGTAAGCGACCTAAAATCAAATTTATACGGACTTAAACAAAAGAATAACGAAAAAGTTGAAGAGTTCATACTAAAAAAGAGAGCATTATTTAGGAGGTTGGTGCCCTTTGGGACAGAACAAGAATGTGTTAATGTCATTGTGCCCTTATTAATACCAGCCCTCCGTTCTAGGATAAGATGCGTGGACATATTGGATACCGATCGCCTTACGTGTCTCACGATGGCGATCGAGCAGGACCAGACTGAAGAACGACAACAGACAATTAATACTAACCCCCCCAATCCAACTAATATAGTAAATAATAATGAACGACCAAGGACGAATAATGTCTCGAATAGGCCAAGACCTCCTGTAAGGTCACGCCCCTGCCGACATTGTCAGGGGGAACATTTTGATCATGAATGCCGCCAAAGAACTTATGAAGAAAAGAAGACTCCCCCTGCCCGTGACCAAATTTTGGAAAATCAAAATTCCAAAAAGGAACAGGCCAAAAATAATTCCCAAAAAAACTAAGCGCTGATCGATCCGCCTTGGGGCAGGACGATCCAAGACCATTAAAGACCCCAATTAATGTAATTAAAGAATCAATTAATTCGATAGGCTCGCGGCCCTTAGTCCGAGTGCAAATGTTTGATAAAGATTATGAAGCCCTCATTGACACGGGTTCTGATTTAAATCTGATTTCAGAGGATCTAATCGAATCTGAAATATATATAGAAGATGATCGGGTTCTCATATTAGCAATAGAAGGTGCTAAAGCGAGAGTTCTAGGATTAATTGAAGTCAATTTAGTTTTAGGGAATTATAGTTATAAAGTAGTTTTCAATATTGTTGCAGGATTAACTGCTAAAATTATATTAGGTAGCGAGTTTTTAAGGACAGAACAAGCCCTAATGGACTTCAATAGAAGCTGTATATATATTGGACAGACTCTACGTCAAACCATATATTGGAAACAATTCCATTCGGTAGATATGCCATGCGAATTGCCGGAAATGGGACCGGACGTCCCGGGAAATATCAGGGATCTTATTCAGGAATTCAAAGACATTTTTCTAATCGGATTAGCACAGCCAACAACTCGTACCACCCAACATAGGATCGTCTTAAAGGATAATAAAGTCATCAATCAACGCTGTTATAATTTAAATCCAGACAAGAAAAAAATCTTGAATGATCAGATCCAAGAAATGTTATGCGCAGGCGTAATAGAACCTACACAGTCACCGTTCTCTTCGCCACCTTTGCTTGTTACGAGGCCAGGAAAAAACCCAAGATTCTGTATCGATTTTAGGCGCCTGAACGATATTAGTGTCGCAGAATCCTCGACCTTGCCACGTATACCGGACTCCGTGAAAGCTTTAGCCCAAGCCAAATATTTTACAGTTTTGGACCTTAAGAGCGGATACTGGCAAATTCCCATGGAAGACTCCAGTAAACAGTATACCGCTTTCACTACACCAGACGGGGCAAGTTATCATTTCAATGTGATGCCATTTGGGCTAAAAAACGCACCCAGTACCTTCCAGAAACTTATGTCGACAGAAGTATTGGTAGGCCTGATACAGGAGTTTGTACAGGTCTACCTTGATGACATTATAATATATTCAACCGACAAGGACACTCATGCTAGACATTTACGAATCGTTTTCGAGCGACTTCGGATACATAATTTGAAAGTAAGCGCCGAAAAATGCCAGATTTGCCAAACTAGCATAGACTATTTAGGATATAGGATTTGTGGCGATTACACTGAACCACAAACCAAACATTTGGAACAAATCAAAGCATGTCCCGAACCAAGGACCAAGAAGCAACTGCAGTCTTTCCTGGGATTATGCAACTGGGTACGGGAGTACATTCCGAATATGGCCGAACTTACTGCCCCGATGACCGAAGCGTTAAAGGGTTCAAAATTTACATGGACTAGCCTGCAAACTGACGCATTTATGAAAACTAAAACTACTGTAGCCCAAGCAAAGCAATTGAGTCGCCCTAATTTTGAAAAAAAATTCATATTACAGACGGACGCCTCAGCTATAGGCATGTCCGCTGTACTGTATCAAGAACCTGAAGATGGCTCGGAAGTACGAAACATTATTTCATACGCTAGCGCAAAATTTCATTCTTCTCAACAGCGTTACCACATTAACGAACAGGAGTGTCTTGCGCTCGTCTGGGCTATTCAATACTTCCGAGCCTATCTGGAAGATCGGCCTTTTATGGTCCGTACGGACAGCAAGTCATTGACCTGGCTCCAAAAATTTAAGGACTCACGAGCCAAGCTGACCAGGTGGGCGCTCCTTCTTCAGGAATTTAAATTTGAAATTCAACATGTTCCCGGATCAAAAAATCATTTACCTGATTTATTAAGCCGCAATCCCGAGGAGACTCCCTATGAAGCGGAACCAGACAATGATCGATTGTTGCCCCCCTCTGTGGAGACGACTAAATCAACGGTAGCTCAATGTGCTGTAGTTATAGCCGACCTGGGTGATTTATACACTAAAATTGCCGAAAACCAGGAGCATGATAAGGCAATTCGGCGTTTAAAAGTCACTTTGGACCTGCTTGCAGGCCAACAACCAACGGATAACAAACAAAGACGTGTATTGGAAGAGTTCGTACTTATTGATAATTTATTATGGCGTAGACATCCACAGGGAGATAGACTTGTTGTGCCCCGACAATATACACAACAAGTTATTTATATGCACCACGATGACCCGGAACAAAGCCATCCTGGAACTGAGGAAACTGTCCGAAAAATCGCAAACAAGTATTTTTGGGGATGTATGCACAAAGAGATCACAGAATATGTATCTAAGTGTATAATTTGCTCAATTTGCAAAACCCAGCAAAAGCAAAAGCATGCTCCCCAAACGCCACGCACTCCTACCAATCCCTTCGAGATGATAAGTATCGACTTGTTAGGACCGTATCGCGAAGCCGCCGGAACGCACAATCAATATATTCTTTTTGCCGAAGATGTTTTCTCTAAATGGATAGAGGCACGAACTTATTCGGATGTAAGTGCCAAGGATGTATTAGAATTTCTAAAGACGGAAATAATTGCACGATACGGATATCCTAAGCATATAGTAAGCGATAACGCCAAGATATTTAAGGCGAACGTACTAACGAAATTTTGCGAAGTAAAAAAGATTAGACAACATAACTCCAGTGTATACCATCAACGGGCAAACCCCGTGGAGAGAAGAGTACAAGAATTAAAAAAGGTATTGCGAGTTCTTTTATTAAATAAACAAGAAAACCAGTGGGAGCGAGTTTTGCCTCAAGCCCTCCAAGTATTAAGAAGCAGGCGAAATAGAGCCACCGGGGAAACGCCGGCGTCGATTATATTGGGGTATGAACTCAAATGCCCAGGCGAATGGCAAACTAAATGGACCCAGTACCAAAAAACCCAGACGAAAGAACAAAGGGTATTAACAAGAAGACAAGTTTATGCAAAACAGTTGGATTTTCAACGGAAAGAATTTTCTGAAGCCGGATCTGCCATACTTAAGTTAAATGTTGGAGATATGGTAAATGCAAAGTTTCACCGTACAGGAGCTTTTCAACCTGCCTGGACCGGGCCTCATCAGGTCACAAAAGTCTTGGGGAATTCAGCTTATGAGGTTATAGTGAACGACAACCCCGTTAACTTCCATATCGACGATCTGCGAAAAGCGAAGAACGGAAATCAAGTTGACCTCGACGAATACCCCATATATGAAGAAAGCGATGACAGCGACGCGGAATTCGAATTTTCCGCTGAGGAGGTTCCCCCCCAAAATGTCGAAGACTCTGAGGAAGAACCTGAACAACCTCAAGAAAATAAACAAATGGACGAGACGACGCCTCAATTACATGCAATGCAAATTGATCAATGTTCGAGTTCCGAAATACTGGGGAACAAATTGCCCACCGAATTCTTGCACCAGCAACGACTCCTAAAAGATGTTGAACGAAACGTCAATGTTTTAAAAACCAAAGTTTCCAATATTCAACACTTTCAAGATTTATTAATCCTAGAGGAATTGCTCACCCAGGAAATTCAAAATGTAGAGAAGATCGAAACGTTGGGGCATGAATGTTTGAGAAAACAACGAAAAAACATTGTAGACAAAATTGAGGTTGTAATCGACGATATGTATCTACGCGATCATATCCCCATGAAGACAAATCTACGCGATTGTATTCAACCAGAAACCCAGAAGACAAATCTTACAGTTCCTGCAGCCCTAAAAAAAGAAAAGGACGATCTAATCTCAAAAGCAAGTACGAAGTACTTCTATAACTCCAGGCTAAACAAAGACTCAGTACTACCCGGAGCTTATTGTAATAGGTGGGGTGATTTCTTTAAGTTAAAGGAAGAATTTTGGGAGGGGGTTCTTAATTGTTTTTGAGGGTTCGTAGAAATAAACTTAAAATTAAGTACTTTAAGTTATTTTTCCGTCTTGTGGGGGGGGTGTCGTATAACTAGTCATTTAATGCTATTTTATCTAGTGCATAACCCCTGTAGTAGTTTTTAAGTTTAATTTAGTTTTCAATTTTTTAGGAATAATAATTTGTTAGTATTATTATTATTTTTTTTTTTAAGGCACAAATAATGAAAAAATTATTTGTCAGAAACAAAAAGTAATTTTGGCAAAAAGTTGTTTTCGATAAAAGTTTTGAAGTGTAAAATGTTAATTCACGGTATGAAGTGTATTTGCCTTCTGTATTGTGGGTCATTTGTGTTTAGTTTTACGAGAAAAGTCGTTAAATGACTTCAGGCGGACAAATGGGATTTGTATTTTTTGGTCTCTGGGATGTTTTTAAATTTGGTTTTCGTGAGCGGCTTTTATGACAGTCAAGTGAAGAATGGGTACAACGATTTCGCGTTTCTATTTATAAGCCATTCAACTCCCTTAACAAGCCCCGCCTTTTGGTCATTTAGCGATGTTTTGTTCATTGATTGGTCGCGTTTTTTGATATACCCCAAAACATTTTCGGCTGGTAAAATTAATGCGTAATTAGCCCTGAGTAAGTCAGGAGGCTCCTCCCTGTTTCATACATATTTTTGACAATTGTTGCTAAAATTTGTATCACTAAACAAATAAAAGTTGATATTTTACTTTAATATAATGTAACCCATCGAAATGCGATATTTTTTCAAAAAAAAAATTATTGATTATAGAAAATATCGAGTTGTAGTTTTTCGCTGGGTTGTCATTGGCTGAAACCGTTTATTGCGTTGTAATTAAATGGATAAGAATATAAAACGCGGCGTTTTTGGTTCATTCGGGACCTGAATTTTGCTTGCTAAAGTACTTCACGTCAGTTTAATTTTTGAAGTTAAACTTAAAATTTTTTTTTTAAAATTTTCCACTTGTCATCAAGTGTTGTGCCGTACCTTTCAATAGGGGGGCAATAAAGTTTTCGCGTCTATCGAGGAGGTGATTCCCGTCCTTTTTGATATAGTTATCTTTCCGGGATTTACAGTGATTTGATTGGAATACTATTCAAATGTTATTCCCTTGATTAGTTGGTGGATTCCTGTATGTCAATCAAGTGTTATTCCCTTGATTTGGATTATCAGTGATTTATTTTTTGGATACTTCTGTGGATTAGTATGCTCATACCCATGCGGACCTGGGTCGTGTTACGCGAGGTATTGGGGAATCGGAAGTAGGGGGGAAAATATTTTCGGGCGCGAAATTTAAATGTTTCAGCTCTGGTTTTCACGTCGTCGCTTCGCATACAGGCAAGTAAGGAATTCCAGAGTTGAATAGTTCGTTGGCTGTTACCGGACTAGTCCTGGCACTGCAGGCTAGTTTACGAGGTAACAACCCCTAGATTTCTTTATAAAAATAAGAGAGACGCAGTCCCCCAGACTTGGCCGTCTGCCAAAAAGAGCCATTGCGAATTTATTAAGTGGGGCGCAGCCCCCCAAGTGAAAATAAGCTTGATTATTATTTATTTGTTGTTAATTGTTTATAATAATAGTTTACTGAAACTAATTTCGATAAACCTTTTAGTTTTTATAATTGAAGTTTTAGTTTTAAATCATTTTCTTCTTGAGGTAAAGTTTATCGAGATTGGATGTTATATGTTATAAATGTTGGGTTAATATTAAGTTTGTCGATTGTCATTATTGTAATGTAAAAGGTTTTGAAAAAATATTGAAATAAACCAAAACACTTTATTCTCTTTTGCCCTCCGTGGAATTACATATTACAAATTAACATTAATTAAAAGTCCTCCCCTTGCCCCCCCCCATAAATTAGTTAAAAAAGAAAATAGAGAAAAAGTATTTAAGAATTGGTAATACGTTACCTTCTCTCTTACCATTAACCACCATGAGGTTATTGGTTGACCCCTTTTGATTAAATTTTTGATTTCTCTTCAAATATTTTTATCTTAATTTTGGTGGACCGGTGGCCTTTCCGCCATCGGGGTTAAAGGAGGTGGGACCACCCTTAACAAAGAAAAAATTAATTAATATTTTTAGGATTGATTTTTCTTATAAATTTAGTTTTTGATTTTTTTTAAAACCAATAAAAAAATCTGGCATCCCTAAATTATCAAAATGACCGAAAAAACCATTGAATGCTCGGGTAGTATAGAGTCCCAAGTAAGCCCTGAGAATCCTGAAGCCCAGGATTTTTCAACAATGGTAGAATCAATCCAAACTTATTTAAATATAACCAAAAATGCCGACCAGGACGCCTTACTTGCTTCCCAAACCAATCCTCGGTGGGACCGAGAACCACTCCCAGGGATAGAAACGCACTCCAATAGGGACATATTGGGCAACGTTAGGCCAACTCGCCCAGCCGAGTTGGCCCCAATGCGAGAAGTAGGAGTCGACCCTCTCTGGAATCCGGCTTTACTTAGGAGAACGCTACTCGGTCAAAAAGACCTCGACTCTGACTCGGGCTCTGAAGGTAGCGTATCTTTCCACAGACCGCCGAAGCAAAGACATCCACAGGGCCGTATCGGCGACATTCATTTTCCCACTTCAGGATGTTAGCGATGTCACCCCAGACCAAGTCATTAAAAAAATAAAGCCGCCTGAAGAACTAAGAAGAGGAGCATTAAAATTTTTCGTTTAGATATTATTTCTAACTAATGTTTGGTATTTGCTTAAATGTTTATTTTAACTAATACATAAGAAAAAAAGTCTTTGTTTGCGACAGTTAATATTTTTTTAAAACGCATAATTTTGTTTCAAGTCACCCTGTATTGCGGGTGACTTGGAATTTTAAGGTTTATATTCTTTTTTCAAAAACGGAATGACATGTAGGCACGAGTGAACCAGGATTATGTTCTTTAAACTCGTATGCAAGTTTTGACATTTTTTTGATAAATTAATACTGAATCGGTTTGATACACAGAATGAAGCCAGATGGCTCCATCTCGTGGTGCTGGTAAATAACACCAATTTCTAAGCATACCTGCGCCCTCTGACATGGACTTATCAAACCACAAATATTTCAATGTGTTAAGTTTTCGGTTACTAAACCGACAAAACGCATAGCGCTGCCTAGCGAGGACTCCTGTAATTGTGACGTTTTGTCTTTGCAGGTTTTCCTCTGATATTTGTGGCTTGATAAGTCCATGTCAGAGGGCGCAGGTATGCTTAGAAATTGGTGTTATTTACCAGCACCACGAGATGGAGCCATCTGGCTTCATTCTCTGTATCAAACCGATTTTTCTGTTTTAAAACAGACGCCGATGCTTTTTCCTTTTGTCAGAACCCATAGCCTCACTGATGAGCTGTTATACAGCGAAACGCGTCTGAGGATGGTTCTGGCAGAAGGAAAAAGCAAACCATTTTCAATAATACTGAATCGTCTGTCTCGTATAACTACATTTATGTCAAAATCGTTTTCAAGTTACCCACTTTGACGGTACTCGAGGAACTTAAAATAATTTACGAACATCGACTCGCGAAAACCGTTGTGTGACGTCACTATCTCATATAGCAAGTCAGGTCGCGCTTGCTGCCGCGGTTACTTGCTGGTTACGACTAAGAAAACAGGTGACCATTTACATCACCCTTTCTCCGTTGCTGGGTAACGGAGTTGACATCGACAGGAGAGAAAAGAATTATTTTTAATAATCTAGTTTTCTTTTTTCTAAAATAGTGTTAGAGAAAGCAGGGCCGGCGGGCCGGCGGAAGCCTATATGGGGTGCAGGGTACCCACTACCCGAAAATATCTCTTTTATGACAAAAAATAAGTTTCCCCCACTCCTAAGCCTATACTCTCTACTCAACCCACCACCCGAATTGTAAGTGTTCCGCCGGCCCTGAGAGAAAGTATCGTTGAGAACTCATATGGAATGACATTTCCTACTTGTTATAGAATATACTATTAAAATCAGTAATAATAAGCTTCCTCTTCGACTGAACAAAGAAACAGTAAGCGCAACTCCCTTGTATATGCACAGAAAGACCGTTGCACAAGTTCAAAGCGTACGAGCTGTGGGAGGTAATGACGTCACCGCCTCGCTTTGATTTTGATCTCGTATATTTCGAAAACTACTTATCGGCTTGACTTCAAGTTTTCAGGGCTGACCTTACCTTATAATCCTTATATTTATATATCATAAAAATTAGATAAAGAGTGTAATTTGAGGTTTGACCAAATGACCCCATTACAGAAGTGTCAGAAGATTTGTGTTCCATGGTAACGTTTAATGATATAATTAAGTGATAACTATCTATGGGCTGTTATTAGGGTAATTTTATTGTCATTGGTTACTTTTGCACATGTAATTACAAATGGACGAAATCAATTCCATTGATACCACTAGTGCTTTAAAATTACCGTTAACTTTTTACTAGTCTTTTATAATTTTACGAGTCCACCAGGACGAGTGAAATTCGTACCTACAGAAAACACGCTCGAATTAAAAACTATTTATGAAATTTGATATTTAGGGAAAGTGCATAGCAACTGAAAAAATCCCGAACTCGCAAATTTTCCTAATACAAATTAATTATCAACTAACCTTAACCACGTTATGACCATTTCAAAATTTTGATAGGTGATACGTTTTTATTGTTACAACTCCGTCAATGCCAGAAAATGACAATTCTGTAAATTTCCCGGGGATATCTACAAAAATTTCCACTTATTAATTTTCAAAAATTTTCGGGTGTAATACCACGAGTGCTTTAAAATTATCCGGTTAGTTTTAAAGCACGCATGGTATTTAAAGGAATATTCCACTCACGTATAAAAAATCCCATAAGGAGAGTGGTATTTTCGAAAACTTACACTTACAGCGGATATACAAAATCGAAAACACCAAAACGAAAATACCACTTGTCAGTGTCACTTTGTTGCGAAAATACCACTTGTCAGTGTCACTTTGTTGACAAATTTCTATTTATTATTTCAAAGTTGACAAAATGAGTGTTTTTGGATTCGTGAAATATTCCTTTAAATACCATGCGTGCTTTAAAACTAACCGGATAATTTTAAAGCACTCGTGGTATTACACCCGAATATTTCACGAATCCAAAAACATTCATTTTGTCAACTTTGAAATAATAAATAGAAATTTGTCAACAAAGTGACACTGACAAGTGGTATTTTCGTTTTGGTTTTTTCGATTTTGTATATCCGCTGTAAGTTTTCGAAAATACCACTGTCCTTATGGGATTTTTTTTACGTGAGTGGAATATTCGGGTAAACTTTTCAGTTAAATTTGCACAAGGGAAATTTCCAGTAGAAATATAACTAGTGCATGAAATATTTCCGGAAATTTTTGAAAATTTTGTCTGAAACCAATTTTTTAACAAAAGCATGAGTGCATTGCACCTGAGAAAATCCCGAACCCGCAGGGTGAGGGATTTTTTCTTTGGTGCAATGCACGAATGTTTTTTTGTTTTTTTTTAAATTGGCTGAAGACCAAATTTTGAAAAATTTCCATTAGGAAATATTTTAGGCACGTGTTATGTTTTGATCGGAAATTTCCCGAGTTGATAAAAGTTTATTTAGGTAGTTGCTAAAAAGTTGATTTTGATATATGTATTTATTTAAATAATGCCATACTTAAATAACAATTAATATTTTTTCTAATGCTAATAGTAAAATAAAACTTAAACTTAGTCCTGCTTCTGAAAACTACAATTGCTATAAAATGTACAATGTTTTGATGTTTTGAAACTATAAATGTCAAAAATGACAATTATCCCCGGGATATTTCCAGATGTAATTTTCAAAACGGATGCAATTTCCACTTATCAATTTTTTAAAATTTCCGTGTAAAATTTCCAGTTAAATTGACACTAGGGAAATTTCCAGTAGAAATATAACTAGTGCATGAAATATTTCCGGAAATTTTTGAAAATTTTGTCTGAAACCAATTTTTTAACAAAAGCATGAGTGCATTGCACCTGAAAAAATCCCGAACCCACAGGGTGAGGGATTTTTTCTTTGGTGCAATGCACGAATGTTTTTTTTTTTTTTTTAAATTGGCTGAAGACCAATTTTGAAAAATTTCCATTAGGAAATATTTTAGGCACGTGTTATGTTTTGATCGGAAATTTCCCGAGTTGATAAAAGTTTATTTAGGTAGTTGCTAAAAAGTTGATTTTGATATATTTATTGTTTTGATGTTTTGAAACTATAAATGTCAAAAATGACAATTATCCCCGGGATATTTCCAGATGTAATTTTCAAAACGGATGCAATTTCCACTTATCAATTTTTTAAAATTTCCGTGTAAAATTTCCAGTTAAATTGACACTAGGGAAATTTCCAGTAGAAATATAACTAGTGCATGAAATATTTCCGGAAATTTTTGAAAATTTTGTCTGAAACCAATTTTTTAACAAAAGCATGAGTGCATTGCACCTGAAAAAATCCCGAACCCACAGGGTGAGGGATTTTTTCTTTGGTGCAATGTACGAATGTTTTTTTTTTTTTAAATTGGCTGAAGACCAATTTTGAAAAATTTCCATTAGGAAATATTTTAGGCACGTGTTATGTTTTGATCGGAAATTTCCCGAGTTGATAAAAGTTTATTTAGGTAGTTGCTAAAAAGTTGATTTTGATATATTTATTGTTTTGATGTTTTGAAACTTTAAATGTCAAAAATGACAATTATCCCCGGGATATTTCCAGATGTAATTTTCAAAACGGATGCAATTTCCACTTATCAATTTTTTAAAATTTCCGTGTAAAATTTCCAGTTAAATTGACACTAGGGAAATTTCCAGATGTAATTTTCAAAACGGATGCAATTTCCACTTATCAATTTTTTAAAATTTCCAGTTAAATTGGCACTAGGGAAATTTCCACTTTAATTTTTTAAACTTCCACTTATTCATTCTTGCATACAACCTACTAAATGTATTTCTTTCGAATAGGTAATTAATTATAGTAGGTAGTCGAGTTTAAAATTTAAAACACGTTTTTTATTGATCTAACTGTAAAACTTTTAATTGCAGGTCGAGGAAATCGTTGAACATACTTTTGGACAACTGTTTGGAAAACCCGATCTTTTTCACGAGTATCTTCATATACCTAAGTATTAGAATTTGCTTATTTTTATAATTTAAAATTTATATGGACTTCTTAAGCAACTCTGAAATCATAAAAAAAACTTTTTTAATTGCATCAGAGTCAACGAATTGGAAAATAGACGTTTCGACTTAAAAACTTAAAAGTCGATGGTCACAACTAAAGAGCGGAATATATGCAAAATGCATATTTTTCCCAAATTATTATTTTACGAGCATATTTTTATGTTTTCAGCGTTACCAAAAAATTAAAAACCCCCGGTCATGAAAACTTCTAGACTCATAGGTTTAATGTCCAGTCCGGTACTTATTTCAGAAATTTTCCAATCTGAGGATAATTATATAATAATTAATATTTACATTTTGCTTATACACAAAGTATTTATTGGGGGTTTCCGGGATTTGCAGGTATATTGTTAGGGGTTATTTATTGTCATTTAATAATGCCTTATTACTTGCTTAACAAGGTGTTCCTTAACAACCATTCCTGACGAATCTACGCTTAGAAAGAAAAATGTCCATTCAGTATATACGAAACCGTTTTAGAAGAAATTAGAGCTTCACTGGGTGATAAACTTTTTTACATTATTTTTTATGAAAGCGCAGATGCTTGTGGCAGATATATCGCACATCTTATGATTGGAGCACTTCAAGAAGATAAAGCAACAAACCCATATTTAATAGCTTCTAAACAGCTAGACAAAACTAATAATGTGACCGTAACCCGATTTATTTAGCAATCCCTATTGAGCTTTTTCTTACCAAATCCAGTCCCAGAGAGAAGTTTCTAGTACTTTTGTCTGATGCAGCACCGTATATGGTAAAAGTAGACCAAAACTTAAGAATCTTTTACCCCAATATGGTACATGTGACTTGTCTTTTACATGGAATAAACCGAGTCGCAGAAACCGTCAGTACTGAATATCCTTTAGTACATAAATTAATTTGAAATGTGTAAAAAAAGTGTTTCTTAAAGCACCTCTAAAAGTGCAGATGTATAAGGAGAGAACCTGAAATTACCCGATGGGGAACATGGATTAAGGCCGCAATATTCTACGCAGAACATTTCGAAGCCATTAAAGAACTAATTTTGGACTTAAATGACGATTCGTTAAAAAGTGCAAGTGTAGTTAAAGATCTTGTTTTTTTTAAGGTTAATTTCAGTTTTTATTGCCAAGAAAGGGGCGGGTACTATGTTAGTTGGAATATACAGTTAGTAGTTAGAATTCACTATATACAGGGTGTTCCTTAATGGCATGCTAATATTAAGGGAGGTGATTCCTCGATACATTTTAAGAAAAAAACTTCATATGAACGAATGTCCTAAACGTCTTAACTTTTGAGATACAGGGTGGTAAAGTTTTCAAAAAAAATAATCTATTCTTTAATAATAACTGTGATACTACTATAATATCTTTATGAAATTTGGTACACATCTTCTATGCATTAAGGAGCATTTTCTGATGTACAAACAATTTTATTATTTTTACCAGTGGCGTCTGTACAGGTTTTGCATTTAATAGTTTTGGAGAAAATAATGGCACGCCATTGCTTTCTTCTTAAATAAAAATTATTTTTAAAATCTTCATTCATTTCTGAGCAAATTTGATCTCTTGATTTTCTTTCGTCCGACGCATGGTTTTCGCTTAAAAAATAAATTTAATTGAACACAGACATTGTGATAGGGGGCTATTTAGACAATTAAAATCTAGTTATCCTGGAATAAATTTTGTTTTTGCAAACGTCGATGTCATGCATAGTCACATAGCTGTTGACTTAAAGTAAGTTATTGGTGTTCAAAACCATTTAAGCGCGTCATTTCTATGATTTTTAGTGTGTCATCGAAGTTATTTTATTTTTTCGCTGTTTTTTCGGTTATCAGTAAATATGATAAATTATACGAATGCGGAAATGGCGGCAATGCATTACGCATATGGCCTCGCAGATGGTAATGCATCAGAAGCTAGGCGCATTTATCAGGAAAGACATCCTAATCGTGCCCAGCCGATTCTTTTCGAATATTCATCGCCGACTTAGCGAAACTGGTAGTTTCAATAAAGGTACTTCGGAAGGTAGACCTGGAACTATCAGAACACCCAAAACTGAGTAAGCGGTGCTACAAGAAATCGACGAACATCCTGAGACAAGTACGAGGAAGATCGCTAGAGCTCTAAATATTTGTCACCAAACTGTTTGGCGTATTTTGGTTGATTTTCTGTTATATCCATACCATATTCTAAGACTGCAGGCGTTACTCCCCAGGGATTTTCCACAGCGTGTAAACTTCTGTCAGTGGTATCTTCAGAGTATTAGACTAAATCCGCAGTTTGAGTCACAAATGTTGTTCACAGACGAAGCAAATTTTTCTCGGAATGCTTTTCAAAATTTCCATAACAATCCTGTATGGGCGGAAGAAAACCCCCATGCCATAACCGAAACCCATTTTCAGCATCAATTTTCGGTTAACGTATGGGTAGGAATTATTGGTAATCATCTAATAGGCCCATTTTTTCTACCAGGACGCCTTGATGGACGGTCTTATTTGTATTTTCTTGAAGAAGAACTACCCGAGTTGCTTGAAGACGTGCCGATTGCGTTAACAAATCGAATGTGGTACATGCACGATGGGGCTCCTGCTCATTTCAGTGTAATTGTCCGAAATCATTTAGATATAGTTTATCCTGATCGCTGGATAGGTCGCGGAGGACCTCAGCAATGGCCAGCAAGATCCCCCGATCTCAATAGTTTGGATTACTTTTTATGGGGGCACCTTAAAACTCTAGTGTATAAAACTCCCGTTAACACTTTAGAAGATTTAAGAGAGCGAATAGTTGCCTCGTGTGAAACTATACGGAATACGCCGGGAATATTTGAACGAGTGCGCAATTCCATGCGTAGACGGGCGGAAGCATGCCTATTAAGTGAAGGTGGCAATTTCCAACAATTTTTATAATCATTGTTATTATTGTCAATAATTAATAATTAATAGATTTAGGCCGTTTATGTGAACTTACTTTCAAAAAATTAAATTAAATTCTTTTTCTGCAAGCTGAATTCCACGCTGAAATTCTAATGTGGTAACTATTGTCACTTGAAAGTTTTTTTTTTCTAAAGTAAAATCAGTTACATATTACTAAATTGATTAACAATTAATATTAAACAAGCTCAATAGAAGGAAAAAAAAAACGATTTCAGCACAACAGTCACCGCTTCAGATTTTCAGCGATTTGACCCTGAAGTAAAACGATTTTTATATTTTTTAAGCGAAAACCATGCGTCGGGGGAAAGAAAATCAAGAGATCAAATTTGCTTATAAATGAATAAAGATTTTAAAAATAATTTTTATTTAAGAAGAAAGCAGTGGCGTACCATTATTTTCTCCAAAACTGTTAAATGAAAAACCCCTACAGACGCCACTGGTAAAAATAATAAAATTGTTTGTACATCAGAAAATGCTCTTTAATGCATAGAAGATGTGTACCAAATTTCATGAAGAGATTATAATAGTATCACAGTTATTATTAAAAAATAGATTATTTTTTTTGAAAACTTTAACACCCTGTATCTCAAAAGTTAAGACGTTTAGGACATACGTTTATATGAAGTTTTTTTCTTAAAATGTATCAAGGAATCACCTCCTTAGATATTAGCATGTTATTAAGGAACACCCTGTATATTTTAACAAGAAATTGATCGTATCAGCAGAATCACAGTAAATGTTCTGTAATATAACAAGTTTTTAAGATACGTGTTAAACGAACATGATTAATTTAAAATTCATAAACAATTTAATGACTGGAATCGTCAAAACTTTCAGAAGTAGAATCATTTCCAGGTTAGATTACTACTGGCGCTATAGGTGGTGAAACAGAATATCCATTTTTTATTTTTATAACATGAGCTACGCAATTTTTCCATACATCGCTATTCATTTTGTTATTACCTGCCGAATATTATCAAGGACAACTGCGCTTAAAGTTGGAGGTTGATTATTGAGTGATATTTTTTGCTGACAAGAGCATCGCATTAGGTACAAAGCCTTGCATCTTTACTTCCGGCAAGATAACGCGTTTTCCTCTCGAACACGGTGTACCAAAAGTACAATTTGTACTGCCTACCCAACCATACTTAACAACATCATAAATATTAAACCAACTTTCATTTAAATAAATTATACTTTTATCGAAATCATAGTACTTCTTTATTTTGCGCAAATAGTCCTCTCGTACTTCAATGATACGCGGGGATTCCATTCTAACCATTAGATTATCTAATTTTTTATGTTTAAAGCCACATTTTAACAAAACGTCACGCAATGTTGTTGTAACCCCACAATTTATCACGAACCAGTTCTAAAGCTGGCACTATATTATCCTCGTAAAAGTTGTAAATAGTTCGCAGAATAAAATCCCTTCTAGTTTTGTCAGCCGTTTTGAATTTTTGATTTATTGGTGTGCGCTTTATGGAATGACCGGTTACAGTCTCCAAATTAATAACGTTATAAATTCTTATAAAATTCAAGTTGTGTTAATTCATTACAAGTACATTCTTGTACAAAGCGTATTTTCAGTATTTCCCGGATTTTCTTTTTTAAACACGCATACATATTTAAAATAATGCATTGACATTGAACATGTAAATCTTTGTTTCTTACTTCCGGACTTATTTCGCTTTCGATGACCGACTCTGGCATCGACTCATTATATTCCTGCGATAATTCACCTTGACCTTCTGTTTCAAATTGTCGCCAAAAAGTCACACTGATATAATAAAATATAAGTAGGTAACAAGTAAAAACTAACTTGTCTAAAACCACACAATTATAGCAGAAAATGAAATATGTAAATTACAGTAAATCGTTTCAACCAGCCACGCCACTGTCCGATTTTCAATATCGCACACCTGAGGCATCAACTGATTTTAAAGCTGATAAGGGATCACCCAATTGGCGAACCTTTAACTATTTGCTGTTCTTGTCTACAGCATATAAATTTGTATTTATATGCTGCTCTATTAATTTCTGACTCGGAGTCTCATTTCACATTTTAAATTGCGGGTGAGCCTCGACGATCTATCGCTAGGGTGTTGCCAGTTCTACAAAGTTTTCGTAAGTGTAGGAGGAACATAAGGGTTTGTTAATTGTTTATTTTTTTTTGTTCAACAACAGTGAAATTCTTTTTAGTTTGAATTAAATTATTTTTGTATAAATAAGTACTATTTCTGAAGTAATAAAAAAATGATTATAGTATTCATGAACGGCTTGTTCTTTCTTTGACATTGGAAATTTCTTGGTTCAAAGTAGATTTGCGAACTAGCTTACAAGAAAGTTATTGACTATCAATTAAATACTGATATAAAAGAACACTTTTAATAATAAAAACTTAAAGAATTTTTAAAAAAAGATCTGACAACCCCGATTATGATGATTTTTTATCGAGTTTCTTATTCATCAAAGTGACGTTGGTAAACAATTTTTTATAAAGGGAAACATTGTATGCATTTATAAAAGCCGCCACCGCTCCAGTTCGTAGCTCCAACATGACCAATTTTTAACTCGCTGACCTCCTGTTGTTCGTCGCTCGTGCTTTAGCTAATGGGAAGAAAGACATTCGACAGATATGATAGAAAAACATATTTTCCATATTCCTACGATTTCAGCATTTATAGACAATAGACAGAGCCTAACTTATCTCATAACAAAAAAATAATATTAAATACTGGTTACATTATCCACTTTTTCAAATCACTACTACCCTACGTTAAGGGGTGCTGTTAGCTACGTACTATTTACCCTTACCACCGAACAAATCGACCCTTACGGTCAATGATTAGTGATTACGGTTGTGGTAAGGAATGATGGAATCCAAGCGAGGTCACGTACCTACGGGACCTATGTATATTAAGTTGCCTATACTACAACTATGATCGTACTACTTCGTAAGCAATCGTGATTTCAATTACCCGAGGTCTGTTTAGAAAATACTTTGATTGGTTAGATTCTGGCGCCGTAGCTTAAGTCTAACTGCGTACTCCAACGTTAAGCGCTGATAATTTCGGTAGGTTAAAATCTCTATGGTATTTGCCATAATCAAAGTAAAGTCTGTGCGTTTTAAGAAGTCCGATATCGGATTAAATCACCAAGGGATGTTATCGCTTTTAAAACAGTAAGTCGGTTAAGTTACAATATCTTCGCACCTTCGCTATACTTGATCACACCGAACATCCCACTGGTTTACTGTATTCTATTACTGGGCGAAATCAGAGGTTTCAAAACAAAATTATCTTAGAATTACGCGTTGAGCATAAATAATAATTAAATAGATAATTAAATTATTTTGCTATTATTATAGTTAAATCTATATAATAATCGCTATTTTCCAAGAACCAATTAAAATTTGCTCAAGTGCGGGATGGTTAAATATGTTAAAGATTTTGTCAGGTATATACTTTTCCGATAATGACATTATTTTGGGATTATTATAATTAAATCTTCATAATAATTACTATTTTCCAAGAAATAATTAAAATTTGCTGAAGTGCGGGATGGTATGTTCTACTTTATTTTAAATAAGTAGTTGTGCTTTTCACTTTTAGTTTGTTTCTCATTGTGTGTGAATTAAAATCAGTTATTAAGCAAAGTTATGGAAAATGTTCAGCAAGGTGGCACATCGCCTAGAAGGCATTTATCTCCAGGTGAACGCCGTTTGGTATTACAAGTGGAACGTTATTTTACTTTAGAAAAAGATAACTCGGGCTCGTTAGAGTCTGTTTTGGCAGTGCAAAAACGAACGTCTGATGCTTGCGGCATTTCAGAGAAGACCTTAAGAAGACTTACTTCGAAAAAAGAGTGAAGAGGATTTGGACAGACCATATAAAAGGGTTCGACTCTATTCAAAAACCTTGGATTTATCCCAAGGGATAAAACTCTCTATTAGGAATATTGTTTATGATATGTATAAAGCTAAGGAATATGTTACCCTCAAAGCTATTCTTGAAAAGATAAAGCAGAAAAAACTTTGCGATATTGGAACTAACAGTTTGTCCATCATCTTAAAACATATGGGTTTCAAATATAAAAAAACGAACAACAGAAAACTGCTTTGCGAGCTGTCCAATGTTTATTCGAAAAGATGGCAATTTTTAAGGGATTATTTAAACAACAAAAAATCGGAATTTTCAAGACAAGTTGTTTTTCTTGACGAAACATGGGTATTTGCAAACGGAACTTCAACAAAAACGTATTGGCAGGATGACTCGAAGCATTGTTATTCAAGTACCCGTGCAAGTAATGGAAAAAGGTATATTATATTACATGCTGGTAATGAAGAAGGTTTTGTTTTAAATGCCAGTTTGATATTTTCATCAACAAAAAAAATTGATGATTATCACGGCAATATGGATGCTGAAATTTTTAAAAAGTTTAGAAAACCCTTCCTTAATTGTTTTAGACAATGCCTCTTACCATACGAGACTCGAAGAGAAATTCCCTACAAGCAGCTGGAAAAAGGAAGAAATAAAAGAGTGGTTGTCAAAGAAAAACATAAACCATGAAAATTTATATTTAAAAAGTGAACTTTTAAGCAAGTGTAAAGAGCAGTCATTTAAAAAAAAGTATGTTGTTGACGAATTAGCCCTCAAATATGGTCATCAAGTTTTGAGATTGCCGCCCTACCATTGTCATTACAACGCAATTGAATTGGTATGGGGTATTAGCAAGAACTATTATGACAAACATGCCTGTAAAAATATCGGTAAGCCTAGCGTTATAAAGTTATGGGAGGAGGCGCTTAGCCAAGCGGGCAAAGAAGAATGGCGGAAATGCATTGAACACACAGAAAAAATTATTTTTGAATCTTATGAGACAGAACAGGTTATAGACGAAGTAAGACCGTTAATTATTGCGAATGATGATGATGATGACGATGATGTTGATTCTGATGAGTCTGAAAGCATGGGTGAAATTTCAAATGCAGAGGAAGACTACTTTTAGTAGTACCTATCTACAAGTAGGTACGTTCTGTCGCAAGACTACAAAATCGGTTCTTTTTAGAACCAAAACTTTATAAAAAAGAATTCGTAAAACTAATTTGTCTGAATACTACAAAAGCTAAAAAATTATTATTTTTCTTTACCTAAACTAATTTTTTATTTATTTTAAATTATTTTATTTAGAAAATGTAATTCATCAACATCCAAAATTACCTTCAATATAATTTATTGTTTGAGAGCCACCGACATAATGCTCAAGAGGTTTTATGGCTTAGCGGACTTCTTAAAACGCACAGACTTTAAACAGGCGAGTGAGCAAAAACCTTCTGCAATTGGTCACCATACTCACCACTACGACCGTAGACCCGCGCGACTATTGGAGAATTAATGGAACATTCTAACGGGCCCTAACCTATCAATTCTTTGATAGTTCTACTCGGAATTAATTTCCTTTATTGATATCAGCCACTTTACTTTTGTTTTGTTTTTTTACATGGCTTATTTTTTCATTAAAAAACGCTTTGTAGCCGCATCGAGTTTTGCAAATGCATGGTCAGATTTTTTTGTATCTACATCGAGACAGCGTCTCCTGTTATCCCTATACTTGCAGGTTAAACAACATTCTACAAGAAATCACATATGATGAAACTGAAAAAATATACCTAAGACTACCGGAATTCGAGGTCCACGACGACAAAGTCTTTACTATTATTTTGGCGATGACTAACATTACGCCCTACGAGACTACTGTTAATCTAAAACGAAAAAAAATATGCGATTGTACACTAGTAGAACAATTTGATACGGGTTTCACAAAAAGAAAAAAAGGATTTGCTTGTCCCCACAGAGAAGCTTTGAGTATGGAGTTACAAGATACAAAATTTTTAGTAAGTAAACATTTTATTGAAGTTATTTAGCATATTTTACTTATGGAGGGTGCCCCAGCATTCGTGGGCAGTCTCATGGATCCATGACGTTCTTTATGAGAAAAGTTAATTTAACCCTTAAGCGATCTATTAATGCAAAATTGGGAAAAAAGTTACCGTTTATTTAAAAAACGTTTATTTTTCTCGAAAACGGTTCATTTTATGCGAATTCATAAAGTACCTTTTTCATGTAGAAGCATTTGAACTAACAAAAAACAATACCTACCTATCAAACGCCCGATAGCGTGACACTTGTAAAACATTTTCGTGCTTATCTGTATCTAGCCCCACAATGGACTACTGGTTTTGATATTAGACTTCTCAAGGAACCTTCACTTAGGGCCATCAGACACTGCGTCTTCTGCTATTAATGCATAAACTGTAGTAAACGGCATTTTAGAAATACTATAACTAAAAAAAACTCAGGAAAACTTTTGGTCGTTTTAGAAATAAAGAATTTTTTTTTATTATCATGCAAATTGAAAAGAAAATAATAATTTTATTAAATTTATATTCAGTGCGAGGAGTTTTTAAGAAATGAAAAATATTTTGTTTAAAATAAGTTTTGGAAAAAAATATTGAGAATTAAAATAATTCCAAAATAAAATAAAAAAAAATATTTTTGATATAAGTTAACCAAGAGCATAAGTGGTATTAGAATTCAGCCAACTTTAAAATGTTTTTATAAAAATTAAAGAAAATATAAAATGAGTTAAAAATATTTGGACAACTCACTTTTATAAAATAAAATAATCCAATAAGGGGTTTATTAACAGAACACATCACAAATTAACAAAAATATATCAAACAGAATAAATTAAAATTAAATAAAATTTTATTTTATTTTTCACTTCACATTTCACCTCCGAGCTAAAGGTACCGAACTAGAGAGACTGACAAAATTAGGCGCTGATTAAGTTTAAATAATCTGTCTCCCACCTCGGAGAAGACGCGCTAGTACGATTCCTGATTGGTCAAAACTCAAACTTAAACTAGTTTTATCTGGATTAATCGCAGAATGGGGACTGATCGCGTTGGTGTCAACAAGTAACACCTGCAGAACATCTGCCGTCCAGCTGCAACTAATAAGCTAATAACTGTCAAATAAATTAAGATAATTGCCTTTGTAAAAAGCCTAAATATTTTGTTTTTCTGATATTGACAAATGGATTCCAGAAACTGAAACACTTGTGTAAACATTTTACAGCATTTTCAGGTGTTATTTTGATCAATTTTCCCCTATAAATAGGTGAGAATGCGAGAGGAAAAGTTAGTTCATTTTTAACCGTCGTTATGTTCAAACCTACAAAGTTAGTACAGTCGTCCGTCGAAAGTTGCCGTGCCGTAATAGTCAAGTGTAGTCGCGAAAAGTTTAGCTCAGAAGTTGAAAGTGCGTTGAACCGAAGTCACACGGAGGTAGTAAAGTATCGTCGCGGAGGTAAAAAACCTTTACTTATTGACCGTAACGCGAAAAGTTTTATTGAATAAAGCGTAAAGCGTGTCGTAAGTCAGTGTCGACGTTAGGATTATATGTAATTTAAGAAGTAAGTGAACAAGTAAGTGAAGTTAAATTTTATTGTTGGTGGCTCCGATAGAAATTTGATATTATAATAAATAAGTGAAATTGATAGTGACTTTGTGGTTTTACTGCTAGAAATTAGAAGTAAACTCATTTAATTTACGATTAAATATTGCTTCCTTTCAACAATATATTGCTCTCTTTAAAAGAAAAAAATAAACTACTTAGATTCAACTACAATTTGGATGTATTTGGTGTAACACACTGGTACTGCGAACCCCGTTGAGGATTTTAGTAGCGACCTTCAAGGGATGAGGTCCTAAAAGAGTAAGTACCCATTTGAAGAGAGCAGGTGGGCGCTACAAAACGAAGGCGTAGAAAGCGCCAAAAAGTATGTGGGTGCATCCAATACTACATTCAAGAGAGCAGTATGGAATGTTTCATACCTTATATACCCAGCTGAGAAAAGATGATAAAAAATTCTACTTCCGGACGTCAATGGCGTCGTCGACAAACTGGCTAATATTTTACGGGATAAAATTCAACGGACGGATACCGTGGAAAAAAGCATTTTTGGGATTGCAGCAATGTTGAGGTAAGTAAAGAACACGTTTTCCTACAATGTTTTTATTTCAACCCAATAATGCATTTGTTCGCGGTGTGCCGTTTCGGCGAGGTGACGGCCAGCAGTCGACGGTTTGGTTTACATCGCACAAAAATTTTGTTGTGTTACACAAGGTGGTTCAAAAGTTAATAATAAAAAACTTATTTTTAGATCCGGTCTTTAGGGGCAGATACCTCCTCAAGGGGGCTCCGTAGGAAATATAATTATATGAACTTACGATGATATTTTCACGTAACCTATATAGTCCGAAAGATTGTGCACGAATTCTGGGTCACCTAGTATACATGACTTAGAAACTAAACATACTAATAAAATTTATACTCAGATATCAAAAGGTGGTCATGAAATAGAAAACGCATATATTATCCTTATAAAATCAGGTTAAGGACGTCAATCGTTCTTTGATCGTCAAAATTTGTCAATCAGTCCTGGTGAAGTTTTCTTGCTACCTATAATCTTAAGCTGGTCTTGCAATATGGGCTTTACAACTAAGCACATGATTGAAGCTTATTTTTGAACTGGCCTAGGAACTGGTGTGATAGTTAGTGGAATTTGGAAATATAACCAGCGTTTTTGTTTGGACGATGCTCGAGAGTATTTCCCATATGTAGCAAAGGATATTGATCTAACAAGGCTTGTCGCACAAAATTACTGTATCGCCACAGTTTAGGCTGGCTGGTTTATATTTTGCTAGATTCAATAAAACACTTAAATTGCCTAAAGATGTTCCCTATTTCCCACAGTTGAGTTTAGTTTAATATGGGTATACATTGATATATTACGGATGCATTACACATGATGAAACCTTTGTATGTTATATACACTCTGCACTGCATTTAAATTACATATGTGGGATTCATTAATTATTTGCTGTGGAAGACCCGAAAGAACACTGTTCTTTAATATGATATTTACCTACGAAGTTATTTGCCGCCAGGGAATGATACTAGACTAAAACGTCGCTTTCGACGGGAAACGAAGACTTTCAGGGCCGGAACTACAATGGGGCAACCGGGGCAAAGCCCCGGGGCCCCCGGGTTCGGGGGGCCCCCTGAGCGAAGGACAAAAATAGAAAATTTTTTTCGAAGTGCAAGTATTTTTAGCATTTTTAGCGCTGTCTCATTGTTTTTCGTTATGTGAAAATTTATTTACTGATTAATTTATTTATTTAGAATAATAAAAGCTATATTGCGAAAAATTTGTTTAATAAAATTACCTCTAAACCTATAAGATTCTGCACAAATCTTGCGATTAGAAAAAAAAGTTTATAGTTAGAAGTGTTTTTTTACAAAAATTGGAAAAAATTGAGTTGACAAACTCAATAGAGAAATAGGGCCCCAAACTTAGTCTTGCCCCGGGTCCCCTTTAACTCTAGTTCCGGCTCTGAAGACTTTAATAATAATAATAATCTTTATTGTCTAACAGAAAATAAATTCCAATTATAAGACAATGTGACTTAATAAAATATAAAAAACTTAAACATATAAATCAATATAAAACACTACCAAATCAATTCCAATTACCAAGTACCTCATTTTGCACCGAGTGATGCCTATGCAGATACTTAGTTTTTACAATTGTTTTAAACTGGGCTGCAGATAGGCCGTACACATCAACGTCATGGCATGTGTTATTAAAAAGCTGCATTGACTGAAAGAAGGGTGTTTTAATTAAAAAATTTGTAGAGGGAGTGGGTAAATGGAATACGGAGGGATTTCTCACTGGGCGGGATGGCACATGAAAGCTAATTTCAGACAATAATGAAGGGCAATCAATATAGGACCGACATACTTTAAACAAAAATTGTACCAGTAAATAACCTGCGATCACTCAGTGATGATAACTGAAATTTTGATAGTAAAACGCATTGCTCAACACCTCTAAGTGCGAATAACACTCCATCCTCTTGGTTCACAAGATATTTCAGAAACTTTCTCTGAACTCTTTCTAGCTGATTTATGTATTTATCGAATATTGGGCTCTATACAACTGCTCCATATTCAAGCTTAGAACGAACAAAACTAAAATGAAGCAACTTGAGCGTCTGCACATTCAGAAATTCATTTGAATTGCGTACTATATACCCCAACATTTTCATGGCGCTGCTACAGGTAAGGTTTATATGAGAGGCAAAGGAGAGCTTAGGCTCAAACTTTATCCCAAGGTCCCTAAATGCATCACTACTATTTATAGCGTTATTGTCAATGGAATATCAGTACCGAGTAGCATTCGCTTTAATTGTAAAAGTCATTGTAAAGCACTTGTTAACATTGAGCGGCAAATTATTATTTATACACCAGTCCTGTAACTTATTTAGACCGTCTTGTAGGGAAAAGCAGTCGGTCAAATTGTGAATCACTTTAAATAATTTAAGGTCGTCAGCAAAGAGAAGGACATTGCTAGAAATATTAATAATATTATTAGATTTATCGTTGATAAATATTGATAACATGGGGAGCAAGGTTACTACCCTGTGGTGCCCCACTTGTAGCTTTAAAGTTGCCAAATGTGTGATTTCGGAGTTCAACATATCGGTTACGTTTGTACGGAAGCCCTTTAGAACGATTACTTATACTTGCGTTTTACACACACACGCATGAGTCCTTATTATTCAAGAAGAATATAACTGGTCGTGATCGAACAACAAAAACACACTTTTGTGTTGTAACGCCAGCCCTGTATAGTTTCTTTCAGATTGGCCACAAGGCGGAGTACAAGATCTTTCTTGGTGGGTTCGTTATTTCTCGAAAGGGATTATATTTTTGACCAAGCGTACTAACCTCCTGGACTATTGCCGAATTAATGACGCCAGGCTGATGACGACGGGACGTTCTTGCAGCAAATCACACCTACGGTGAAGTTCTCGTCGACTCGCGTCAAAGTTCGATGAATTCAGCCTAATCGCTAGCATTCCCTTAAATAATTTCCTTAAGGTGGGCGGTAGCACGGAAAATATAGCTACGCAGTAGGGATGGTTGAAACAGGGCTTTTTTAATAACAGGTATAACCTGTTTCAGTTTTAAAAAGTACCTGTTCCTAGCAGGGACGTCTTAAGATTTCTTGAGGCCCTGGGCCCATATGCAAAATGAGGCCCTCTGTTGCGCGGAGTATGAAAGGACGAAACTTTTTTTGGAACCACGCCCAAATTATAAACTGCTAAACTACATTTTTTAATTTATTTTTTAGCACTAATGTAGACCGTAGACGCTTATGTAAATTCTTTCACTTTTAATAATATGACCAAGTAAGGCGAGGCCCCTGGGCCCGGGCCCATGCCTTAAAGCGTCCCTGGTTTCAAGAAACCTGCTTCAGCTCCAAGCTGTTCCAAGACGTAGATAATTAATTTGTACCTACCTGTTTCGCGTTGGCGGCTGCCGCTGCTCTCCTGTTGCGATCACGCGGTGTCCGTTGTTCAAGACAAGGTTGCCGGTTGTCGCGTTAGATAGACAGATAAGAGGTTATCCGACTGGACGTCTATTCTCCAGCTTAAGAGAAGTGATCGCTCTCTCGAGAGAAGGGAACATTCACATCATATGCTCACATCGCATGGTTTTGTTCTCTTGCATGTAAAATACCGTATTCTCGAGCATATCGATGTCATAGCAACGTTGTCAGATTTAAATCGCTGATAAGCATGTTTTGTATGGCCAAAACAAAAATGAGGTTATTGAGTTTTACCGCATCGATCGAATCCGGACTGTTCCCTTCCTTGTTTTCCCAAACAATTATGAAAAAACAGACAACATGATTGGCCAAAAGGCTATACTTTTAGTTTCCAGTATTCAAACCATAATTACTAGACGGTTAAGGTTTATGCAGTATTTTAATAATTAGGCAATCCAACGACCTGTCAAATTTTTTGGCAATATGGTGTCGAGGGCAAACAAATAAGTTGGTTTCATTGTTTACATTGAGGTAGTGCAGCATTTTTCAGAAAGTTTTAAAGATGTTAAGTGCAAACTTTTTACAAATTATTGTTTTGATTTGTGATAATATTATCGGTTATAATTGGAAAAAATGTCTTGCATCGTAACGTTCATCCTAGTGGGTTAATAAAGCGATATTTAATTTTGACATTAAATCAGAGCTGGGTTGGACTTGTGACTTCAAAAGGAGGGCTTTAACCCCTCATGGCAAGGGCTTTGTTCAGCTCTGCTTTAAATTTCAAAGACCATATTATATTATAAGAAATATTCAGTAGTGGGTAATAAAATAATATAATAATAATATTCTTTATGTGTCACAAAATAAAAAGTACATTAACAACAGCAATATCACAAATCAGGACAATTCAATTGTCATCGAGAAATGCAACCTTAACTATTACAAACATTACAAGTTTTTTTTGTTGGCATATTTAGCTGAAAATAGGACATCAGCGACATGGCTACAAACTTCGCTGTTGCCTGCCATGCATGTACATACAATGACCAGTGTCTACTGCTCCATAGTCCAGAGGTTTCGCACTGGCTGTTTGGAAATGCTTTACGCTTTACCTGAAATCAAAATATTCATTTTAGATACGAGTAGATACGAGATATTGTTGTTGTATATTATAGTTTTTTTTAGTTAGGCTGAATACAATAAATATAATTCTTACTGATATAGATACTGTTAAAAGTATGATACTACCTACTACTTATTTCCTATTTTTTAAGTATCCCTTAATGGTTTTTTAGAAAATATATTATAAATTTAAGATATGTACCCCATCTAGGTTATTGAGCCGGTTACCAATGTAAGATTTCAACATGATTGCATAATACCTACAGAACCTACTAACATAAGTGCTAAAATTGTTTTACCACAGCTCTAAACATAAAATAATAGGTATATAAGCTTACCTTTCCAACCAGCATATACAAATTGTTAACAACTTTAGTTCGTGCTTTTAACACAAACCTAGAATTGACATACTTATAGGGATTAAGGTTTCTAAAAGCTTTTACTTGTTCTTTTGTATAAAAACTATGCCTTCAAACCAAATATTACGTAACAATTTCCATGTTTGTAATGGGTGGGATACCACTGACGGTATAGTCCAAATCACAAGTCACAATGGTAAAGGATCCCAGTCCTGGATCAACTTGAACTTCATCTGATATCTATAAAACAAAATACCATAGTTGAACATCGGTAACAAGATAACTTGCACAATAAATTACCTAAAAACTGTTTAAAACTTACCTCTCCCCAACATCTCTATTTTTCAGCAATAGCTTCTTTAAATAATCACTGCATAGTGAAATAAGGTTTATTTCTTAAAACAAATAAAAATACCTCTTCACATTTAAAAAAGCGCAGACCCTTTGGGAAGGAATTTCTGTAAAACCCTTTATTTTTTTAAATCGAAACTAAAAACGCCGTAAATACTTCAATCCAAAAAACACTAGTTGAAATAAATCACAGAAATAAATAGCAAACACCGTAAAACCTAACCTAAAATTTCTGTCCGTCGCTAACGTCAAAATATAAGCGCTCAAGCGCATCCTTTTCAGCGCACTTCTCTCGATATGATCCCGTTCTCTTAGAAATTTCCGAGAGAACGCGTTCTCCTAACTCTTGATAGAAGTGAGTTGTCATTTTTCCGTTCGAGAATACGGTATAGAGAAAAACGGCATCACTTCTCTCGATGTGATCGATCACATATTTCGAGAATAGGGGGCCTGGACTGCTGCAACAGAACAGTAACCTTTTATCTGTTTTGTGAGAACAGTATAGCAATAGCTGGAACGACAACAAGTAAAAGAGACGACTGCGAACCGCGATCGCAGTTAGCTAACTGCTTCATCGGAACAGGAAAACCTATCAATTCATACCTGTTTCAACCTGTTCCATATTAAAACCTGTTTAGAAAAAAAACAGATCCTGTTTCAAAGCGTCATCCCTACTACGCAGCAGTAGTGACAGAAGTCATAAAAACACCTTTTTGATTTTTACGAATTAACTAATTTATTGCTATTACAAATATGCAAGGATTTAGGAAATATTGTAAAAGGTAAGTAAAAAAATTTTGAGCAATTAAAAAAAGATATATACTTATTATTACTGGTATTATAACAGGGTTTTCATTTCAAAACAAACCAACCCAAATATCTCTTTATTTTAAGGGAAATAACATTTGACAAGAAACATCAATGTTAATATCAAGGAAGAAGTTTAATTACACATTTGATAGAATTTTACTATTGACACCTCCAGCCAACTTCACTTTGAAATGTCACATGGCACTACCTATCAAGTGATACAACGTTGCAGAGGGTATTAAATTGGCTATCCAACCGTGCCAAGTGAAGTGAAATTGAGTTAGGTGAAAAAATGTAATGACAATCATCATCATCATAGTCACAATGTCTTGGCAGACATGTTGTGAACTCGTAAAATGAAATGTTCTAAGTCAGAGCTGGAGGGTTGCCGAAACGAAGGTTGTCAATTGCTCTAGAAATTGTATTTCGCCATCTTTCACGATTATTTGTCAATTCGGTCGCTCTTGTGACGCTAGTATTTAGCAATTGTTTTGTCGCATCCACCCAGCGTGTAGGAGAACGGCCACGACGCCGTCCTCCCGGAGCATGACCCTGGACAACAAGTTTTTCCATATTATCACTTCTATGGATATGGCCGAAGAACGTCAGGATACGCGTCAAGACAATGGAAGATAGTCGCTTTGGATTTCCGAGTTCACTCAATATAGAAACATTAGTTCGGTGGGCTGTATAAGGAACTCTTAGCATTCTTCTCCAAGCCCACATTTCGAAAGCATCTATGCGGTGGCGGTCTGCCTTTCTCACAGTCCAAGTTTCAGAGCCATACATAAATATGGAAAAGACAAGAGACTGAACCAGCGACATTTTGGTGGCTTTGGTGACATTATTATCACGCCATATTCTAGTCAGTTTAGTCATAGCTGACCGTGCTTGTTGAATGCGCCGTCGGATTTCAACCTCCCGAGTTATCGATCGAAGAACCAAGGTATACAAAACTTTGGACTACCTGACAGCGGCCTACTGATGTTATTTTGCAGGGTGATTATCATGTTCTCTGTCCACGATCATAACTTTGGTCTTTTTGTAGTTGATACTAAGACCATATGCTTCACTCTGTTGTTCCAAGATGTTAAGTAGAGTTAACAGTTCGCCTTGAGAAGCAGCAATAAGGGTTGTATCGTCAGCAAACCTTAAATTGGATATCCTGACACCACCAATAGTCACACCACCCTGCCATCCGTCCAGCACCCCCCGCATCACAAACTCGGAATAGATGTTAAACAACATCGGCGACAATACACATCCTTGGCGAACTCCTTTTTTTGTTGTGGTTTGACCAGACATGTTGCTGTCAACTCTTACTCGGGCTGTGTTGGATTCATAGAGCTGTTGTATGAGAAATATCAAGTGATAAGGAACTCCCATGGATAAAAGAATATCCCAAAGCTTAGGCCATTTTACGTTGTCAAAGGCCTTAGAGTAGTCCACGAAGCAGATATAGACTGGGAAATAATGTTCTCTGGCTTTCTCAATAATCTGTCTCAAGTTCAAGATCTGTTCGCGCGTACCACGTCCCTTAACGAAACCTGCCTGCTCTGGAGATATTTGCCAGTCAATAAAACCCTCCAAACGTGATTTCAAAATATATAGTAGCACCTTGCTTGAATGAGAGATCAATGAGAGTAGCCGATAATTATCTGGGTCTGTCAGCGATCCCTTTTTATGAAGTGGAATAAAAATTGAAGTGCTCCATTCGTGTGACCAAAAACCGGAGGACCTAATTTTCTGACAGATACGATGTAAAAGATGCAGACCGTCATCACCCAAACATTTTAACGTTTCAGCAGGAATCGCATCAATGCCTGTGGCTTTACCGGCTTTCAATTTCTTAACGGCATGTTCCACTTCCGAAAAGAGAATATCCGGCTCACGCTCATAAGTCAAAAGAGGAGCTTGGAAGTAAACATCAGAATAAAGACTCTCACAATATGTGCGCCACACCTCAATAATTTCGTTCAAGTTGGTGATGAGATGTCCATCGTTATTCTTAATTGACCAAGTTTTGGGTTTAAAGTTTCGATTGAGACATTCTATCTTTAGGAACATCTCCCTTGGATGGTTCGTATTGGCATGGGTTTGTATTTCTCTGCACAATTCTTGTAGGGATGCGTTTTTATCTTGGCGGCAGAGTCTTTGGATTTCGCGTGTCATTTGTCTATATCGATCTTGTTTTGTAACAGAATCCAGACCTGAGCTCTTCAGTTCTCTGCGTGCTTCAATGACGCATAATGTATGAGTGGAAATCCATGGTTGTTTAGGTTGTGTGCTAGGTAGTGATTGAGTTGTTTGGGCAGCCTGTGTAAGAATATTTTAAAAAGTTAGCCACATGCTATCAGAAGAAGATTCCTCAGTTATCGTGACATTCTGTAAAAGCTCAGAACACTTTGACCGGAAAGAGCCAGAGTCAGCAATCTCCATCGGAAGTATCCGTTCAGAACGCGGACATATCTTTAGCCTAACCCGGAATTCGCAGAAGAGGAGTTGATGATCCGAGCCACAATCAGAACCGGGTAAAGTTTTGCAGAGACCGACAGATGACCTCCACCGTGTTCTGACTAGAATGTAATCAATTTGATTGCGATATCGTCCGTCAGGTGAGGTCCAGGTATACAGACGTCGTGGATGTTGTGCAAACAAAGTGTTGGTAATTGATAGGTTGTGATTTGGCCTCTTTCATTTCTGGCACCAAGACCGAATTTACCAATATGTGTCCTAAGATGTTCATCTTCCATTGTTTGACCAACTTTAGCGTTAAAATCTCCGAGAACAAAAACCATCTCACGATTCGATAGAGATTCGAGTGTAGACCCAAGATCGTTGTAAAAAGATTCCACAGTGTCGTCATCCGAGCTGGAGGTAGGCGCATATATCTGCACAATATTGATCGGTGCAGGGGTCGCGTTTAAACGTATTGTGACTATTCTATCACTGACACACCTGTAGCCCAGAATAGTTCTTACATGGGCTTTGGCCACCCAGAAGCCGACGCCATTATTGTTTACATTAGAATTACCCGAGAAGCAAATAAAATTGTCATTGCTGGAAGTGAAGTGTCCTGTGCCTCTATAATGAGTCTCGGACAGACCAGCGACCGCAATGTTACTCCGTGCAAGCTCCTTTTCAAGGATATTGAGCTTACCAGTCATTCGCAGACCTCTGACATTCCATGTTGCCAGGCGATGTTTGCGACGAGTCTTAAAGGCACCATCAGTAGCAAATTTCGCACAAGAAGCCTGACGGTCATGCCTCCTGTGCCCGGTCGCCAATTTCACACTGACCTCCCCGGACGAGGAACAGCGCCGATCGCCAGTCGGAGAGCGAAGCCTTACATCCGAGGCCTCACTGTTGCTGACGTTACTCATTTTACGAGTTTCTCTTGGGATATCCAAAGGATCTTTAATGCAGTAGTCTCCCATTTGCTTTCTGCATCCTCATGCCGTTGACCAGAAATCGATTCATCCGCCTTTAGGGACGATTTCACATCCCTAGGACAAGAGAGTGCCCTACCTCTTACTAGCTCTTCCACCCGAAGCTGTTGGCCAACAAGAGGGTACTGCTTATACCGACAATACAACCAATTAATTTAGTTTAAACAAATTATTTTATTAAGTGTTCAAAATATGCGCCGTTATTGTCAAGATAATAACAACAAAAAATCAGTATACAAGTTGGATACAATTAACATATCATTATCCCTAGTTTAAACTGTGTCCAGTTCCAAATTGGGTATATTTTTGTAAAGTACTTGAACGTTATGGTAGGTATACCTACGAACAGCTTAAATATTTAAAAAAAAAACACTTACCTAAATAAATACATGATTGTGTTGAAAGCCAGGTAAAAGCTATGCGGGGATACAAGTTTAAAAATATTTTAAGTAGCCTAGGTACCTACCTGAAGAACTGAATTTGGGTCGGTGGCTTGCAAAGCAACAAAGCAACACCATACACTTGTTTTTCATCACAAAGTTACCCTAAAAGGTACTGCACTATAATCTAAATAAACTTAAACCATTTATAAAAGTCTAATCTAGTAATAAGTTTTTAACGAAAGTTTCACAAAGTACAATAAATAACTAAAGATCACTCAAAAAAACGCTAAGAAATCTCACAATAAACAAGCCAAATGCTGTGTAAATAAAGAATTAAGTGACAACCGGCTCTGGACAATATAAACGTTAAATATCAAAAAATCGTAGACATCCGACGTACTGCGCATGAGCCACAGTTCCAAAAAATCATGCATGCCGAGACATTTCTAGATCGGTCGTAATTAGCTTTGTTTTTCTAGTTGTGGCAGTTCAGTGGGCAGGCTGCTTCAGGTGAGTAGGGAAGTCTTATCACTATGGTGGAAATAGTGAGTGCATCTGGAAATGCTGTACTGCTAGTTTTTATTTATTAAATAATAATTTTGATACATTTGTATAAATGTTAGTAGTAAGTATGAAGTTTCGTTGTAGGTCACTTTATGACGTTGCCATGTTTCTGTGTAAACTGTACCGGCAACAAAGAACTTTAATAAATAAATAATTTAATGAATGACAACATGTTAAACATAACATTTTTTCCTGGCAAAGCGCGCGAGGTTTCATTTTTCGGGTACATCAAAATATGGGAATGTGGGGCACTGATGATCTGCATACTTTAGCACAAAAAATTCGCGCAGAATAATTGGGCCCATTTTTTAAAATTTCGCCATTAACGCCCAAATTGACAGAGTTATTTCAAAAGAATGATATAAGCTAGGATGGCTGTTTTTCATTTCATAATCACCTTTGACTAAGATAATTTTTGACATCTTGGTATTATGTTTATGCTTTTCCGTATTGACGCTTGTATGGTTTTTCAAATATTCTACACCGGGAAATAATTTATTATTGTTGTTTTAGGGTAATGATACTAAGTTTTTGACCATTAGCGTAAAGTACTGTATACCGAAAATTACCAACATATGTTATATCATGAAACTAAGTAACTACAGGACTGTTGAAATTTATTTTCAAATGTACGCCTTGACGGCTCAAAATCCCAGACTTTCATTTTATACGGAATGCCTTAAAATAGATCTAGAAGATGTCTTTATAGGAACAAGAGTCGCACCAGTGCAAATATATTGGATGTATAACAATACCTCAAAGCTATTGAATGTTGAGTTTGATACTACGGAAATACAACACATGTGTAAATTGGAAGGATTTAAAGTCTTAGAAATACTTAATCCAAAAGGACAAATTTTACCACACCGTTCCAAAGCGTTATTGATTAAATTTCAACCGATTGAATTAAAGACATACACAGTGAAAATTGATGTAAAATATTATAACCCAGGGGAACGCGTACACCTTTTGAAATTTGAAATACAAGGCAGAGGTAACATGGAAACACGTAAGGGCTCCATAACTGAGCCATCGTCAAGGATTAGCAAATTCACGGCATATTTTCCAGTTAGTTTGTCTGTTGAATCTGTACATATAAAAATACTGCCGGTGTGGAATGCAAGGAAGATACTGCTTTTTATTAAGAGCAATGTCAAAAACAAGATTATCCAGTACATCTGGAAAACGTAAGTAACAGAAATTTGAGTCAAAGGTAAAAAAATAAGCTTATTTGTTAAAGAAATACACATTATTAAGAAAGGAGTATACAGGATAAACCACTAAGGGTGGTGAGCGGTTATCTGGGTGAGTCAACCATAGAGTAAAGCTCATTATCTCATTTGTTTCGGGAATTGCCAAAAAACGTTAAATAAGTACAAAAGTTTTAGAGAATTAGTTGAGGTACACAGTTTAAAATTATTTTGTGAGAATACTTGGTGATTTAAAACAGTGTGACGAATATAACATAAGATTTTTTAAATATTATAATTATTTATTTTTAGATTTTGCATGAAATTTTATATCTTTTTTATTAATAGTGTTATATACATAAACCTAGTAGTTGTTCTTATATTTTAATTTTGCTAGAAAAATATTACAGGGTGTTTCTTTTTTCGTTGATATTATAGGGTAGCGGCTAAACGGTAAGAGATACAAAAAAAACTAAGATATGTGTCCCGTTCTCTTTTTTAGTGTTTAGTTTAATGGCGCAATCAGATCTACGCTAACAAGGTTGGTTTAGAAGATACAGGGCGATTCTCAAAATCGGCGGTTTTTATTATCTCTTATGACTCGGTTATTTATAGAGATAAAAAGAAACTTTCAATACGAAAGTTTTATAACTTTTTAGGTAGAATCCAGTAAAAAAATATAGACGTGTTAATATTTGAGATATTACCAAAACCAGCATTTTCTTAAATGGGACACCCTGTATCTGGGTGTCTCAAAAAATTGAACTTTTTCTTGCGATTGCAACAATATATAACACTTAATATTTTGCTTTGTTCTAAATAACTAAACTACGAAAAAAGAAAATTTCTTTTAGTTGGCCATGGATTGAATTTTTTAAGCGTTTGTTTTTGTTTGTTCAATCATAAAATTCATTAACAATTAAGTATTGGTTTTGACACTTGTTGTTAATGAAATATTTTCGATTATATTTTTTTAAAAAAGGAGTCCAAAATGAATGTTCTTTTCTTCAAAACTATGAAAAATTAAACATGTTTGAGTGCTATATTGAGAGTAATAAAAATAAAGACGCAGCTTTAGACCTATATTTTGAGCGTTATACGGAACGACGACAGCAAGAAAAACAAATATTTCAAAGATTATATCACAATTTAAGTGAGTATGGATCATTTGAAAAACCAAGAGGTAAGATTTTCAATAAGGAAAATAGAGAAAGCGATGAAATTAATACATTAGCTTGTGTTACTGCTGACCCGACGGTATCTAGCCTTAATATTGAATAAGATATTGGCACAAGTAAATTTAAAGTTTTAAAAACGTTAAGAAATCATAAGTATCAACCGTATAAAATAAGAAAGGTTCATACCTTACATCCTGGAGATGAAGAGCGGCGTTTAGAATTTTGTCATTGGTATTTGCAATAGATTAATCGGAATTCCAATTTTTTTCAAAATATAATATGGACTGACGAGACTTTTATATCTAGCGAAGAAATTTTAAATTGACATAACAATCGATATTGGTCAAACATAAATCCTCATCAGACGGTCGCCAGGGTACAACAAGGACGGTTTGGGTTCCATGTGTGGGTGGCGCTATATCAAAACAGGGTCCTTAGCTACAGGATTTTGAATGAAAATTTGAATGCTGAAGGATACATCCAAATTTTGGAAGAATATGTAGTATTCGAGTTGGATAACATGCCATTAGCTGCAAGAAATAATGTTTATTTACAACAAGATGGTGCTCCATAAGGCACTTATTAACTGCCAATTTTGGCGAAAATTCAATTTTTTGAGACACCCAGATACAAGGGTGTCCCATTTAAGAAAATGCTAGTTTTGGTAATATCTCAAAAATTAACACATTTATATTTTTTAAATACGCCACTGGATTCTACGTAAAAAGTTATAAAACTTTCGTATTGGAAGTTTCTTTTTATCTCCATAAATAACCGAGCCATAAGAGATAATAAAAACCGCCGATTTTGAAAATCACCAATCTAAACCAATCTAGTTAGCGTAGATCTGATTGCGCCATTAAACTAAACACTAAAAAAGAAAACGGAACACATATCTTAGTTTTTTTGTATCTCTTACCGTTTAGCCTATACCCTATAATATCAACGAGAAAAAAACACCCTGTACAGTTTAGTCGATTAAGTGCGTTTCTCAGAAAATTTTATTCTCGATAAATATCCGATAAACATTTGAGGTTTCCTTAGAATGGCTTTTAGTAAATAGAATTTAATTGGATATAGGGTAGGGCAAAAAATATGAGAATCGTTATTAAGAAAAGTTGTTTGGAAGTAAAAAATATGTCTACATTTTTTTTATTTTTTTGAAAACTTTAAATTAACTCCATTTGTTTTTTGTTATATTTAGGTATACCTTTTTAAATTAACCACAGTCAAATCAACTAACCTGGACAGCTTTCATCAAATTGAAGAAATTTTGCAAAATTTGTTTATATTTATATTTTAATAAATAACCAAAAACTTCATGTTTGTTGCAAGGATAGGTACTACAAACAAATTTCTAATTTCGCAAATAGTCCTAACAATAAGATAAACACTCTTCTAATATGAATGTATAGGATGATTGTTTATATTTTACTCAATGGATATTTTGTTTAATATTGGTCTTACAAAAAAGTTGAAATTAGCAATTTTATTTTGTATTATTTTATGAACATTCAGAATCCTTTATCAGAAAAAAACAGAGAGAATAACCTGGTATTTTTAAATGAAATATCCTGTATTTTATTTATCTCTAGAGCTCGTTCTCCTGATTTCAAGACGGGACACCACCTCATACATGAAAAAATATTGTATATGAAAAGAATCTTTTCTTTTTTGGAAATTGACAAAAAAAACCATATTGAAACTATATTTATTTGAAATCAGAAGAACAAGCTCTAGCGATTAAAAAAATAAAATACATTCATTTAAAAAAATACCCAGTTATTTAAAAATTTAAGTTTTTGATGCATTTTTGTATTTTTCCGATAGAGGATTAATGAATAGGAATGTAAGGCCAATATTAACCGAAATATCCATTGAGTAAACAATTACATAGTAAAAAACTTAAGACCATAGAAGTCGATCTCGTGTGGAATAATAAAAAAATACAAATAAGGCAAATAATCGAAACCTACTAAAACTATCCCGGATAGCCATGGAAAAATAAATGAAAGCAAAATGCATATTCTGATAATTTAAAATTTCCATTTAATAAAATTATTTGCTCACAAAACGCCTCTTCAAATAATGTTAACTTTAACGGAAAAAGCAGAACTAGTTTTAATCTGTAGTGATTGTTATAAAACAGTGCGTGAAGCTGCAGATATTTTTAACGAGCAGCATCCAGATAAACAAGTTCACTAGTCAACTGTAAATAGAATTTTGAATGGATTTAAATAGACGGGGTCACTAGAACACAATTTTAAAAATAAACGTGTTGGGGAAACGTGTATCAACACGTCAAAGAGAATAGGTTGGTAAATGATGTGTGCGTGCGATTTTAATCTCTGCTATTTTTGTTTGTAAATTAACGCAGTTATCGGCATTCATTCAGCTAGCAAAAAGTTTCCTATTGGGCGAAAAATGGGTCGGGTCGCATCGCGCGCCGGTTGAGAGGCAAGAAGCAAGGCGCAAGTGTGAAGCGAGCAGTCTTCCAAGATGGCTCGGTGAAACAAGTGTTCTTTCGTGCGCATCACGAATTTAAGGCACTTTCGGGCAATTAAAAAGTCTAACAGTTAGCGATTCCGCGTTATCTGACGTACGAAGTTGAACTGCCTACGATACCGGGGCGATTTTGTGATGTACTTGTGATATTTAGGGAACCAATGTAAACAAGCAGTCAGTAATATGAACGTTAATTATCGACTGATTTGAAGAAAAAGTTTTGGAGAAATTTATTTCCATGAGAGACCGTAGAACGGATTTTCACTTTGCTTGGGGCCAGACCCCCGTTCCCAAGGGAGCATAAGAAAAGGAAATTCCTACGAAATTTGGGCTTGGTCCCAAAAAATTTTTGCCTGCGGCGCTTTACCTCCGCGATCTACTACCCCATAGCTACGCCACTGTGTCCTGCCTATTCCACTAGAGTTGTATCTCATCCCAATGGCTAAATAGGACTTTTGGTGACAAATGGATAGGACGAAATAACGATCCACGGTGGCCTCCTCGCTCTCCAGACCTAACACCGCTAGATTTTTTCTTATGGGGATATTTAAAACGAAAAGTATACAAAAATCGGCCCTTTCATAATATTGTAGAGCTTCAAAATTCAATAAGATTTCACTGCAAGGGTGTTGCGATGTACTATCATCGAATTTTATCAGCGGAAAATTAAATGAATCGAACGCGATGGTGGTCATACAGACACGTTGTTTATTCTGCATTTAATTTATTGAGTTAATATTAATGATTAACCTGGGTATATCGACATTTTCTTACTTTTTTAAATATGCTGTATGATTCAAAATTCTGCTTAAAGCTGAATATAATAAAAGACATACGCAGATTATTTTATTATTTCTTAACTATTAAATTTTATAATTTATTTTTCCAGGGTTTTAGTAGGTTTCGATTATTGCCTATTCGTATTTCTTTAATATTTCACACGGGATCGACTTCTATGGTCTTTATAGTACCTTCCTATGTACAGTGACGGAAATAAAATTTCGTACATTTATTTTTTCCTGATGTAAGGTCGGCTTTTGTATACCTAGATCACCTGGAAATGCACTTCACTTTTTGACAAATTGTTATCGGTGTCATCAGATTTGAAAATTATATTTTTTCATTTTAACAAATTTTGTGAACATGAATCAACTCGAGAAGGCGAAATTAATTGCTTTATTCGAAGACGGTGTTTCTCTACGAAGAATAGCTGAGCAATTTGGGAAACCAAGAAGCACTATACAGAGCCTCAGAACTAAATGGGAAAATACAGGATCATTGGAAAGAAGGGCTGGAAGTGGCAGAAGAAGAATTTCAAACGAAAATCAAGATAATGATCTAATAGATTTTTTGCAAAACAATCCATTTCAGACGGCTGTAGAAGCACACAACCAAATTAATTTTCCTGGGACAGTAAGAATGGCTAGAAATCGTATAAGGAAAAATTCGGAATTGAGAAATAAGGTACCTGCCAAAAAACCGTTTTTGACCGATATGAATAAAGAGCAACGAATGGGGTTTGCGCTGGAATATTTACCGCAAGGTATGGATTTTTGGGAAAAGGTAGTATTTACCGACGAGAAGACTTTTCAGTCTTATTATAACGGGCAGATTAGAGTGTATAGGCCGCCAAATACACGGTACGAAGAAAGATATACCCAACATGTTAAAACAAGTGGAAGATTTTCAGTTAATGTATGGGGTATATGACTTCCAGAGGGCTAAGAATATGCCACCGAATTCGAGGAAGATTTAATACTCAAGCTTATATACACATCCTTCAAAATGTTATATATATATTTCAACAAGAAAATTTTATATACCAGCATGACAACTGCCCCCTCCATACAGCAAGGAGAGTTTCGGACTGGATACGGGAAAATAACATTTCATTGTTACCTTGGCCCTCAAGAAGCCCTGATATCAATCCAATAGAAAACGTTTGGGGATATATCGTGAAAGAAATTAACAAGAACAATGATTTCCATCCTTAAAACAGTGATGATTTGTGGAATAAAATTGAAGAAACCTGGAATACCTACAATTTTCATCACGCCCAAATGCTGGTGGCATTTTTTTAATATTTGAATAATCTGTTTTATATTTAATTTTGAAGTCATGTATTGTATATTATTATCTTGATTTTCGTTTGAAATTTTTCTTCTGCCACTTCCAGTCCATCCAATGATCCTGTATTTTCGCATTTAGTTTTGAGGCTTTGTATAGTGCTTCTTGGTTTCCCCACTTGCTCAACTATCTAGGAATACTTTCTTCGAATAAATAATTTTATATATTTAGCCTTTTTTCTATCATAATAAGAAACGCAAGGTATAGAGATGAGATAATTGTAAAAAGCCCAGTTTACCAAAATATTCAAAAATGGCATAAAATGTTAACCTCAGTGTACGAAATTTTATTTCCGTCACTGTACGTACATTAACATTAGAAGCGTGCTTGTCTTATTTTCAAGAATATTTGCGATATTCGAAATTTGTTTCTAGTATCCTTGCAACAAACATGAAGTAATTTGATTGTGGTTATTTTAAAAAGGAAATATACCTAGATATAGAAAAAATCATTATAGGGGTTACTTTAAAGTATAAAAAAAAATATTTCTAACGATTTTCATACTTTTGCCCTGTCCTGTATGCTATTAGACCTGAGCCATTTTAAGTGCACCTGAAATGGTTATCGATTACGCACCAACTTAAACTCGAACTTAAATCAAGAATAAAATTTTCTGAGAAGCCCACAATAAAAAAGATTCTCATTTGTTGCACACTTTTCGTGTGTTTTCATATACCCAGGGGCGGATCCAGGGGGGGGGGGGCGCAGGGGGCGCGCGCCCCCCCTGAGAAACTTCCCACTTCCCAATAATTTAATCTGACAACCCCGCATTACATCGCGATCATAACGCGAGCCGCGACGGCGGAAGGCGTAGTGTCTGCCATGCCATTGTTTCTCTCCAGTCTTCATCTGCATCCTGCTTCGACTGGCTACTACTGCTGGTAGTGACTACACGCGCTTGTGTTTAAACTTATATTACATTATATTCCAAGGGGTAAGCAATGTGGCTGGTCTGGTAAGGAAACAAAATGTGTGTCTAAATAACATTTTTTTAAATAAATTTCATATAATTTTGTAGCAATTATGGACAAAGATAAAGGAAAGAAACGAACAAATAATATTGAGCACTACTTTAAGAGACTTAAAACTAGTACCTCACTTAGTTCTGAAATACTTAAGTTACATAACCCTGACAACAAAGAAATAAGAAAAAAAGAAAATCAAGAAATTTCCGTGGCCGTAACAGCAAAAAAACAAGATGAATTTGAGTGTATACCGGGATTACCGGGTCCAAGCAATACTTCTATTGAGACAAGTATCGATAATATATATGATATTGGGAATTTTCTTTTAAAAATTAATCAAATTGACGACTTTAATCGTTACCAGCTTTTAACAAATCATTGGGTACCAATAAAAAATTATATTTTTCCCTATTCTACTCATTTTAAAAGAGGTAGGGCAGAAAAGAGACGTCCAAGTCACGCTCACTTGGAAAAACATAAGTGGCTAGTTTTTTCTGAAGTCCGACAAGGATTATTTTGTAAATACTGTTCTCTTTTTTTACACCAGCAGCTTGTAGGAAAACAAAAACACGTAGTTATCAAAATTTTGGTTACAGAGCCGCTCAACAAATATTCCAAGCTTTTAGGTAAAGATGGCATTCTTACCACTCATGAAAATACAAATTACCATCTTGAAGCTGTTCAGAAAGGTAAATAAATCTTTAAAAAATAGTGTGCATATTAGGTATATATTGAATATTATCGCGGTGACCTAGCCATTTTAAATGGTACTATTAAAATACTTTTGTAGGAGCAACTATTATTTTCTAAACTAATATTAATAATTTTTTTAGCTAAAGACTTTGTATTTACATATGAAAACCCTTTATTGGACGTAAGAAATCAAGTATCGGAACAGAGAAGTATACAGGTTAAGGAAAATCGTGCAAGGTTAATGCCAATTCTAAAAACCATAATTTTACACGGACAAAGAAATATACCTTTAAGGGGACACAGGGATGATGGCCACCTCTTAGATCGTTGTGACGGAGATGTTAACATTGTCGAAAATAATGATGGTTGCTTTAGAGCGCTCTTACGTTTTCGTATTGAGGCAGGGGATATTCAACTTAAGGAGCATTTAGCGAATGCAGCTTCAAACGCAACATATATTAGCAAAACAACTGCAAACGAACTGATTACATGTTGCGGGGAGGAGATTGTCTCAGTTTGCTATAATGTTCGACGAGACAAGTGATGTGTCAAAAATTTCGCAACTAAGTATTTCTATACGATATTTTTATGACACTAAAATGCATGAAGATTTTATAGGTTTTGTTGAATTGCATAGGTCTAATTACGAAAATAATACTAAAGATGAACCAGTTATAACAGGAAAAATATTAGGGCAATCTGTGATAAAAAAAGTAAAGGCTTTAGGTTTAAATATTAAAAAATGTGTAGGTATTGGGTGTGATGGTTGCTCGGTAAATATGTCAAAGGTCAAAGGAGCCGCTGTAGAAATTCAGACAGAGGCCACTAATGCTACTCTGTGTCCTTGTTTCAACCACGCATTAAATTTAACCATTTCGAAGTCGAGTACTATTAAATCAATAAAAAACTCAATGGGAATTATTCAAGAAATAGTTGCATTCTTTTCAGGTTCCCCTAAAAGACATTTTGTTTTAAAAAAGCATATTAAAGTTACTTTGAGCAGACCGTGTCAAACCAGATGGGTTGAGAGACACGACTCTGTTTTACAGTTTCAAACCGATTTGCCATTAATTGTTAACGCCTTGGAAGAAATTACTGATTGGGATGATAGTACATCTTCCAGTAAGGCAAACATTCTTTTAAAAGCTATTTGCGAGTGTGAATTTATTTTATCTCTACACTGTTTGGCCGATATTTTTAGCCTTACCCTCCCATTCAGTAAATTTCTGCAAAGTAAAAATATTGACTTGGAAGCAACTACTTCAAAGTTGCAAGTCCTTCTAGATGTTATAGAAAATAAGCGGTCAAATACCAATAATGAATTTAATTCCATTTTAAACCGTGCAAAATTTGTTAGATATGAAAATTAATGATATTTATAATAACGTTAAATCAGTCTTAGATGATGTTTCTTTAACAACATTAAAAGGTGAAATTTATATTTATCAAAAAACGATCGTTCAAAATATTCCGTTAGATGAGACTGCGCTGGACGCTTTAGATCATTGTGATCAAGTATATTTTCCATATGTTTATAAACTGTTAAAAATTCTTGTAACTCTGCCAGTTTCGATCGCAACAGCAGAACGTAGCTTCTCTACATTGCGCCTGCTAAAAACCTGGCTGCGTAGCAATATGGGGGAAGAGCGCCTAAATGGTTTAGCGTTACTTTATATCCATAAAAATATGGAATTAAATTTGGAAAATGTTTTAAATAGATTTGCAAGGTCAGAAAGAAAACTTGACTTTGTTCTGTAGTTTTCATAAAATTATTATTGGAACAATAATTTAGTACATATTTACAATTAGGTAGGTACCTACCTAATTGTTTTATTTTATTTTTTATAGTTTAAAAAAAACTATGGTATGTACATACCTAAGAATAATTTGTTTTTGTTACGTTTTTTATAGTTTGATTTGTTAACTTTTGTTGAATTTTAAAAAAGTTTAATTTCAGCTGTTTTTGAATAAACATGTAGGTATCCATGAAATATTTTTTATTTGCGCCCCCCCTGAGACAAAGTTCTGGATCCGCCCCTGCATATACCAGCTCCCTTATTATAAAAGAGAGAAAGATGAAGTTTGCGGTTTAATGTTCTATTATTTTATGAAACTTTCATTGCCACAAACGAAATTTTCATAGCCCTCTCAGTTTCTGACATAGAGGGCGATCTTGAAAATGTGTTATTTTTGACGCTCCCCGGTATCTCGATTATTTAATAACTTATCAATAGGGTAAAAATGGGTTATTATAGAGTTGTTTATGTAAAATTCAGTGACGTAGTTAGTTTTTTCCTAAAAAGTTTTGTTTTTGGGTTATGACCCAAACTTGTGTTTTTTTTTTAAATGGGACACCCTAAATATCATTTCTTTGTCTTATCCCTCTTTTTAAGAGCATTTAAAAAATATATAATACTCCATACTTATTTATTTCAAAAAGGGATAATTTTAACATTTTTTGTAAAATAATAATTTTTCGTATAGAAGGCTATGCCCGCTAATAAAAAACACAATTAACAAGCTTATTTTTATTATACAACTTAATATTATTACATAACTTTAAACCAACAATAAAACAAATATATTATTTTATTAAATTACAAAAATTGCCCGAATTGGGCTCCGTTGTGTTCTAAACACTTTTAATAATTGGCCTTCCCTAAAGATTTGATGGGTAGCTTCTCGAATATTGTGGTATTGTGTCTTATACAGGGTGTTTCCTAACCTCTTTGAAAAAATGAAGGAGGTGAATCCTCACCTTATTTTAAGACAAAAACGTGGTATAAAAGTTTTTCGCATGTCGCTTCGTTTTCGAAATAAAATTGTATTTTTTTTTTTTTCATTTTATTAATTAATGCCAAATGATATTCTAATGATATTTGTTAAACATAAAGGATTAGAGTACTTTACTTTGAATCCATTGGATTTTTATTTCTCGGGTCACTTTAAACAACTCGTTTATACTACTCCTATTGAAACTGAAGAAGACCTTCGACTGCGTATTATTGATGGTTTTAATACGATTCGCGCCAGTCCCGAAATTTTCCAACACGTAAGAGACAATTTAGCACGTCGTGTACATGGGTGTTTACTGGCTCATGGAGGACATTTTCAGCAATTTATTTGACTTTTGTTCATGTGAGTTCATTATTAAAATGATTATTATTGCATTACTAATTTTTTTTTAACACCCTGTATTTCGAAAAAGAAACGACATGCGAAAAACTTTTATACCACGGTTTCGTCTTAAAATAAGGTGAGGATTCACCTCCTTCATTTTTTCAGAGAGGTTAGGAAACACCCTGTATAACTGATTTTCTATATACCCCCATAAAAAAATCCAACACAGAAATATAAGGTGATCTTGGAGGCCACCTGACAGTTCCATTGGTACCAATCGATTTATCGGGAAATGTGGTTTTTTAATATTCTCTCACTATATGAGAATTGTGACTCGGAGCGCCATCTGGCTGCTAATAAACATTATTTAAATTGGCCATAGGAACATTTTCTAATATTTCCATTAGTGCATCTCGCATTATATCTAGATGTCTATTTCCGGTTAAAGTTCCTTCATAGATAAATTACTTAATTTAAGTACCAAAAATAAAGTATGACACGCTAAATCCAAAGCGACCTTGACGTTCTCGTGGAAATATTACGTGTTGGTTCTATTGAGACCAGTACCTTGAATTGTTTCGGTTTGATGATGATGACATATTTAATCTTTAAGTTGAACAATGTTCTTTACTCCTTTTCTTTGTCGTTCTTCTTTTTTGGAATATCTGGATATACAGTTGTTATTCAGCTTTGCTAATTTATGGTGTGCTTTTGCTTGTAGAGTGGTTTTCAATGTTGAATGTTTAAAAGGTTCTGGGTGTCTTGGTTACTATCTTCAGGGTGGGAGCCAGTCACGGGGGAGTCTGTATGTTGCCTGGTGGGGCGCGTGTGTATGTGAGTGTGTTATTAGAATATTGTCCGATACGTCTGTCCGTGCGTAATATTTTGTGAGTATTTTATCGAAAAACTGGTGTATTGTGTCCATGTGCATGTCATTGTGCAGTACTCTTGTAGGAATATATCTTGGTGGGTCTGTTATTATTCGTAAAATTCTGTTTTGAAAAATTTGCAACTTTTTAAATTTTGTCTTGTTTACGGTACACCAAGTAGCTATACCGTATGTCAGTACTGGTCTAATTATTATCTTGTAAATGTTTGTCTTAATCCTGTTATCTATTCTACTGTTCTTGTTTATCAAAGGATACATTGCACACAATTGAGTTTGTGCGCAAGCTAGCCGGTGGTCAACATTGTCGTTCCAGGCCATCTGTTTGTCAAACACGAGTCCCAGATATTTGACATTACTTTTCCATGGTATTTCCTTGTTGTTTACTTTGACTCCGCTCTCTGGTAATCTGACTCGAGATTTTGAGAAAAAGATGGCCTGAGTTTTGGAGTCATTTAGACGGATCTTCCAAGTATCAAGCCATTTTTGCAGAAGGCGTATGTGTCTTTGCAGGCGTGAGATTACTATTCGAGGCTGTCTCAAGGTGGCGGTTATTGCCGTGTCGTCCGCAAACAGATAAAGTTGTGTTTGTGGGTGCTTGGGGATATCGCTAAGATACCAGCACTCGTCGGACCATACCACCCGTCTTTCAAAATTTGCTTTTTCTTGAAACATTTGTAGGTACCAGTTGCAAAAAACTATCCTACGTTCTGCCTTACCGGGATGCAAATGTTGGACGAGATGGTATTTCTATGGTTTAGATTTATATTTTTTTAGTATTAACTGCGTTCTTGATTTTTTATGATTGTACCGTGACAGATGCCAAAACATTTATTCCTTCTTCTTCTTCTTCCCTGTTTTCCGTGTTGTAAAAACTACGCCTTGGTTTATTAAAAGATCCGTGCTCTTTTATCAGATTGTTGTCTTTCTAGATATCTGCGAAAAATTTAAATATGTAACAAAAAGCAATAGATAACAATAAAGATTAAAATGTTTTTATTTTTATTATGAATCTTAATGGTACCTAACAAATGATTTTAAAACTTACCTAATAAAATACAGCTCCGAGGCTGCGTTCGCGTCTTCAGTAGCTTGGATAAAACAAACATACATATCGTGTTTTTCATTATTTTCATATTTATTATTTTGTACCATGTTGAACAATTTTTCACAGAAATAAAAAAATAAACTTACAAAATCAGACAAATACAAGTAAGATTTAACAACAATCCGTAATGGCGCATTTACAGAATTTGGTTTTCTGTCATAGCTATCCGTGAGTGACCATGGCATAACCTTCTATACGACAAACGATTAATTTTACAAAAAATGTTTTTTTTTAAGAAATAAGTATGGACTATTATATATTTTTGAAAAGCTCTTAAAAAGGGGCATAAGACATATAATATATAGGGTGTCCCGTTTAAAAAACACAAGTTTGAGTCATAACTCAAAAACAAAAGTGTTTAGAAAACAACAAACTAGGCCATTTAATTTTAATTCTACATAAAAAAACTCTATAACAACCCATTTTTACCTTATTGATAAATCCATATATTATGTATTAGTACTATATGGCTATTACCCTGAATATCTTGAAGCAACAACAGACAGAAGATCCAGGGTCATTTCGACTTGTGCGCATGCGCCGTAAGGATATTGCCAAATGTAGTTTTATTTCTTTAGAACAGGGCAGAAGAGTTAGCCTTAGAAAATTAAAGCAATGATAAAATTACCAAAAAGCTTGCTAAAAAATTGTAAAATAAGCATTAAATCTGTACTTCCAAGTGCTTTAAAATTATTTGTTTCCATTTCTAAACTAAAACGCGTTAAATAACAATTTCATATAACTGGAAGGTGACAACGTCTCATTTTTACTCGACATAACCTCGAAATCTTTAGCAAATGTTAATTTGTTTGACAGTTCGCTTCATCGAGTTGATTTGGTTATTAACGGCTTTTGTGTACTGTTTATCTTTACTTTTCTGCAAATTTTGATTGTGTGTGAAGTGTGATAATCTTGTGATGATGCCGAGGCAAAACAGAATATTTTACATTATTTTAAACATTAATACCGGCTTATATATAAGAATACAGGGTAAAGTCAAGATTCCATGACGGATAAATAAATAATGGTTTGCAAGATTGTCCTCGCTTCAACCCTAGCATGAACCGTAATGCTCTTTTCTGGAGAATAAAAATGCTATTAAACAGGTAACCCGGAGTAGCACCCCAAAAACGATAAGTTATCAAATGATCGAGAGCGTTAAAAATGATAAATTTTCAAAATTGCCCTGTATGTCAGAAACTGAGAGGGCTATGAAAATTTCGTTTGCGGCAATGAAAGTTTCATTAAATACCATTTCATTAAGGACCGTAAGCCCCATCTTTCTATCTTTTATAATAAGGGAGTTGGGTATGTGAAAACACACGAAAACTCGACACCTTCTACATGAAAAAATATTGAAGAAAAAGATAAAACGCTAGAAATTATATATAAAGTTGTACAATTGCCACTGGCCTTATAACATTTTGTATTTCTAGATCCTCCTCAATTCTTATCTGTACTCTTTAACTTATTAATTTCAGAATAAAAATTGAAAATATTCTTGAAATATCTGCTGAAAGATCATATGGCCTTCTACACCCAAAAGAAATTCATCCAGTAGTATTGACAATTAAATCGTTTTCGGAGCCTTGTACCGCAACATTGCTCTTACCATGTGAAATTATCAATTATACGGATTTAGTCACACATCAGATAACGAAGCAAAAACATAAAGAAGCTCAGGATAAGATAGATAACGAGTTTACATCAATGGGGCCCAAAAAAATTGTTCTGCCAGTAAGGACTTTAAACGTTAAATATATTATACAGGGTATGCTACTTAAAACTCTTCAGGCCCATATTATTGTAGACATTACAGATTTCTTTAAAAGGGCGTTATTCTTGCTATAATTACCCTCAGTACTTATATTTGTCAACAAAATTTTCTTAAGACAATAAAAGACATTTAAATTTTGGTATACTCAATAAAGTTTTATTACTGTTTAATGTAATGTACAGGGCGATGTTTTTTTTCAAAGCGAAGAGACGATTTACCCCCCCCCCCCCCCAACGACGCATTTTTGATCACTTCTTAATATGAACTTTTTAACTTAGAAATAATTGAGGAATTGACTTGGGAAATATCATACTCTTATTCAAAAACACCCTGTATTATACAAATCGCCACTAAACTTTGGATTTCGCGAATATGTAAAGTAAAAAAAAAAAAATTAGCTGAATCAAAAACGAACTAAAAAGACTTAATAGTATTTTAACTGTAGATCCACGATATTAAACTTTTATTAAAAGAACTAACCTAAACTATTTTTAGTCAAATCCTATAACAATTCATCCGGAACCTGAAACTTTGTATGCTACTTTAGTATTTAATATTACTACGATGCACTCAAAAGACCTTGATTCAAATATGGACCCAAACATACAATTTAAACAATATCCAAATCAATCGATGGAAAATATCCCCACAAACCTTTTAAAAAAGTATTATCCGGAAGAAGGACAGAAGGTCCTTTGTTATCCAGAAAAGGAAAAATCGTTCTTAGGCATCAGTTCGGAAGGAAAATTAATAATATGTAGAATACTTGAAGAAGCACTAGGGTAAGTTCTAAAACAACAAGTTTTTGTTGAACCTTAAAAATCATTTTGCGTTGTTGGGTATAGCTGTAAATTCAACTATAACTATCAATTATTAAAAACTACCTTTGTAGGGATGTACTTTATAGTGAAGCATTTAAACAATACCTACAGATATATTCTAAAGCACCACTGCATTATTACAGTGAATTTATTATGGATAATAAACAAATTATATCAAAGAAAATAGCAAAAACACCCCTCAGTAATGAAGATATAGCCCACTTTAGAAAACGAGAGATAGAAAAATTCTTTGCACAACCAAAAATAACAGAATTATCAAATATCTTGCAAAATTTAATATATGAAAGCATTTCAAAAATTGTTCAATGTAACAATCCTGTGTTTAACGTTAAGGATATTAATGAACAAATAGAAAGTAGTCTCTACACATGTAAAAACAAAAATTGTCCTTGTAATAAAAGTGAACATTCATAAATAAATATATTTAATTATAACTTTTCTTTCACCTGTACATCATATGGGTCACCAATTCGCCTAAAAACTGCTAAAAATTTGTCCCCCTTATTTCTGGTCACCTTTTGTCCCTCTTCGGTGCTGCTGTATAATTTCTCTACAATTGGATCACTGTTCTAAAAAAAAAAAGGAAAAACATTTTATAGGATTATGATTTGATGAATGGAAATTAATTAATATCGAGCTGTTTTTATGAGTTAACTACTTAAATGAGCTTATTTGTGTTTCAATTAACTTTGCATAAAGTAAACTTGGACAAGAGTATATTATATACATATATGTTGTAAATTTAAAGCTTTCCCGTCATACAGAATACAGAGTACAGGTACAAGGTATACAGTGAGTCCCAGAAGTAATGTCTAAAATCATTTAAAATTCAGCTCTGTGTTTTTTGGAAAAACGCTCGGACCCGTCGATTTTTATTTCTTAATGTGCTTTTTTTTTATGGTATATCCATGTATACGGGGTAGCCCAAAAATTACTTCATTTTTTCAAATGAAAGCATCTATTTTTTATTTCATTTTTGAATTTTGCATCGAATTCTAAGTATGTTTCATGTACCATGTCCTATACCTAAACTCAACAGTTATCGAAACAATTACGATTGAACATATCAATAAGTAAGACCGTATTCGTATTACTGAGGATTTATTTGTTAATCGAGCAAAACATGCAATTGTGTGTTCAGAAAGGGGAAATCTACTATAAGAGCGATTTACCAAGCTATTTCAAATGTTTTAGACTCTCTTAATAATAAGAAATTTACTGTGGCTATGTGTATGGACCTGGCAAAAGCTTTTGACAGCGTTAATCATAAAACTCTTTGTGCAAAGTTGGATAATTACGGTATAAGAGAAAACGGTCTTAGGTTGATCAAATCTTACTTGGCGAATCGCACACAACAGATATGTGAGTATGACATTTATGTCAGACCTATTGAGTCTGATAAGATCAGCATTGCTCGGGGTGTCCCTCAGGGATCCATCTTGGGACCGCTGTTGTATATTTTATATACAAATGAGCTGTCAGATGTAACTGGCGAATATACAGTTCTGTATGCTGATGATACTACTCTAATTTTCGGTAACGATAGCCCTGATGCGGTGCTGATCGACATTCAGAGGGCTTGTGGCGTGCTGGACAGGTACTTCTCTGCTCACGATCTTCTCTTAAATGTATCAAAGACGCAGTGTATTGTTTTTGGCAATAGATCTGATAATGCATTTGCTTTCACTTTAATAATTCGGATATCCAAACTTCAGAACACTTATCTTTTCTTGGACTTATAATAGACAAAAGATTGGACTGGAGAGCGCATGTCGAGCACGTGGCAGTGGCTGCGTCTAGGCACTGTTATGCTAAGGGTTGTTGCTGAAAACGTTGGTGTTGAACTGTTGATGATGCGATTTCAGCATATCACGCCTTCATTCAATCTAGGATAAGGTATGGCCTCATTTTTGGGGGAATTCAATAGAAATAGAGAGAGTTTTAAGACTTCAAAAAAAGTGCATTAGGTTTATCTTTAGAATGGAGCAACGCGAAAGTTGCAAGGGAATATTTATTAGTAACAAAATTTTAACTCTAATTAGCATGTATATATTAGATTCTTTTATGTTTGTCCATAATAATAAAGACTTATTTTAAGATGCTATTAATAACCACCAATATTTTACCCGACATAAGGCTATCCTCTTACCGGAAAAATGTAATTTAAGCTATATACAGGGTGTTATGGAAATGACTTATTATATTTTAAGGGGCCACTCCTGAGGTGGTCTAGAGTTACACTTGATAGTTTTTTTTTCTAAAATCGGAAGTATTTTGAATTTTGTAAAATACCTTAAAACCGGACTATGTGCGCCTTCCATGATAGTTCAATGCCCCTGAACACATGTGTTTTTGACAAGACAAACTGCTGGAATGGTAATTGTTTAGTTTAGTGCAATTAATGTTGAATTTTGTGCTAAAATTTCGTATATAGACTAATTGAGGGTAGCTGATCACAATTTTCCTTTTGCGTTTTTACGGCAAATGCACTGGTTTTGAGAAAAAAAAATGTTAAAGTTTTTCACTTACAGGTTTGTTTATTTCGATATCTTTGGGTGTCGCGTTTCACTTTCCTTTCAATTTCCTAGATTTTATGGTTTTCCCTTCAAAATATGTGATAAAACTTTCACCAAACTATCTGTTCATAAAATAAGAACAACATTTTAGCAAAAAAACAATGGAAAAGGCACAAATTTAATTAAATTCGTTGTTAATACGCCGACAAAGTAGAAGCGTCTCTTTTCAGATTCATTGCACTCACGTTGCCAGATTGTTCTTCTTTTTCTTGTAATTATTAATGGCTTCCATCCAGGAGAATGATATGCTAGCTCGAGCCAATAGGATTCATTCAATTAATAAAAATGAATTGAAAAGTATAGGCAATTTATAATACACTAACAATCTGACAACATGGGTGCAGTGAACCTGCAAACAGGCTCCTTGTACCGTGCAGTTTGCTTCTGCTTTTTTGGCCAGCTGTCAGTGAGCTGTCTCCCGTCTTTTTCCAGATAACGTAGAGTTTTCTGTTCGCTTACAAGTTATCCCGTTTTTCAGAGTTTCCTTGTGGCATATTTCGTTTATTTCAACTCAGAAGTGTATACTAGGACTCCGACAAGTAATATTTTATTGGAAATAGCAACATTTTAGGATTACATGCAAAATAACATACCGGTGAGTTAGAAAAACTTTAACATTTTTTTTCTCAAAACCAGTGCATTTGCCGCCTAAACGCAAAAGGAAAATTGTGATCAGCTACCCTTAATTAGCCTATATACGAAATTTTAGCGAAAAATTCAACATTTGCACTAAAGTAAACAATTACCCAAATCAGCTGTTTGGGTCATTGGCGCGTAGGTGTTTTGGACCTAAATTTTTGAAGGCATTTTTCTCGAATTTCTAGCTTCGAGCGCCATTTATAGCAATTTTTCCCCAATTCGTCTCGACCTATATATTTACGGGTTAAAAAATAATAAGTCATTTCCATAACACCCTGTATATAAATAACAATGCATGTAGCACGATGTTTGCGGATTAAAACTCACTTAACTATCACGTTACGATTAACACGAAAATATGGCTGGCAGCTGTAGTTGGGATTTTGTTTAAGGTGGTCAGCACTGTCGATTACGATCGCCAACTGTTAAAACCAAAACAATTCAAACAATATGGCGGGAAAAACCCGTGGCCCGGTTACCCCTCTGGCCCAGTTGCCCCGACAGACCTTAAAGGCTCTCTTAGTTTCTAAAGCTTATTATACCGTAGAAGAATTTTTCTGTGATATCCTAGTGTACTGAAGTCTGCTTCTCTTGTCTCAGTGTTCCTTGTATTGGTGTGATTTTTGTATTATTTTATTTTTCTGGTAAATGTGCAACTTTACTTTTAATATAACAATCTTTATGTCACTTTTTTAATCATTGTTTTTGTAACTTTTAGATAAAATTTTAATAATATTGCATGTAGTAAATTTTAGAATATTGACTGAACTATTTTAATTATTTGAATATTATTAATTGTGCTTTGGATTTTTAGCAATTTTATATAGCCAGTTAATTTAATATGTAGAGTTTTAGTGTTTATTCGTTTGTTATATTTTGTTATTTTGACGTTTTATTTTAGGATTCGTTAGGATTGGGGCGCACCAAACGCATATTGAAAGCCTGATAAAATTTTGTTTTTTTTTTTATTTTTACAGCTTTGTAAATGAGAATGTAAAGATTCTTTGTACAATAAAGCTTTTTGACTTGACTTGATGGAGGTTCACAGCCAGTACCCTAAAAAAAATGTGTGGTGTGAAATAGCGCACGGAAAAGTAATTGATACATTCTTCTTTGAACAATCTAACTGGACAAATCTATCTCGAATTTCTCCAACCTGAATTAATTCCAACATTAGTGGCTTTATTTCCGAATTCATTGAACTCGGACTCCCCTGATGAAGAACTGATGTTTCCACAAGATAGTGCTCCTCGGCACTATGCTGCCACTGTGCGTACATTTTTAGATGAAACCTTTCCCAATCGGTGGATGGGAAGGAGAGGATCTATCGCATGGCCTGCTGCCGCTGGACTTCTTTTTGTGGAGTTACCTCAAATCGAAAGTACTTGTTGACAGGTCAAACAATCTGCAGGAGTTGAAGAAGAGTATCCGAAGAGAAGTGCGTGTCATAGCTCCGAAAATGGTTGAAAACGTGCAAAGAGAGTTTATTGATCGCCTTGGATATTGTCAAGCCGTAAATGGTGAACATTTTCAACATTTAATTTGATTTGTTGTTCTGTTCTTCTTAAATAAACAGGTCTTACTTATTGATATGTTCAATCGTAATTTTTTCGATAACTGTTGAGTTTAGGTATAGGACATGGTCACTTATATAACCAATATATTGCTAATGTCGTGTTACAGAAATGTCCCTAGCATGCGGCGTTTTGCGGTACTGCTGGGCCTGCGCAGTTCGCGTGTACGTCGGGTCCGGCTTTAAAATTATTTAACTTAATGTGTTGGAATAGGTATTGATTTATAAAAAAAAAGCAACTATAATAAATCCTGGTATAATATGAAATATAAGAAGATGTAAGGCATCAATTTTCTCGAAGAAGCAATACACTGCAAAAAATTATGAAAATTTCAGGACTTGCGTATTTTGGGGCGTAAATACAGAAATTGAAATTTTGAATTACAATATAGTTTCTGGCATAGTGCCGTAAGTAATAGTGGTTGCTCTTAACACCATAACAGGTGCAATATGTCGCCTGGTCTCCTTTTATCATTTTCTATACAACATACGACGAAAGTTGCAAGAAAATTACTTTTTTTTTAAGATTAAAAGTAAGTCAGAACGGAAGTTTTAAATGTTTATGGTAGACTTGATAAACATGTGCATTTGTCTTGCCTTGGCACTTTGTAGGAGAGAAAATAAATATGTTATCATATAATTATTGTGAAAAGCCCTAACGCAGAGCATTATAAAACAGTGAAACAAACAATTACGCTATTAATATATTTATTTATTAAATAAAACTACAGTTAAGGTTTTAGTAGAAAAAATGTTAATGTTCAGCACACTAAAAAAAAACAAAAGAGGGGTAATAAAAGTAGGATTTGAATGTATTATGTAATCTTTAAACAAAAATAAAGGTTTTTACATTGAAATATAGAGGCAACAGTAAAATAACAGCCGTATTGACGAAACACATAATATTAATGCATAATTAGATACACTGTGAATTATTTTGTTAGGGTGTCAAGAAGAGCAAAGCATTTTTAAAATATTTCACTAGACATTCAATAACTAATGTGCGCCGTGAATTAGGATGGTATCCATACATTGACACTGAAAAGCAAATAGGCAACCATGACTGTAGTATTACAAAGTACAAAATATATTAATAAGTATGGAAAAAATTAATAAAAAAAAACGTTATTCCAACTAAACTTAATTGAAAGTACACAGAAGTTCGCATAAATATATCGGTAAAGAACATCTATTGGTAAAGTGTTTTTATCAATAATTGATGTAAAAGCTTCTTCCGTGCCCGAAATTACAGGAAAAAAAATGAAGGTGCTAACAAAACTTATGTGTAAAAACATAAGTACTAAACGTTACAACACGAAACTAATGATTATGTCATAATATCTATATTATATCTATATATATATACAGGGTGATTGATAGTGGATGGCCTATTAGACGTTTTGGACGAACTAATCAACGGATCACTTTAAAAATTTGGTTACATGCATAAGTCTCTCTCCTTTAAAAATATTTTTAACTATGCAGTGTTGCCGGTTCTACTAAAAAGTAGTAGCTACTTTGATATTTTAAATGGAATACAATGAGTCCCAGAAGTAATGGTAAATTCATGTATACAGGATAGCCCAAAAATAAGTTACGACCATCAATGTAATTTTTCAAATGAAAACATCTATTTTTTATGTCATTTTTGAAAGGGTGTTTCAAAATGCAAATATTTTGATGACTTGGAAAAATTATCAAAATTATACTTTTGTTAATGGAACACCCTGTATTTTATCTCTGATCCTAAAAGCTGTTAAAATTTTCTATCTTTCTATGTATCGTGTTCCTATACCCATCTAGAATAGTTTTTGACTTAGGAGCATTTATTTGACAAATTTAATTCTTACAGATAACAATCGTTATGACTTTTTAGTCGAATTTAACAAGTAGCCTATGAAAACTCTTGTTTTGAAATGGTTGACATTCTGCTATTATTCATTTGGTTTATTTGTCAGTTAGTTTATTTAACAAGTATATTTTAAAGTTTTAAGAAAAATGGAAGAAAACAACAACTATTCAAATACAGTACTTATGAATTTATTTGTTTTACATGGTCAGTGTGATAAGATAATTAGCCGTACTTGCAGAAGATTCAACGAAATGTATCCAAATTTGCCATCAATGAACAACAAGAAATTTAAACGAATTCAAAGCAATTTTCAAAATTTTGGATCGTCGTTGAAAGTTACTAGAAATTTACCCAGACCTGTAACGTCCAACGAGGAAAATGAAATAAATGTTTTGGCCTATTTTCATGCATATCCACAGTCTTCAATAAGATGTGCCAAAGAAGATTTGGGTTTAACATATTATTGTATTGTCCAAACATAATATGCATGATTACCAGTTTACCAAAGTTCAATTTCTTAAGCCAGAGGACTTTCCACAAAGAGTTTTGTTTTGCGAAAGCTTAATAGTTCATATTCAGGAAGACCCACAATTCTTTCAGAAAATTATTTGGAGTGATGAATCCAAATTTTCTCGCGAAGGAATTTTTAATAGGAAAAATATTCATTATTGGGCAGAACCAAATCCCCATGTTACAAGAGATTCAGCATTTCAAGAAAAATTTGGATTTAATGTTTTTTGTTTAATGATGGACGACAAGATTCGATATTTGATGTATGATGAAAACTTAACTTCCAGAAAATACTTAGAAATTTTAACTGCGTTTGTTGAAAATTTGCTCAGTATTGCAGTAGCTGGCATCAACTTGACGGGGCTCCCGCACATTGCACTGCCGAAGTAAGTGCGGAAATACGGAGAATTTTTGAAGATCGCTGGTTCAGGCGTTTAGGACCTTGGAATTGGCCTGCAAGGTCCCCAGACTTGACGCCTTTGGATTTTCACCTTAGGGGTACTATCAAAGAAATTGTCTACAAAACACCAGTTAATTCAAGGGAAGAGTTGGAAGATCGGGTGAATCGCGCTTTTCAAAGTTTAGATGCTGATGAACTTAGACTAACTACTTCAAATGGTGTCAATACTCGAATTCTAAAATGCTTAAATGTCAACGGGCAACATTTTGAACATTTATTAAAACTTTGGTTAAGTATTCTTAAGATTTTAAAAATGTACTCAATTGCTTTGAATTCGTTTAAATTTCTTGTTGTTCATTGAAAGAATTAAATTTGTCAAATAAATGCTCCTAAGTCAAAAACTATTCTAGATGGGAACATGATACATAGAAAGATAGAAAATTTTAGCAGCTTTTAGGATCAGAGATAAAATACAGGGTGTTCCATTAACAAAAGTATAATTTTGATAATTTTTCCAAATCATCAAAATATTTGCATTTTTGAAACACCCTGTACTATAATAATTAAGATATCGATACAAAGTAATATGTCTTTGGATATTACTTAACTTTCCACCAAATTTCCATGTTCTAATCTGTCACGAAGTCAAAAATATCGGCAGTTTTTAAAGGTCATGTTTTGCGAAAAAAAAGAAATAAATTAATTATTATCTCGAAAACGATGACAGATAGGTATAGGAAAATATTAAGAGAAGTTATTAAGAAATTAATAAGGATTGTAAAAAAAAATTAATATTTTTTTTTTTTTTTTTTTTTTTATGATAAGGCACAGCACTACAGGATAAATCCTTTATGGCGCTCTAGGAGCGGTGCGTGTGCGCAGGAAACGATTCACGTTGGTCTTGAATCTTTGGAGACTATACTCGTTGGGGAAGACGATCTCAGGGAGGTCGTTCCAGAGTGATGACGTTCTCCAGATGAAAGAATTTTGAAACAGTGTATTCCATTTAAAATATCAAAGTAGCTAGTACTTTTTAGTAGAACCGGCAACACTGCATAGTTAAAACTATTTTTAAAGGAGAGAGCACGTCCACTTATGCATGCAACCAAATTTTCAAAGTGATCCGTTGGTTGGTTCGTCCAAAACGTCTAATAGGCCATCCACTATCAATCACCCTGTATATATATATCGACAGTAGAAAGGTAAAAGGTCGTAAGCGACAAAAACAGAATTTTACAGGGGATCTATTTAAAGGTAAGATTTTCGGAAAAAAATTCATATCTTTTTTTTGGATGACTAAAATTTTATTAAAAAAAAAAGAATGGGTTGCATAATTTTTCGACATTAACCCCTTCGCTACCAGACCGATTTCGCTATCTACTATATTATACCAATCGCCCATCATTACGGGTTCTCCATCAGAATAATCCGATATGCTGGACAGGCTGTTATTATCATCTTCCTCATCCGTATCTGGTACGTATTCAGAGCCCGAGTCCTGGAATGGCTCACTATCGCTTGAACTACTCATTTGCGGGAGCAAAAGATTTAACCCCAATAAGAGCAACCACTAAACTGAACAAAAAATATCGCACAGCGACTGCCGACCGCTTATGAATTCCACAAGACCACAATAGCGAGCGTGACCTTGGGAGGACCAATCAGAAATTGACTCCTCCTATAAAATTTTGCTATACCAGGGCTAGAATACTATCAACGAAATTATACTGGCCCGTAAAATGAACAATAATGCAACTAACAAACATGTAGCCATAGTGGCAACATGGTATATTTGAGAACATACATTTGTAGCCACTATGGCTACATGGTAGCGAAGGGGTTAAGGGGTGAATGTTAACTTTTATTCATTTCTATTAGATTTTAAAATAAGTGTCGCTTTAGCCATTGTGCATTGTTGATTAGGCAGTTAGCTATAGGGTATATGGCCTTAAATCCATATAATTAAATTTCAGTACCAAGTAAATAGCCTATTGAGTGAAACTGTGTTAAAAAATATGCACTAAAATGTGCTATGTGAAGGTAGGTCTATGAACCATTTTCTGGTTAAACTGCTAACGTACACTTTGCAAGGTTTGTAAAAACAACCTTCTGCTGGATGCCATTGATTATACTGAAACAATATAGCTATTTGTAATATATATTTAGCACCCCTTATTACCTTGAAAACGGCATACTATTACCCACCACTTAGTTCTTCTTACTTAATTCTTTAACATTCTTAACATATTACAAAATGAAAAATTTGCTTTTGCGACCCCCTATTACCCTAAAAATGAGATACAACCCAATATATTTTTTTTTAATGTCATTTAACCCCCTTCATACCTCCGCGCATTTAATTTTGTGGCCCATTTTATAAAAAGAAATCAGCTTTCTCGACCGCAGTTTCCATAAAATTGACATACTACAAGACAATCAATAAAAACATTATTTTACACCCCTTCTATACACACACCTTTTAATTTTTTGTATACCTATTTTACACAAAAAAATCTATTTTCCTACCCCAATTACTCTAAAAATGACAAACTGCTCTCCATATTTTTGATAAAAACCTTTTTGTCATATTCTACCCTCTCTCGCCCTCACACTAATATTTTAATAATATTAATTCTCTGGTGGCAATCATCAAATTCTTGCAAACGCTAATTTTAGAGGTAAATTTCTTCGAAACTATACAAAATAATTTATAAATACTTTAACTATTTTTAAGGGCAAACCTTTGTGTTTTTAGCAAAGTGAAAATTCCATTTTCGGGAGCAAACAAATGGTATTTTTGTGTAATATTATTGATTATAAGATTGGCGTTAGCGAAATTCTCATGGTTGCACAAACTGCCTATTATTATAGTAATATTATGTACTATAGAATTAAATAAATGCTTACATAATATTCCACAAAACACACACTCGAAGATAATATTATAAGTTAACGCTGAATTTATTTAGGTTAAGTTCTGAGGGTCTCAAGAACGCGTGTCTATTAGTGTCTATACTTGCAATGATTTTGTGAGACTGAATGTTTAGAGCCGGTTAATGCGACATGCTGACAAAGAAATAATTAAATGTGAAGACTAAACCACCTCAGTTTTTTAGTTTGAGGACGACAAAACGATTAAACTACAGTGTTAATTTGAAATTATTTAAATTGATTAACCGTTCATCAGAAATTATTGTATATTTTGGGCAGGCAAAATAACTAAAACGTTTAAAGCGAGCCGCACACGGGAAGGTTAATTGACTAAAATACTATACTTGAGCAATTTTTATTTAGGTATAAAGACTAAAGCGACAACACCTACTTTATTATGTAAAGCTAAAATATTTAATGGGAGTATGACTGGATAATGGATAGACTCATGTTTCGTTCATGCAAAAATGGTAAAATTTGTGTCGCTTAAGCAAGAGTTTCAAAAAATGAACCGTGAAATATGGATGACTAAAACGCCATAAAAGTGCTAATTTTTAATTAATACTTAGATGGATAGATAGAGAAAAAAGAAAGCAGTTTAGCCATATATATAACTCATTTTCAGCCGAGATGGCGCTTACGACCTTTTACCTTTCCACTGTCGATATATATCATTTAGGAAATCCTTTTTTACTATAAAAGGATATCCCACACAAGACTTTAGATCCTTTGATCCCCTGAGTAAATCAAATATGTTACAACATAATCTGAACTGTTAGTTCAGGTTAGTTTACCACTAAAAGCAATGTAACAGATTTGCTTCTTTTAATTTGCCAAACATCAGTAGACAAGTTGGACACAAATAACATATTATTATCCCTAGTTTAAACTGTGCCCATTTTCAAATTGGATATATTTTTGTAAAGTACTTGAACGTTATGGTAGGTATACCTACGAACAGCTTAAATATTCCAAAAAAAAACACTTACCTAAATAAATACATGATTGTGTTGAAAACAAGGTAAATGCTATGCTGGGATACAATTTTAAAATTACTTAAGTACTTACCTGAATAACTAAATTTGGGTTGTTGGCTTGCAAAGCAACACCATACACTTGTTTTTCATCACAAACTTACACTAAAATGTACTATACACTATAATCTAAATAAACCTAAACTATTTATAAAAGTCTAATCTAGTTATAAGTTTTTAACGAAACTTCCACAAAGTACAAGAAATAACTAAAAATCACTCAAAATAACGCTAAGAAATCTCACAATAAACACGCCAAATACTGTGTTAATAAAGAATTAAGTGACAACCGGCTCTGGACAATATAAACGTTAAATATCAAGAAATCGTAGAAATCCGACGTACTGCGCATGAGCTAAAGTTCCGAAAAATCAAGCATGCCGGGGACATTTTTAGATCGGTCGGCAATTAGCTTTGGTTTTCTACTGGTGGGAGTTCAGTGGACATGGTACATGAAACATACTTAGAATTCGATGCAAAATTCAAAAATGACATAAAAAATAGATGTTTTCATTTGAAAAATTACATTGATGGTCGTAACATGAATTTACCATTAAAAAAAAAACACATTAAGAAATTAAAATCGACGGGCGTTTTTCTAAAGAACACATCGCTGAATTTTAAATGAATTTAGACATTACTTCTGGGACTCACTGTATAGTAATAATTAATTAAATTGGGCAAAACTAAAGTTAGAACTTCATATGAAATAAATGTTGTCCTTTACTGAACCACAGGAGGGGGACTGTGAAGATGGTTTTCACTAAATATTTCCGAAACCATCAAAGATGGTCAAAGTCAAAAATGATTTATTGTCTGAAGGAAGATTTCATTGAGAAAGCAGTCTAAAGCTAAAAGAAACAATAAAATTGGTCCGTTCTATTGCTGATTTAGAACACGACAACAAATCACATCGGACCTAAAAAATACACAAAAACAAGACCCTAATTTACACAAAAGTAAAACTATATATGGACATGAATGACCTGCATCTAAAATAGTGGAAACTTCAATTATTTCAAATTAATATTTGTTTAACAATTAAAAAAATAATCAATTAACTGTCAGGTAAGACCCGCCGAAGGGCAGCACGTTGAGCGTTCTCATAATTCGTGTACATAGGCGAAGCCGTTGCCAGAACAAACAATGAGGTAAGAGCCAAAATCCCTTAAGAGGAAAAAAGGGGTCGGCAAGATTCCCGTTGGCCAGCATTAGAGATATTCTTCTGCAAAATGGCTACTCACTCAAATCGAAGTTCACGATCAATCACCTGAAATGGCTCATCCTCCAAGCATAACCCATGAATCGTCTGGTTTTGCCCTAGCAGGAGGGTTCTTCTTGCAAGTGATTTCAACATCCGGTTCAACACTGCGGCAGCAGAGACAGACAGGTTCTATGACCTGATGAGAAGCTTCGATTCAAAACAAACATTGTTTCAGTTGACCCGACAGGAGTCATGCCTGGACAATATCTTTGCGAGTCCTGATGTAAATGTAAGGTCGGTAAGTCTCATTGATGTGAATGTGTCTGATCATGTTGCCCAAATACTTCAATGTGTAATTGAGAGTGACGCAGATGAATCCTTGGAGGTTCAGAAAGTATGCAGACCCATAACTCAGCATGGTTTATGTATTTTCCATGGCATTCTCGGTGGAACAATATGGGACAGGATGTGGACGTTCAGAGAAAGTGTGATATATTCATGAAGGTCTTGGAGAATGTTTGCATACAGGCTTTTTCCGAGAAACGATATAAGGTAGAATCTGACCACCTAAATAACATCCCTTGGATTAACATTTAACAATGAGCTCAGGGCCATGCCTACAAAACAGCGTCTTTCCTAATTGTCTCAAGTTGGCGATTGTAAAACAAATTTTTAAAAAGGGTGACCTATCAAAACCTACAACTACAGGCCAATATTGCTCCTTCCTATCATCTTAAAGGTTCTAGAGAAGTATATTGCTTTGCAGGTAGTCAAGCATTTTGAGGAGAATAATCGGTTTACAAAACACCAATGGAGGTTTAGAAAGGACAGAAACATCATCCAGGGGATCCTGGATCTTGTTTCGGGCGTAATTGAAGCAATTCAATGAGAAGTAGTATGACTCTGTTTTATCTTGCGACCTCAGCAAAGCTTTCAACTGCGTCAGCCATGACATCCTTCTTCGCAAACTTCAACACTATAAATTCTCAACAAGCAGTATCCAGCTTATTACATCATGCAGGAGAGTGGGAAGGCATGGTTCAGTGCAAACTAGTTGCTTTTAAATAAAGACAAAACCCAAAAAATTGTCTTCTCCATAAGAAATACTGAAAAAATTAATGAAAACATTCCACCTATCAAATTTTTAGGAGTACAACTGAATCCCGGATTACTGTGGGACACACATATCGACTCCCTTGAAAAAAAACCTTGGAAGCAGAATGTTCGCGCTCCGAAAACTCGCTGGTTGCGTTTCTAGAGAGGTCCTGAGGATGACATACTTTGACATCTTTCACTCAAAGATGACATACGCCATCTTTATATGGGGCCAACAAGTCTTTGCACTGCAGCGCAGAGCAGTACGGATCGTTGCTGGACTGGGCTACAGGGATTGCTGCAGGTCAGCATTCAGACACCTAAAAATACTGACTCTACCATGTGGATACATCTTAAAGAGAAACGGAGACCAATGTAGAACCTACCGCGGCATCGTGAAAATTTAGTCACTGATTAAAAAGGTGTCAGAATGGCCCAGGGTACTTGGCTGTTAAAGTGTTCAATAAAATCCCACCTTCATTATGGGAACTACCAGACACACATTTTAAAAATAGAATTAGAAATATTCTATTAAATCATTGTTTTTACTGATTTGAAGAACTGTACTGTACAATTAAAGTTTGACCCATGATTTTATTTTATACTGTTTTAATCTGTAGTAGGTATATGTCTAACTAAATGTAGTGTTAATACTGATATGTATGTTTACCCTCATGACTCGTGTAAGTGCATTTACTGGGCCGTGACATGAATAAATCATCTATTTATCTATTTATCTATCTTCAGCCCAAAAGTGCAAATTATCAGAATTTACTTACATCCCTGGAAAACCCAGATTCATCGGTAAAAAGTACTCTGCTTACTAATTATTATCGTAATGTTATAACGTTGCTTTTGCAGAAACCAATTAGTACTCTAAACCTGCAGAATAATCAATAGCATAGGTGACATAGCATGTACTTTTTGCAAGTGATAAGGGTGGAGTAATTGCTCCTGAAGTACAGTACGTACTGACAATTTTGTTGTACTGTGTAAGTGGTGTTGCCAGATTTCTTACATTTGCATTTGTGTCTGCAAACTCAGCAAAACTAAAATGAGGCATAATGAGGCATAATATAATCGGTAAGAAACTTTGAACTTTCAGTGACTTTTGAGTGAAAAACGTATGCCTAAACTTACTTTCTTTTGTTTATGGCAAGTTATGACACAAGACTTACTTGATCAAAATAAAAATTTTGCAACTGATTTAATAAACCAGTCTCTATCACAAAAGTTTTAAATAATAGGAACAAGTCTATTAAAAAAATTGTTAAAAAATTATTTTTGGAAGAAATAGTAGCAGAAACTAGTAAGTGGAATCTGAGCAAATAAAATAAAATACTGGAATTTTTTTAAATAGATAGGTATCTGTTTTTCCGAGTGTTCTTCTCTCGGTTTCTCTTTTCTTCTGATGCTAGGTAGTTTTTAAATCGATTTACAAAATAGTTTATTCGTGTTATCATACAAAAGTATTTACATAGGTCAGTATAATGATAAAGATTAAAAATATTAAATGTCACTTAATAAGATAAAATAATAATAGTCAAAAAATACATACAGTGTCACCATTAAAGTCCGCACCATATGGAACTTTTTTTTATTAATGAGGTTAGTTAAAATTAAATTTCGGCAATCGTTTTTGCTTCAAATTAGACTAAAAATTATATAATCAAATGTCACCATCTGTCATTCGGTATCTGTCAAAAATTACATTTTAATCAAAAAATGCTGAAAAATGGCATTGTTTTACCGAATTTCAAAAAAATTTTATTAGAAAAAGTTGTTTCTAGTACAATTCTTGGCCTAAATACAAAGTTTCAGTTTTCTAGCTCAAAGTTGATTTTTTTGCCATTTTTTCTAATTAACTTTTTTTTTATTTAATGTAAGTTCGCTTAATGGATATTAAACTATTTGCTTATACCATACTCAATATTTTATTTAGTTTGTATGAGCTTTTTTTTACTAGAATGCCATTTTTTTTCGAAATTTAAAATTAAAGGCAAAAAAATTTGACACAGGTGGTGCAAAGTTATCCTAATTTAAAAATTTTAACAGATATACGTCAGATGTTTTGTTTTTCAAATGACAAATACATCTAAATATTTGATAAAAATTTTATTTTATACTTAAAACTATCATTATTATTAAAAGGAACAAAAAGGAACTTTAATCATTTTAAATAGGTAACACAAAAGCAATATAAATTTCACATTTCAATGTGACGTCCTTCTCGCTCTATACAAACACCCGTCCGTCTATAAACGTCTTTGACAGCATTTTGTAAAAAGCTTGGTCTTATATCGGCACAACACTGTCTTATCGTTTGTTCCAAATGCTCGATATTTCTAAACGGTCGATTCTTATAAACTTTCTGCTTAAGATAACCCCACAGAAAAAAGTCTAGTGGGGTTATGTCAGGCGACCTGGGTGGCCAGTGACATTCTCTATCACGCCCTATAACTCTGTTTTGAAATAATTGGTTTATGCGTTCTTTCACTGCTACAGTTTGATGTATGGGTGCACCATCAAGCTGATACCATAAGTTATGTCTATGGTGTAAGGGCATGTTATCCAAAACTTCGGTAATCTCGTTATCAAGAAAATTCAGGTACCTTTCACCAGTTAAGTTTACTCTAAAGAAGTATGGTCCAATAAGCTCATCTTTCAAAATTCCACACCAAACATTGGTTTTAAAATGATACTGGTCGCGACATTCAATTGTGAAGTTAGGATTTTCTTGGGACCACCATCGGCAATTTTGTGAGCTCACGGTACCATTCGAAGAGAAAGTGGCTTCATCTGTCCATAATATCTTGTATGGAAAAAGAATATTCTCCTCATATTGTCCCTGATACCAAAACGAAAAATCAAGTCGGATATCAAAATCGCGTTCTTTTAATGTGTTTATAAACTTGGGTTTATATGCCCGAAATCGATTTTTCTGAAGAATTTTTCTAACGCTTTCCCTCTTGCACCCTGTTGAATTGTTGAATCACTTATCTTGGTTACACTAGTTTGACCGTGGTCAATAACAGTTAAACAAACATCAAGTTGTGCTGCTTCATCGTATTTACTTGCCGCGTGAGGTTTCTTAAAATTATTTTGAACAGATCCAGTTTCTCTAAATTTTGACATTATTCTTGAAACAGTGCTATGCTGCAAATTTTTTTCTGGATGCCTCTCATTAAAAATGGCAGATACTTGCCGGTGAGGCATATTCTCTCCACAAATTAAGACAATTTCTATTTTTTCTTGAATGGACAACATTGGTGATAACACTGAAAACTATAACTTGCGAAAATATTCAAATTTATGACATTTCTTTTATTTAGTCGGCACTCTAATTCGTTTTTTTTTCCATAGCCTACTTATAAAATTCAAAATTGCCTTGATATTTTATTGTGGATAAAAAGAAAATGTGTCTAAATTTTGAACTAATCTGATATTTGGGAATTTTATTATAAGTTTTTTAAACTTCTTAGGTGTATGTACTATCAAAAAAATGAAATATCTGACGTCTATCTGTTAAAATTTTTAAATTAGGATAACTTTGCACCACCTGTGTCAAATTTTTTTGCCTCTAATTTTAAATTTCGAAAAAAATGGCATTCTAGTAAAAAAAAGCTCATACAAATTAAATAAAATATTGAGTATGGTATAAGCAAATAGTTTATTATCCATTAAGCGAACTTACATTAAATAAAAAAAAAAGTTAATTAGAAAAAATGGCAAAAAAATCAACTTTGAGCTAGAAAACTGTAACTTTGTATTTAGGCCAAGAATTGTACTAGAAACAACTTTTTCTAATAAAGCTTTTTGAAATTCGGTAAAACAATGCCATTTTCAGCATTTTTTGATTAAAATGTAATTTTTGACAGATACCGAATGACAGATGGTGACATTTGATTATATAATTTTTAGTCTAATTTGAAGCAAAAACGATTGCCGAAATTTAATTTTAACTAACCTCATTAATAAAAAAAAGTTCCATATGGTGCGGACTTTAATGGTGACACTGTATAAAGACAAAATTAAGAATACTAACGACAATTAACATTTAAGAGACAATACAGTTTAAAACTTGGTTGTTTGAGAAAATTTAGGTAACTGAACAACGTTTAACAATTAAACACACTGTACATATTAAAATAAATTAAAGCTCATGATTGAGGTATTTCTCGTAGCTATAGAAAGCCCGACTGATCACAAAACTCTTTATTTTATTTTTTAAGTCGTTGATGGGCAGATCTTAATAATAATAAGTTGTTTTATGTTTTTAATAAATGTCAGTACAACAAAGTGTTTACACAAGTCAATACGAGTAGGAAAACAAGAAAAAAAGTCAAAGTTAATAGAATTAAAATAATTGACAAAACACAAACAGGTTAAAATGTAAAATTTAAAATGTAGAGTTCAAAAAATCTTCCACATTATAGAAGGCGTTAGAGATGAGCAGCGATTTGACCGTATTTTTAAAGGGGAGAAATGGTAATTGTTTTACAATAGTAGGCAATTTATTAAAGATTTTGATTGCAATAAAATCCGGTCGACTCTGACACTTCTCCAGTCTGCAGTATGTTGGAACCAGAGCATCTCTGCCCCTTGTTCCATACTCATGTACGTCTCTATGTGTTGTGAGAGATTGTTCATTTTTTTTGACATGCAACAGGCATTCAAATATATACTGAGATGGAAAAGTGAGAATTTTTAGCTGTATTAATGCCTGTTTACAGTTATCTCTCCAGCCAAGTCCCGCAATCATCCGTACTGCCCTTCTCTGCAGACCAAAAACACGCCCCGCCTGGCTAGCACGTCCCCATGTTAGGACAGCATAGGTCATCACCGAATGAAAGATGGCAAAGTATACCATCCTCATTGTGGCTTCTGACACACACCCATAGAGACTCCTCAGGACAAATACGCTCCCACGAAGCCTGCCAACCACATTTTCTACATGGAGGTCCCATTTCAGTTTGCAGTCCAGTTGCGCACCCAGGAAGCGAACCCCTTTTAAATTGTCTTCGGTATTACTACCTTCACGAAGTGAAAATATCATTTTATTCGTTTTGTCCTGGTTGAGTAGAAGTCCACTCGCATTAAACCAGTCAGATGCTCTCGCTTGCGCCTCTCTTAGTCTGTGTTCCACCTCATCAATCTCCCTTCCCGACACGGAGATAGTCGTGTCGTCAGCGAAGAGAGTGAAATGGACATTGAGTACTGCTGATGGTAAGTCATTTATAAATATAAGGAATAATAGAGGACCCAATACTGAGCCTTGTGGCACACCAATATCCACAACTCTCTCCACCGAGGACACACCACCAACCCTAACCGTTTGCGTGCGATCGGTGAGATAGGATTCCAAAAGTTGTCTAGCATTATTACTAAATTTATAATGTGATAGTTTTTTCAATAGGAGATCATGAGAGACACAATCGAAAGCCTTACTTAAGTCACAAAATAGGACAGCATTCTAGATTCTCAAATGAATTCATTACACCAGTTAGAAGGTCAAGTATCCCCATAACCGTGTTTTTACCTTCCCTAAAGCCAAATTGACAACAAGAAAGTAATTTATTTTCCTCTAGAAATGCAATTATTTGCATTGCAATACATTTTTCAAAGATTTTTGACAGGATAGGTAGCAGGGATATTGGACGATAATTAGATGTGTCGTTGATATCCCCCTTTTTATGAATTGGTGTAATGATTGCTTTTTTTAGAACAGAAGGAAATATCTTTCTTTTAAGGCATTCATTAATTAGTTTAGTTAAAGGTGAAATTAGAAAAGTTTTTAGATGCTTAATAATTTTTAATCTGATTGTAACTTACTTCTTTAAAATTAAAAGTTTCATGATTGAAAGTTGAATTTTTTAGTGTCGCTAAAGGATCATATTCAGTGAACGGTATTCTATCGATCAAAGTATGCGCAATACTAACAAAAAAGTCATTAAATTCGTCTGGTGAGATGGTGGGACGATTCAGTGTACGCCCATGCTTACCTCTCTGGCTATTTACTATATCCCAAGCACTTCTAGCAGGGTTGTTAGATGAATTAATCATTCTGTCATTAGCTTGTTTTTTAGCTGCCTTAATAGCAGACCTATAATGGTTTTTATATTCTTTGTAAGCACTTATATCAGCTGTTCTGTTGAATTGGTTGCTTACTTCATATAGTAAGTTGAGGTGTTCCCTCTTAGTTCTTAAATTGTCATCAAACCAGTTTATTTTAGTGGTTTGTTTTGCCCCGAATTTGTCTCGAATCTAATTCCTAACTAACCAAAACAAATTTTAAATTGTTTTACAATAAAGAATTTTTAATTTTTTTTTTTGCGCTACTTTTCAAATGCCGACACAGATTGACTCAGGGCACAAAGTTTACCAAATTTTATATGATGTTCTTACCCTAATTCAGCCAGCTGCTTTCTCCCTAATTATTGACCATACCTTTTAGGACACCCTGTATATTAAAATGAAGGGCACTTACCAGCTCTTTGTCATCAATTCTTTCAAATAAAGGATGTTCTGTAAAGTGATGAACCATCCACTGATGCAGGTCTTTTACATCGGTTACTGTGTAAACCATTGCTCCTTCTGCTAATACATAAGCATATTCAGCTAACAGACACTGATTTACAATCCTCCATTTATGTTTTGCCTTTTTAAAGTGTGGGTCTGGGTATAGGAAAAACATTTTCCTAAGCTAAAAATGCATAATACCTATAAAGGTTATATGGGAAAAAAACATAGGTAGGTACTAAGTTCTTTAATCCCGTAAAAAAAACAGTTCTAACACACACATACACTTAAGTTCTAAAAATGTTCCAAAATGACAATACGAAACTAATAATATTTTTAAAAGTTGCAGATGGTACATTTTGGCCCTAATTTTAATATTACTGTTTAATTTTATCCTATAAAAAACTTATATTATTATGATATAAAGTCACAATAAAATAATAATATGTTTTATTAATAAATACCTTACTAATATAGCCCTAAGTACAACTCATACATACAGGTAATATACTCCTAACAAGTTCTAAATGGCATAATAACTATTTTTGACCCATTTTTAAAAACCATAGTGAGGCAGTAATAAAGCAGCTTTATATATAAGTTAAGTTACTAGAATGTTCTTAAAGCTTTTTTAAATAGCAAAAGCAAAACTGCTGTGGACCGCAATATAGCACTCAGAAGAATATTTATAAAATATATAAGTTTCATTTCGAATCATAAAATAAATAATAATAATTCTAAAACTACCTATGTTATATGCAATTATGCAGGAAGCATAGGTTGTGCTAGTTGAGATGGCCTTGAAATGTGCTGATTATTCCAAAACAACAGTATTATGTACGACAATTCACCAAAGTATGTGTGCGTCTATGTATGAAATAATTTAATCAAAGGAACATAAGTTAGGAGATATATATATTTTTGTCACATGGAACAAACAGGAGGTTGCATCTCCATGCTAAAATGGCTCTTCTGAAAAGTTAAGAATTATTGACATGCCTCATGTTTTCTTTCTACCTTCATATTATGTGAGATGGCATTTATTTTTTACAATACCTACTGACAAGTTTCTGGTAACTACTGCTTTATTCAGAAGTCTCTATATTCAATTCAATTCAAATATATTTAATGTCAAAACACAACACAAAAAAATAATATGTAGACACAGTTTTTTTTAAATAAATTCAATATCTATTAAACACATATTTGCTCAATAAATTCACCTTACCTGGCCCTTTCTAAAAAAATTTGGCAAATATTTCATAGCATTAGACCTTAAACAAGCAATATTCTGATATTCTGAAGGATTTTGTGATCTCAATGCAGCGATTCTATCCATTACATAATCTGAAACTTTAACTCTAATTTCCATTCCTAAAAAGATGATTTTATAAATAGGAAAAATGCTTACCTATCCTACAAAAATGTTTACTATTAAATAGGATCCAATTTAAACTTTCAAGTGCCTACCTAAAATAAGACTTTCTGGAAACATTGGGGAAAGAGTAATTAGTAGGCCCCCATATCCACAACCAATGTCAACAAATTCTACCTCTAGTAGTTTTTTTTCAGCATTCTTAAATTTTTCTGGAAAGTACTTGGACCAGTCTATAGCATCTGGAACCTGTGGGCTACCAGGGCATTTGTTATACTTAAGTTAAAATAAGTAAATAGAGTATTTGTTATTACAGTAGTTAGTAAGTAAGTGTAGACTTCAGCAAAGTTTAAAATGATACATTAAATGACCTCCACCCATCACTTCTGCCACCTTCTAACAAGGTTACGGCACTGAATCGCTTCAAAAGACATTTTCCTCTTGGCAAAAAGCTTTTTTAAATTTGTTGCTTACAGCTTCACTTTTATTTTGCTTCCACTTTTTAATAACACACATTTGGCTTTTGTTAAGTTATTTAGTAATAGTATCTACTTACTAGTCAAAGCAATGATCAGCCATGGGATTTGAATGAGCTCTTTGCCTATAATATCTCTTCTGTGGTAAAGAAAGCGTTGAATGATTTTCAAGGGGATCTGATACTTCCGAACTCATTCTGAAACTTTGTAGCAAACAAGAAATACAAAAACAATTTATGTAAAGGCGAAACACAAATCACAGATTTAAAAGTGTGGTTAAGTAGCACTTTATCCGAGGAATTAACCTAACTTTCTCCTCTGTGGGCCACAGCGACAAACGCAGGAACCACGGCCACAGGATAGTTTTCGCAAAGGTTAAACATTGGGCTTAAGAAATTGTAGGTCGACTTTCGGCATATCGGGACCTTGGGTCTGAGCATTGCTCATTGACTACTTCACTAAGCAAAGAATGTGAATTGGTGAACGATCATATCAAGCAAGAGACGTAGCAGTGAGTGATAGTATTTATATGATAAGCAAATCTACCCAAAACTGTATTCTAGAAACTAAAGTGAAAATTTATTACTTCATTCCCAATTAACTTCCATCAAGAGTTTGGGTTACGAGTTGACGAGGTTACGAGTTACGAGTAGGAAAACTGCGTGTCTAATTAAGAAAAAAGCAATGCATGCGACATGGATGGATTGTGTTGATAACCAAAAAAATATTAAAGTATTTGACCTTGAATGCCTTGAATTACTGCACTGTTTTTATAAAATTTGAATCCTACTCACGAATCACGAATCACGATCAGCGCTATGCCTATACGGCCATTTCTATCTTGTCCCGATGTCTATGGTTTCTATGATGGTGTCACGAACTTAGGAACGATAAATGTCAACAACGAACAGCTGATACATACATTTGACTTTGACAGCTGCTTTGCTTTTGAGTTACCGAAAAACCAACAATAAATTTTCCGGTAAACAAAAAGTAAAAAATTAAAGATGTTTATTTTAATCTTTTATGAAAACGGCTTTCTCTAAGTGCAAAAATGTTTCACAAAGCAGAGAACCCTAAGGGTAATTTTCTAGAACAAACCAAAGCAGCTAGAGAAGAAAGGGCTTTAGAAAAGCGCAGAGAAGGGGCTGTAATCGTGATTCAGGCAAATGTTCGGGGCTGGTTGGTCAGAATTAGGTTTGCAAAAGAAATTTTGTAAGTATTTACTTACTTGTATTTGTTGTTGGAATAACTCTTGACTTTTATTAATTGTTATTATATAAACTTCTAAACTCATTTACCATCTACAGCCTCTTGGAAATGTAAATCTTAGGTCCCTTATATTATTATTATATCTTATAAGCTTCTGAATGTCTTTTAATAGCTAAAACCTTTTAAATCCTTAAAGGAGTAACTATACACTAAGATATACTTAGTAGTTTAGACCAATAATATTTGACAACAAATAAATAGAAGTAATGAATTTAATACTTTTAGAGATAAATTTGACAGTGCATTACCTGAATTGCCTGACAATTATAAAAAGCAGCACTTGAAACCTGCTCTTGATATTTACCATCAGAGTTTAAGGCTACTGCTGATATGGAGGAAACAAAGAGACAACGAACGGTTTGCCAAATTATGTCGGTATTTGGTGGCATCACTTGATTCTGACTCTATCAAGCTCAGTTATGTTGGTGTAGGTAAGTTAGTTTATGTAAAAAAAAACGCGTATCTCGCTGCTTTACTCTTTTTTATGAATTGTCACTTGAAGTGCTGCTAGAGCATGTGGTTTGGCGCTCCACTATGTTGGTACTTCTTTACTGAATTTTTTTTATTTGGCAACTGCTTAACATATTAAATTCACAATTGGCAGAACTATCTAAGATTTTTATAAATATATTTTTTATAAATTTCATTAAATTATATGTGTCAGTCTAAAAGTTAGGCAAGTCACTGGATACCCCTTTGGGGCTCTGTATCTCCATTAAGGGGCTTATATGGAATTTTTATCTGTAACAAATTAGGGTTATTTTGACCTCCTCTATACACTCCCGAGGGTATACCATATACTTACCGGACACCCTGACACCCTATATACAGGGTGTTCGGAAAATGCGTTAGGAAATTTTAAAGGGTGATTCTACATGCAATAATAATGTTAGTAGATCATTGGCGAAATGTCGAAATCTCCATGGTTACCAAGGTACAGGGGTTTGAATTTGATTTTTTAATTTTAGTTTTTTTGTCGTACTAAATATATTTTCGAGCCGATCCATTTGATTCTCAGCACACTGAACTCGAGCGACTATACAATTTGAAGATAAAAGTGCTTCTTTTCAATAACGCGAGAGGGCACTTTACCTGAAACATAAATATTATTTCGGTCATAACTTTTTTCTTTTGATAGTTAGAGCAAAACCGAAGGTGCCGTCAAAATGGCAATTAAAAACATGAAAAATAAGTTACTCTTGATCAAGGTCAATAAACCCCACCGTTTAGCCACTAATCGACATCAAAGTTTTCATCCCTCTAAACCAAATGCCCACGTATTTAAATGTAATCGCGGCAAATCAAGTGGCCTGGTTTCAAATTAGGCGAAATTTTACAACTAGGTAATTTATTTTATAGGTTTATTAATACATTTTTCAACAAGCAAAATTTAATAGGTACTGCTTTGAAATCTAGAATCTATGACAGTAATTAATAAAATACTTTAAAAAATTATAGAAAATTTTCAAAATGTTCTCCATTCGTTTCTATACATTTTTTTACACCCTTTAAAAGGTGCCTTCTAATGCGAAAAAAGATACCAACTCTATTTTTAATAACATCGCATCCATTTATTATTCTTTGACGCAAATCATTTATATCATTTACCGGCGTCTCATACATCAAAGCCTTTAAAGAGCCCCAGAAAAAGAAATCCATAGGATTAAGATCTGGTGAACGGCGTCCAAGGTAAAGGCCCGTTTCGTCCGATCCACCTATTAGGAAATGTTTCATTCAGGCAGTGGCGTAACTACGTTGAGAAAACTTGTGTTCGGCGAGAAAAGGGCCCCCCCCCCCTTATTTATAAAAAAAAAGACATTTTTGAGCGTAGAACATAAGTTTATTTACATCCGACAGTCACATTACATACTTGATTACAATTAAAAAGATTTTTTTCGAGTTTTTGCATTTGCAAATGCTGTCACCAAGTTTTCTACATCCATATTTTTCGCTATATTATTCTCGATTGAAATTAGAGCCAGCGAGCTCAATCTTTCTTGTCCCATCGTATTGCGAAGATAATTTTTTATTATCTTTAATTTCGAAAATGATCTTTCTGCTTTTGCGACGGTAACTGGGATGGTCAAATACAGATAGCAGGCTGTAACGATTTCAGAAAAACTACTGCTTGAGAAGTAGTTTTTTAGGAGTATGAAATCAAGAATTTGCGCAGCAGAATTCATTGTTTTCAAAAAGGCGCTGATCACAAAAATTTGTGCAGCTCTCTGAAATTTCCCAGGTCCCCGATTTTTGGGGGCCTCTTCGGGTATTTTATTGCTATCAAAATTTTCAACAAGTTGCCTAATGTAAAATAACTACCACTTAATACCTTCAAAAATAGTGTCAAATCGCTGCTCATCTCTAACGCCTTCTATAGTGTGGAAGAATTTTTAAATTTTACGTTTTAAATTGTTTGTAGGAATTCTTACACTTAACATTTAAGTTGTTTGTGTCAGTGGAGTGTGTCAGATAGGAGTACCTCAGGGTACAGTATTGGGTTCAATTCTCTTCATCGCCTATATAAATTCTTTAACAGATCTAAATATAGAATATGGTTCTTTGATTTCATACGCGGACGACACTGTTGTGATGTTTTCAGGCAGGATACTTGGGCCCAAACCAGAGATTCGGTAACACGTGGTCTGAATAGGATAAAAAAAATTGGCTAGATTCATTTAAACTCACATTAAATACAGGGTGTTAAAAATTCGATGTTCACCATTGGGATCTCATAAACGGTAAGAGATACAGCAAAGCTTAAATTGGGGCAAAGTCGCGCAATTCATAGCCGACCAATATGCCAAGAAGAAATTAAGAAAATTCCGAGTACTTCCGAAGATATACGTAAAAAACCGAAAATCGCCGTTTTGGTTTTTAATTTTTCCTGGCTTTATTTAAAGAGATAATGGAAAATAAATTTCACACTTTCATTGCCACTTTTCATCTTCTATAAAGCAGTGTTCTTAGATTTCATGTCCGACGTTTTGTCTTTCGGATGCCATCGTCAGGTTTGTTTTTTTAAATACGGACCTGTATTTTTTATTGCATTTATCTAAACTTTATATGCGATGTAATCTTAATACAAAATTACTTTAATTGAATATCAACGTTTCTACCCTATAAAAACATTTTCAGGAATATTTTATTTAAAAAACTTGTTAATTAGGTATTGAAGATCATTTTTTTTAACAGTATTTTCGGAAACACAGGAAAATCTATAACTAAAACAATGACAAATATCACAAAACGATAATTACAGTAGTTTAGGTACTAAAATAATCAAAATTATCTATTATTTACATTTTTTATAAATTAAAATTATTTAAACCCAGAAGAGGTAGAAACTAATGACAGATGTTTATCTCAGATGCTCAAAAAGATTTCCATTTTGATTTATACATTTTTCAATTTTGACGCGAACTTTTTGAGTAGCTCTGTGTACCGACCTTCTTCAAATTGATACAAACGCATTTATGCAACGAACTCTAAGCTCTTCTATTACGTTAATGGGCTGCTTATACACTTTGTTTTTTATGGCTCCCCAAAAAAAGAAATCTAGTGGTGTACGGTCTGGGGACCTTGCCGGCCACTCAATAAAACCACGATTTCCAATCCATCTGCCTGGAAATTCAGCATGTAAGAAGGTTGTAACATCTCTCGTGCCATGAGCGGGTGCTCCATCTTGCTGAAACCAAATTTGTTGCAGCCGTGCAAGCGGGATTTCAGATAAAAAATCTTGGAATGTATTATTTAAAAATACTAGATAATCCTCCCCTGTTAGCCGTTGTGGTAAAAAAACAGGACCAAAAATTCTATCTCCTAATATCCCTGCCCAAACATTCAGAGAAAAGCGTACTTGCTTGCGTACTTCTCTATTATCTCTGGGATTTTCTCTTGCCCAAATATGTTCATTGTTTCTATTAAAAACACCACAATTTGTAAATGTAGCTTCATCACTCCAAAGAATATTGCTTAAAAAATTGCGATTTTGGTTATCTTGATCTAGTAGCCAATTACAAAAAGTTAGCCTTCTCTCAGCGTCTCCTTCTCGCAATGCATGTGATATATGAATTTTGTAGTGTCTCAAACCGGCATTTTTTAGAACTTTCCATGCCCTAACATGGTTTAAGGATGGCAAATTGGATTCCGCTTCAATTTGCCTACTGGATATAGTTGCATCATTGTCCACCTACAATAACGTGAAACATCATAAGATTTCAGGATATTGTATGTATACAATGTTAACTTATTTTGTAAAAAAACAATTTTTGTGAAGTTTCATGTTACATACCTGGCCTAAAACGTTCTGAATTTCGTCTTCTGTAATACGGTTACCATATTTTTGTCGAGGCTTTCCAAGCTGGCCATAATCGCTTAAATTTCTATCAAGTCTTTGAAAAATGTTTTGTGCTGGCTGCTCCCTTTCAGGATACTCCTCAAAATATCTCTGTAAAGCTGTCATAGAGTTTCTCTTGCTACTGTAATAAATTCCTAATATATCCCTTTTTTCTTCAGAAGAAAATTTCATTTTTAGATAAGACCGAATTTATCACCGCGTAATTGAAATTTAGATTACTTATGTCAAACTTTTTATTGTTTCTACATTCCATGGCAAACTATGATACTTTAAACAATGAATCCTCTAATTGTAACAAACTCGAAAGCTTTTTCAAAATTATCTGCAATAGCCTTCTCGATCAGGGTTTTTAGAAAGAGAAAAATCGTTCTGTCTCTGTTATACATTATCAGATACGGCTTTGATCTGCAATAATCCAAAAGGTTTTTAAATAAAATATTCCTGAAAATGTTTTTATAGGGTAGAAACGTTGATATTCAATCAAAGTAATTTTGTATTAAGATTACATCGCATATAAAGTTTAGATAAATGCAATAAAAAATACAGGTCCGTATTTAAAAAAACAAACCTGACAATGGCATCCGAAAGACAAAACGTCGGACATGAAATCTAAGAACACTGCTTTATAGAAGATGAAAAGTGGCAATGAAAGTGTGAAATTTATTTTCCATTATCTCTTTAAATAAAGCCAGGAAAAATTAAAAACCAAAACGGCGATTTTCGGTTTTTTACGTATATCTTCGGAAGTACTCGGAATTTTCCTAATTTCTTCTTGGCATATTGGTCGGCTATGAATTGCGCAACTTTGCCCTAATTTAAACTTCCTCGTATCTCTTACCGTTTATGAGATCCCAATGGTGAACATCGAATTTTTAACACCCTGTATAGAAGAGACCAAGGGCGGTTTTAGCTTTTTAACATGGGGGGGGGGGGGTAATTTCAAATTCCATTTTTTTTTTTTTAAAAAGTAACTAGAAAATAAGTTTGGGATGGGCGGTTAGGGAAAAAATAGCGCCGCAGGCAAAAAATTTTTGGGTGCCACGCCCTTTTTTCAATGATGATGCTTAAAATTCTAAATTCATGGGGGGGGTAATTACCCTATTACCCCCCCCGTAAAACCGCCCTTGGAAGAAACACATTACATTGCATTCTCCATAACAGCTGCAAATCGCCCTGAATATAATAAGATTAACCTTGAATCCTTAACCATTAGAGAAGTACCTTTTACTAAATATTTAGGAATAATATTGACAAACATTTAAAATGGGACCAACACATTTTAAAATTAACCTCAAACATAAGAAAATTAATACATAAATTTTATCTATTGAGAGACATTTTAAGCGAAACTCTCTTGATTAGTGTCTACAGGTCTTTGGTTGAATCCGTGATAAGATAATGGTATAATAGTCTGGGGTGGTCTATATAGGAATTCTCTGAAACAATTTAAAGTGGTGCAGAATTATATACTTAGAATTATTTATGGGAGAAAAAAGAGATATTCAACTAAATTGTTATACTCTGAAGAAGTATTTAGTGTTCGTTCATTGTATATCTTGTTTACCTGTATTTATATACAGAAATCTCCAAATTTAAAAAACATTATAAATTATACGTATGAAACAAGAAGTAGAATAAATAGGCATATTGTGATTCCAAATGTAAATAAGAATAAGAGTCATAGGTTTATAAATTGTCTAGTACCAAAGCCGAGAAGAGCCAACAAACAAGAAGCGACAATATGACATTTGGCGAAATCAATGTAGTGGGAGGTAACCCGGACAATTGTCATAAGTTTAAGCCGGCCCGTTAGTCCGGTAGTCGATGAGTTATCGTTATCGAGTTTAGTTGTCTTTTTTGTTGAAAGAAGTGTATTGTTGTTTTTGTGAGTGCTGTGCTATTATAAAACTATGACTGGTAATACCTGTGCGTTTCGAGGGTGTCACTCAAAAGAAGGAATAAGCATGTTTTCATTTACAAAGGATCCTGAACGGTAAGCACATTTGCACCGCTATGATGCATTTGTTTATATTTGTTTTGTTATATTTATCTGCTGTATTTTATTACGTGAAAGGTATATGGAAAACACCTACCATTATTTATTATGTTATTCAAGTGAAGTTGATATTAAATGTATAAAAACAAGTACCTTTTTAAGGAAAGGCGACGGGAAGGAAAAAATATCAAACTAATCTAAAAGAACATGTTCTTATTTTCCTAACAGATCTTGTGTTTTTTTCAAAAATATTCCTGAAAGCACAAATACTTATTTTCATTTAGTAGTTTTTATCGAATAATATCATATTTCTACGCGTAGATCAGGTAAAACAAGTAAAGAGTAAGTAGTAATAGATACATTATAAAAAAATCATAGGATTTTCCGAAATGTACAACTTATTTTGTTTAAACAAACTAACGCTAACGCTCATACCGTAATTTTCGAAATCGTGTGTAACAGGCTTCTTACCACTCTTGGTATGTAATATACTATTTCATTTCATTTCTAAAATGTACTATCAGTAAGTAACGCACAATCAATAAAACATTTCAAAAATATTTTTATTTTATTTAATTTTTTTTTGATTATACGAAATTTGCTAGAAAGCCAATTAAATGAAACACAGAAGATAATCATGAAAAAATTACTTCTTACTAGTTACCCACATTTTTTATTTCAGTGTAAAGCATTTTCTTTATCGTTTTAGTGCTTCTTTTAGTATAATAACCCGGACAACTGTCAAAATTTCAAGGTGAAGGACATATAATTTGGTCCCCATTTAATCAATGCTAAACTCGGTATTTCGTCGCTTCTCGTTTGTTGGCTCTTCTCCGACCAAAGTTCTATAATGTGATCCCAAATTTAATAAGGAAAATTTCCAGCATAAAACGTTTCAGAAGGACTCGCAGAAGTTATATTTGTGAAAATATTGACAAATTTATTTTTTTTTTCAATAAAAATTGTACTATAGCTGTTAGCTCTTAGTGGACTGTATTATTCTTCATTGAAACAACACTTTTTTACTATTAATAACTTTAATTTAAGTAAAAAATATATGAAATAATGAACCGTGTCAAAAAGTACGACTGTACAACGGCCAAACAGTATTGAGAGTGCACTTGTTTTATAGAAGGCGGTGTTGCCACTAATATTGGCGTTAACATACTGCCCGCCTTGAAATGTCAATTTCAAAAAGAAATTTGAAAATTTAAATAAGAGTTAACCTAAATCTAATTCATAACAATACAGCAACTTTAATTATGTATTTAAGTCATTTTCACCAATGGGCAACACACAGAGTTTTGTTACAGCCCGTTTACACTGGGAATTGTCTTTGCACTTGACACTAGCCACTCGTACTATTCCGTCCTGACCATAGTGGAGTTCTATAACCCGACCTAACTTCCATGCTGAAACCGGCAAGTTGTCTTCTTTAATTAGCACAATAGAACCTAGCTTTAACAAAGTTGAATGGTTCTTCTTCCATTTGATGCGCCTCTGCAACTCCGAAATGTATTCTTTGTTCCATCGCTCCCAAAAGTGCTGCACCATTGCTTGAAGTCGCTGAAACTTAGCAAGTCGATTTTCGGGTATCTGCCTATAGTCGTCATCAGGTAAGGCGGTGACCGGTCTTCCCAATAAGAAATGGGCTGGAGTAAGTGGTGTAATATCCTCAGGGTCCGTTGACAATGGTGATAAGGGTCGGGAGTTCAACACCCCTTCTATTTGGGTCAAAATCGTGCTAAACTCCTCGTAGGTAAGCTTTGCATCGCCAGTAACGCGTTTTAAATGATACTTGACACTCTTGACCCCAGCCTCCCACAATCCGCCGAAATTGGGGGACCTGGGTGGTATAAAATGCCAGGTTATACCATCGTTGGACAAAGTTGACGTTATTTCATCAGAATTTGCCTTGAAAAATTGACAAAGAATTGAGTTAGCCCCAACAAAATTCGTACCGTTGTCAGAATAAAGATGCAAAGGCTTACCTCTTCTTGCAACAAATCGTCTTAATACTAAAATAAATGATTGACTGGTAAGATCAGTAACACATTCCAAGTGAATACATTTTGTAGTCGTACACACGAATATGCATATATACGCCTTCAAAAGTTTGGGATTTCGCGTTTTCCTATCTCGAATTTCAATTGGCCCAGCATAGTCAATGCCAGTATGGGCAAAAACAGGCTGGTATGCTGACACTCTACATTCTGGCAGGTTTCCCATAAGGTAGTCAGTTGTAATTGGTTTAGCCTTAAAACATGTAACGCAACGTCTAACAATAGACCTAGCCAAGCTACGACCGGAGATTGGCCAAAATTGCTGACGTATGGAATACAACAACTGCTGCGGACCACCGTGTAAAAGAACTTCATGGGTATGGCGCATGATCATGATAGTTAAAACATGCTTATTATGTAAAATGACAGGGTGTTTTTACTTATCCGAAACCTTTGCTTTCTGAATCCTACCACCCACTCTAATCAATCCATCACTATCAAAATGTGGGTTTAAACTCGTAAGTTTACTTGAAGTCTTTATTGACCTTTGACTTAAAAATGAACAATATTCATCGGGAAATGATTGTTTCTGAGCGATTTTTACTAACTCCTGCAGAGACGAGTTCAGCTCAGAACAAGTTAAAGGTCCACAAATTTTCGTCTTGTTTTTCATAATTTTAATAAATCTTAGGACATATGCAAATACTCTCTGTAATTTCAGTAAATGCGAAAATGTGTAAAAGTCAAAATCAGGTGTCTCCATAATTATAGACGAATGCGAGACTACCCTTTGTTCAGGTATGTTTTCCGGCACATCCGGTAAAGATTGCAAGTTATTCGGCCTTACAAAATATGAAACCGGTCCCTTCCACCACAACTCAAAATTTATTAGCTGCTGGGCTGAAATACCCCGTGACAGACAGTCAGCTGGATTTTGTTCCGACTTAATATGAAACCAATCATTTAAACTGGTTAAGTCCTGAATTTGAGTGACTCTATTTGCCACAAAGGTCTTCCATCGACTGGGACAACCCCTGATCCAACCCAAAGCTATAGTGGAGTCGGTTAAATAATAACATTTATCGATTTTCACCTTGATGGATCTCTTTACTTTATCCACCAACTTTGCAGTAAGTAACGCGGCACAGAGTTCAAGACGCGGTAAGCTTATAGTTTTAATAGGAGCAATACGCGACTTGGACATTAAGAGACTAGAGAAAACATTCCCATCCTCTATAGAGCTTACCATATAAACGCAGCCTCCATATGCCTTTTCGGAGGCATCTGCGAATCCAAATATACAAACTGTAATAAAACTGTCACATAAAACAAATCGCGGAATTTTCAGTTCATTCAAAGTCTGAAGATCCTCACAAAATTTTACCCACCTTTCACTCACAACCAATGGTACTGGCTCATCCCAAGATAGGTGTGCCTGCCACAAAGATTGCAAAATAAGCTTTGCGACAACAACAATCGGACCTAACAACCCTAACGGATCAAAGATTTGGCTTGTTACTGACAAAATTATTCTTTTAGTAGGAATTCCCTTGCATGAAAGTAGTTTTATTGAAAAGTGAATTGTATCATTATAAGCATTCCATAAAACTCCCAGAGTTTTATTTTGTTCAGATTCGCCAATTTGCAAGATACCTGAAGATAATTCATTATCCACATGAAATTCTGATAATAACTCAGGTTTGTTAGAAAGCCATTTTCGTAATTGGAAACCTCCCGATTCTAAAATAAAGAATATGTCCCTTTGAAGCTGCAACAATTCAGCACTAGAGAAGGATCCTGCCAACAGATCATCCAAGTAGAAACAGTTTAGGATTGTTTCACAAGCCTGGGGATATTCTTTTTTAAAGTCCAAAGCTAATTGCTTTAAACATCTAACAGCCAAAAATGGCGACGAGGCGCAGCCGTAAGTTACAGTCTGTAACTCATAACATTCAATATTAGCATCAGCACAATCCGGATTTTTCCATAAGATTCTCTGAAATCGTCGTTCGTCTGAATGTATCAATATTTGACGATACATCTTAGATATGTCGGCATTAATCACTAATGGATAAATCCTAAACTGCAAAATTATGAACAATAAATCATTTTGTATCGTTGGGCCTACATATTGAGCGTCATTCAGCGATAAACCCGAATCAGTCTTTGCCGAAGCGTCAAACACTACTCTGGTCTTAGTCGTCAAGCTCGATTCCTTAAGTACGGCATGATGCGGTAAATAATAGCATAGTTTAGAATCCGTGCCATTTAATGAAAAGTCTTTGACCTTGACCATATGCCCTAATTCACGGTACTCAGTTAAAAAATCAATATATTCTTTCTTTAAAACCTCGTTTTTATTTAAACGTTGCATCAAAAAATTTAAACGTTTAGCAGCCATATCCTTAGACGCACCTAGCTCGCTAATATTTTTTTTGAACGGAAATTTTACTATAAAATGACCCTTAGTATCCCGACTATAACTTTGTACAAATTCGTTTTCACAAATCTGTTCGGAATCTGAATATTTCTGATTATATATGTTGGGACAGTCTTCCAACTCCCAAAATTTCGTCAACTGTTCGTCAATAGCCTGATTTGACATATCTGCGGCGAAACAGGACACTATAGTTTCCTGAGAGGAGTTCCCCTTACTCATATTCTTATTAAAGTAACCTCCGAACACCCATCCTAATTTAGTCTTTTGTATTATAGGCAATCCAGGCTTAATTATCTGTTCTGTTAGTAAAATTCTATAAAATATATCTACTCCCAATAACATATCAATAGGGCCTGGTATATTAAAAGAATCATCGGCCAATACTAAATCTTTAGATAAATTCCACTGCGAAATATCAAATGAAACTGCCGGTAAAACTTGGGTAATTTTTGAAACAACAAGACAGGAAATATTATCGCCAAAATTGCTTGTATTTGACATAATATTTATATTTATTTTAGAGTTTACGGTGGCCGTCAGCGCCTCACCAACACCCATAACATCACAATTAATATTACGCTTTTCCAGACCCAATTTATTAACTAAACTCTCAGTTATAAAATTACTCTGAGACCCAGCATCTAATAACGCACGTATAATATATTCCGCGCCATTACAATCAAAAACCTTTACTTTTGCAGTCGCTAAAACTGACAACACTGTACCCTCGTTTCTGACGTGTCCTACGAGAGTCGTTGCAGATGACGCTACGGTCTCGCAAACGTCAGTGTTGGCAGGCCTACCATGCTGTTGACCGTCCGGAACCGTGGGACCTGCCAGTAAATGAAGAAGTGTATTGTGTTTAAGCCCACACTGGCGACAGCTCGAGTTACTAGGGCAATTCCCTATATTCTGATGAGAGGGACTAAAACAATTTACACACAATTTTCGTTCCTTTATTGCTAATAGCCTGGCATTCACATCTAATCCTTTAAAGGCAAAACACTTGTAAATGGAATGACTTTTCTTACAATAGTAACAAACAAACTTACCTTGAACTTGAGATCTCGCTGCAGAATGGTGACAACGAATTTTATTATCGGAACGCTGTACCACTCTGGAGTCTTTTTTCACAGATTCCAACTTTTCTAATATTTCACATTTTGACTTTAAAAATGCATTAACCTCTGAGAACTGAGGCAACTCGTTGGAAATCGGAAATGATTCCCATTCTCTCCGCGTGACTGAATCAAATTTACTGGTAATTAAATAAACTATTAAAGTATCCCAATTGTCTGTATTTTGTCCCAAACTTTTAAGAGAGCGTAAATTTTTGTTAAACAAGTCATACAACTTTCTCAAGTCATAATGCGATTCTTTAAACAAAATAGGGTGTTCAAACATAGCCTTTATGTACTTATAAATAATCAGATGCTTGTTCTCGTATCTGTCTACCAAAAGAGCCCATGCAACTGAATAGTTGTCATTGGTAACCGATAAATTGGCAATAGCCTGCAGAGGCTCTGCTTCTAAATAAGATTTTAAATAATAAAAACGTTGTACATCGCTTAAATTATGATTATTATGAATCATTGCAAGAAATGAATCTCTAAACTCAAGCCATTTCTCATATGCTCCATTAAACATAGGAAGTTTTAAATCAGGCAACTTAACAAATAACGGGGTGTGAGATAATGCTTGCGTCTGAGCTAATGGCTGTAACTGAGAATTAGTTTGATTATTAGATGTCTGCACTGTCGTCAGTACAGTAGCAGCTAAATTACGATTAAGCGAGGTAGCATCACTACTTGAGCCTTTGCTGAAAGTCTTTGCATCTTTACCTGAACTAGTAGAAACCTTACATGACTCAAATTTATTAACTACAAGTTTAATTTTACTAATTATTGCGTAAAATTCCTGTTCAAAATCAACTCTTTCTTGAGACTGTTGTTCTAAAATTTCTTCAATATTTACATCATTTGGTTGCTTAGAGTTACCCAACTCTACCTCAATATCATTTTGAATATCCTCAAACTGGGATATAAGTGGCTCGGTCCTATCAAGGCGACTTTGAAGTTGAGTAACCTCCAATTCGGTAACATTGCTAAGGTCAAGGGTGTCAAAATAGTTTTTAAGTCTCGTTATTTGACTTTTAATGGAACCCCTTTTTAATTTAAGCTTGTTTAAGGTAGCCATATTCAACAAAATTTTAAATAAAATGTATTGATGAAAATACGTATAGCACTAAACAAACCTACCAGAAGCGAAACAATCAATCAACCCATACAGATTGACCAAATCACATATAATAGGCAACGGACTTACTTGACTTCTTATTCGTCCAATTTACCAACCATAAACATCTAATTATGCTGAATTCCGGCCTGGGAAATAGCAATAATAGGCTTAAAATATTCCTCGTCACGAGACTTGCAAAAATGGCCGCGTCTGCTGTCACCAAATTTGCCACAATAATTGCACTTTCTGCGATAAATCCGGTTCGTCTGGACCAAAATGTTAGCTCTTAGTGGACTGTATTATTCTTCATTGAAACTCAACACTTTTTTACTATTAATAACTTTAATTTAAGTAAAAAATATATGAAATAATGAACCGTGTCAAAAAGTACGACTGTACAACGGCCAAACAGTATTGAGAGTGCACTTCTTTTATAGAAGGCGGTGTTGCCACTAATATTGGCGTTAACAATAGCGTTAAGGCTATAATTTAGTTTAAATTAAATTAAGTGTACTATCAGCAGCATCTTAGATTAACCTGCATTACATTGTACTGATTTTTTGGTAAAGATTTTTTAGAATAAGGAACAAGCTTGCACTAGGTGCACACACAATGATTAATTTGGCTAGGTGCACCTTTACTACCCTATTTTTGATTTATGAATCGTTTTGTAAAACCATTAATTGTTTTTGTACAGTTCAAAACAAAATATTAATAAATGTTTATGTTATGTTTGTAGAATTTTTAAATTTAACATTTTAAACTGTTTATATTTAGATGTATATTTGTGTCCTTTGTATTCACATGTGCTTGAACTTTTGTGTTCTATCATATATTACTTTGACTTGCATTGTTCTGTATTACTTTATAATTGACCTACGTAAGCATTTAGTTTTGACATCAAAAAAGAAAAATGGCCATTTGGTGTAAACCAATAAAGAAGTTTATAAATAAATAAAAAAATATCTTATCTTATTCTTAGCATAATCTGTCCGTGGTCTGCTCTGATCGCTACCGTGGCCAGCGACCCCTAGGCCACCGGGGACTGAGTACCATTGCATATTTGTCTCTGTCATATCATGTGTTTTACGAAGTTTTTAACCAAGTTCACTATCACGTTGACTTTTGCGGGTAATGAAAGGGGTTGCATTTTCTCAAACTTCACAGACCGCTGTGACTCTGTTGCGTCTCGTTTGTTCTCCAGCAGGAGTTACCGAGTGGCACAAAGCCATTACTTGTGCAGGCGAGGTTGGCATTTGCACTGGCATCATATCCTATTAGCCTCCTTTGGCATGTACAGCAATAAAGATTAGAAAAAGACATGCCGAAAATTTTTACTTTGACTGGGAAACAAAATTTCGATTCTGTGAATGTGCATTGGTTATGCTAAGTTTACACAAATAAGCATATTATGGACATTGTGCATAGGGAAATTCAGGTTTTATTTTTTTTTTCTTAATCTTAATGATAATAATATCTTCTTCTAGCATTAAATAAAGAACATGTGATAAAATGGATCTCTCATATGAACAATATTTTGTGGAAATGCTGTGAATATTTGGAAGATTTAAAACCAGAACTTGCCTCCGATATGAAACTCATTGTCTTGTATTTACATGTACTTGTATCTTTTACCAGCACTAACAATTGGGCTGTATTGAAAAATAAGAATATGGAAGTTTTGAATAGTGGCATGAATCAATTGTGTGCTAGTTTGATGGGCCAGCTATTTCATAAAGGATTTTATTTGACATTAAAGGTATTTAAATTTGTTTAAGGGAACATTTGGTCCCTGAATTTAATTTTTTAACTTTAAGACCATATCTGAAATTAACTGACTCTTTATTATTTTTTAGAATTTGTTACTTAGAGGATTAGGAAGAATAAAAATTGCATTCAAAACAGTTTCCATCACAGCCATTTTATCTTTGGCCCTAAGACCATTAGTTTCTGCTAATTTTTCAGATAAATTTATGACGATATTTCTAATTAATATACTTTCTGTACCTGGACTTATTCATCATCTTCAAACTCTTTCTCCAGAGGTATGTATTAAGTACTTTGTTTTAAATATTAGTTTTACATTATATAGCGCCAATATCCAGATATGTGTTAGTGTGCCAACACACTGGTAGCAGGTTTCTGCTTACCGGCAACCAGCGCCTTTTTGTCGTGCCTGGACCGGACAAAGCAAATTCAAGAGAAATCGGTAAAATCTGCCAATTGCATTGAAACTTCCTATCAAATTGTCGGTTTCTGATGATGATATGATTGCTTAAGGAGTGTATTTACTAAATTAAAATGTAAAAAAGTTGGAATACATTCTCTTAATCGAGAAAGAAAAAAATTTGGAAAATATCATATTTTCCCTCCACTATTTTTATCAATTACATTTCGTTTGCTATGCAGCTTGTCACTTTTGTCCCAAATAGAGATTATTTGAATCATATAAATTCCTTATCCATACTAACTGGCGCATACAAAAGCAGAAACAAACTTAATTTTCATTCTGGTATTTGCTTTAGCCTACTTTAGCTATGTAGTATGTATGTTAGTTTGTTTAGCAGTAACGCATGCGCAGTAATGAAATGTCAACTCAAATACCGTTTGTGGGTCCCTTTATCTTACGTAGATACGGGAGCATTACCGCTATGTTATGTCAGAATTAGTTGAACGGAACGTCGCCAAATGATTTGTTTACTTTAAGACCATCCGTCCATCCATAACACAACAAAAATCCATAAAAAGTATATCAACCACAAAAAAAACACGAATTAAATTTTTAACGAAAGTAAGTCTATAAAATAAAACGTTAAAAATGGACATAACAAGGAAGGCGCCCAAGAACTTTAAAACTAATAAACCGCTAAATAAAATTTTACCGTCTGTTAGCGTTATCGTAATAGCTAGGCGTGAAAACCCAGAACTTTTTATTATAAGTTTAATACAGGATGTTCAAAATAAGGTTTCAAAAATGATAACATTTTAAACTTTCAAATGGAACATCCTGTATATTTTTTTTAAACATTTTTTTTTGTAATACTAGCGTATAAGTTATTTCCAGCTGTTTTCGAAATAATTGCAAATTTCATAAATAAATTATATTGTTTGAAAATAGCTTTTATTTTTAAATGCTTAACTAATGTTTGTAAACACAGTAAATTTTTAAATTGTCGTATATTTCTGTGCACAAATTAACACGTTTCTGAAGTTGATTGACAGTTCCAAGAGTATGAGAGGTTATGATAATTTGATGATTTTTTTAGACTCTATTAACAATACAGCAACACAGAATTCTAACAAGAAGCTTAGAGTTACTTTCTAGTCAGCAGTCAATGCGAATAGTATTTAATACGCTTGAAGGTAGTTATGCTTTGTGCCTCACAGCAAACTTAATTCAAATGGGATTTATTGAAAGAAATCCTACTTTAAAGGATTTATGCTTTCCTACTTTTACCGTAAGTAATTTTATTATTTATGGTGTTTATATAAAATTCTGGATATTTTTGCACGGTATTTTCCTATTGGTTAAGATAGAGAGATGGGGTTTCGTTACACTGTGCTACTTATTGGACAAAGTCGCAAACAGAATTTTGATAGTCCTCTTGATAGAGCAAAATGCCATAGCTGTTATACTGGGTGTTTCAGAAGTACGGTACTTAACTTAACTTATGATATTTTAAGAGAAAAAATTTATATGAACATTCCGGAATACCAAAGCTGCAGGAATGTTCCTGAAAATTTATAATATGTTAATCACTAAAGCAAAAGACGAACGCAAAATTTAAAAAATTACATCTTTGAAATTAGCCTAATTTTCACATTTCAAACATACACTATTGGACAAAAGTAGAGCAACAAAGTGCTTTTATTTCTTTGAATTTAAAAAATTAATTATATGATTATGATTCCCAGCTAATTTTAATGAAATATTGTCCCCACAATATTAGTAATTTTTCACAATATTTTGGTACACTTTAAACAAAATGAAGGTAGAGAAATATTTATAATTATAAAAATCGACGAAATGAAGTGCGACAAAAGTAAAGCAACAAATTGCGCCAACACTATTTTATTTTATATATTACGATAAAAAGGCATTACACACATTTAATAATTACAATAGCTAGAAGTATTATGTTAATAGTTAATAAAACATCAATTATTTTTTATAACTTGCCGACAACGTCGCGGCATTGAGGCAACCAATTTTTGAACAGTATTTTCGGGAATGATTGTTTATTTGGAAATAATTGTGTACGAATTCCACGTTCAACTTCTTTCCATAGATTTTCAATGGGGTTAAGTTCTGGGGATTATGCCGGCCACTGCAAAACCCGAACGTTATTTTCTTGAAATCACTCTTGAACAATTCGTGAAGAGTGTTTTAGATCGTTATCCTGTTGGAAAGTAAAACGCAACGGCATTTTCCACTCTGCATAAGGCAACATTACATCTTGCATTATATCTCTATAGACAAATCAATCCATGGTGTCATTAATGAAGTTTAGAGGACCCACCCCATTCCATGAAAAACAACCCCATAGAAAAACACTGCCTTTGCCATGTTTAACTGTGGGTGTAACGTATTTGGGATTAAACTTTGTGTTGATTGGCCGTCTTACACGCTTCATTTCATCAGAACTGAAAATTCTATATTGCGTTTCATCGCTAAATAAAACTTTTTTCCACTCGTCTACTGTCAATTTGAATGTCGACTTGCAATTTTAAGCCTAGCCACTCTATTTCTTGCCGAAATAAGGGGCTTTATAGCCGGGCGTCCACTAAATAACTTTGCGTCTACCAACATTCTTTGAACTGTCCGTGGACTAACCATAAATTCGGGAATTTCAGCAATAATTCTAGGTGCAGAGTTGCAGACATCCAAGGATCGTTTTGAGAAATTCTTAAAATGCGCGTGTCTGTCCAAATTGTTGTTTTTCTCTGCCCTCCCGATTTCGGTAGATTCTCTAAATGTCCCCTTTGAATGTAACTTGAAATTATTTTAGATACGCTGTATCTTGGTAAAACCAACCGTCTTGAAATTGTGGCTTGTATTGTACCTTCCAAGTGTGCATTCACTACTCTCTGCTTTAGATCTTTAGAAATTTGAAGTTGAACACCTTTTGGCATGATTAGTCCAGCACAGAAATATTAATTAAACATAAAATAAACTCTGCAAAAATATTTTAACCTTTCCTTTCACTAAATCCTCTCTTTTTTAGGAAAATATTAAAATGTTGCTTTACTTTTGACGCATTGTAATACTGTATTTGAAAGTTTACGTCAATATCAAATTATTTGTTTTGATTGTTGGAAAAAGCTGTTGCCGCCGATAACATCAGCCTACTTTGATATTTAAAACACGAGGTATTTAAATACGATATCAATCATTTAATATTATAAAATCAAGATTTCTTTCATTTTTGCAAAGTGTTGCTCTACTTTTGTCCGATAGTGTATATAGTACGTCTACGGTACGTATGCGAGATGTTGCACGTGGCGACATCTCGCGGCAATAGAGCAATCCACACAACCCCCAGCGAGGACTCGGAGAAGACAAATGCTGGATTGGAACCCTTATAAGCAGGTTAGTTCAGGTTAGTTGGAAGCCAATTTATGAGTTTCTGCGAACCGAGAACGCGATATTAAAGAGGCTTAAAGAAGTTTGTCCCTTTTCTTTCTGTGAGACCCAATCCTTGGACGCGTTTCGCCGTATTACAGCTCATCGGCAAGGCTACTTTACTAAATATACCGACAAATTGAGACAGGTGATTCCTTGAGAAAAAATAATGAAAAAAGTTCCCATTAATGGAGATCCAGAAACCCCTCGTTTGTAAGATACAGGGGTTGAACTTTTTTTTCAGTTTTTCCTATTTATATTTTATGCGTGCTTAAAGATTATTTATTCAAATTGTATAATTTTGTTACATATTAAAATATCTAAAGAATTAACCTATTGTCATTTAAAACAATCTACAGGGTAAAAATGTGTTTATTGTACAAATTTCTTTTTATTTGACCAGATTAAAAATGTAGCCCTGCTTTAAATCATATTTTACCAAATATCAGCCGAACCGTATAAGATATCAAAATAGTGCAAGAAATAAAAAAGGTAATTGATAAACCAAGAAAGTTGTTTTTATATGAGAGGATAGTCAGTGTCGTATCAAAAAGAAGTTGGGGGGTCAAAGTGGTCGTGACGCCCAAAAAAATAACACCCTGTAGATAGTTTTAAATCATCATCAATCAACCCTCTCTTGTATCCACTGCTGGATATAGGTCTCCCTTAATCTGTTCCATGTATTCCGATCTTGCGCCGCCTGCATCCAGTTTCCCTGGCAACGTTTTAGATCATCGGTCCATCTCGTTGGCGGACGGCCCCTATTTCGATAGGCCTCCTGTCTCGGCCTCCACTCCAATATTCGTTTGGTCCATCTGTTGTCTGTTAGCCTGGCAACATGTCCAGCCCAGTTCCACTTTAGAGTTGCTATTCTCTCTATCGCATCCACTACTTTCGTTCTTTGTCGTATTACGCGGTTTGGGACTCTGTCTTTGAGAGAGATACCCAACATTGCGCGTTCCATTGCCCTTTGAGCTACACGGATTTTGTCTATGGTTTTTCTGGTCAGAGTCAATGTCTCCGCTCCGTAAGTCAGAACTGGTAGTATACACTGATTAAAAGTCTTCCTTTTAAGGCACAATGGAAGCTCTGATTTGAATACGTAGTTTAGTTTTCCAAAGGCTACCCAGGTCATTCTTATGCGGCGGTTAAGTTCAGTAGTTTGATTGTCTCTTCCTATGCTAATCTCGTGTCCCAGATATTTGTATGATGTGGTTTGGTCAATTGTTTTCCCAGCTACTGATATGCTTTCGCTGAGCACGAGGTTTGTCATAGTTTGTGTTTTGGCCATGTTAATTTTCAGTCCGACTTCCAGGGAGGAACTATGAAGCCTCTCTATTAAATCCTTTGCTTCGTCTACTTGGTCAGCTATCAAGACTATATCGTCAGCGAACCTCAGGTGGCTAAGCCGTTCTCCATTTATATTTATGCCTTTCTCATCTAAGTTCGCTCTTTTACATGCATATTCCAGCAGTGTAGTAAATAGCCTTGGCGATATGGTGTCGCCTTGTCGTACTCCACGTCTTATTGGGAATTTATTTGTTTGTTGATCTCCGACTCTTACACTCGCTGTAGCATTTTGGTATATGTGTTTAATTATATTTGTGTAGCGGTAGTCTATTCGACATTCCGTTAGAGCTTCTAACATTTTTTGTTGATTTACTGTGTCAAAGGCTTTTTCATAATCGACAAATATTAACACCAAGGGTTTATTGTATTCGGTACATTTCTCAATTAGATTTTTTATTACCAGTAGGTGATCGTTTGTGCCATATCCAGACCTAAAACCTGCCTGTTCTCGTGGCTGGTAGAGCTCTAATTTATTTATTAGTCTCTTCGTGATGATCTTTGTAAAGAGCTTATAGACATGAGAAAGTAGGCTTATAGGGCGATAGTTTGAAAGATCAGTAATATCCCCTTTTTTGTGCAGCAAAATTACCTCTGCGTTGCTCCACTGAGTTGGCGTTGTCGCTTCGCTTAAACATTTATTAAATAGTCTAACTAGGGCTCTCAGAAGTCTTTTCCCAGCCCATTTTATAGCCTCTATCGCTATTCCATCACTTCCCGGGGATTTATTGTTTTTCATTTCTTGTATGGCCTTTTTTACTTCCTGAAGTGTTACGTCCGGCATCTCTTCAGAACCCTGGTTTATTACCTTTGTCAGCGGTCGGTTTTCATTTTGTATTGGTTCTTTATACAATTCGCGGTAAAAACTCTCTACAACCTCTAAAATTTTCTCTCTGTCACTGACAACTTGACCTTGTTTGTCTTTCAGTATACGTATGTTCTTTTTCCCCGTTGACATATTTCGCCTCAGAACTTTCAAACTTTTGTTTTCCTCTATTACTTTGGATATCTCTCTCGTATTGTGTTGTCTAATGTCCTTTCGAATTCCCTTCTGGATCTCCTTGTTCAAGCTTCTCAGCATTGCCAGGTTTGTATCATATTTGTTCCTCAGTTTTCTTCTTTCGTCCAAAAGGTTTTTCGTATTTTGGCTTAATTTCTCGCTATTTTTCTTGTTTTCTGGGCATAATTTCTCAGCCTCTTTTAGGGCTGTTACTATGTTGGTGTTCATTTGTTCTATATCCATTTCTTCGTGGGTATTTAAGTTGTTATTGAAGTTTTAAATGACAACAGGTTAATTCATTAGATACTTTAATATATAACAAAAGTACAGAATTTGAATAAATAATCTTTAAGCACGCATAAAATAAATAGGAAAAACCGAAAAAGAATTAAAAGTTTAACACCCTGTATCTTACAAACGAGAGGTTTCTGGACCTCCATTAATGGAAACTTTTTTCATTATTTCTTGTCAAGGAATCACCTGTTTTAATTTGTCGGTATAATATTGAAACACCCTGTATAGGTGTTTAATTTAAGAAAGCAAGTTGCAATTTTTTTAAATTTTGCCATGGTCTTTTGTTTTTCTGGTTAACATATTATAAATTTTCAGGAAACATCCTGCAACTGTATTTATCTTTTTTTCTATCCAAAGAAATAAGCTTTTTATAGGGGTTGCAAATTATAGGGAAGAACCCTGTACAATGACTTTATTCTCTGGCCTTATTCCTGATTCCATTAAATAGTACCTGGGTCAAAACGTTTTTCTTGTTTTTTAGATAGTTATAACAGGGCTTTTAGAAAGCTGTCAAAATTATGTTGTAAGTAAACAGTCTACTTTAACTCATTGGCACCCAGTGCTGGGTTGGTTTGCCCAACCTATGGATTCCAGTTTACATGCTGCCATACCACACATAAAAGTACAACTACACCTTTTATGGAACATTGAGGTTATGCAAATACTTTTAGGTAAGATTATTGCCCATTGTTTTATCTGAAGAAAGCAACAAGGTAATAGCATTGTTACTAGAAGAAATTTTTTCTACATTCAATGGCTCCCAAACTGTTTTGACTAAAAATAAATATAACACTTCTAACGCCAGAAAAAATTGTAATGGGCATACAATGAACAAGTCAAACATCTGAATCATTGAACAAATTCAATAACTTTAAATTAAGAGGATTCTTAAATTTTCTTTTCCGCATTGATTTTTGCTCGACACTTGGTTAGAGTGGCAGACTTCTGGTGCTGTCCAAACAGTCTGACGTAATCCTATGAGGACCGTTGTGATACCACACGTATTCCACGAAACCTATCTGCATCAGCTCCCTGATGGCTAGCGGGACAACGCAGAAGGATCTTGGCAACTCATTTAATTCAAACACTTCTGTAAATAAACTTAGTGAGTCGACTCAGTTGTAAGTCGCTTACTTCTTGCAGATGGAAACTACAGCAGTTCTAGGTCTTTCCGAGTAAGTTGTAATAACGCTGTGGTTTTCCTGTTATCAAGTAGGAGCCACAATTGTCTGGAGATGCTAAGGATTGTTAGCTCTGTCCATCTGCTTCGTGCAAGTTGTTTGGCTATGCGATCTATCTCTTCTTTGACCCATCCCAATGGTCTGGCCTTAGTATTCTCTTCTAGATCGGCAGAACAGAACCTTGCCATCTATGTTGTGATGATCATGATACCAACACAGAGTGACTCGATGCTGAGCACCAAGTATGCAAAGATTGTTGCGACAGCGCCTTACTAGTTTTGATTTAATGCTACTGAAACAAATTGCCTTTATAGCTGCTTGACTGTCTATATAGATAGCTATTGACGCAACTCCTTTCAGGCCAGGATACTGACTGCTTTGTCTACTGCCATCATTTCTGATGGAAAATGCTGCAGTAGTATTTTCATGCTCTCCGAGAAGATAGTCTGTGAAGATCGAGTGATCTGTCTCCATTGTTAACTGGTTACCTTTCCACTCTTCCCTACTCGAAATGAGCATAGAGAACTACATCCCGAAGCTAGGAGTGGGACGATGTAATCAGTCGGCTCTCGCAAATTTTGGCCTGGATATATCCGTAGTATACTACTGTGTCAGTAGTTGGTACGATTCCAACATTTCCACTCTTTCGGGCGTAGAGCACTTTTTGTCGCCATACTTTTACCATGAGTATCCACGGCTAGCAGATGTAACAGCACTTCCAGTGCCACCGTCGGTGTTGAAGTGAAGGGCACCAGTTACTCCTAAACAAGCTGCTTGTTGTATCTTCGTTAATTTCTTTATGTTTTTCCAAAACAGTCCCAGACCAGGACCCCGTAGGTTAGTATAGGTCTTACAAAGGCTGTATAAATCCAATGCACTATAATGTGGAGTATGCAGGCATAGAACGCAACTGACGCCTTTTTGACTCGTTTTTGTAAGTTCATGCCCCAGTCTAGCTTGGAGTCACGTATCAATATCAAGATACTTCGTTTTTCTTTCAGCATTAAAGTACTGTTGTCCAGGACTGGGAGTCCATGGTTAGTTTTCAAACCACATTTCCAAGCCCAGCGTTGAAGTTTTCGCAGCGCTGTCCCTGTTAGATCGCTAATGGCGTTTAAAGATTGGCCTGACAGAAGTATAACTAAATCGTCAGCGTATGGAGCCACTTTAAATCCAGCCCTTTCTAATGTTATAAGCATTTTATTCAAAGCTCTTAGCCAGAGCGTTGGTTACAGCACCCCGTCTCCCTCTTCCGGCAAATCTGACTGCTATCTATACTAGAGTAGATTTGAGATATATATTGGCAGATATAGTTATCAACCCTTAATTCTGCTAGGGCATCGCACACTGTCTCGGTTGTGACGTTATTAAAGGCCCCTTCCATATCCAAGAAGGTTCCAAGAGTCTACTCTTTATTTCTGTGATTTCCCATTGTCGCCTGCCACCTTGTGTAGCGCTGTTTCCACTGATTCGCCTTTAGTATAGGCATGTTGAAATGAGCTCAGCTCTCCTTCTGGTACCGAATTTTTGATGTGTAGATCTAGTAACCTCTCCTAACTTTTTAATAAGAAACGAAGATAGGCTAATCGGTCTTAAGTCTTTGGCAATTGTGTGACTGCTTTTACCAGCCTTTAGGATGAAGATTTTTTTAAAATCTTATTCCAGTCTGCAAGCATGTGTGTAAGATAGCTACCTCTGTATATCACCAACAGCCGGGGGGGTTAGGATTTTTTTCCCTTTTTGTAGTATGGCGGGCATTATCCCGTCTAGTTCAGGTGATTTGTAGGGTTCAAATGAGTCTATCGCCTATTTAAGCTTATATCGCTGGTGAGCACCAATTTAATACTATTCAAACCCGGGGAGCCAGTGTATTCCCAGGAAAATACAGCAAGCAGTTCAAGAGTTTCCTCGCTACTTTCTGTAAAGGCCCCATCGTTTTTCTTGGTAAACCCAGCTTCGCATAAGTAAGAAGTAGAAAATGGAAGAAACGGAGTTTTATCACTTAGGGAAGGATTATTAGAATCCAAAAGTTGGTCATTCAGAATGAACACTAGCGTTGAATGCATCTAGGATCTATGGAAACTTATCGGTATTTTAATTTTGGAACCATTTCTCAAGCCAAGGTTTATGCTGTAGTAAATGTCCTTCAAGACGAATTCCAAGCCTTGAAAAAACACAACTTTGTTTGAGGTCAAAGACTGCTGCAGAATGAAATAATCTTTGCCGTCATTTTCATTCATTTTTGCTTTCCATAGTTTGAACTTTGTTATATAAAAAAAATATACGGTTAAAAATACTCATGGGCGTTACTCAATTGTTTTTTCTTATTCTTAACGGATTCTGGCGATTTAGGTCCCTAGAGGGAATTTAAGTAGACACACTGCATGTAAGGAACAAGTATTAAAGTTCACTCAAAAGATTTAATATTTCTGTTGTGCATTTGTTGTATATTTTAAAAATTTTCCAACTACACACAAGGACACTACTATTATCAAGTTAATAACACAGGCAAGTATTAAACTTATAAATAATTTTAGGTAATTTTTTATCAGAACTTGTTCAAGGCGTAGAGCCTCCGCCTCAACTTAGCCCCAGTCAAACATCTGCTTTTGGAAGCGGCAGCTTTTTTAAGAAGATGCTAGAAAACCGCGGCAGTAAGACCTCAACGCAAAAAACTCATAGGGCTTTGGGAAGCCCAGAGGTACATAGAGTTGTGCTAATTTGTTCGTTATATCATACAGCTTTACACACGTTAACACAATTACAATTGGATATTCTAACAGGTAAGTTTTAGTGCTCTTCTAGGCAAAACGTATCCAGTGTATCCAAAAATTGGGCATCATACTAGTAATGGAAAACTATTATTCAAGATATTTTATTTGTGATAAGAGTTGGTGCATAAAGCAAATCTAATTTTGACAACGGTAAATATTAATTAGGATGCACAAACATTTTAGAAATACGGATATCCAATGTTAAAAGCAGTTTTACTGAATTGGCCTTTTTCTCAACAAATAATCTTATGCGCATGCGTGGCGCCAATTTCACAACATGCGGACATCGCGAGAAACTCGTAATAGGAATACCAGGTCATAGTAAACATTATGACGAATGAATGACCGGAATCCCGAGAAAAAAACAATCTCGAAAATGCCGATATAACTTATTACAGGAGTTATTTAAAAATAATTATTTTGTTAAGTATTTATTTTAAACTAACAATTTTATTAGAAACTATGTTTTATTCAAAACGCCTTACTTGACAACAAGCTGATACAGCAATTTATGTTACAGGAAATTTACAAAATAAAATCATTTTCAGTTGAGAGTTCACTTTTTTTCTGTTTGTTTTATGGTTCTGGTTAAACCAACTAGCCAGCCATTTTTTGCGGGCTTTTAAAATATCTTTAGAACCACAATTGCGCAAATAATGAATTAAATGAATGCCTTAGTGTTCCAAAAATCTGCGAAATGAGGTCTTAATTGGAATAACTTCTACCTAGGAGATAATGAAAGGAATTTCACACAGGAAGATTCTGTAAAAAGGGAGGACAAAGATATTCCTCATGCTGCAATTATCAGAGCAGAAGAAAAGGTTCTTACTACTATAAACTTCTAAACCTTTCTTAAAATATGTTGTCTTGATAGTTTATTATGATTTTCATGTTTAATCCTTTCAATCCATTGCGTAAAAACTTCGGGATCCCTTTTTCGGAAAGCGGTGTCTCATACTATTCCATTTATTCTCACAATTTGGAGCACAACACTTTTCGCTTTAAAGGAGGTACCTGGTAGTCGTCCATGAAGGAAAAGAAACTGCAACCAACAAGAAACAGATCAAAACACCTTAAAACTACACAAAAGTGCGAAGACACTTACACAAATTGTATAAAAAAAATTAACGCAATATATTTGACAAACGTTTAACAGAATCAAAAAACAATGCGCATACTGTCAAATGAGAATACTGTACGAGAATACCAAAACTAAAGCGAGCGGTGCCAACTACTAGCGCTATCTACCAATTGTGATCCAAATAAAATAATAATTTTGGCGGGAACGCCAAACTTACGTATCTAAATTTATTCCGTAATCTGTGCGTTAATGTCTTAATTTGTATTTGTAATTTGATTTCCAATATGCTATGTTATTTTTCGTAATAAAAAATAGTTTATTTACAATGAAAGCATTACAAACATACATACAATCATAAAAACCTATGAATAAACGAATTACAGAAGTCGACTTTTGAGGTTCAAAAATAAAGTTGGTAACGCACGTTATGAAGCATGCACAGAAGTCGAAATGTCCCTGATCTTCTATCTCCGTCGCTGCTTCAATTTTTTTAAAGGTAGTATAGCCCTATAGTACTTATACGTACATACCGGCTGATGCATGGCTTAGTTGAACATACGAAATCCCATGTAAATTTTGAGGTGGCTAAATATATTGGCTCCCCTGCACATTTTAGAGAAAAATTGTGTGGTAATTTTTTGAAGAGACCGATATAATAAACCCATGTGCCAAGTTTCAATAAATTTTAATAAGCCAATCCTAACTTATTCAATTAAATGTGATGGCAAAATTACGAAATGTTCATAGTTTAGAGTTTAGGCAATACAGCAAACACCAACAAATTATTATTTGGCATTGACAAACCGAAAAGTAGCGTCAGTGACAACATTTTCATTGAAGGCGCTTTAATTATAGTTAAATATGAGCTATCCCATTAAGGAAAAAGTAACTATGATTAAGTGGTATTATACAGGAAACTTTTTAAGAGCAGTGTCCGAAATGTTTTCAGTTCAATTCCCTGATAAGCCTATCCCTTCCATTTCATTATTCAAACTTATCATTAGTAAATTTGTCCAAATTTAAATGCTAAACTGAAAATGTCAATAGAGCTGAAGAAATAGATAATAGAGATCTTGATATTTTACTGTACGTGGAGGAAAATAAAATGATTAGTACGAAGATTCTTGGGCATGCCGAAGGAAAACATCAAACCACAGTGTTGCGCGCCTTAAAAGAACATAAAGATTTTCGTTGCAAGTATAAAATACATCAAGAGCTACGGCAAGGTGATGAAGAACGGAGAATGGTATTCTGTTTTGAGGCAATGGAAAGAGCAAATAATAATAGGGATTTTTTTGATAAATATTTGTTTTACCGATGAATGTACATTCACCCTCAACAACGAACCAAATGTTCAAAATTGCCGGTATTGTAGCCAAGAAAATGAACATAGTCTTGTTCATACTCGTAATATCCACAAAAAATAAATGTTTAGGCGGGAATTGTAGGACATCACATTATTGGACCATTTTTAATGGAAGGTAACCTTACAACAGTAACCTATTTGAACTTACTACAAAATCGAATTGAATCCGCACTAGAAGAAGTTGTACGCGAAAATCAGGAGATCTGGTATGAAATGGATGGTTGTCCTGTCCATTATTCTCTCATGTTAGGGAATACTTGCAAAATATTTTTAACGAAAATATTATTGGCCCATGGTATCTAATCCTTTGGCCAGCTAGGCCTCCTGACCTTTCGCCTAACGACTTCTTTCTTTGGGGTCACTTAAACAATTTTATTTATAAAAATGTAAAATTTGAATATCTAGACCAGCTAAAAAACTGTAGAATGTGACAGAATTTCTCAATATTAACTCAGTCATGTTAAAAATGCATTTTATGATCGGTTAATGGAGGGTTGTTTGAACATTTAATTAATTAATGTTATTGTGAAGATCTGTAGTGTTAGGTATATTATGTTAAATTAAAGGCTTAGTAAGAAAAACATAATGATGGCTTTTATTTTGGATGTGTGATTGCCGGATGGTGAAACGAAAATGTATTTTTAATGTGAAATAATCTTTATTCTTTATGTCCAGCTTTACCTCAATTTTTGACAATAGCGCTACAGTAATTATTTGCTGGTTTTTGCTGTATTACCTAAACTATGAAAATTTCGTAATTTTGTCATCACATTTAAATGAATAAGTTAGGATTGGCTTATTAAAATTTATTCAAACTTGGCACATGGGTTTATTATTCAAAAAATTATAATACAATTTCTCTCTAAAATCTACAGGGGAGCCAATATTTAGCCACCTCAAAATTTACATGAGATTTCCTATGTTCAACTGAGTCATGCATCATCCGGTATGATTTCATTAAAAAAACAATTATTTTAAATCGTAAAGCAACGCAGGTGTAGGTGTGCTCCTCTACTGTTTCGTGTACTAATTTTCCCAATACAATAATTTCATTTTCAACAAAACTGTTCGAACATTTAATGTTTCGCGGATTTTAAAATAGCCGCATGCACACTGAGTTAAGGAAAATGTATGCGCATCAACTTTTGTCAAGAACGGTATGACAGCAAGAATTAAAAAAATGTACAAATGTGTCCCATTTTTTGGACTCTCTGGTGTATCAAAATAAATGTTTTTTTTCTTCTTCAATGTGGTAATTATTGAGGTGCTTCACGTTCCTAATAATTGAAGCGTTAGCCGAACAACGGTCCATGTGTTTTTCTAAAAGCGGACTGTTGTATATTACACGTCGGGATACTAACCCCACCATATAAAAGAGGGACTGTCGCTGGGGGCTATTGACTCCCTTCGACGTAATCAACCTGAACGGTCGCGACGTTCCCTGGTGCGACACAGTGAAAGCCTCGGTATCACCGTCGACAAAACCCTCCATTGGCGCCCTCATATCCAAAACGTCACCAACAAAGCCAGGCTCTTCTACACAAAAATAAACTTCTCCTCATCAACTCAATCATCGGCCCCACCCTCACATACGGATCGGTAGCCTGGGGTTACGCAGCCCCATCCAGCCTTAACCGTCTCCAATCCCTCGAAAATCGTTACATCCGAAGAGCCATGAATATTCCATGGCTTATCCGTAACGTAAATCTACACCGGGATATTAAACACATCCCCTTAGCCCAATACCTACACGAAAGAAGAACCAAAACCCTCACCGCCACCCCCACCCACTCCAACCCGCTCATCAGACAAGCCTCAAATTATGATATAGGTGCCCCGCACCGCCACAAACACCCCCGACACCAACTCCTTTAGGTGTAGTCAAACCCCCCCCCCCCCGATACGTCACCCAAAACCTTCAAACCCCACAAGTAAGGCTAAACACAGTGAAGGAAGCGGTGAGCATAACAGCGATGAAAGCGTAGAGCATCGATGAAAGTAAAAGAAAAAGTAAGACTCACTCTTTTATAACCGGCCCATATACGGGCAGCAAAAGTGTAGCGTCTTTGCACGCGGGCAAATGTAAAATGAAAATTTGGGTACACATTTTGTGCAGCTGTTTCAATAGTATTGAAAATAAAAGAAACAGAAGTAGAGAACAAAATGGGTAAAAGCATGGTAGCAAACAATTTTTATATTCTTTTCTGAAACAGCTCATTGTGACTTTCTCTACAGCATTACATATCTTATATTCGGGCGTATTTTATTTATAGAATGTATACTAACAATATGCAACTAAAAACTCGTTTTTCAACATCCCACGTCAACAATGCATCGCTGCTTCATTCGCGTAACATGGACGGATACATTTGGCCACTAATGCTGAAAAATCGTGTGGCAGATCAGTATCGATAAAGAAAAATTTATACCGTTGTTCGGCAGAATGCTTTAATACGTTTTTGAGAATTTGCCAAAAACGTAACGAGCTTTTTACTAAAAACTATTATAAAAGCAATTTTAATTTTTCCTTTAGGATTGTGTTACCAGAATACCATTTTGTATGATCTGTGGTTGTTTTTGTGCTCACTCGGACCAAATTGTGGTCTAAAAACATTTTTAGATCACTTAGCATTTAATACAAAATGTTCAGCACCAGAGTTCCAAATGTTGCAACTTTTCTCTGATTGTATGACTCATTATGTGACGTAAGTAAATTTCGATTTTTAGGTCCATCCCATTTTAGGTATCAAAAATCAGTTTGTTAGCGTCCTTAGAATATTCTGTCAAAATACTGTAAAATTGACGAAATATAAAGGTTGTCGCTCACTCCAGGGAAGCGTGAGGCAGCGCACCGTAAGAACTTTTTATAATACACTGGCGAATAGGTACCCGGCATGCATTGTAATGCCACTCATCCGGTTGCTCGACTGTTTCAGACGAGCAGGCTTGAGAATAGCGTACTCTAGCGGTTTCAATTTTTTTTCGCAGGCGTGTGCCCAATAGTGGTAATAGTAAGTGAGGGGAGGCACACGAACCTGGCAAGTAGACCAAAGGCGATCCTTTTTACCTATCCCTGGGTCTTCGCCCATCCACTTAACCACCCATGCCCTCGCCAAACCTACCCGACCTCATCATAAAGGTCAGGACGTTATTCCAAGCAAGGGTCCTGACTTTCTCCTGTTAGATCACCACTGTCCCAAGGACTTGCTATCTGAGTCTTCCCAAGGCTTCACAAGCGCACAGGAAATTCAGTGGTGAATTCTCCTCCAAGCATCCCGAACATATCGGGTCCTCCTCCACACCCATCGTATGAAGGTGCTTCCTCAACTTGCAAAAACATTAAAAAAATCTTATTTAAACTTATTTGCGGACGACACGCTTCTCTCAACTACAGGAAAGGACTATGACCAAATTGTAAATGATATCAACTCAGAACTATCCTTGTTATATAACTGGCTGTGCGTAAACAAATTAAAGTTGAATTCGGAAAAAACGAAATATATGGTTCTGGGTAGCAAGCTTCATTGTAAGTCTTTTATAGATAAAAATTATAATATTCTCATTAATAATGATACACCTGTTAAAAGTCCTACCAGAGGATTTAGGGCATGCCTACTCCTGTTAAGAATCCACTCCAACTTATCCCTATCAGGTCAAGTTATGAAATCTTTGGCCTGTCTACAGCCCGGCGTCTGCCGCCATTCCTCCTTGGAGAGGTTGGCGGCCCATTCCCTCAGGACTGTCCCTACCTGCTGTTTTGATATGCCTATTGCTGGTTTGGGTCCTAGATAGGAAACTCATGGTTCAGTCTGGCGACTCGTAGGCCGTCTCGTTGCCATGCCAAAAATGAATTTGTCGATGGCGGCTTACTAGCATTTAAATCAAAACGGACTGGAGACTATCATGAAGACATGAACGCTGATGTCTTTAAAGAACGCTTCCAGCACATGCTAGATCTTATTCCTCCTGGATCTGTTATAGGTAGTCATGGATAATGCCAGCTACCACTCAAGAAAATACCAACGTCTTCTTGCCTAGACAGAACAATATTATGGCTATAGGGTGTTTCGACTTTCCAATGGTAGGTCTGCTCGTTTGTCATGCTTGCCCTATACTGATGAGAGCCAAAGAGCTCGAAACTGGTCTACAGGTAGCAGCAGTGTAGCATCCTATCATTGGAAATAAAGATTAATTCCTTCCTTTTCCGGTAGCTTCTGTAATCTGAGTTTGTATTTTAGTACTAACAGTGTTAGTCAAAATACGCCAAATTTTTCTATATAATTCAGCGCTCGTTGGGGCATGTAGCCCGAGAATAGCTGTTTTAGCATAATTTGGTTAATTCTTATTGTATAAGGTATCAGTAAGTGGCTAGAGAACAAAGTTCTCATATATATATATATACATATTTATTTTTTCTTTTGTTTTCTTTGTTATGGTAATAATTATTGTCTTATTTATATAATATTGTAAAGTACAAACTAAATAGTTATGGATAATATTATTATTGTTGCCCAGCTCTGTTTTATTGTCATAAAAACAGACGGTTAGATTGAATAGTCCATGCTAGATGTCGCCATCAATTCATTTATAATTTTTCCTACAGTCATTTATATTAAATAAGCGCCTATTTATTTATTTAACATGCCCCTTCTGGAGAACAGTTACGACTTTTTTATATAGTGCTGTCACATGGTCGCATCGGTTCGGCATGGTACGCTGTAGTGGGTGCAAGGCGGTCCAGAAAATGTGCTTCGCTACGCTGTAGTGTGCGACAACCTTTTAAGGGTAGTACGATTGCGATGCGATTTTCTGTTTGCGACTTATCGCAGCAATTTCGTGAATACTCACACACAGAATATATGGAGGTTTTTGAGAGATCTTCCCACGATGCGGACGCGACAAAAAAGTCGAAAGTGCGATATTAAGCCACCAATAAAAGCAAAGGCATGCTTTCAGACATGCCGATTCTTGTTGCGATATTATCGGTGGAATATACTTCCAGGGTAGCAATACGCATTGTGTTCTGAGCTTCATTGGCAGTAAGTCTTCGCAATGACTGCAAAATTGAAATTGACATTCTTCAAACGTTGTCGATTCGTACTACTTCTTAAACAACACTGTAATCGAATATCGACATTCTCATTCGGAAGTAGTTGAAATATGTATCCTCATGTTAAAGCACCTTCGACGTACATATCTTACTCGCAAAAGTGGATATACCCACTTTAAGGCCAATAACGTTTATTGTTTTTTCTCTCGATGCACTAATGCCAATAAAATAATTCGTCTCTTCTCCATCATGTTCCTACAGCACTACTGAAAACAAATTTTATTGCACGTGTGGCAATGTTCTGCGAATGCGATGCGAAATGTCGCAAACGGAAAATCGTATCGCAATCGCATCGTCTGAAAGTCCCTATATGGTTATATGCATACGAATCGCATCTTATGTACAGGGGGTTTCTTTATAATTTGCCACCCCGTTAAGAAGTTTATTTCTTGATTTTCTGAGATATCTCAACAATTAAACTTATTAAAGGGGTGGCAAATTATAAGGAAAACCCTGTATGTACATAATGTGTATTATCATTCTAGGTTATTAGATGATATGGAAATGTATGAAAAGCAGAATCCATTTCGTTTACCGGATTTTGTGGCAATGTCTAATTTTTTAAATATCTTTCTTTATAAAGCCGTTTTGGGAAATCTATTTGGTAAGTCTTTCCTATAAAAATTAATGTTAATAGGCTTTTTATACAGGTTGATTGCTATATAAGGGCAGCTTGAAATTTTATGTGTTTGCTTGCAATATGGAATAAAGTCTAAATATCTTGAAAACGGATTGATATACAGGGTGTTTCATAACTGAATGGCGATATTCCTTGGATGATTTTAAGAAAAATTATTTTCTATAAACGTAGGTCCACAACCGCTTTATTTTCTCGATACTTCCTTTATGTGTGAATTTCTGCCAATGGTTTCTCCAAAAAGTTGCCGAAAGTCCATTATTTGGCAAGGAAATTTTATCCACGGACAAAACTAGCTTTACAAGAAACGCTATCAGAAATTTTCATAACAATCATTTTGGGCCGATGAAAATCCACATGCAATCGTGGAATCTCATCATCAACATGAACAATTCTCATTAAATGTGTGGGCAGGAATGATTGGAGATTACTTTTTTCCACCACGCAAATTACAAGGTCATAATTATCGCCAGATATTCCTATTTTAAAGCGAATACGCATGTGGTTTATGCACGATGCACCTATACTACAGTCTCAAAATAATTTTCAAAACTGTTCATATAACCATTAACGGTGTGCGGCAAAAATAATTAACATTGATTCACCCACTTTTAAGTTAAATAAAAGCAATCCAAACCGCTTGGGAAGATTGTGCAATTGTGCATAGATAGGTCATTACATGTTGCCAAGTTTTAATAGATTTCACTGAAATTTTCATAGAATTTACCGAAATCGGCATGTCATTAAGGGCCTTTTCACCCTACGGTACCTGTTTTACTTAATTTGGCAACGCAGGTAGGAAATCCCCATGTCTAAATGCGCTCGCAAGCTTTCTTATCGCCTCTAACCAACGTTCAGTGTCGTAGAGAAGTTTCAATCAAGAGGATATTAACAATTCAGTTTTATTATGTTGGTGTTATTTTGGTGGTTATTCAAAACAGCAAATATTATAATGCAGGCGAGTTCTTCAAGTGATAGTAACCAACAAGTTACAAAACGACGTCATTTAAAGCCTGGGGAGCATTACAATGGTAAAAAATGTGTATGAGGGAATTCTAGTACACACAGTAGAATATCATTCAATGATGCAGCAGAACTTTGTGCCACATTGAGTAAGACATCTTGCAGTAATGTTTAAAGAACTATCAAGGACAATTGGAGTACTAGTGTCCGATCAGAAGGAAGCAAGAGGACGGAAAAAGATTTTTATTGATCAGCAAACAAAGTTAGCCATTCGTCGGAAAGTGCATGCATTTTTTTTTTAAATGAACTTTCGAATTAAAAAAAAAATTCTACCGAAATTGAAAGGGATGAAAATATGCAAAAAATTTCACGAAGAGTTCTAATGCGTACACTACGAGAATTGAATTTTCGATTCTTTAAACGAAATCGCAAAAGTCTTGTGGTGGAAAAGGAAGAAATCGTATTGTGGCGTAGAGAGTATCTAGAAGAAATACAACAATATCGCTGTGCAGGGAAAATATTTTACTTAACGGACGAGACATGATTAAATGAAGGACATACTGTGAATTGCATTTGGCAAGATCTCAACATTAAAGATGCACGTAACGCCTTTATCAATGCACTGTTCACTGGATTGAAAACTCCTTCAGGAATAGGTCGTCGGTTAATTATAACCCACATCGGGAGTGATTCTGATTCTGGTTTTCTTGAAGGTGGGTTAAACGTGTTTGAATCTCGTAAAACCGGTGATTATCATGAGGATATGAACTCGGGAGTGTTTGAAGATTGGTTTAAATTTAAATCCATCTTACCGCGTATTGAACGTGGGTCGGTAATTGTGATGGATAATGCACCATGCCAGCCGTCGGGTGGATGCTCTCGAAGAAAAAAATATTGCATTACTTTATTATTACATTGCATACCGAAGTATAAAAGTCTGGATTGTTTTCTATGGGGACACCTAAAGACCTTGGTTTACAGTCTATCAATCAAAACTGAGGAAGAATTGGGAAACCACGTAATAGTTTTCTGTGAAGCTATAGGGAATACTCCAGGAATTCTCCAAAGAGTACGCGAGTCTATGAGAAGGGCGACTGGAAGTGTGCATACTTGCAGGAGGCGGACATCTTCAACAGTTAAGTTAATTCTGTTCAAAATGGATACAAATTTAAAAAAATATAAAAATGTATTTTTAAGCGTACTTATTACTAAAACTAAATAATAATTACTAAAATATAAAAATCTAGCCTAGATGCTTTGGTTACCACAAATTGTGAAATTGAGACTAAAAGAAAATATCGCAAGGGACAAGTGAGTTAATGAATTTTAGTTTTTAAATCGAAGACCGGCCGTCGAACAAAAAATAGTTAAGAGACCATTCTTATGAGTAGATAGAGGGCAATCATAAAAGTAATATTTATTTTGAAAAAAACTGGCGTATCATTTTTTTGATTAAAAATATTGCAGGGCATGTTACAGAGACGCCACTGATGAAAATGAAAAAACCTTTATCCTGGAAAAAATGTGTTTTTATACGTAAAAACGGGTTTAGAGGTACCTATTGGGAAAACCGTTTTTTTTTTTTTTTAATTTCAAACAACCCTGTATCTCAGAAATAAAGCGGTTGCGGAGCTATGTTCATATAAAGAATTTTTCTTAAAATCATCCAAGGATTATCGTCCTCTAGGGTTAGCATTCAATTATAAAACACCCTGTATTAAATCTGGAGATTGGTAGAAAAAGGGTCAATGTCCATTGTGACATTGGCTGTATATGCAACATTTTAAAATTATTCTAAGAGCCAATGTCGAGACATTGACCCTTTATCTATTGAACTAAGATGAATAAGATCACACATAGTAAAATAGTTGAGGACACTGGCCTTTCTTGTGATTAACATATGTAATCTGAGTGGTTAAGCAGAATCATTAGCAAGGTATGCAATTTTTGGCCTTGGCCCTTTTTCTACCAAGCTCCAGAAATGTAAGAGTAGAGTTTTTTTCACGAAAAATGGTTCTGATTTAATGACTGCAATAAAATGGGTGCCAAGTGCGGTCGTATATACCCATAGGCATCGTAACTATAGATCCGACACGCCATTCATAAATGCTATAAAATTGTGATGCCAAAATCGTTTGGTGGCGAGACGCTGTGAGGAGCTAGGTGGGGCCGGGAGTGGGGATTACGCTGCCTTTACATATGCATGCGACAAAACTCCAGGAAAACAACATCCGCTATGTCGAGTATTGTCGAGTCGATGCGGATGGCCACGAAAATGATGAAATCTGGGCGGATCCGTTATTGCTGCGTTGCCATACTACAGATTTTTTACAAGGTTTTAGGCAATGTTATATATTTCCCACATCATGTTAATCTAGTTAATCAGAGAAGTTAATACTTTTAACAGAGTAAGCCCAGAAAACTACGTTTTCTGTAGCGTAAGTCTGGCAAACCAAGTGGAGGGGAGCAGCTTGAATGTTGATTTACTTTACACTGGGATACATTGATGACAACACGTTTATTTGTTATTGTTCGGTCTAATAGTTACGATGTCTATGTATATACCCGTAAATTCCCAGCATTCATTTTTGGGGCCGGATTATAATGATTTCTAGGTAAGGTTAACTTAAAATAAGATAATTTTAAATGTTTGGAAAACCTCCTATAGCAGGTATTTTGAGAGATTGAATGACAGTCTCTATTTCTCACCGGAAGTGTTCAGTTGCATTGCAATATCATTTTGCGAAATATTATATTGTACGTATAAAACAGCAATATGTGGCGTCCGTGGAAAAAATTGACAGAGCTTCTTCAAACGTTCGGTGAAGAAAAAGCATGTATCTCTCGATGCTAGGAACATTGTAAAAACTGTTTATAGTCCTTTACTTAACAGGGGACTTAACGCTAGGGTTGCTGCGAGTGAAACTAGTAATTTTTCTAAGATATCTCTGACTACAGGGAAAAGAATCGTGTCAAATCCCATCAAATCAAGAAAGAAGCGTGAAGATACCGGTTTTAATAAATGTTTCGACGAAGCCGACAAGGACTCGGTAAGGTGGGAAGTCTACACCATGTAAGAAGAGCAACGCGCAACTACATTAGAAACTATGAAGCAACGGCTCACTAGTGAGCTGTAGCTTCACTAGCCTATGGAGAGTTTTGTTTAAAATGGGCTTCAGATATCGCACAATTGACAAAAAGCAAGTACTTATGAAATCATACGAGTATAATTACTTGATTTCCTTAGCCCTTAGTCCGACCCTTTACTGCAACTTTATACCTTACATATTCATTGTCCATACAATGGGATCAACCCGTTACTTTTATTGCAGTTAAAAGGTCGAAACCATTGTGAAAAGAACTATACCTTTTTGATTTGTCGCTAGGCCACTGCCAGTTGCCCTATGTGCTTGTATGATTTTTAGTCTACAAACTTTCCTATTAAAAACTCATTTCATGCTCAAAATGTTCTATCTTCATTGTAGATATAAAAACAATCCAGAACAATTCCCTCTTCCAATCTCTTCACACTCTCCTGATGGTACTGTACAAAAGAGATTGTTGGCACAGCTACACTCCTCCTGGTCATTGGCTGATTAAAGACATAAGAGTCTCTTCTTTTCTGGTTGATCTCGAAAAAGGTAGGAGGGCGCCACAGTTGCTTTTACAGAGCATGCCACATATCATACCCCACGAGGACAGGGTAAGACTGTTTAGGAAGTATATTTCAAATGAAAAGACTGTGCTGGGATTGACGGAATCGGCTTGTGCTTCTCCTCAGTCTACGCTAATTACGGTTCACAGGTAAGAGCACATATGATACCATTATATATATTCTTCTAATTAATACGTTTATATTAGTTTTTAATGATGATATTCCTGGAATCACGGTGCAACTAAGCAGTGGAGCGTCGAGCTACTCGTTAAGCAGCATAAATGCGTGTAATATAAAGTATATTACCAAACGAATACTTCCACACCGAAGTCGCGTGATATGAATGCGAAGTGGCAACTTACGACGTGCAGCGCGATTGATAGAGTAGGTTCTGTATTTTTGCGACTTGACTTGGACCTCTGTGCATTGTTGTGAAGTCCACTGTTTGTTGTATGTTCAGTTTTTAAATAAAGTATAAAAAAATAGGGGCCTCTGCTGCCTCTTTGTGGAGGCTTTGGTGGACATAGAGGCTGTGCGGGCAGAGGTATTTAATTTATTTAATCAACGAATCCATTTATTTATTCCCAATTCAAAAGCACAAATACCAATAAATTGAGGAATACGTGAAAAAATGCATTAAAATAAAAAAAAAAAACAAGTTACAAGTTAAAATAAGTTAGCAAATACAATACAGAAAGCAAGTTAACATACAGGTGCAGTGAAACTGATGGCTACAATAAATATAGAAAACATTTTCTTGAAGAAATTCCTGAAGGGAGTAACAATTTTTATACAGCGTGTTCAGAAAAGTTCTAGACATATGGGAATTTTCTTTATTGTTGATGTTACGAAAAAAAGTTATTCTTTATAAAAAGTTCTGCTTGATGCGCAAATAATATTGACATATCAAAACTTAAGATATTATGTACAGGGCGGAAAAAAATATAGAAACACAGAATTACGTTAAGAGGGGAGTACCCTCAATTTTTATTTTAGAGCAAATTGTTATAAGAGAACTTTACTAAGGACTACAAAACGTGGTCAGATACAATTTTTTGTTGAAATATTTTAATTTACCAGGGTACCATCAAAAAGCCTACGGAAAATATTTTTGTATTTTATTTCTTTAACAGTTACCTGCAACAATTTTGCAACAACTATGTGCAATACTATAGTAACGAATATTGACATGTTAGTCAAAAATCATTTACTATTTCTCGACTTATTAACAAGAGTTTTTCGTTAGTTTCGTCATGGTTGTAAAGTTAACGCTGCAGGAGAAAATAGAAATTGTACTTATCGTCGGAGATCACTATAAACCTATTAGGGAAGCCGCTAATAATAGACACCCTGACAAAAAGGTATGTAGCGCCACTATAGCAAACGTAATGAATAAATTTAAAGCTACTGGTTCCGTCGAGAATGTATTTAAGAAACAACACAACAAATGGTCCACAATAGAAGAAAAGCAACTCAATGTAATGCAAGCGGTTATCGAAGACCCGAAAATTTCTTTAAGAAAATTGTCGAAAACTATTCCAGTTGACGTCAAAAAGTCTACTTCTAGTAATATTTTAAAAATAAATATAGGATTTTAATTCAGGCAAATAACAAATCAGTTTAACACTTTATTTAACACTTTTAAAACAACAAAAATCACAAAATATAATTGAACAGAGTTCGTAACGTCGTAATATCTCGTCTTTTCTTAACTCTCGCGCCGTCGTCGCGATCTACTTTTTCGTCATTCGTCTGACACTTCTTGACTTCCTTCTTTTTTACTTGTTGCGCAGCAACCCATTCCGTTTTATTGTTGTAATCTGGTATCCTGCGTGGTAGACGTATTGCCGGGCAACGAATACATCTGCGATTGTTACTGCTGGTTCTCCGTTTCCCACATAAATAAATTTCATATAAACCGAAATACATTCATACGCTTCTTCCTAGAGATTTTTAATCCCGTTTCCTATTTTGTGCGTGGTTTCAAGGCGAGTGTGAAGTTGATCCTTTTTTTGCAAGAAAAATATTATTTACAGATGACGCCATGTTTACTTTCAACGGCGTGGTATGCTCCCAAAATTGTCGGTGGTTGAGTGACAACAATCCAAATTTTATAATCGAATGCCGTAGTCAATATTCATTTAAAACCAATGTTTGGTGTGGCATTTTTAATGATCGGATCGTTGGATCATACTTTTTCCGACAAAATATAAATGCTGCCATTTACTTGGACTTCTTAAGGAACCAGTTGTCTCAATTTCTTGACGAACTGCCACTAAATATAAAATGTACAATTTGGTATCAACATGATTGAGCCCCAGGCCATAGTACTAAGACAGTAACTGGGTATTTGAATGAAGTACTTCCGCACCGTTGGATAGGCAGACGTTCAAATAATCCTTGGCCAGCCAGGTCGCCTGACATCACACCCCTGGACTTTTTTTTATGGGGCCGATTAAAAAAAATGGTGTATGGGCATAGACCTTTTCAGGATATTGACCATCTTGAACCAGTAATAATGAACTGTGTCCAAGAAATCACTCACGGGCGACAGTAAGAGAAATTACAAGGCGTACTATAGTTTGCATGGAAATAGAAGGGGGGCATGTGGAGACATAATTTTTCACTTTAAACTATCTGTTTTTAGATCACTTTTATCATATAATTGCTAAAATATTGTTTATTATTTACATTCACAATTTATTTTTGCTCTAAGAAATCTAAGAAAATTAAATGTTTTTAATATTCCTGATAGGTAGATAGGTTGATTTTAGAACATGAAATAATCTCGCATTATTTTTTTACGTAATTGGTTTCCAACAAGAGGTAAATGCTCAACGTGTTTTTGATGGTACCCTGTAAATTAAAATATTTCAACGAAAAATTTTATCTGACCACGTTTTGTAGTCCTTAGTAAAGTTTTCTTATAACAATTTGCTCTAAGATAAAAATTGAGGGTACTTCCCTCTTAACGTAATTCTGTGTTTCTATATTTTTTTGCCGCCCTGTACATGATATCTTAAGTTTTGATATGTCAATATTATTTGCGCATCAAGCAGAACTTTTTATAAAGAATAACTTTTTTCGTAAAATCAACAATAAAGAAAATTCCCATATGTCTAGCTGTATAGTAGGTGTTGCTGAAGCTTGCGTTTAAAAATCTTAATGTTAGGCAAACTTTTTGTGGCGTTGCTCAAAGCATTAAAAAATCGACATCCACCAAACACTATATTCCTCCGATAAAGGGCTGTGTAACTTATGTCAGGAAGCAGCAAATCACGCCTCCTTGTATCATACCAGTGATTGATGCGGATTGATTCAAAAGTTCTTCGATTAAGGTCTAGTAGTCGGTTGATGATGATTCTAAAATCAAAATGCTCCGGAGTGGGGGTGGTCCTGGCGCCTCACCAAGCAAAGTTTTCCCAACATTCACCATTTCCAATAGCCAGGCGGGTCCTGCGAACAACATTCCAATTGGAAATGGTGTGACGACTGAAGTTGTTTTTTTTTGTGTGTTTTATGGCACTGATTTAAATCAAATGGCCAGCTTCTCTCTTTTTTAATTTAATTTATTTAGTTGTTATATGACCCAAAATTAGCAGCTTCCAAATTGACTTCTGCAATATAAGAGGACTGAACTCGAACATCAATGCAGTCCATCAACATCTACAATCTACCAAACCTTATGTACTCGCACTGACCGAAACAAAGATCAGATGATCGATAAGTACGGTCGGCTATTTATATCCTGGGTACGACTTCCATTACCGATTTGGGCGAAATTTTGGCCTTTGTCTCTTTGTCCACAGTGGTATTTTTTGGCAACGAGAGAAGACACTCGAGCCTAATGACTTTGATGTAATGTGGTTTAAAATATCAACGCAGAGAATTACGAAATTCATCTGCTGCCTTTACTGGCCGCCAAGCGATACCCATTATAGAGACTTGTTCTCCTCACTTGCTAATACTATCGACTTTTTGCAAACCCACCATCTGAATTCTGAAGTTGTCATCCTTGGCGACTTTAACGTTCATAATGTCAACTGGCTCAAATACTCAACCGACGAGCAAGGTCGCGAAATCGAATCCTTTACCATCAGATCTGGCCTCACCCAACTCGTGGGTGAACCAACTTGGATTCCAGACCGAGATGGTGATTCTGTTAGTTTGTTGGATCTTTTCTTAACTTCCAACCCCGACTTGTACACTGTCACCGTGAAGCATCCGTTCGGAATGTCTGACCACTACATTATTTCGGCACTGAACAGACTACCAATTAGTACCGAACAGCCTCCTAAACCACGCAGGATCTGGCATTATACATTAGCTAAGTGGGATAACCTTAAGGACCATTTTCGAACCTTTTCTTGGGGGAACGTTTGTTTTACCTCTGACGATCCATCCATCTGTGCTAGAGAAGTATCGGAGATTATCCTTACCGTCATGGAAGCCTTCATCCCTTTCTCAAAAAAGTGCCATTCTAACGGCAAGCCTTGGTTTACCAAGACCTACGAACGAGCTGTTAAATCAAAAAAATATTGGTACCGACAATGGCGTCAAAACCCTACCGCCGAAAATCGTACCATCTTTGCTAACGCTCGAAACCAATGCAAACAAACGATAAACCAAAGCAATGAGTACACAACCAGAGGATCAAAGACATAGTTCTTGAATGTTCTAATGACGTCGATATCGGTGATCGGGTGGGAGCGATTTCGCCCGACAATCTAGAGGTCCCGGGTTCGAATCCCGGCTTGGACATGGACGTTTTGTTAAAAATAATGTAATTATATAATTATATAGACAATAAAGCGACTGACTGAACAGCCAAAGCCAACTTAAGAAGAGAAAAAAATGTCCTAACGGATTAAGATCATTTTGGTCGGTAGCTAAGGCCGTCAGTCAGAACTTTACCAAGTTAAACATTCCACCTCTCACATCATTGCGACCAAAGCACAGGAAAAGGCAAACTTACTGGTGGAACTATTCTCTTCACATTCAACGGTTAATTTTGACACCGTCATTTTGTAGGCTTTTTAACTTACAAAAAAGAAATATTTCCTTCTTGCTGGAAAACTGCGCGATTCCAGTCCATACCCAAATAAGACAAAAATATTTTGCCAAACAACAATCGTCTAGTCGCATTGCTTTTGGTTATATCAAAAGTTATGGAGAATGCTCTCAACGAAAAATTATTAAGAGTACCTGGAAGGCTTTAACATTACTAGTGACCGCCACAATAGATTCCTTAAGTCTAGATCAACAGGAGACTTTCTCGCTTATGTTACTGACGTTTGGAACAACGCAATAGAACGGGCGGTAGTACTGGACATTTCCAATGCCTTCGACCGAGTATGGCATGAGGAGCTCTTAACTAAAGTGAAAGCATACGAAATTCCGGTTTAATTTTGTTCATGGCTGTCAAGCTTTCTTAAAGGCCGTTCTCTGCGAATGGTGATGGACGGATTTCTTTCAGACACATCTAGCATCAATGCCGGAGTCCCTCAAGGTTCTATATTGTCGCCCACTTTCTTTTTACTATATTATAATAACGATCTTCTGGAAAAGCTAAGAATCCTATATATTGTCTCGCTGATGACAGGACACTTGTTTTGGCTTCATCTATTAAATTATTGGGCATCAATTTGGATAGTCATGTGTCTTGGCATAGCCACGTTGCGGCCATTGCTAAGGCAGCCTCGCAGAATGGAATACTTTCCAAACTAAGACACAAACTACACCCCAACAACTTTTCATTTGGGGATCTGCTAGATTTCTAGATTCCATTCAAGGAAGGGCCATTCGCTTGATCGGTTACCATGGTTTGTCAAAAAGGCTGGAAAGCCTTGAACATCGAAGGAAGGTTGGCGACTTGAGTCTATTTTACAAATATTTTCATGGCAAGTGCTCAACTAACATTGCCCGCTTGATTCCACCCAGAGCGGTGCATGGTAAAAATGCACGACGATCCACTGCAGCTCATCCGTACGTGGTTCAGCTTAGAGTCCCTCTAACGACACTGTTTAAAAATTCTTTCACCTGGAGAACGTCATCACTCTGGAATAACCTGAACAAACCTGAGGCCGTGTTCCCCAACGAGTATAATCTCCAAAGATTCAAGCCCAACGTGAATCGTTTTCTGCGCACATACACTGCTCGCAGAGCGCGACAAAGGATTAATCCTGCAGTGCCGTGCTTTATCATAAAAGAAAATAAAAAATATAACTATGTTGTGTACTCTATACATACGTAGGAAATATAACAATTTTGGACTATCACTTTTTATACATTCTAGAAGGTCTGCACAAAATGCTAGCACAAACTTCTTAGGCTAAAATATGACGATCTAGCCAACCTTACCTCAGTCCAATAGGTGATTATTTCTCAAAAACCGTCAGTTATTATATTGTCACGCCTGTGTTTGGAGTGCGACTAGGGGCGTAAACCTAGGATCGAAAAGAGAAACTAAGATTTAAAAAACAAACAATTAATTTATTCAGTATCGATGTGCAAAATCGTGTGTCTTTCATTTTATAACAAGTGTAATCATTCTTGAATCGAATTCAAATAGAATTTGTGTCAATATAAAAATATTAAATTGACATTACAATAGTTTGTCAGATGCTTATGGTTACAAATACTTATCGGGGGCTAAATATTAATTTGTACTTATATTGAAATAATTATTTTCTTGTCCTTCATAGCACACCGTGTATCACAAAAAAAACTCACGTTACCCCGTCGACCGAACTCATCACTGTCTCGACGTCCAATCCCCTTTTTTCTTTTTCTCCTTTTCGGAAAAACTGACTCGACTTCAAGCGTCGGTCAAGTACCTCGATTTCCGCTGACTTGATGAGTCGGCATCATTCGCATGTTTTTAAAATTATTGATTTCGCTTAGGTGAGATATAATACTCCATAGATTCCATTTTCAAGTTTGTTTATTAAATCGACTACCGTTTAATTTATAGGGTAAATATTTTAATAAAAAGGTGCAATGAACTATTTTACTTATGGATGTAATGGAATACTATTTTTTAATTATTTCTTTTGTGACAATATTATTTACCTTATTTCCAAATATTTGTCGTAATAATAGCAGAATTTGCACGAAACGTGTAAGGTTTTGTTTTTGGGTACGATAAGATATACTTGGTTAGTTTCGCTCGTTTCTGAGATAATTGAGTTTAAATGTCTTATTGCGTGCTGAAACTCGTCGCTGCCTTCCTTCACACTTTATCTACATTTAGGACTAGTCCAAGCTCCCTAGTTTTTGTTTATGAATTAAAGGAAAACCCCTTTCGAACAGGGTCTACCAAAAAAAAGTTAAAAAATCAAATAACTTCGGTAACTATCTACTTTTGGACTAAGGGCTAGATCGTCATATTTTCGCCTTAAGAATGTGTGCTAGCATTTTGTAGAGACTTAAAGACCCCCTGACTTTTTGTTCCTTCTATATTAGGAATCGCATCGTCGAGGACGGTTATCGCCAACTAGCGCTCCTACCGCCACAAGCACTAAAAGGAGTAATACGTGTTCGTTTCATAAACGAATACGGATTAGATGAAGCAGGTATAGATCAAGATGGTGTATTTAAGGAATTTTTAGAGGAAAGCATTAAAAAAGTGTTCGACCCGGCTTTGAATCTTTTCAAAGCTACCAGCGAGGAGAGATTGTATCCATCACCGACCTCTCATCTACAAGATAATCATCTCCAACTGTTTGAGTTCACTGGCCGGATGTTGGGTAAAGCAGTGTATGAAGGAATTGTTGTGGATGTGCCTTTTGCTTCGTTTTTTCTGAGTCAGGTGAGAGGTCATTTTTTAACGTAAAAGTTGTCAAATGACTAAGTGGGAAAACAGTGCTGATTTTTTTAGATTAAATAAACCAAGAATATTTTCCTACAATACCCTTGGTTTAATCTGAGCATATTTTTATGATATAAGGGTAACATCTAACCTGATAAATATACTCTTTCATATCTCATTCTATCATTTTGTCATCCTGTGCGTTGATCTAGTCTAAACAACTATAATTATTGCTGAAACCAAAACTAAATAATACATTTTGTCAATTGTTATTAAACGTTAAATAATGATATAGACTGAATCAAAATAGGCTTTGTTAGCAACAAAGAACTTTTACTATTAGAAGTAATTCCTTTTTCCAGCTTAATTATAACCATCATTAGAAGAAAACAGCACGTAGAAAAACACCGAATTACTTTAGCTTTTTACTTAAGTAACAAAAATGAAAATGTAACTAGATTTGAATTTAGAATGGCCCCTTTGGATAAAAGTAGAGATGCTTATTTTTCAATAAAATCGAAGGCTGTATGATATCGCTATGTTATTGTGCTGCTACCTAGGATCATAAGTGATTTCTTAAGCTTCTATTACTTACTGTGTTTCCTTTCGGCTGATCCTCTTTAGATGATTTGATTAAGATTTTCCTTAATTGATATTTTCATAGTTGATTTTTATCTTTTCATATCTGTTTGAAGCCGTCTAGGTAGAAGCTAATCTCGTGGGTGATATGTACTACAGTAAAATCTCTCAATAGCGACCACCCTCGGGAAATCAAATGTTGGTCGGTTAACAGGGGTGGTTGGTTAATAGAGAAAAATTAAAACAACTGGTCTGCATTTTACAGTGTTTGTTTATTAATAAGTATCTACATATATGTAAGTAATTTTATATTTTTGTTTAAATTTATCAGAACTAAAATTAAATAAGATGAAGCCAATATGTAGTATACGTGCATACTAACATATATATTATACAATGTACTGTATGTTTGCTTTAGGATTCTTATTTTTTAAAATAATCAAAAATTAATGATTGCTTCATATTTTTTATTTTATTTTTATAAAATTCAGATTCACATTTTAATAGCAATTTAGAAATTGAGGATTTTTGCTTTTTCCTGTTATGTGGTTCTTCCTTCTCATCTTTGCGCAGAACAGAATTGTAAATCGTTGTTTTCGCCAGTACACTTGTCATCTTTCAATGCATATATTTTTGTTGCCAATGCACGATAGTAGAGACCTGTCTCATCTGCATTAAATACGTCCCATTGGGCATAATCCTTTAAAACGGTCAATAGTCTTTCTTTCCAAGCAGTTACGACTTCGGCTGATTAGCCACATATTTTATTGAAGTGCTGTTTCGCGCCTTACAAAACTAGTTAAATAAAGCTTGGTCCTTCAGTTTTGGGAAATTTTCTTTTTTGTTCACCGTAACCACTTTCTTGAAACAGTTATAACTTCTGCTTTATTTTGAAGCAATATAGTCACTTGGGTCTTACCCACTTAAAATTTTTCAGCCAATTTCCTGGTATTTAAACCAGTTTTTTCATTTTCCTCGATTGTTTCAATTTTTTCGCTTAAAGAAAGACATTTCCTTTTCCCCGCCATCTTCAAATATTCACGTTACTTCCAACACACACCAATACTGTTCAAAACAAAGACTAATGTTAACGACCGATTTATTAGCCTTTAAAGCAAATTGAATGGATCCGCCTGCAATAAAGTAATTAGTGTATGTACCTATATTTCTTAAAAATTGTCGGGTCGGGTTTTACTGCCCCTAATGGAGAGTGTTTTTAGCATTAATGTTTACTAAAAATTCTGATGAGTGCCCGCGGTCGTTTAACAGATGGGTCGGTAAAGAGGAGTATAACATGATGGGATTTCCATTTTTAAATATGGGGAATTCATAACCAGTTTATTTACTTTAACATTAAACTGTGGAGGAAGACTGCATTGTTTCATTTACATTACATTGACTCCACTGTAAGTATGGACTACTTTTTCAACTTCATAACCAGTTGTTTAACGCAGGTGGTCACTTTATAGAGGCGGTCGCAAACAGAGGTTTTACTGTATTTATATATTGGATGTGTCTAACTAACCTGCCTGTTTAGGGTATTTTGAGACGTCTGTCCATTTGTTGTAGTTTGCAATTATCTGAAACATTAGTTATCATGTATCGGGGTGCGTCTGCAATTAGTGCTTTGTTTTGGAATGTTTGATGTGTTTTGTTGATTGTACACCAAATTTTTAAAAACATTAAAAAATTTCTGGATATAAAACACCTAGAAATCTCGCTAGAAATATTATATTATGCATTTGTCAAAACTTATTTAAATTACGGAATGGGGAGGAATAAACAGAACTTTGGTTAAAAAATTAGAAGTATTAGAAAAAAGATTTTTGAAAAATATATTTATTAAGGACTATCTTTATCCTTCAAAAGAATTATATTCAGAAACAAGAAATATGAACGTTAGACAAATTTACATTTATAATATTTTAATATATATTTTTCAAAATAAAAGCATTATACAATTTAAAGATCATAACCATAATACACGTTATAAAAATGAAATATCCATAAAACTTTAAGTCCGTAGGACAAAAAACTTTTAAATATTTATGTTTTTATTTAAATGATTATTTACCAATAAATATTAAAAAAATTATTTCGTTAAAAAAATAGAAAATTGAAATAAAAACATTTATATTGGAAACAAAGGCTTTAAACATATTTCTAGAAATGCTTTAACTAATTAATGCTATTTAATATTATTGTGAATCAATTATACAGGGTGTTTTAGAATAAGATGCTGATCCTTAACGGTGTGAATCCTTAGGTGATTTTAAGAAGAAAAGTTCAAATTAACATATATCCTTAACCTATCAACTTTCGAACTACAGGGCGTTAAAGTTTTAAGAAAAACAACAACTTTCTAGCTATTTTTATGAATTTTTCACACATGCCCTCTAAGCATCAATAGCCATTTTTTGGTGTAGAAAAATTTTAAAATTTTTTAACTAGTGGCGTCCTGAAAGGGTTTGGACTAGACATTTTGGAAAAATATTATGTACGCCACTGCTTTTTCTCAAGATAAAAATTATTTTTAAAATACTCATTCATTTTAGGCCAAATTTAATATCTTGCCTTTTTATCGTCCGACAAACAGTTTCCGACAAAAAAATAAAAAGCATTAAATGCGCATTCGCTATGTGCCTATGGTTTCTGACAAGGAGGCTATGAACTTTGTTAAGGAAATAATGACAATAACGAACATTCGAAGCCAGACGATTATACCAAGAGCGTTATCCAAATAGAATAGTTCCGTATGCACGAACGATTTCAGGAACTCGCAGAAAGTTATGTGAAACGGGATCTTTTGAAACAAAAAATACTTAAAAGGGGCACACCAAACTACACGAACACCGGAAACCGAAGAAGCTGTTTTAAATTTAGTGGAACAAAACCCTAATATAAGTACCAGAAAAATTGGGAATATTTTAAATATTACTCATGTCCTAGTCTGGAGAATTTTTCAAAGTTATTTGTTATATCCGTACCATATTCAACGGGTCCTGGCCCTACTTCCTAGGGATTTTCCATTACGCATCAATTTCTGCCAATGGTTTATTCAAATGGTTACCGAAAATCCCCAATTTGATGCCAGAATTTTGTTCACGGACGAAGCTAATTTCTCCAGGAACGCCATACAAAATTTTCATAACAATCACTTCTGGGCAGAAGAAAACCCACATGCCATTACGGAATCCCACCACCAAGAGCAATTTTCTGTAAATGTTTGGGCTGGAATTATTGGTGATTATTTAATTGGGCCTTATTTTTTACCAGCCAGATTAAACGGAATCAATTATCGCCAATTTCTTGAACACACTTTACCAAATTTGCTAGATGACGTCCCTATTTTAACCCGACATCGTATGTGGTTTATGCACGATGGTGCACCTGCCCATTTCAGTCTCTTAGCACGAGAGTTTTTAAATCAACGTTATAGTGATCGATGGATAGGGCGCAGAGGAACACAATCGTGGCCACCTAGATCCCCTGATCTAAACAGTCTAGATTTTTTCCTGTGGGGACATCTAAAAACGTTGGTTTACAGCATCCCAATAAATACTGAAGAGGAGTTGAGAAACCGCATAATAGTTTGTTTCGACACTATCAGGAATACTCCAGGAATTTTTCAAAGGGTACGAGGCTCAATGAGGAGAAGAGCTGAAGCATGCATTCTTGCATGTGGTGGCCACTTTCAACAGCTAATCTAAATTATTTTCGTTTTTGTTCACACGTTATTTAATAGTAGTTGTTTTAATTTAATGTTAAAAAATAAACCATAGGCACATAGCGAATGCGCATTTAATGCTTTTTATTTTTTTGTCGGAAACTGTTTGTCGGACGATAAAAAGGCAAGATATTAAATTTGGCCTAAAATGAATGAGTATTTTAAAAATAATTTTTATCTTGAGAGAAAGCAGTGGCGTACATAATATTTTTCCAAAATGTCTAGTCCAAACCCTTTTAGGACGCTACTGCTTAAAAAATTTTAAAATTTTTCTAAACCAAAAAATGGCTATTGATGCTTAGAGGGCATGTGTGAAAAATTCATAAAAATAGCTAGAAAGTTGTTAAAGTTATGAACGATTTTTTTCTTAAAACTTTAACGCCCTGTAGTTCGAAAGTTGATAGGTTAAGGATATGTGTTAATTTGAACTTTTCTTCTTAAAATCACCTAAGGATTCACACCGTTAAGAATCAGCATCTTATTCTGAAACATCCTGTATAATTAATCTTTTTCAGAATTTTAATGATATATCATCAAGAAAGTAGCGTTTATTGAATACTTGCAACTTTTTATAAAAAATATTCTTAAATATTTATAATTTTAAATACTTTTAAATAAATAAGATTTGTTCCTAACAAACACGTCTTCGGTGAATTTATGAATAGGTTTATTGAAGAATAACATATTAACATATTTATTATATTGTATCTATTTGAAATAAACTTATTATTGTTATTATTATTATAGAATTTAAAAAAAGTCGTGAAACTTCTTTATATTTAATGTAAGAAAGTAGTTCAAATCTCACATAACATATTATGTTTCTCAATCAATGCAAACGTCATTATTTGTATAAAACACTCAAAACATTCCATCTTTAGACTCAAGAAGCCGAAACATGTGCCAAACCCGTTATATCAAACATTTAAGGTTAGTGGTATAATCAAATTGTCAACATCAACCCTTTGACGTGGCTTTACCATTTTTGAATTGTTTTCGCCGGCGATATTTATTTATTTAAATTATAATATACATAAAACACATATTAATGCACTAAATTATTATCATAACTTGTTAAGCAAGCAAAAGTTACACGTTTTTATCGCTTTATTTAGGCAAATTGTACGAAAAGCGACATTTCCCATAAGAGTTTATATTAAATCCGGACAACAACAAGCTACTAACCTGCTTCCAGGCGGCGCCACCCGTCGCTCTACACTTAGCCTATTATTATATTTTAAAGTCAAAATGTGTATTGTCATACATATTATAATATTGTAGGCAAACTTTTAGTTTAATATCTCAAACTGCAACCGAGATTTTTGCTAAAAAATGCTTTAGTAATCTGTATAAAGACAGATAGATAGATAGATTTAGATAGAAACGTCTTTATTTTCGAGTCGGCGAAGGTCAACTAGATGTTTGCTTAACCGAGTATGTATAATAAATTTACAATAATTTTAATTTTACGAAAAACAAAGTACTAAATTCTGTTAATATTCCTAAGTGTAATTATAGTAGAAATCTAAATATGGCAACTTAAAAGACATGTTGACCTGATATGGAAAACTAAGTATTTTAGGATATGAACTGTTCGACTTAAAGCTTCTTTTCTGGGTTGTTGCTAAAGGATTTTTGGAGATAATGCAATATTTTTCCATTTTCTATAAATTTATATAATAAAGAGTATGGACCTGTTAAAGTTGTTTGGTTCGCACATAATATAATTGAAGTTTTCTAAAAAGCTGGGCATTTCACATATTTTGTTTTATTGCCATTTTTATTCATTTTTTCACGTTTAGGTTTCTGGTCAGACAGCTCAGGCAATGTACAGCTGTGTCGACGAATTGCCATCCCTTGATCCGGCTTTGTACAGAAGTTTGAGTTATGTTAAACATTATGAAGACGACGTATCTGAGCTAAATTTGACATTTAGCGTCGATGAAGATCATATGGGCAAAGTAGTGACACACGAATTAGTACCTGGAGGTAAAGCCGTACCGGTATCAAAGGATAATATGTAAGCAATATAGTATATTAAGTATCAAGAACTGTAATAACGATTTACTGATCGAAGACAATATTTTTTGAGACCAGTAAATGTATTCCCTATGTGATGCCTATATTATTTTCTATTAGTAGTACTAATATGGAAAAAAAAACGCACAAAAGCATTTCGGTTACTTTTGCTCAAACTTTGGGAATATATTGTTCAATACCTGCTGATCAAATGTTATAATGGGCGCAACCCCCCAAGGTGAACCCTTTGGCCGCTACACATCAATAAATATACATATCCTTGTTTTCTAATTTATTCACTGCGCTTTTTACACTGATTTTAATTTTTTTTTATGAGGCAGGGTTTAAAAGGTACAAAGCATTTAAATCTCGAGAAAGTATACATATAATGACGTTATATAAAGTAGTGGTGTAAGCTTCCGTTACTTTTAAATACTTGTTATGGGTAGTTACTTTTAATATCAGGACCCGATACTTTATACCCGTTACTGTTATTTCGGGTAGATTTATTAGTTAGGTACCTTTTAGTATTTTCTCACATAAGAATGAAAAAGTAATAGTAATACTGATATGCGTACCTAATCTACCTTACAGGTATATTCGCTCGATATCTAATTCTGATAAGTATTAGATGGTAATAATACTAATACATTTTTTCTCTCCCTGCATTTATTACTTGACACGATAAGAGGGTAAAAGTAACACATAACACAACAAACAAAGTAAATAGCTACCTAAGTATAGTATGTGTCTATAAGTCATTATTACGGTTTAAAAATATTGGCTTTTCTACGTTTTTAGAGTTCAGTCTATTTCTGCGTTCCGTTACCATTTGGCCGACCTGTGAAAATATCCGTTGGCACGGAACAGACGTAGCGCACGTACGTAAATATTTATTAGCCAAATAGGAGTCAGGGAAACACGCTTTGCCTCTCGAACCACCAGACAAGAGGGCCTTTTTTTCTTTCAAGATTAGCCTCTTCTGCATAACTACATTTTTATTTCAGCGATGGCAACCATCCACAATTAATTAAAACCATGAGATAAAATTAAAAACATACAAGAACAAATATACCTTTATTTCTGAAGTTTCCTAGAATTCCTATTCCTAGGCATGCAACAAATTTAAAAACATATACTTAACCCCCGATCCGCCGACAAAACACTAACCTTAGTCTTCGTTGGACAAAACAGCAAAGCAGCATACAAGCGGCGGACCTTGTTTATTATAACCAATAACTACCAACCAAAACAGATTTGTACCGACGACCGACACTGCGAGCCGATGCCGGCGCCGACCATCTTGCTATCGCGAACGCGATACGCGGCAGTATTTCTAAAACATGAATATAAATAAGTACAAAAGTAACGGGTATTTTAAATATCAGGGAATTAATACTTTGGGTATTGGGCAAATACCCGTTACTTAGTATCGGGTAGATGTTTATTTTTCATCACTAATATAAAGTGATAAATTTACTCCAAAAATGTAGAGATATACGATTTTCGGCTGTAATTTGCATCAGAAATATCTCTCTTCGGCGTCCAGCAATAATCTACCAACATCGCTGGGTTCCATTTGCCTTGGTATCGCTTCTCCATGTCTAAAATGTCCCGATGAAATCTTTCGCCATGCTCATCAATCACTTACAGCTCCAAGATTTTCTAAGAAAAAGTCTAAGCGTCCAAGAAAATGTATTTTTAGACTCATGTTGCATCCCATGGCTTTATATGAAGACAATAAAGCATTTACGATTTCCAGGTAATTTTCTTCTTGCGATTTTCCAAAAAGCCGTTGCAATTCTCCTTAAAAGATAACCCACGCTGCTTTTTCAATTTTATTTAGCTTCTCATCGAATTTTCATCTTCTCGAAGCAGCTGTCTGATCTGATCTGGGGCCCAACAGATATACCTTCCTTTATTTAACATCACTGATTTTGAACGCGACTAGTGCCAACGTACTGAGAGGATTTAACGACCGCAAACCGACGGCAGCACTCTTTTGACGTTTCTAAAGCGTTCGCTAAAGTTTAACAGAATGGTCTCATATTAAAGTTGATAAGGTTGGGCAATTATTTGATACAAGTTTTGATTTCATACCTTCAGGACAGAACATCGCGGCATCATTAGAAAACACAATTTCAAGCGTCAGAAACATTAGGGCGGAAGTGCCTAAGAGGTCGCCACTTGCCTCTCTACTATTAAATATACAGTATTTATACTAGCGATATCCCGCGGGATCCGCGCACCCAATTATATTTGCTCGTCGATGATACTGCGATTACTGCAACCTCGAAGTTGCCCTGTATTGTAGCCCTTTGTCTGCAACGCCATATCAATCTCCTTCAGAGATGGTTGGACTCTTGGAAGCTTTGTCTTAATGATGGCAACACCCAAGCAATTTACTTTTCAAAAGCTATCACAAACCTACCCCAAACAAGAGTAAGTGGGCAATGCACAAATTTATGGTAAGAACGAGATTAAATATCTTGACCTCACGTTTGACAAGAAATTATTGTGGAAGAAATTATTGTGGAACGACAGCGTGACAGAAGACTTGCCAATTAAGTACTGTCTATGCATTATTGAACAAGAGAAGCAATATAAGCGTCAAGACGAAAATGATAATCTACAAGACAATAATAAGACGTGTATTTACATACGTTGTGCTGATGTAATAATAAGAAATTATTAGTCTGCTCCACGGATTATGGGGGGAGCAAGAGATCGATTTCGAAAAATAAAATTAGGCAACAAACCAAAACCTTCCAGATAATCACATACAACATAAGAACAATGAGTACAGAAGAACACCTGGTAGAATTAGAGAAAGAACTTGAAACCATCAAATGGGATGTAATTGGGATATGTGAAACCCGACTTCCAGGAGAAAAACTAACAACTTTAAAATCTGGTCACATACTATACCAGAAAAACTCAGATAAGAATGATAAAAAGGGAGGCGTAGCATTTCTAATAAACAAGAAGCACTCACACCTCATCACTAAATGTACCTCTATTTCGGACAGGACCATATATACTGTAATCAAACTCAACGATCGATATAGTATACAAATCGTGCACACGTATGCCCCAACAACTGCCGCAGAAGACGAGGACATGGAAAGACTATATGAGGATATAGCAACTGCACAACACCAAGAAAACTCGCACTATAAAATTGTCACCGGGGACTTCAACTCGAAAATTGGACAAAAAAGCTCAGTGGATACTTGTGACTACATCGGAAACTTTGGGCTGGGCATACGAAACCACAGAGGCGACATGCTGGAACATTTCTGTAGCAGTCAAAAGATGTTCTGTCTAAACACACTCTACAAAAAACAAATACAGCGAAAATGGACATGGAAGAGCCCAGACGGCAAAACTAAAAATGAAATAGACTACATCCTCTCGAACAATCGAAACATATGCCACGATATCAGTGTCCTGAACCGCTTAAATACAGGTAGCGATCATAGAGCTGTAAGGGGTAGGTTCATGTTTAGACTGCGGTTGGAAAGAAATAAGTTGATTCAAGCCAGAAGATTTCCGACGGCCGAAGAACTACTGCGTAGAGAAACAGATTATCAGGAAGAACTAAGCAAAAGACTACGAAACATGGAAGTACAAGATATAGACACGATGACAGAAAAAATAACACAGAGTATACAAATGGCTACAAAAAAGATTTGCTCACAAGCCAGACACAAAGAATCAAAGCTCAGTCAGGATACGATCAAAACAATGGAACAAAGGAGAAAATGCAATAAGGCTACCAATGAATATAAGGAGCTCAACAAACAAACTAAGAAAAAGATTAGAAAAGATATAAGAACGTATAACACAAAACAAATAAACAATACTATTGAAGAAAATAGAGGCATGAAAGTACTGCGCTCTAGGCTATCAAGGGGGAAGACTAGAATATTGAAGTCTTTTGTCACACATATACAAACTCTTCTCAAGAATAATAACAAACAGACTGACACAAAAATTGGACTCCTACCAACCATGCGAACAGGCAGGCTTTCGAAAGGGATACAGTACAATGGATCACATTCAGACAGTTAGAACGGTCATCGAAAAATGTACCGAATACAACGTCCCACTACACGTGGCCTTCATAGACTATCAAAAAGCGTTCGACTCGATAGAAAAATGGTCCTTTATGGCAGGTTTAGACAATGCACGGATTGACTCCAGATACTCTATGATAATCAAGGACATATATGAAAACTCCACAATTCATGTCAAAATCGATGAAGACCTGGAAACAGACAAAATCAAATCGGAAAGAGGAGTTCGACAGGGCGATGTCATATCGCCGAAACTTTTTACTCTGGCCCTGGAGGACGTATTTAAGAGGCTTGACTGGCACAAACTCGGGTTAAATATAGACGGCAGTTACCTAAACCATCTCCGATTCGCCGATGATATTATCCTATTGAGCAGTGACATAAATGAACTAAAAATTATGATGGAACAACTCAACAACGCTTCACAAGAGATTGGCCTAAACATGAACTATAACAAAACAAAGATTATAAGCAACAGCGATGATACAATTAACATAAAAAATCATCAAATAGAATCTGTCAATGAATACGTATATCTGAGACATACCATTACGCTAGGCAAAGAAAATCAATCTCTGGAGATCAAGAGAAGAATCGCTCTGACGTGGGCAGCCTTCGGCAACTTACGACATATACTAACAAATAAGGAAGTTCCAATCAATCTAAAGAGTAAAGTCTTCGACAGCTGCATCCTCCCGGTAGCAACGTATGGAATGGAAACAATGGCCATTACACAAAAAAGCGCTGCAAAACTAAAAGTTGCACAGAGAGCCATGGAAAGGGCTATGCTTGGTATAGGCTTGCAAGACAAAATAACTAACACAGAGATAAGACGAAGAACAAAGATCACAGATGTCATGGAGAGGACCGCAAGACTGAAATGGCAATGGGCGGGACACGTCGCACGACAGGATATGGACAGATGGACATCCCGGGTTGTAAGATGGAGACCAAGACAAACTACAAGAAGCGTCGGCAGACCTCAAAAGAGATGGGCCGACGATATCAAGGAAAAGGCGGGTAAAAACTGGATCAGATTGGCCCAGGATCGGCAGGCATGGAGAATCAATGGAGAGGCCTATGTCCAGGAGTGGACAAATCAAGGCTGAGAAAGAAGAAGAAAGAAGAAGTGCTGATGTGGTGCACCGTAAACAAGACGAGACTGAAAAAATTGCAAACATTACAAAATAAGAGTTTTACGCATAATAACGGACGCGCAAAGACATGTACCGATAGTCGTACTGCACAGGGAGAGGAATGGACAAATTAAATACTTTTTATGCCAAAATTAAAATTTAAATTAAAAAATACCATACGCGAGCAAGTACATCCACGAACCAACTCAAAACACAAATTCCTTAAAGATTGGCTCCTCTTGTGATAAATAATATAGTACGTATTATAGAGGATAAGAAACGCACGTAAGATCAAAGCCGTAGAATATGAGAAGAGACTCAAATTCAAAATTCAAAATCAAAACTTTCAAAATTGTTATCGACAATATATCTACAGCAAAATAGAAGAACAAAAGACTGATGTCTAACTCAAGAAATTGATTATAAGAGGGAACTTCTTTCTCACGTATGCAAATCCACGGCCAGTTTTATCCATTCCTTTGACAAAATTTTTCATTAACCCAAGTTTGATATGCAAAAGGGGCAAATAAGTTTTCTGGGGATCAACAAGTGGAGCATTGATGACGTTCTTATTACCTGGGGTCAGTGATGTTCGTTTTGGTCACTCTTTCTTTTCATAATCATTTTTCCTATCCCATTCACAAAGAAAACAACAGTACTTTGTGTAGCCGAGTTGCATGCCGCGTAAAAGTGCCACAACCTTAAGATCGCCACAAATATTCGACTTATAGTCGTTATACTTAATATTTTCTAAAAGAAGCTTCATGTTGTAAGATTCCTTCATGTTGACGAGCCAAAGAAACAGAGGGGAACTTATTTTCATTGTGGAGTAGAACCGCTTTCAAGCTTACTGTGAAAGAGTCAATAAACAAGCGCCACTCATCTATGTCATAGTCATGGCCTCCATGACAGAACGGACAACTGTACAAAATACTAGACCATCTTTAATAAAGAAGAAATCTTTAAATTTTGCATGGCAGAAGCAACTTTTGTTCGACTCTGAAGAAGATTTCAGTCCTTTAGCTTGGAACCAAGAAGTTGGACTTGCTTTTTAGACAAGTTTAAATCACGGACGAAGTCGTTGAGATCTCCTTGGCTTAAAAAATGAGGTTCACTGGAAGACGAACCTGGTTCAAATGTTGGATCAAATCCATATTTTCGCTTACATCATTTTCGTTGTCTACTTTGTCATCAGCAGACTCGTCGCCGCTTGATGTTACATTTTGTGGAGGTAACAGGCACAGGTAACTCCGGGCTGTTAGGTAATGGTCTCAATGCAGATTGTATATTTTACAGTATGTTTAGATTAGGAGTTATTCCACGTATATTTGTAAGGCAGAAATAGGGTGTGCCTCTTCCCTCCAAATCATAGAAATGGCAAAAGGCATATGTCGTCTGCTTTTGGACCATGCTGTAAGAAGCCTGGCACATCAAACACAGCAAATATTCACGTATTTTACAGTTAAAATAGTGCTTATAGCATTTTTTTAACGAAGGGTGTAAATTACCATTTTTAATATTTAAATGTTAATTTCGCCGCAGATGTAAGAATGAATTCGGATGGTGGATTCTTCCGAGTGATTCAGTGATCAGGGTTTAACTAAAACAGCTATAAACACAACACAATACTCTTTAAACTGATGATAAATACTGCAATGTTTATACATTCAGTTCTAGCCGGCAACCGAGAAAGAATTGCTACGTAGTACTTATACGAACGGGGACTGCTACCAGGTCTAACCATGTCAAGACCTGTCTGCAGGACATTAGGAGCTCACTTCAACATATTTGTGTTTCCTGTGTTTCCAACTGTTGCACCGCGCTAATAATAAAATATCAATGTTTAGGTGTGTTAAATGCGTGTTATCGTTCATATATACCGGGTGATGCGTGGCTTAGCTGAACATAGGAAATCCCATGTAAATTTTGAGGTGGCTAAATATTGGTTTTCCTGTATGTTTTAGACAAAAATTGTGATATGATTTTTTGAAGAGGCCGAAATAGTAAACCCATGTGCCAAGTTTGAATAAATTTTAATAAGCCAATCCTAACTTATTTAATTAAATGTGATGGCAAAATTACGAAATTTTCATAGTTTAAGTAATACACCAAACACCAGCAAATAATTTCTACGGCGCTATTGTCAAAAATTGACGTAAACCTGGACGTAACGAATAAAGATTATTTCACATTAAAAACACATTTTTGTTTTACCAATCCGGCAATTACACATCCAAAATAAAAGACACCATAATGTTTTTCTTACTACGCCTTTAATTTTACATAACATACCTAAGACTACAGATTTGCACAAAAACATTAATTAATTAATTAATTAAATGTTTAACAACCGATCATAAAATTCATTTTTCTAATTTTGTCTCGAAAAATAGATATTTCGAACGCGCTAGCGAGTTCGAAATATATCCATTTCGAACTCCGAATTTTATTTTTTAAAAGTTGGCATTGGTTATATTTAAATGTTTTATTCTGTTGACGTCTGACGTTTCCTGTTATTGTTATCCATGAGAAAAGAAAGTTTTCGGGATTTCTCTGGTAAAAGTTGATTTATCGTTTTATTAGCAATATCCCTTAACTCAGGGGGAGTTAAACTTAGATTATCATGCTCCATATTTTTTTAATTATAATTATGAACAACTCTATGAAATATTAAATCACAAATTTCGTGACAATGACACAAAGAAAATATTATTTATTGTCAAGGCTACTATGATAAAAAGAAATTTAGAGTATTACCAACATAGAATTTAGACACACAAATTTACAAAATTTGAAGGGTTGATTTTCTTTTTAAATATGTATTTTCTTATTGAAAAAAATACAAAATAGAAAAAATAGTATAAAGTACGTGTTTTATAAAGCAGTTAGAGCACTTGTCCCGTTAAAAAACTCGCCGCAAGCGGCTCGTTTTTTAACATGGACGCGTGCTATAAGATGATGCTTTATAAAACATGTACTTTAATATACTATTCTAACATTACTTTGACATTACTGAGTTGATATTGTGAGAAATTCTGTCACATTCTAACGAAATATAGTTTTTTATCGGGTCTAGATTTTCAAATTGTACATCTTTATAAATAAAAATTTTTGAGTTATCCCACAGAAAGAAGTCGTTTCACGAAAGGTCAGGAGACCTGGCTGGCCAAAGGATTAGATGCCGTGGGCCAGGGCTGTAGCCACCCGTAGGGCCCGACGCCCCCCCCCCCCCCCCACGAAATTCCGCGAATCCTAAAATTTTCCTATAGATGTGAATCATGTTTTAAAAATCTGTCTGTCGACAACAGGCCATTATTTTTAAGACAACGCTACGCCTGTGAGACATAATATAATATCTCTATTAGCACATTTGAACAGGATATTTTCTTCTGATCTGGATCGATTATCTCGAATCCGATCATCAAAAATTGCGTGTGAAATATAAAAATAGCTTATAAAGGGTTTTCCAATAAGAACGATATGATTTCAAAATGAAATAAAATTAAAATTATTTCAGATACAATAAAACTTTTTATATTATCTTAAAGTATAGTTGATAACATTTATGTTTTGAATAACACATCGTTTAAATGTCCTTCGCGACTTCGTGTACACGAGCGAATTCGACGAACCCAATTTTCGATGACTTTATGCAATAAATCGGGCGTGATCTGACGAATGCAGGGTTCAATGTTCAACCTTAATGCATCAAGTGTTTGTGGTCTGTTTGCATAAACCTTAGATTTCAAATAGCCCCAAAAGAAGTAATCTAAAGGAGTTAAATCACATCTTCTTGGAGGCCACTGAACAGTAGTATCCCTTGAAATTGCTGGAACCACATATCCTCCAAATCAAGTGCATCTATATTTTGCCACAAAAAATTTCCTAACATCTGTCGATATCGTTCACCATTCACTGTAACTGCATCTCCTGCCTCATTTTGGAAAAAAAATGGTCCGATGATGCCACCATACCATAAACCACACCATACAGTTACCTTTAGCGGATACAAAGGCTTCTCATGAATCTGTTGTGGATTGTTTTCACACCAAAAACGGCAATTTTGCTTGTTAACGTATCCACTTAACCGAAAATGAGCTTCATCTGAAAAGATAATTTTTTTGGCAAAATTAGGATCCCTTTCAAGTTGTTCCAAACTCCAAGCAGCAAATTCTCTGCGCCGACGATGGTCCAGTGGCTTAAGTTCTTGGGTCAAAACAATCTTATACGGGTGTAAATTCAAGTCTTCTTTCAAAATACGCCAAGTTGTCGTTTTTTTAATCCTTAACTCTTGAGCACGACGAGGAATTGATAAATTTGGATACACTGCAACACTAGCTCTTACAGCAGCAATATTCTTCAACAGTTCTTGCGTTTCGATGTCTTCTTGGTGTTTTTGCATCGTGAAGAGTAAAATTATTTTCAAATTTCTCAACGATGCGACGAATGGCAAGCAAAGAAGGACGATTATTTACACCAAAATTTTCGCGAAGTGCGCGATAAGTGTTCACAAAAGATCGTCTATTTTCATAAAATTTTTGGATAATAACCAAACGTTCTTGAAGCGCGTATTTAGCCATAATAAATTGTTATAGTTTACTGACAATAACTGACAACTGGTGACAGGTATAACTTTATTACCATGGTTACCATATCGTTTCAAAATCATATCGTTCTTATTGGAAACCCCTTTACTAGGTGTTGGTTTTCGCACAGTTTACTGGTGTTTGATATTTCCCGCGCAATTTTTCATGATCCAATTCGAGATATAAATATCTTTTAATAGTTTTGGCAACTCTTCCGGTCACAACGGCAAGTGTGGAAAGGTCATTTTCGACACTGAAAAGAATCAAAACTTACTTACGTAACTCAACGGGCAATGAAAGACTCAGTGCACTCGCCGTACTGTCAATTCATGGAAACTTAGGTATAGATCCGAATGAGGTTCTCGAGATTATGGCTGCAAAGAAATCGCGATAGTTAAAATTTTAAATTTTGTCTCCTGGAATTGACGCTTTTGTTTGACAATTGATATGTATGTGCGTGACTGACAATTAAAATTACAGTGACGATATTGATAACAATAAAGCAGTTTTTCACTAATGAGTCCAACTTTGATTACAAATATCCATGCAAGACACCCCTCAACCATTTGCCCCCCCCCCCCAAATTTATAACTACGTTTTGCCCCCCCCCCCCCACCAAATTTCTGGCTACGGGCCTGCCGTGGACCAATAATATTTCCGTTAAAAATATTTTGCAAGTATTCCCTAACCATGAGAGAACTATGGACAGGACAACCATCCATTTGATACTGATCCTGATTTTTGCGAACAACTTCTTCTAGTGCGGGTTCCATTCCAGTTTGTAGTAAGTCCAAATAGGTTACTGTTGCCTTCCATAAAAAATGGTCCAATAATGTGATATCCTACAATTCCCGCCCAAATAATTATTTTTTGGGGATATTGCGTCCGAGTATGAACAAGACGATGCCCATCTTCTTGGCTCCAATACCGGCAATTTTGAACATTTGGTTCGTTGTTGAGGGTGAATGTACATTCATCGGTAAAACAAATATCTCTCAAAAAATCCCTATTACTATTTGCTCTTTCCATTGCCTCAAAACAAAATACCATTCTCCGTTTTTATCACCTTGCCGTAGATCTTGATGTTTTTCATACTTGTAAAGAAAATATGTATGTTTTTTTAAAGTGCGCAACACTGTAGTTGGATGTTTTCCTACGGCTTGCCCAAGAATCCTCGTGTTAATCATTTTATTTTACTCCACGTGCAGTAAAATATCAAAATCTCAGTTATCCCTTTCTTCAGCTCTATTGACGATCTGAGTTGAGCATTTAAAGTTATTTATTAATGGAAGGGATAGGCTTATCAGAGAGTTGAACTGAAAACATTTCAGACACTGCTCTTAAACTGTTTCCTGTATAATATCACTTAATAATAGTTACTTTTTCCTTAATGGAGTAGGTCATATTTAGCTATAATTAAAGCGCCTTCAATGAAAATGTTGTCACTGACGCTACTTTTCGTTTTGTCAATGCCAAATAATAATTTGGTGGTGGTTGCTGTATTAGCTAATCTATGAAAATTTCGTAATTTCGCCATCACATTTAATTTAATAAGTTAGGATTGGCTTATTAAAATTTATTCAAACTTGGCACATGGGTTTATTATATCGGCCTCTTCAAAAAATTATAATACAATTTTGCTCTAAAATGTACAGGGGAGCTAATATTTACCCACCTCAAAATTTACATGGGATTTCCTATATGTTTAACTAAGCCATGCATCACCCGGTATATACACGCATATTCTATTAGGGATAAGTGAACATACTGGAACACAAACTAAGGGTGATGGAAAAACTGTAAGAACTTAAATTTCAGCTTGAAAAAATGTATAGAAAACAGGCATTCTTATACTTGGGACAAAAGTCTTGTTAACCAGTGTTTGTGTGTTGTGCCCTCTTGCGGTCACTCTAAGACCTTGAAAATAATTTCCAGCGATTATTTTTGGCCACTTTTATTACAAAACTTTTTTTCTAAACTGTCGTCAATAAAGTAACTCTATGCTACTTTTTACTTTTTAGAATTAACTATATTCATCTTATGGCACATTTTCGAATGCATGTCCAAATTAAAGATCAGACCGCTGCATTTATCCGAGGATTTCGATCTATCATAAATCCTGACTGGCTGTCGCTCTTCTCCACGCCAGAAGTAAGTAATAATCTAGATAAGTTTTTATAGATAAGATAAAAAATATGTATTATTTCTTAAAATAATTACATACTATTGCAGGTGTTACACTAAACACTAATTTATTGATGAATTACTTGGAGCAGAATTTTATTATCTTAAAATTATTTAGTAATACACTGAACTGCAAAAAGACTAACCTGAACTAACCTAAAATTTTGTGAAAGTTTGATGACTTGTAAATTCTGAACTGGTTAATCGATTTGATTGATTTTTTTTCTATTTTATAGAGTTAATCTTTAGGATTAATATACATGTTGAATTTTGTTTCTTTCTTATGATTTTGTGGTGTTTATAACCTAAAACAGATATGATTGTTTTTTCCAGAAAATTTAGAACACCCTGTGGATTGTTTCAGCATTCAATTTTGTTTTGAGCTAAAATTAGCCTATTGAATGAAATATTGTTTATCTTTTGTTTTTTGATTCATGTACCTATCTTATGTAGGTCAGAAAATACCATAGTTTTATTAAAGAAAAGTACTTTTTCCCTGCATAAAGGAAAAACACTGTCAACATTTAAAAGCTTTATTAAGAACAACAGAAACAGGAAAGTATGAAACAAAATTTAAGCAAACTGCAATTTAGTACCGAGTGTTACCACCTTTTGCCCTAATTAAATCCTCTATTCGCATTGGCATGCTTTGGATGAGGTTGGAAATGGTCACCTGAGGAATATTATTTCACTTCTCCACTAGGGCTTCTCCTAAGGCATCTAAAGTTTGCGGAACCCTCTGGCGAGATCTAACTCGCCGCCCCGATTCATCCCACAAGTGTTCGATCGGGTTCATATCTGTACTATTTGGTGGCCATACCATTGTTTCTATGCCGACCTCATTAAGATATGCACTGACAATTCGGGCGGTATGCGGTCTCGCATTGTCGTGCATAAGAATAAAATTGTTCCCAATAAAATGTTCTTAGGGAACAACAATCCAGCAAAATATTTCCAACATAAATTTGCGCCGTAAGAGCATTTCTTGGTAACACACAGAGTTCTGTGCGACCTTCTAGTGATATTCCTCCCCATATCATTACGGATCCCCCTCCATAGCTTTCTCGTTCGCTGATTAAACCTTGTTCGTATCGTTCTCCAGTTCGTCTCCAAACTCTTTGACGACCATCAGACGAAAACAAACAAAATCGAGACTCATCGGTAAATAAAACCTGAGACCATTGTTGCTTATTCCAACCTCCATACATTCTACAAAAGTTTCGGCGAGCTGTACGGTGCCTGAAAAGTAATTTTGGACCAGTTGCTGGTCTCCTTGGTCTCAAATTTATCTCTTTTAACCTTCGACAGACTGTATGATCACTTACATGTATACCGCGTGTTTCTCTTAACAGATGGTTTGTTTTCACCGCAGTTTGAATGCGGTTTCGTAACGTTTGCATTTGAATAAAACGATCATCAAAATTCGTTGTACATCTAGGACGGCCGGAACCTACTCTTCTATGGTACTATCCTGTTTCTTCATACCTTTGAATTGCGCGACGACCGGTAGCTTCACAAATACTAGCGACCCGATATAAGCATATCTCTTACTTTTGCCTTCTGCTACTAAGGCGATAATACGAGCGACTTGTTGTGTAATTTGTTGAGGTATTTAATTAAATTACCGCACAAAAAGAAAATTCTTATTGACAAACTGACACACTAACGTTTCCCAATTATGACATATAGAATCAAATAAAAATATGTAACATGTGTTTCATCGCCTACTTACCATTTAAACATACTGCATGTTGACAGTGTTTTTCCTTTATGCAGGATGAAAAGTACTTCTCTTTAATAAAACTATGGTATTTTCTGACCTACATAAGATAGGTACATGAATCAAAAAACAAAAGATAAACAATATTTTATTCAATGAGCTAATGTTAGCTTAAAACAAAATTTTATGCTGAAACAATCCACAGGGTGTTCTAAATTTTCTGAAAAAAAAACAATCATTTTTTTTTTAGGTTATAAACACCACCAAATCATAAGAAAGAAACAAAATTCAACATGTATATTAATCCTAAAGATTAACTCTATAAAATAAAATGAAAATCATTCAAATCGATTAACCAGTTCAGAAGTTACGAGTCATCAAACTTTCACAAAATTTTAGATGCGTCACTTTTTTTGCAGTTCAGTGTATTTGCTTATAATATTTTCCTCTAAAATTAACACCAGTAGTACTCCATTATAGTAATTTTACATATTTTCGTTTTTTAGTTGCCCTGTAGGGTCAAGTGGGGATAAAGATACATTTACGCCAACTTTTAAAATCGCAATGTTATATTTTTTATTATGCAGTGCTTTTTGTAAAGAATCAATAATCCCGTATCTAAAGATTATTTCTGAATTCGCTGTAGATTATGGTATTTCTTTTAGTTACAAAGATTGATATCTGGTGACAATATACCATTGGATTTGAAGGATCTTCGAAAAAATTGCCAATATTATGGAGGGTTCCATGATTCACACAGAGTAATTGGTTGGTTATGGGATATATTAGACAAAGATTTTAATGATGAAGAGAGGGCTATGTTTCTTAAAGTAACTAAACTATTTAAATATTGACTGTATTGTCAGTTAGGTTCTTTCTAACCTTAGAATGAGCGTATAATAAATTCAAATTCGACAGTTGACAGCAGTTGTGTGCCACGATCCACAATTTAAATGTTGCCATGACAAATCTAAACACATACTTTTTAAATACAATTCAATAAAATGACAATACAGGGTGTTACTAAATGATAGGCCGTAATTCCAAGGGCACATTCCTGAACCAAATTCAAGTAAAGTCCATATAAACATGTTTCCTAAAAAGTCTGGTTTTCAAGATACAAAGTGTCAAAATTTTAAAGAAAATCGTTTTTTTATTAGTATCTCAAAAATCCTTTTGCCGATTTTGGTGAAATTTGGCAGTGTCGTTCGTTGTGATAAGACGCTAAGTCAAAAAACATAAAAGCCACTTCATTGCATGTCGAAAAATTTTTCTTCTCGAAAACGAAGTCAGATACGCAAAGATATCAGGAGACAAAAAAGTTTTTTTTAGCTGCTTAACCCGAAAACAATATAAAATTTTTAAACAAGTCAGTGACGTACCGAGTGATCTGTTATATTTTGACCACTTATTTGAAGAGATATCAAAAAAACTTTAAGCACCAAAGTTGTAGGATCTGTCATGAATTTTTAGGAACTGATATAAGACGAAACAAATGAATATCAAAAATGGCAAATATTTTACAGTTTCATGTTTTCTTAAATGAAACACGCTGTATATTATACGCTCTTCTGGTGGAAAATTTTTATTCTGGTTTCAAATATATATGGTTTGTATGGTCTATTTTAAAAGGTTGTGTTAATAATTACAATTTTAATAAATAACATAAGTAGGCCTACGCAAAATAATAATGGCCTATTGAGTATGCTGCAATTGTTTATATTTTAGGCATCTGTCAAATTATTTACTTTTCTTCACAAAAATGGGGTATTCGGAAGAAGAAAAGTTTAAAATCTTTGAGATTTACTTAAAAAATAATAAAAATAAATACAAGGCGCGCCAAGAGTATATTAATTTTTATGGTGAGAATCTAAATAGAATACCAAGTCCAAATACTTTTAGAAATATATACAATTTGGTGCACATCACAAAATTATTAAAAAGGAAAAAAAAAGAACGGTGATTATAAATGAGGAGGAAGAATTGGAAATTCTTCTCTATTTTCAATGAAACATAAAATCGTTAGTTGTTGCTAGTTGATTGTGTAACTCAGATTTCAATGTTTCTAGAAAATCCACTGAATTCTATACGCGAAGCCATGGCGGATTTAGACAAATCATATAGGAGTCTTTAAAACTTTAAAAAAATATAACATGCATCCATATAAATTCCATAGACACCAAAAATTAAGTGAAAGCGATAAAAGAAAGAAGGCTTAATTTCTGTAGTATATTTTAGCCAGACTAGAACAAGATGAGCAGTTATTTTCAAACATTTTATGGACTGATGAACCCACTTTTTGCACCTCGGGATCACCCAATAGAAAAAATTTGCATTTTTGGGCTGATGTTAATCCACACAAAATCCTGGAAGCAAAAAGATCTGGAAGGCGTTCCTTACTTGTATGGTGCGGTATATTAAGTGACAAGATTATTGGTCCAATATTTCTTGAGAACAATCTGACAGGAGCAGGATATATGGAACTTTTAAATGCTGTAGAAAATCGTGTAGATGAGTTACCTTTAAACGTGGCTAACTCCATAATTTGGCAACAGGATGGCGCACCTCCGCATAACGTTGCCCAGGTTACTGAACGGTTAAATGCCAATTTCGAAGCTTGGATTGGGAGATATGGTGTTATATCCTGGCCGCCTAACAGTCCTGATTTAACACCACTTGACACGATTCTTTAGGGAACTTTGGAAAATAAAATATATTTTAAAAACAGCGCTATTACATATATTAGAAATTCAAGCACGAGAGATCAACGAAATAAATAATATTAATACTAACCATCCCAATTGGATAAGTGCGGTAATTAATAAATTAAAAACGGGGTATCAAAAATGTATTGATGCAAACGGGTGTCACTTCGAGCATTTATTATAAATGGATTGTTATTTTGTTGCTTTTATTAGGTAATACATTGTTTTACACAAAAAAATTTTAAATAAGGGTTTATCATCCACTAGTAGTATCTGCAAGAATTTGTTTTTCTAATGGGGATGTAGGTAAAGTTTGTCGGTTTTTGTCTTTTGTTGATATTCATGTTCAAATTAATTTTTTTTTTTTCATATTTTTGTAGTATCTGCATACTATTTTTAACAAGAATAGTTTGCCTGTAGACAACTTATATCTAGTAGACAAACAAAGACGTAATAACAATTGCCCCACATTCAATACACCATTATTATTATTTTGTCCACGCCTATATATATATAACAGATCACCCAAATATTAATCGTGAGACTAGCCCCCGGGACGCCACTGGAACTCATAGTTATAGTTATCATCTAGTTAGTACTAACTTAGCGTCTTATCACAACGAACAACACTGCCAAATTTCACTAAAATCGGCAGAAGGATCTTTAAGATATTATTAAAAAATATATATAAAAATCGATTTTTTTTAAACTTTAACACCGTGTATCTTGAAAATCAGACTTATTAGGACACAAACTTTTCTATTTGAATTTGGTTCAGGAATGCGCCTTTGGCATTACGGCCTATCATTAAGTAACACCCTGTATAAATGTCTAAGTTTATGGAAGCACCTACATTCCTACATAGAATAATTAAAAATCTCATTGTGCATATAAAATTGTAATTTACAATTTCAGTTTGTAACAAGTTGTTCCAAACCACCTTTACTTGGATTTGCTCACTTAGAACCCCCATTTTCAATAAGATGTGTTGAAGTAGGAGATGACGAAGATACTGGTGATACTATTGGTATGGCACAACTCAAAAACTATTGACCTAATTTGTTCGTTTATTAATTGGGAAGATCACACACACTAATTATTCATGAAACATACAATATGCAACTTGCGACAGTACATATTATGTCTTTGACTAGATTAATCAGAAATAATTATTATTAAAAATTGTATGGTTATTTTTCACCCTTCTACTTGAAAAGAAACAAGAATACTTTTTGTCTAAATTAAGTTGTTTTTTAAAAAAATCAATTTAATTGAGAAAAAATTATATTTATTTAATTTTAAATAATAAATGTTTCAATCACAAAATTATGAAATATTACTTTAATAAATGTTGGAATGGACCACCAGCAATATCCTGGCAATATCCGAGGCGATGTTTGAATTCTTGCAAAACATTGTGCACTATTTGAGGTTCCATCAATCTTATTTCCTCTCTTATTCGTGCTTTAAGGTCGTCAATACTGTTCGGTCTGTTGATATAAACTTTAGATTTTAGGTATCCCCACAGATAATAATCTAATGGGGTCAAATTCGGGGATCTGACCGGCCATTTTATTGGACCCCGTCGACCAATCCACCTCCCAGGAAAAACAGTATCTAAATACTCACGCACTGTGCTAGTGCTCCATCCTGTTGATTTAAGGTATCATTGGGAATGTCAGGATCTTCTCGATTTGGATATAGCACAGCAAGAGCAGGTATCAAAGCGAATTCTAAAAATTCTAGATATCTTCCTCCGGTCAAGGTGCCGTCAAAGAAGAAGGGACCCAAAACTCTATTTCCAATAATTCCAGCCCAGACATTTACTTTTTGGGGATATTGCGTGTGGCACTCCATTATCCAGTACGGGTTTTCTGTAGCCCAATATCGGAAATTTTGCTTATTCACACTTCCGTTTAGGCAAAATGTTGCTTCATCAGAGAATAAAGTTCTTCGTGAAAATTGAAGATCAACTGTACACCTCTCCATCATTATTTCACAAAATTACATTCTTCTATCCGGGTCGTCATCATTAAGTTCATGAACTAATTGGATTTTATAAGAATGCCATTTATGTTTATGTAAATAATTCAATACAGATCCTTGACTAATTTTGTTCTCGTCAACAATAGTGCGACAAACTTTATGATTGTTCTCTTGGATGGATAATAGCACATTCAACTGCACTTTTTCTGAGATAGTGGGACGGCCCTTTGCATAATTATCTCTTACATGGCCCAAATCTATGTTTTTTTTCAATTTTACTTACAGTTGATCGAGATATCGGCGCTCTATTTGGGTATTTATTGTTAAACAATTCGCAAACTTCCATTTGAGTACCCATCCTGTCTCCATAGCCAATCATCATTAGAATTTCTATGCGCTCTTTTTCTTTTACTCATGCCATTTTAGAGTTAAAAAAATTACTTTTAATAGAATATTTTATACAAATGTTTAAATAAACTTTTGATAGGGAATCAACGTCAACGGCAATGTTAAGTAACGTAGGTAACAGAAAAGATAAGCGGCTAGATACTGATCATTTCAATTCCTCTAACAACGCCTACTGTCTGAAATGGTGTGTAAGAAGAGGAGCGATAACTAAAATAAAAACAAGATCTGCTAAAAAAGTGCTAGCACAGGTGGGATCCACCTTTTAGAGCCGATCTACCTTTTTTTATTATTAAAAAAAAGAAACTGTATCGGACTGGATACGAACTCCAGACCTTTAGAGCCGTGTCGTGTATAACTGGTTGCCTGGTAATGCTTGGGAAGGCGTGTTTAGAGGAATTGAAATGATCAGGATCTAGCCGCACATACAGAAAAGTGATATAAATTTATATTAACGGTTTCAATAGATTTAATTATGTTTAACTCTTAATATTTACAGTTTTGAAATGAAAATAAATAGGTTGTAATACATGAAATGTGATCAAAATTTTACGTAGAATCCAAAATAACATAAAAAATAGAGGTTTCAATTTCAAAAAATTAAAGGGTCACATCAAATCTTTTTTTTTTGAGTCACCCTGTACAAATAAAAATTATTTAAGAAAATGCCCTTCAAGAAATAAAAATCGACGGGTCCGAGCGTTTTTTGGAAAAACTAAAGGTTGAATTTTCAATGAATTTGTTCCAACCTTTTTGCTCTCACAGTATAGCAAAAATCTTGAAGAAATTCGCAAATATGCCATATTATGTGCACAGGTAGCAATTCACATTTATCTTGAATCCTTGGAGATTATACTCGTTGGGGAGTTCCAGAGTGATGACGTTCTCTAGGAACATTAGCAGAATTTCAATGTAAGTTAAACATTAATTTTGGGACGCACGATCTTTTTAGAGTAGTTAGGGGATGCCGAGAAAAGCTTAAATTCACAAAAAGTGAGACCCCCTTGGAGTACCGACGTTATAAGCAATTTTTCGTGCGACTTTTTTTTTTAGGTGAAATATAAAATCATAGAAACCAATTTTTTTGCTAGCACAGCGGAGGGGAGGGCAAGGTTAAATACAACTCGGGAGTATCCCCCTCCTCTCCAGCTTCCACGTTTCGGCACCATCTTTGGATGTGAATTCTGTTTTTCGTAAATAACTTCGCTTATTGGTTCTTCATCCTCCATATGCTGACTTTCCTCTTCAAATGTTGTCTCATCTTCGGATCCCTCTGGTATTTCAGATCTGGTCTTTCTTCTTACAGTTTTAGCATAGGACCGAGCCAGCTTTCTGGCAACCGCAAGCTTTCTCGGAACAGGTTTTCCTCGAACATGAATCCATCCGTTCCTATAATGACTAACCTTAGTAGCTTGGCATGGTATATTTTGACGCTCGCCGGTAATAACCTATAAAATTGCTAAAACGCTGAATTAAAGGTTTTTCAAATTTTTATAATACTTATAGGGAACGAGCAAACCACGCGACAAGCATTTTCAATCGCTTTAAAAATTGTTAAATCAAACAATAACTCGATAAATAATAAGAATATTGAGAATTCTTGTAAGTACAGTGCTTTCATTTTAATTTGTCCCACTTTTACATGGCTGTAAAATACTTATTTTTTGAGGATGGCTAGAAAAATAAATTGTTGGGGTTTGCGGTTTGCGCAAAGTTTTATGCCGTCAAAATCTATGACAATAAATTAATTATTATTGGAAACAAAGATAATAATCCAATTTTAATGATTTTTATATTAGTTTAGGAGGCTAAACTAATGAAGGGAAAGGGCATGTGTGGCATTTATTCGTATCCACAAAAAGAATGTCTTTTTAAATATTTCATAATATACAGGGTGTTCAATTAAAAAAAAAGTAAGTTATGTCAATAGTTTGACATTTTATAAATTTTGACTTTACTGCATAAAACTTTACACAAAACTCTACAATTTATTTTTAAGTAAACCTTCTAGCTCAGAAAATAAGTACTTTATAGCCATGTAAAAGTTTGACAAATTATGGAGGTTCTTAGTTTGGAAAAGTACCATAAGCTTCTCCGATGCTGCCTTAGCTATAACCGCAACATGACTATGCCAGGACATATGCCTATCCAAAATTGAGACTCAATAAATAAATTGATGGAGCTAAAGGAATAGAGTGTCCCCTGATGACTATATCTGGTTCTTCATTGACTTTTTTAGAAAAAAGTGCCACCATTAAAGTCTACTTGGTTACTGTCACCCCAAGACAGAATTTCTTCCAGGTGTTTGTCGAGATGTGAGATATATTTTGGCAGTCGATGGTGACCATCCAAAGTAAAAGATGAAGAAACAAGTGTGCTGTCGTCAACGAAACTATATATCAGATTTCTAGTTTTTCTAAAAAGTCGTTTTCTTAACTGGTTAGCCTATTTGTAAGAGATATTATGCTTTCTACAGATACGCACTAAAATCTTCGGATTAGTTAGGAAGGCTGTGTTGGGGTATTCATTAAAAATTACACCGAAATAGTTTTAAATGTTAAAAGTTTTACTGTGCAGTGCGGCCTTTTGAACATAGTATGTTACAGTTTTGACAATGACGTATATTTTATTTATAATCTTTTTAAATGAGCTATATACTGTAGTAAATCCCAATGACGAAGATATCATGTTGTGCCGATGACACTAATTTAATAGTAGGTGGAAAAGATGGCACAGACATAACGGAGAACGAAAAAATCTTTTATTCAGGACTTATAATTGGTTTAATGAAAACAAACTGATATTAAACCAAGATAAAACCAATCTTATTATTTATTTATTTATTGACGGGCAAGACCCAATTACAATTTTTAATTAGCGAATTAATAATACTTATTATACCAGTTAAAAGAAAAACAAAATAACTGAAACCTAAATTAGCTCTTATATACTAATACAATTAATACTATAATCACATTAAAAGTCTAGAAACATGTCTCTTAAAGGAAACGAAGGAAGCGTTAAAAAAGTAATTGGTAATTCTGTTTCCATTATTAAGATTTCTAGGTATGGGAGAGGATTTACCGTAGTTGTACCTATGATGGTCAAGTGCAAAAAGAATATAATTTCTTGTGTCCCCTGGTGGAACGCGAAAGTTAACCTGATGTAAAAGATCTGGGCATTCAATTATTCCATTCACTAATTTAAATAGGAATAAATATCAAATTTGATTCTACGTTCAGAGAGCGAGTCCAAATTCAGTCTCCGCCTCAGGCCATCATAGGAGTCAACAGGCAACTTAAATTTGTATGAAATATACCTAAAAAAATTTTTTGTACCTTTTCGATATTTTGAATATGTTTTAAATATGACGGTGACCACACACAAAAAAGGTATTCCAAACATGACCTAACAAGGGTTTTATATATCGTATTCAAGCTGTTAATATTCTGAAAATCTCTTGTATTTCTGCACATACATCCTAATAACTTTAACGATTTGTTAATGATGTACTCACAGCTCATAGTAAATATGAAAATCCAATTTAACATCCAAGTGAACGCTTAAGTCGCATACACTGGTAACTCTTTCCAAACTACAATTATTCAATTTACAGTCATAGCTAAGTGGATGTATCTTGTGATGAAAAGTAATTATTTTGCATTTTTTAATGTTTATGTCCATTTTATTTCTGACACACCACTCATACACCCTGTTTAAGTCTCCCTGGATTTTCAAAGCATCACAAACTGACTTAACAATTGCAAACAATTTTAAGTCATCAGCAAGAAACAAAGGCTGTGAAAGCAAGATGTCCAACTTTAAATCGTTAATGAAGATTATAAATAAGTAGGGACCCAAATGGCTGCCCTGTGGTACACCGGATGTAACGGATATCGCCTGTGAAACAAATCCCTTTACCTTAACAAACTGTTTTCTATTACTTATATAAGATATTAGCCCCTTAAGTAAGGCTCCATGAAAATCAAAGCACTCCAGTTTATGTGCCAGAATTTGATGATTTACAGTGTCAAATGCCTTGCTAAAATCTGTATAGACATCGTCAACTTGGTATCTACCCTCTAAGGCATTCAACACCGTTTGAGCAAAAATAATCATAAATGTAGCCGTTGATCTACCCCTACAGAAGCCGTATTGGTATGTTTAGAACAAAACTTTCTAAAATACAAAAACCAACCGACCTAATTTTTCTTGATGAAAGCATAGAAGTCGTGGCAGATACGAGGTTTTTGGGCTTAAAGATCAATGAGTTCCTGCACAGGGCTGATTATATAAACAAATTAATACAAAAACTTAATTCAGTATGTTATGGAATTAGAATTGGAATGGAATTTTGCCTAGCTTCGAGACTGGTACCTAATATGCCTACATCCTCCGTTGGACCATGACTTTAAAGTATTTATTGTAACAATGATGTACAATAGGTAAACAAATTATTGTTTAGTGTGACAGTTATTTCTATTTGTACGCTATTTCTTTTGTGTTTTAATATGGTTAGGAAATCTCCTGTAGTTTATTTTAACCCAATTTGAAATAAAGATTATTTGTGTTTGAATATCTAAGCTTGACGCTATACGAAGTTTTTCTGCAGCATCTTTTGCATATCGCACGCACATGAATAATTGGTGTGCCAGTGGTCTCAAGAAAATTTGCTTAGTAAACTTTTAATTGTAAGTTTGTTTATAAATACTTAGGGTTTATTGGAAAACTATTGGAACTTACCACGTATTTTTATTGGCAGCATAGTACCGTGTCTCAAGAAATTTTTAATCTTCATTGCAGTATTATGGAACATTTTTAAATTCATTTATATTAATAAAATGTTTTAGGAAGTGTTTTTAGAGGATTTTTCACAATAAGAAAAAAGGATCCACAAAACCGACTCCCAACGTCGTCGACCTGCTTCAACTTATTAAAGTTGCCAAATTACCAGAAGAAAAATACGCTCCGAGAGAAACTTAGATACGCTGTAAATTGCAACACTGGATTTGAATTATCTTAAATTTTGTGTAGAATTTGTAGTCCAAGCAATTTGTTACATGAATAGCGGAGGGGCGCAGTATGTAGGTAGTGTCATTGTACAGGGTTTTTGTTTATGTTTAAATACGCACACACACACATAGTAAAATTCTAATTACAGTATAATTTTTTCTTTGCGGGCGTATCATATTTATTGTTCTTATCGATATGAACTTATATAGAGTGAGCGTCGCATTAAGTGTCATCCAAAGCTAATGTGGCTTAATGAAATAGGTGCTTTAATAGCCATAATTGTTTTTAATGCCGACATTGGATCAATTGTTTTACTTTATTCATGGCGACTGCAAATGGACAAAATGGGTTAAAGTTTAAATATTTAACGGCAAAATCTCAATAGTGATTAGACGAAAATTTGTTGTTTGTATAGTAGAGCACGCCCGTTTATGCAAAAAGAACAAAAATTATTGGATCGTCCCGTTGTCTTGTTCACCATAAGCTCTAATGTTCCATCCACCATCATCAGTGAAAAACTTGAGACACATAAATATACGCGTTTTAGCCTTGCAGAAAAAGCTGCATTTAATGCCGTTTGTCCTCGCGGGCGGCAGCCAACATTATTCTTTCTGTCTACCGAATGCTCTCAACGAAAACGTGCCTGTTGATCTTGTCCTATTAAATTCTATAGAACGTACTCAATTTTAGCGGTGGTTCTCGGCCCTTGAGGACTACTATGAAAAATATTTTTGCCAGAGACCATCCTAAACGAATTACTGAATGGCAAATGTAAGGGAGAGCGCCCACCAGAGCAGTGAATTGCTTGAGGTGAAGCGTCTATGAAGCACACCTGAAACGCACTTCATGTGTGCTTGAAGCACACGCATATCAAAACAGTGTACGGATTGCATGCAGTGCTTAGGTTAATTGTCATTGTCAAAATGTTATCGTCCGATGATAAAGATGTTTTAGCATTCTACATGATTCTATATGCTGCACGAATTCAATATTAAATTGTTGATCATCACGCATCTTTATTAAATTTGTAAACACTTAAATAATTGCCCAGTGGTAAACCGTCCTGGAAATGTCAATGTCAATCAATACGGAACACTACAAGTTGTAACCTGAAAAGCTATAATTCGGCGCGCATCAAGTAAAAATAGAACAGGTCCCATTTTTCAGGACGCATGCCGTGCGGCACTGCATAGTGAGGCTCACTTCTTTTGCACGGCTTCTGTGTGCGTCATTGCATATAAAAACATGGTACGCTGCACTTCATACCAACCTCATGCGCACCTCATACCTCTTCACTTGAAGTGCACATCTTTGGTGGGCGCTCTGCCTGAGGTTTTTTTTTTCTCATCCAAGAGGAGAGAAAAAAATAGAATCCGCAGCAAGAATGAAAGAAACCCGTTTAAAAACGCTGCATAAATATTCTGGATGAGTTCTTCACATGTCCCCACATAAAAAAGTCTAGTGAGTTAAGAGCGGGAGATAGCGGTGGCCAAGCAATGGGACCACCACGACCTATCCATCTATTTGGATACTATTCATTGAGGAAATTAGTGACACCTCTTCCATAATGGGCCGGAGCACCATCATGAAAAAAATCGTCCTTCTGATTTGAAGAGGAACGAAAAGAGCCCGGTACATTTCGCTATTTAAATTTCCGTCGAAGAAATGTGGTCTGATTTCACTATTAATTATTCCAACCCAAACATTTACGGAGAATCTTCTCTGAAAATCGGTCTCTCGAATAGCATGAGGGTTTGCGATTGCCCACACATGTTCGTTGTGGAAATTGTTGATCCGATCTCTTGGAAATGTAAACAGTTCTTGGAAGAGAATCTAGATAATTGCTCAACCATTCACAAAGACGAACTCTTTGGAGAAGATCCGTGGGGAGAAGTTTTTGTACTATTGGTAATGATAGGGATGCAGTCCGTTTTCTCGCAAAATGTCTTGCTCAGCCGTCATACTTTGTCCAGAAACTCTTCTTGCACTGGTTGCGAGTACAGTACAACTTCGATAATCCGGACAGATATAGTTTAGGTATTCGTCCGAATTGGTGAGTTGTCCGGATTGCCGAAGTTATGCTGATAATGAAGAACAGGTTGACTTTTCAGCATTATTTATTCCAACATTAACTCAAATGTTTTACAAATCGGCATAGTACATACATAATGTAATAAAAAAAGCTTCAAGTCAAAAAGTCACTAATTTTGTTTTGAGTAAGGTTCTCGTTGTGAAGCTTTCTTGCTAGTTCTAGATTTTTTTTTTTTCATCAAAAGGATTTCTAGATAATTTAATTTGTTTTCTTCCGCCCATTGCACACATTTTGAAAAACACTGTACTGCTTCTTAATGTTTAATCTTTGTCGGAATTTCAATATCATCCTCTGCTTCTTCTTCATCATTATTTGTGTTTGATTGTACCGCTTCAATTATTTCTTCGTCGCCAACTTCGTCCTTTCCCGTCGCCCAGTTTGTAATTTCTTCATCATTCAGTTCACTTTTCGGATCTATAATTCTTAACATTTTTTTCAGGTCATCCATTTTCGTAGTTTCTTCAAGTAGGAGTCTTTTTCTTAGATCGGCCAGCGGAATATCATCTTCTTCATCTGACACCAATTGAAGCCATATTCCATTCCAGCTTTTTTCAATATTCTTTTCGGTTATGGGCTTTCAAACAGAGTCGAGAGTAGTCACTGCATCCAGAAGACTGAATATATTCAGGAGTTTCATTATGTTTTTGTCTTCTTCTGATATAATGTTGGTCAACAATTGCCTTCTGTAGGAAACCTTGATATTTTGTATCAAGTTCTGATCCATTGGCTAAACTAAAACGGTACAATTAGGAGGCAAAAACGCCTTTTTGAAATTTGGATCCGTATTGAGCTCTTCTTCAGTTGGGTGTGACGGCGCATTGTCAATAAGAAGCAATGCCTTGCATAACTTATTGGCGTTACTCAGATATTGTTTCACTTCAGGAACAAAGGTTGTTTTAAACCACTCGGAGAATAAGTTTCGGGTCATCCATCCTTTGGTACTAGCCTGGTATTTCACAGACAACTGTGCAGTTTTGAAAGCTTGAGGATTCTTAAATTTACCTAACACAAGTAACGGCAACTTATGTGTGTGCCTAATGCATTTGAGCATGGCATAAAGGTTACACGGTCTTTTGAAACTTTTCTTCCTGGTGCCGATTTCTCATCTTTATGCACCCACGTTGTGTTTGGCAAAACCCTCCAGAAAAGTGCGGATTCATTGGCATTGTAGACTTGCTCTTTAGTTAATTGCATTTCCCCAATCAGGGCTTGCAGTTTAAGTTGGAAAGGAGCAACTGCTTCAGCGTCACTTGAAACACGTTCTCCACACACTTTTAAAAAACGAATGCCGTGTCTTGCCTTGAATTTGTCGAGCCATCCTAAACTGGCTTGGAAGTCAGTCTTTCCTGTGATTTGCTCATAGAAATATCGAGCTTTTGTGCGCAAGACTTCACTAGAGACAGGAACGTGATTTTTACGTTGTTGAAGGATTTTCGGGCTTCTTTATAACTTTTCTCTGGACTGAAAAACATTATCTTTGGCCCAAACTTTAAACCTAGAATTTATCCATAAAACTTACCTATATCAGCAAACGACCTCGCAACAAAATTTCGTATCTTCACTTTGTTGTATCTTTATATCGGATACTGTTGTTTTTGAAATCTTGAAGACTTTCGCAACTTGCCGAACACTACTAGCTGCATCTAAACTGTCAAGAATTTTACACTTCTCTTTCATAGTAGCAGAGCAACGGACGCGTTTCGTGGGAGTCATTTTTTACACGTGGTCTAATATCCGGCGCCAAATAAAAACTAATCCACATTCCACGAGCCGCCGCATGTATAAATATAGCTTTGTTTACTTTTTTCGCATTTAGTCGTTGTGATTTGTCGTGCTTTTTGGCAGTGTCCGGATTATAGAGGTAAAAATCTGAAAGTAGCGGGTGTCCGATTGACTGGAGTGTCCGGCTTACGGGGTGTCCGAATTGCCGAAATTATACTGTACCAGCACCATTCTCAACAAGCTCAACCATTTCTGGAGTATTGTTTCTCGTCATAAGTTCTCTTTCACAAGTCAACGCACCTGTTAATCGAAGAGCTGTGAATGTTCTACTGAACGCTTGGTTGTCTGGAAGACGGCGGTTTGGGTATTATCTTTGATATTCCCTAACTGAAACGGCGATACTACCGGTGCAATATCCATATACCAAAATAATAACGACAACTAACGAACTAACATTCAACAATTTTTTTTCTAATACCAGCAAAGTTGCTAATTATTAAATTATCTATTTTATTCTTGTGGACCTGGTTAGGAACGACTGAATTATAGGGAAAACCCTGTACAATAATGAATGTACAACTATTATTTTGTACATTTATTTGTTTATTGCAACTTCTCAAATAAAAAAAAAACAATATAAATTGTTCGTCAAAATAATTTTTGTTCGTTTTAGCTATTTTTTTAAGTTTTGCTTGGGCTATGGAGGTAAATGTATAAAAAGTATTATCATTTGTTTTGTTATTAATGTGGAATTGAAACCTTTCATATCAGTTTTTCTAAATATCCCGGTGTACTTTATAGCTTATAGGTGAATTAAAAGACTTTTGAGCGGCCCCTAGACGTGTAATTATATTATTAATATTGCATATTGCTCAAGAACATTGAACGTTTATAACATTGTATGATTGCAGTAAGAAACTGGACAGTATTGAACGTTTGAGGTACATATTGCGCACTTTTGTGTCGGTTTTTCATTCTCAGTTTTCGGTAGGGTGCAACCTTTGCTAGCAAAGCTCACTATGCCACAATTGCCAAACAATTTTATATGCCATTTTACATTTTATTATAAATCAACAAATCACGCTTTGACACTTGCCACGTTAAATTTTCTTTATAAATGAATACTGTCAATGAAATTATCTGGAATCGTTATATTATTAATAATACAATTTGCGCAATATTTATTGCACGTCTAGGATTGTCCGTTTAATATTTATTTTGACAGTGCAATGTAATGAAAGTGATTTTTCAAAAAAAATTAGAAGCTTTATTTTACCAAGCCAATAGTTAGTTTTTAGTTGTTGTATATTTTTATATCTTGTTAATAGGTTGTTGAATACTTGGTGTACCAATATTTTGGAAAAAAAAGTATTTTACACTTTCAAATAGTTGTTTTATTATAATAGTTAATTAGTAATCTTTAAGAAATTCGAAATAGTTTCAGTTCTGATTTTTTTCCCTATATCTTCTTCGTCTGTAATGGTAGTTTCTTTAGGTCAACTCAAAAGAGCTGTTACTTCTGTTCGTTATCGTCGTTTCTTTTTAAGAGTTTTTTTCATTCCTTCATACTTTTTGGATCTTCTTCGATGTTTGTTTCTTCTCTGATTTTTATTGATTAATTGCCCTAGTTTTTTGTTTTAGAGTATTTCTTGGCATAATTCGGTTCTTAGGAACTAACCTGAACCAGTCTTTTGGGTATCTCTAATTGCTTGTGATCTAATGTGTGAGGTCGTTATAAGTATATTGTCAGATACGTCCGTTCTTTCGTAATATTTTGTAATTAGTTTTGTATAGTGTTCTTTTAGTGTCTCAAGTCTCATATCTGCGTGAAGTATCCTTAGTGGTAGGTATATTGGTACGTTTGCTATTAGTCGTAGTACTCTGTTTTGTAAAAGTTGTGTCTCTTTAGTCGTGTTTTATTTACCGTGCACCAAGTCGGTACTATTGGTATCATTATAGCTTTGTACAGGGTGTCCAGTTTTCGATGGTTTTACGGAGTATCTCCGTTATTAGGAAAGATAGAAGAATACGGTTTTTCGAGCACTGTGCTACTTTTTTGCGAAAAAGAGCTGCCCTAATCAAAATTTTTCTAGTCCTTGTTTTTGATATACGGGATGTTTTTGAAAATTTTACATTTTTGGACACCCCTCATATTTATGTTACCCTGTAGCTTATCAAAGAGAAATCAAATGTTCTTTTTGTAGTTTTTTAAGTAGAATCCAGTGACGTACTCAGATTTTTTCTACGTATAATATTTTCCGAAAAAAAAACTTCAGAAATACTCAGTTCCAAAAAAAGTGACGCACCTAATTTTTGTTGCAACTTTGAAGCTTTGTCATTTCTGAACAAATGGACCGACTATTATTATCTTTCCATTTGTTGGTAGGTAATTCCGTTACCTTTAAGAAAAAAATAAACTGGTAGACATTTTTTCAAAGCCCCCTGGATGATAGTGGAAAAACTCGAGCCATGTTATTTTCTTAATTTTTGACTCACCCTGTGCGTTAATCAAGTAAATGTATAGAAAGCGCTTACACTCTATATGAAAGTCGCTTCTTTTACGAGCATTTTGATTTTTTGTTCATTAATTTATCTCTAAAATTGTCCGAATTACAGCTCTTTTGCTGTAAGCTTACGTTTATCCCACAAATGTAATTTATTGTAGGGTCACATTGCCTTTAAAAAAACAATTGCTCTTGCCATGGCAATTACTTCATATTTGACCCTTTGTCGTTGTGTCATTAAAAAAGTCAATGTCATTATAAAAGTTTTAGTGGCTAAAATTACATAGAATGCCTTAAATAAGTTGAGAACAAGTAGCAGCATTATAGTTACTTTAGTTAACGATGGGCGTAGTAAATGTTACGCCGCTCGTGCAGTGGGTGTCCATGAAGCAACTGCTCGTAGAGCAATCCACAAGTACGAACAAACAGGAAGCACTGCTCGAAGGGTTGGTTCTAGTCGCCCTCGAAAAACTTCTCCAAGAGATGATCGCTTCTTGAGATTGAGGATATTACGTGATCGATCAAATACTGCGGTAAATGTTCAGCAAGACCTTCGCCAAATTCGGGGTGTTACGATAAGTAAGCAAACGGTATGTCAACGTCTAAACGAAGTTAATTTGACAGCTAGGAGACCTGCAAAAGGTTCCAAATTATTGCCACAACATGGTGCTGCTAGAAGAAAGTTCGTTGAAAATTATGGACAATGGAATATTCGTGAATGGTCGAATGTCTTGTTTACGGATGAATCACGGTTTTGCCTTAACATGGTGGATGGAAGGAAAAGAGTATGGAGAAGAACAGGTGATAGGTTTAATCAGAATTTAATAACAGAATGTGAAAGTTATAATGGTGGGTCGGTTATGGTGTGGGGAGGGATTTCAATGAATGGAAAGACACCCCTCCATGTTTTTCCATTGAGGCAGTCGATGACAGCGCTAATCTATATTGACATTTTACAGCAGTATGTCTTACGGGGTCTTACCTCATGCAGAGTTAGTGGGCAATAATTTTATATTGATGCAGGATAATGCCCGACCACACACCGCAGCAATTGTTCGAAACTTCTTAGAAGCTACGACGGATATCACCACATTACAGTGGCCTGCCAGAGGCCCCCATATGAACCCAATAGAATATTTGTGGGACGAACTAGGGAGAAAGGTACGTTCTCGCCAGAGGCCTGCTGAAAATCTCGCAGAATTAGCATATGCATTAGTGGAAGAATGCAGGGCCGTAGCTAGGCGTTACCCATGGGGGGGGTTTAGGTAAGAAAACTCTGGCAATTTATTAGAATTATTATTAAAATTTACGGTGGTTAACAAGGTAGAACTGAACATTCGTTGTTATGGGGGGGGGTTTGAACCCCCTAAACCCCCCCCTTATCTACGGCCCTGGAAGAATGGAATCGTATACCAATGGAAACGATAAGAAACCTAATTTCTAGTATGCCGCGTAGATTAGAAGCTCTTAGAGTTGCTAGGGGAGGCAATACACGGTATTAAGCAGTTATCCTAGTTTATAATTTTGTGTTTAATAAAAATGTTTTTAAAATTCGTATCTGTTAAAAACTGTTTCTCGATAAATTCATAAAGTTGGTAATATGCAAGGTTTCAGCAAAAAAGCTGTAATTCGGACAATTTTAGAGATAATTTAATGAATAAAAAATCAAAATGCTCGTAAAAGAAGCTACTTTCATATAGAGTGTAAGCGCTTTCTATGCATTTACTTGATTAACGCACAGGGTGAGTCAAAAATTAAGAAAATAACATGGCTTGAGTTTTTCCGCTATCATCCAGGGGGCGTTGAAAAAATGTCTACCAGTTTATTTTTTTCTTAAAGGTAACGTAATTACCTACCAACAAATGGAAAGATAATAAAAATCGGTCCATTTGTTCAGAAATGACAAAGCTTCAAAGTTGCAACAAAAATTAGGTGCGTCACTATTTTTGGAACTGAGTATAATATAATATATTATTATAATACCTTATTTCTATTTTTAATATTAAGCACGAAATTCGATTCAGGTTTTCTAAGTCGTTTTAAAATATCTAATTAATAGTAAAAAATCAGTTTGTCCTAATTATGGCAATAAATGTAAGCTTTGAAAATAATGAAAAATACGACATGCTCGTTTGTTATGTCCATTGTAATGAAAATGCAGATGAAGCATTATAAGTGTATTTCAATAAGTGATTTTATACGCCTTTTTGTAGTATCTCTATGAAGATTTATTAAATTATTTAAATTACTTTTGTAGATATCCCGAAAGACGACAGCCGGATAAAGGAATTTGTCTAAGGATGAAATCAAATTTAATTGAACACGGTTCATTCTCTAAACCTCGGCCTAAAAGTTTTTTTTTTCTGGAAACTATTGCACGTAGAAAAAATCTGAGTACGTCACTGGCTTCTACGTAAAAAACTACAAAAAGAACATTTGTTTTCTCTTTGATAAGCTACAGAGTAACCTAAATACATAGGGCCGGCACCCAAGACGGGGCAACCTGAGAACCGGCGACGGCGACGAAAACGCGAGTAGCTAAAGAGATTTTAAGTTGCTGGCCGTCGACGATTTCGTCCTAATATTTGTGTTTTTTACTTCCTTAAAGCACGTATGTTTGTTTCTGTCTTGTTTTCAATGCATTTTATATAGTTTGCTACTGGACATATAGACCTATGACGTCAATCTAATTTTAGAATTTTGTTTTTCATTACATTTTCTAAAAGATTTGTAATTTTAGTGCGAACTATAAACAAAAATTTAATTTTCTGACGCCTGCTCTAAAGCCTTAATATAATTTACGATCATCGACTCGCGGAAACCAATGTGTGGCGTCATAGCAAGTCGGTTAGAGCGTTAGAGCTCGCTGCCGCGGTTACTTGCTGTTTATGACAGAAGATAGGTGATTATTTACATCGCCCTTTCTCTGTTGCTGGGTAACGGAGTTGACATCGCGCCGGAGTGAAAAAGAAAAATTTTAATAATCTTTCTTTTTTCTAAAATAGTGTTAGAGAAAGTACAGTCTAGAACTCGTATGGAATAGCATTTCCTACTTGTTATTATGCTTCTGCTTTAAGTGAACAAAGAAACAGAGCAGTAGGCACATCTCCCTTGTATATGCCCAGAAAGACCTTTGCACAAAAGTGTAATTTGAGGTTTGATCAAATAACCCCATTCAGCCATTAGGAGAAATCCTTTTTTTACATTTCATTATGATTAGGTAAGTAGATTATAATATAAAATGTATTTTAGGTTTTATTCTATAGAGGCAACAATGCAATAATCGTGCAGGGGTATTATACAGGGTGATTCAAAAGTACTTCGACAAACTTCGGGAGGTAATTGCCGGCAATATTTCAAGATGAAAAGTTCTTATAAACAGTGGTCCCTGGCGACTTCGTTACGGAGATACAGGGTGTTGAAATGTTAGAAGGAATGGTAATAATTTTTAAATAACTCCTTAACGAGTAATTTTTTTTTTATGAAATTTGGTGAATTAAATAAGCATCTCAGGACACTTATTTTCAAAGTAAAACACATTCGTAAATTTAACCAGTGGCGTCGGTACAAAATGTGGCTATCATATTTTTTGTGGAAACTATGCCTAACCTAACCACACCACTGACTTATTTGATTTTAACTTTTTTTTTATGAATCCCCCATTCAATTACAACAAAAAAGTTCACGTGTGTTATTTTGCTACGAGGGCCAGTTTAATGTCAAATGATTATTTTATTTGACTATACACAAATATTAAAAAATATGTTTTAAATAATTGATCAAACACTCAAATATTAATTTAAGTATATTAACTAAGATCTATACATACTTACAATAAACAAATATGTAGGTATATGCCAAAGGAAGGCATCTGAGGATGCCTATTTAAGTATAACATGTTCTCAGTGACATGCATATTTATTTATTAGTATGAATAGTATGTTATTTTCTAATATTTTCTATTTTGACAAGGCGGCTTTGGAAATACTTTTTTGATATTTTGTATTTTGATAAGGCGGCTTTGGAAATGCATTTGTCGTGAATTAAAACATATTTGACAGTTAGTTGCTTATGTGGTTTATTTCTCAGTTTTGTCATTTTCATTGAATATTAATAGTATTGTTTAAAAGGTATGGATTACTTAAGAAATAATGCGCATTTAGCTGACATGCATTTTGTATATGGCCTTGCCGATGGAAATGCACGAGCAGCTAGACGAATCTATCAAGAGCGATATCCTAACAGAGTACTGCCTGCTGCTGAAACATTTTCAAATCTTCACCGACGTTTAGCTGAAACAGGGAGTTTTGCGAGGTCACGTGACATTCCTGGAAGACCGCGAACAGCCCGAACTCCAGAATTAGAAGAAGCTGTTTTAAATGCTGTAGTGGAAAATCCAGATACAAGCACTCGAATAATTGCTGATGCTCTCAATTCCACCCAAGCCACAGTTTGGAGAATTCTGCACGATGAGCAGTTGTATCCGTACCATATTCAAAGGGTACAAGCTCTTTTACCCAGGGACTTTCCTCAGCGCATTAATTTGTGTCAGTGGTTTTTGGAAAAATTTGCTGAAAATCCCCAATTTTTAAATTATGTACTTTTTACGGACGAGGCAAATTTTTCTCAGAGTGCGATTACAAACTTTCACAATAACCATATCTGGTCTTTGGAAAATCCCCACGCCGTTAGTGAACGAAATTTTCAATACCAATTTTCATTAAACGTGTGGGGGGGAATAGTTGGCGATTACTTAATAGGACCTTTTTTTCTTCCACTTCGGCTTAATGGCGAGACGTACCGACATTTTTTGGAAAATGAACTTCCTCCCTTACTGGATGATGTGCCCTTAGAAACTCGAAGACGTATATGGTTTATGCATGACGGAGCTCCCGCCCATTTCAGCATAGTGGCCAGGACCCATCTTAATCAAATTTATCCAAATCGATGGATAGGTAGGGGAGTTGAGGAAGGAAATCAACCGTGGCCACCAAGGTCCCCAGATTTAAATCCTCTTGATTTTTATTTGTGGGGACATTTGAAGTCAATCGTTTACAAGACGCCAGTCGAAAATGCAGAAGTGCTAAGAAACCGAATAATCGATGGTTTTGAGGCAATAAGAAACAGACCAGATATCTTAGCACGCGTACGAGATTCCATGCAAAGGAGATTAGATGCCTGCATCTTGGCTGAAGGTGGACATTTTGAACAATTTATTTAAAAATCATTTAATTTTTGCAACGCACTTATTTAATTATAATTAAATTAAATGTTATACCTTACCCCTTACATAATAAATCTTTGAATTTAAAACATATTTTTTAATATTTGTGTATAGTCAAATAAAATAATCATTTGACATTAAACTGGCCCTCGTAGCAAAATAACACACGTGAACTTTTTTGTTGTAATTGAATGGGGGATTCATAAAAAAAAAGTTAAAATCAAATAAGTCAGTGGTGTGGTTAGGTTAGGCATAGTTTTCACAAAAAATATGATAGCCACATTTTGTACCGACGCCACTGGTTAAATTTACGAATGTGTTTTACTTTGAAAATAAGTGTCCTGAGATGCTTATTTAATTCACCAAATTTCATAAAAAAAAAATTACTCGTTAAGGAGTTATTTAAAAATTATTACCATTCCTTCTAACATTTCAACACCCTGTATCTCCGTAACGAAGTCGCCAGGGACCACTGTTTATAAGAACTTTTCATCTTGAAATATTGCCGGCAATTACCTCCCGAAGTTTGTCGAAGTACTTTTGAATCACCCTGTATAAAGGAAAAGGGCAATGTCCACAACTATTTACTAAAATACCTATCTACTTTTATTTCTTAATTTTGTACTAAAACTGTCTACCGTCCGATGTTGAAGAAGTGTAAAAGCTGTAGGTATAGTATAGCAACAATTAACAAAGTTACCTACTTAATTTCTTAATAAAAATGTTGGTTTTATCCATAGTATCCCAAAAGTCTTGATAGTGAGATAATTTTATTACAGATTTCGAAAGTACGTTACTTGATAAAAAGTAACGGGCTTGAGAAAGTTGTAATACAATTTTGAGTTATTTATCAGTGCTCGTCGCTCGAGGGATATTCGGTGAGACAATTTAATGACTTTTGAAATTGTAACAATTACAACAGTTTCAAAAAATCTTTGTTCTATGGTAACGTATGATGTCATAAGTAAAACTTATCCAAGGGATGTTATTGTCAATGGTTGCTTTTGCACAAGTGATTATACAGACGAAACCATTCCTATTATTGTTAGGTAGGTACGTCAAAGAATTTTCCTGGTCAAAATGAATGGACGTGTCAATAACACCTATCTGTTTTAAGCCAAGTTCTCACTATGCATCAAACTGATGCAACTTTTTACGTGCAACTTTTTTTGAAGCATGGAGTTGTAGAGGGTATTCACACTATGCATCTTTTTTTTAGGGGAAATGTTGATTTTAGCCAACATAAAAAAATCACTAGACAAAATCGAAATACCACTAGATTTAACTGCTTTGTTTACTTTTTCCTTCATTCCTTCTTTAAAAAATTGGGTTCTTAAAGAGTGTATTTTTTTATTAATCTCTTCAACAGAGACGTCCACCCCACTATCAAATAAAATTGTCTACATTGGATATGGAATCCATACGTTTATTTTTTAATTTGTAGTCCTGGTTCGTTGTTACATATAGATTGGGAAATGTTTCGTACGCCATGATAAGAACAGTAGTTGCGTCCCTGTCCCATACACCTGTATCACACATTGTTTGACTACAAAGACTACTTTAAAAAAGTATTCACAAAAAAAGTTAAACAACAGTGATAACATTCACAGCTGATCGACAGGTTGACGAACATAAAAAAACGGTTGCTAATCAAAATGTCACTAAAAAATTCCCCAGGATGCATGCAACTTTCTGATAAAAATAGAGCATGTTCTATTTTCGCGCATTTTGATTCACGCTTCATTATTTGATGTATTTCATAGTTTGAACACCAAAAATGCACGCAACTTTCCGAGATTCATGAAAAAGATGCATAGTGAGAACAAGGCTATTTTTAGCACTAGTGCTAAATAGAACCACAAAACAGACAATCGATGTAAAAAAGATGACTTTTGGTGACTGAATTATAAATAGCCCTTTGGACTTAAAAGTAGTCTAGAAATCGCCCCAAAGAACTTAAAAGCTTCCCAGACGGCACAGGCATATTCCATACATATTCCATGAATATTCCGTTGGCACATTGGAATATCCCATAAATGTTCCATATCTGCCAGGGCATATGACTGGCATATTGTATGCATATTCCAGGTCACTATGAAATATATGCTTGCAATATCTTTTAATCTGCCAAAATATATTTATGGCATATTATGCAAAGACTATTCATTTTTTTCTTTTTCATATAAATATATTTAATTTAGGTCAGGTCAGTTAGTTTAGTAGGTAGAGTTACAAATTTGGTATAATAAAACATCACTAAAATTAATATTTTTTTTTATTTTTATAAATAAAATAAATTAAAACCTAAAAACTAGATACTCTTTAAAACATGGTGAAAACAAATTAACTAAAGCAGGTTCTCTCAGTTCTGTGACATACAGGCAGCGTTTCCGAGTTACGCAACAGAAATTAATTAATACAGAGAATGAAGCCATGGTTCCATCTCGTGGTGCTGGTAAATAACACCAATTTCTAAGCATACCTGCGACCTCTGACATGGACTTATCAAGCCACAAATATCAGAGGAAAACATGCAAAGACAGAACGTCACAATTGCAGGAGTCCTCGCTAGGCAGCGCTATGCGTTTTGTCGGTTTAGTAACCGAAAACTTAACACATTGAAAAGGGGTTTGCTTTTTCCTTCTGCCAGAACCATCCTCAGACGCGTTTCGCTGTATAACAGCTCATCAGTGAGGCTATGGGTTATGACAAAAGGAAAAAGCATCGGTGTCTGTTTTAAAACAGAAAAATCGGTATAATACAGAGAATGAAGCCAGATGGCTCCATTCCGTGGTGCTGGTAAATAATACCAATTTCAAAGCATACCTGCGCTCTCTGACATGGACTTATCAAGCCACAAATGTCAGAGGAAAACCTGCAAAGACAGAACGTCACAATTGCAGGAGTCCTGCTTGCCCATAGCCTCACTGATGAACTGTTATACAGCGAAACGCGTCCGAGGATGGTTCTGGCAGAAGGAAAAGGCAAACCCCCTTTCAAGAAATTAATTAAACTTGTGTTAAAAAAATTGTTATTAAAAAATAACGATTGCTAATTTTTTTCTAGAAGAGCAGTCCTCAATTAAGCACATATTATATATAAAATATAAACTTTCAGTATAAAATTTATTTGCAATGAAAATATGTGTTAGTTTAGAATTTAATTTAGGGTTAAAACGCGGAATCTAGCAACACCGTATAAAACGCCAAATTTGTTTATCACCGCTCGAATCCAAAAATTGACTAAATAATATAACAAAAAAAAATCAAGTTTCATTTTTAACAAAATACTAATAAAATGCAGAAAATGCCTACCCAAAAACTTTATGAAGTCTAAAACATGTTCATATTTAAATTTGTTTTTTAATTAGGTGCATACATATATGCACCTTCCTCTATATTATCTATAAATAAATAGTTCATATACCTATATCAAGTTATGTAAAAATATAATTTAAGACCACAATCACTCTGTATAGATATTTATATTATACTACATATTATTATCAATAAGTATTAAAAAAAAAATAATTGAATATACCTACTCCATAATGCATATTCTATAAATATACCCGCGGCATATTCCAGGCATATCTACAATGGCATAGATATGGCATATTATTATGAGATAAGAAACATTTGAGATATTCAGTGCATGTTCCAGGAATATTGCAAGATATTATGGCCTATTGGCAGATAGGGGAATATTCCAGGAATATAGGGTGCCGTCTGGGTTATCACCCATAAAAATAAGTATATTGCATTTTGCCCCAAAGAACTTAAAAGCTAATCACCCATAAAAATAAGTATATTATATTACATTAAGTAACACCTGAAGAGGTAAGCTGCCGCCTGCCCTAGCAGAATTCAAGAATTCAACGACCTTTAATGAATCAGCTGGTCGGTGACAGCATTTTGTCATCAGCTGTTGTAGTAGTTCGTTTCAATACCATGAAGTATGCTGCAAATCTAAAGCCCGTTCTATCCACACGAACAGATTACGGATTAAAATGTTTTTGACCAATGAAATAGGTTTGTATTGAATTGCGGTCACGTTGTTGGTTAGTCAACATCTTGTATTTTTGTTGTAGAACGAAGTTTAAAATAGGTTTGCCGAAAAAAGTTAAAAAATTGGGTTTTTATTATTATTATCTAACCTTTGTTTTTCAGGCTTTACTGTGTTATTATTTTAAATGACAATTTGTGTATAATAAATTTCTTCAGGTTAATAAATAATAAATGGCCATGATAAATCAAGAACTTTTTCAAAAATTTAAGAAAGCATCACAGCTTCCCAAAAGACAAGAAGGAGATGGTCATGAGATTCAGGTAAAGTTTAGAAATGCTAAGTTTTACATTTCTAGTCTGCAATTCTTATCGCAATGTTCAAAAGTTATAGCTTGCATAGTAGTACAAGTAGAAGGTGGGTTCATACGAAAGTGTTATAAGCAATAATCTGGGATTAAAATATTTTGCCTGAACTGTATTAAATGGTACAATCATTAGACAACTACCCTCATTATTAAATTTACTGAAATAGAGTAAGACTTGGAAAATCAATTCATAAAAGCCCCAAACTTTGGTTTTCGTTATTCTTAGGTGGAAGTTCGAGAAGATGAAGAACAGTCTATTAAACAACAAGAAATCATTGACCTCTTAGTCGCAGCTGGATATTTTCGAGCTCGAATTAAGGGCCTAAGTCCCTTTGACAAAGTTGTGGGTGGCATGACTTGGTGTATCGAATCTTTAAATGTTGATGTTGATGTTGACTTACTTTTTCAAGAAAATTCCACCATTGGCCAGAAAATGTAAGAATTTTTAACTCTTAGGTATACAATATGAATGAAATACAATAAAGAGGTTAAGAGAGTCACCACTTAAAAAACAAAAAGCAGTTAGTTATAATGACATTGCCATATCACTCTAAGGTCCAAATTATGAATGTCCTGGTATCTCTAACTACAAGATAAGATAAATTATGAGACTGTTAGCTTTAACAAGACATTGCTAATTTGGACCACTGTCCTGTTAGCAATAACAGCCACAACTTTTATGACAACAATTGTATCCTTGGAAGTTATCTTGTAGTTAGTGTTGACAGGACATTTATAATTTCAACCTTAAATGAACTCTCACTATTTATTGCAAAACCATATACTTAAAGCGAGACCTAAAGTCTAATTCTCGGTCCAATTAGTGTCAAAATAGCCACAAAGTAAACATCGCTGTGCTTTCTATTCTTATTTGCCATTCGCTAATAATAATAGAAAGGTGCTAGCAGGTGCATGTCAAGGATTTTTGATAGGATTTGAATTAGTTTACGCCTCTGATATTGTTGTATTTTTAGCTTTGTCCTCTAATTTACTTTGTTTGTTTTACAAGTAGAAAGCCTTCCACACCCAGTCATAATGTCTATTTTACAATCATATCATATCACATCCCCTATATTTTAGCTTTCATTTAACAATAATTGCAAAAATAAGTTTTCAATAATTCTAAGGGCGACCCTGATTTTTACGCCATCGGCGTTGACATGGTTTGGTCGTGTCTGTGTTGAAAGTAAATTGACTTGACCCATATTGTTATCGGACATCCCCAAGATTTTTGAAAAAATAATATACAAGGTGTTTCCTAAGTAATCTAAAATACTTGAAGTATGAAGCTATTCCTCAGGTCTTTTTACGAAAAAACTTCATATTAACAATCGTCGGGTTGCTGAAAAACTTCAAAAGTACTAAGGTAGTAGGGGAGAGTGTCATACCTTGGGACAAAAAACAGATTTAATTTTTTTAACCAAAAAGTATGTATATTAGAGCGATTTGCGAATTAGAATTGTAAATTGTACTCTTTTTTGCATCGCTACTCAAATCTTTTAACTCCATATCAATATCATTATCATCGTCTTCATCAGAACTTTCTTGCAATATGTTTTTTGTAACTTTTTGCACTGACGTCTTCTTATTTTTATTTCTTTTGGTAAGCATTTGCTGTTTTTCTGGGGTCCATGTTGAAATTCTTGTTTTGCCTTTTTGCCTTCCCCTTCCATTGGTCTTTCTAGCACCTGCCTTAGGAAATGGTCCTATTACTTCTGGAGACACGAATCCACACTCTGTTGAAGTGCCTGGGTCAGCTGTAGACACAGCATTCGTTGCAGCATTTTGGCTTGTGTTAGCATCGTTATTCTGATCAAAATACCTGTCTGTAACAAACGCTCCTAAAAATTCATTTTCTCCAAAGATGTCTTCGTTGAACGGACATATTCCCGTGACTTCAAAACCTTTGATAATATTTTTCGAAACAAAAGCTTTTTCGTACGCTTTTCCAATAACATTAGCCATCTGATAAAGGGTGACAGGTGTTCCTGGATTTTGTAAATGCTAATTATTCAAACACTGATTGTAAAACGGTTTGTACGGTCCAAAAACGGTCCTATCTAAGGGCTGGAGCTTATGCGACGTGTGGGGAGGAAAGGTAAGTAACACAATCCCATTTTCCTTGGCCAGATCAATCACAGGGAGAGATATGTGGCTTTCGTGGTTATCTAAAACGATAAGCACTGGATTTTCCACAGAAGGCTTCACATATCTTATAAAGTGTTCCATATATTGCAGAAAAATCCTTTCGTTTGACCAGCCAGATAAATTTGCTGCACCAACTGTGCCTGGAGGAGCCCCAGCCAGCATGTGTTCCTTGAAATGGACACGCGGGAAGACTAGTAAAGGCGGAACGTGGTTACCAATACCATTTATTGCAGCAATCATTGTCACATTAATACCACGTTCACCAGAAGTCATGCTACCCAGCTGCTTGACACCCTTTTGTGCGATTACTTTTGGCGGATTATGTACACTACTATTACCGGTTTCGTCAATATTATAAATTTCACCAGGACCAAACTTGTACTTCTCCATGCAGGCTCGTAAGTTATTAAAAAATAAAGAAACGTTTGTCTTATTAAAACTAGTCGATCTGGCCAAACTTGCTGCTTCTGGTGTCCTTAATGCAATTGACGAATGACGTTTCATGAACCATCTAAGCCATCCCTTGCCAGCCGTTTTTTTTCCAGCCACGGGGGCGGCATTACTTTACCATTTTTTTCGGCAAATTGAAAAGCCAAAACCATAGCATCTTTTTTTGTTAAACCGTAGTGATGTTTGGACGCCAGTATAAGGTAGTCCTTTAGAGCAATTTCTTTGTCCTTTGAAAAAACTTGTTTAACTGCATTAGTTCCACTGTATTCAAAGGTGTCTTTTCCTTTGGTTTTGTGTGCTCCCAAATGCCGAGCGAGAGTCGATTTAGTAACATTATAAATTTTAGCAGCATCTCGAATATGCAGATTTTCCTTTAAAGTTGCCTCTACAGCAGCTTTTAATGCTTGACGATCTACTGGTTGTCTCGTTTTACCAGTCTTACTGCGAGGCATCTTGAAAAGCCTGCAATAAAAATATAGCATCGGTTATTTTTATGTCCCAAGGTACAATATTGTGTCCCAAGGTACATTCCTTACTGTGTACCAAGGTACAGCACAGCACAATTTAACAGTCGCCATTTTAAAACAAAAAATCCGATTCGAATAAAAACAAAATAACGCGCAAATATTACCCACTAAGATGAAAGGTTACTTACCAGTAAATAAAACTCACAAAACAAACACGTTATAGTAACAAAATTACTTGATAAACTGGGTACACGAAATTACTTTTTTCGATGAATATGCGTTATCGTTAATCAAACGTTTTTTATGAACTGAATCCCGTCACGGAGAAAAGTAGACGCATTGGTATGTAGGGATCTTTTATTTATTATAGTAGTACAGCGAACAAATAAGAGGAGGCGCCAGGATGGCTTTTGTCCCAAGGTACAACTGTCCCAAGGTACGGCACTCTCCCCTACATTTGAAATAGAAACAAAAACAATAAAGTGTGAAAAGCTCATTTAGACTTATTCCAGTTTATTTTTCTTGATTGAAAGACTTTCAGTCAACGACTTTACTATATCATTTGTTCACTCTTGCAATTTGCTCTAAAAGTAGCTCGTCAACATAGCATTGACATGAATACAGTTTGCAGAAGTGTATGTATCTGCGCTTATTAGTCATTAATTTTTCTATTAATGAATTTATGATATAGCAAGAAATATACGATTTGTTCGTCAATAAACCTTATATAGAAAATTCATGTAGTTATTAAAAGCAACGAAAAAGTCTGTCGCTTGTACGTTGTGTCGTTTAGAAGGGGTGTAGTTTTCCATCAGTAAGTGCTGCTTCGATTACACAGTCGGTATGGTAGATCTTTGCCGGTGCGTCATTAATAAACGATCAAGAGACAACGTGATTTACAACTTCCATTTTTATTTATTATAGCCTTAAAAGTGAATAAAAACATAATAGAGCGTCTCCGGGGTTGCGCAATACGTCTCGAATTCAAAGTAATGTGCTAGACAGTGAAAAAAGATATTTGGAGAGTTGTCCATTGATTTCAAACTCATCGTTTTGATCTGTCAACTTTAATTTATTTTTAAACGTTTATGTGCCTTACAATTTACAATTCAATTTGTTATTTTTATTAAGTCCGAACGCTAGCCACCAAGATTTTGACGTTTATGAACTTATACCCGAGAAAAGCAAACAACGAGAAGCGACATAATCCCGAGTTTAGCATTGAGTAAATGGGGACCAAATTATATGTCCTTCACCTTGAAATTTTGACAGTTAGCCGGGATATTATACTAAAAGAAGCACTAACCCAACTAACATTTTTTGTCGCAGAGACGTAATCGCGACTAACATAGTGACTACAAAGTGTTTGTCGACCAATGACTGGCACTACCCCAATACCAACCTGCAACGTCGTAATCACTAAACTGGGGAATGATTTCAGGAAGCCATGCAGTTCCTAGATTATGTTTTGGAACATACACTGCCACTATATCTGACGTTACAAACTAGTGGCAGTTTCTATACGGCGTAGTCGCAGTATAGTAATTGTTACATCCATATGTCATTATTTTTCTAAAATCAATGATTTGACATTTTTGTTTAACAATTATGGCGTCGTATTTATAAACCTTCAAGTTCCAGTTGATACTTTACAGTACCTGATATTGTAATTTTATAATTGCGTGTTTAAAGATTTTGCCGGTATCAAACGCATTCGACTTTACCGATTAAAATATGGAAAATATTTCGGAAAAATTACCGCCCCAGCAAAATCATAATTTTTTTAAAGACATAATATTCTTAAATCAAATATTATTTTTAAAAAATATATGTTTTGATACTCTGATAAGGTCAGTTTTAATTTTAATACCTTTTTAAACAGAAATATACTTATATTACAGGTCAATTTAAAAGTAAACTTTATCAATCCGTTAATTTTATATGGTCAATAAAATGACATCGACCATTTAATGTAAAAAAATACGGCGGATTAAAAAAATGTTACCATGAATGGTAGTCTTGCCACCAGAAAGTGTTTTTTCCTATATCTTAGTAACTCTTACTCTAGATTTTCTCATTTAAAGTATTTGCGATCTTAAAACCACTTTTGGAACCAAGCGATTGCAACTATAAAGTTTTTAATACTACGAACAAGACAAAGCTGGCCAGTTGGTTTAAACCAGTGCCAAAAAACTCAGATACACACACACACACACATTAATACTACGGCGCTACTTTCAGTAAGTGGCATTTGTAGTTAACATAACTACTCATTACACAATGTAGTTCCATAAGTTACTAAGGACAAACCTTAGGCGCACGCGCGAAACCATTTCCCCGACCTGCCACGATAAAGTAGCGCCTACCACCAAAGTGGAACTATGCATCAGATGTTTCTCTAACCCTAACCTCAAATAATAATCCCAACAAGCAACAATAAAATTATTAGTTAGGCTACTCTACTCGCTATTTCTCTGTTGATTGACTTTGATAAGGGCACAATGGTGTGCTTAAGGGCCCACTCTTTCATTTGTTGCCATATGGTAAATGCTTCTGCTGCATCTTCTTCGGGTTCTTCCACATAATCTAAAGTATCTATGTGATCGGTTGCTGGTCCAAAATCTTCCAAAATTCTATAACAGTGAGATTCTTGGTTAGTTGTGATGTCGTTTGAATAAAGTTTTTCTACTTCCGCCAAATTGGGCGCTTTGGCAACAACATGAAAGGACTGTTTTAAATTCTGCTCTTCTGATGAATAACATTTTAGCTGTTTTTTAAACTTTCTGTAAAAAGTGGTCGAGTGCCTATATAATTTTGTTTTTCCCATTAAACTAGACATTTTTCAATTGTTTGCCACCTTACAAACTACACGAAATAATAACACGGTGTTATAATCTAAAAATGTAGGCATCAATCTGGAATAAATAATACCTACCGTAAACTGGCATAAACTATAAAGTAACTTTTAGCGGTTACGAGCACTCCAAAGTCGCAAAACTATTAATTTAACTGGTTAGCGCAACTTTGCGGTACCATTTTGTAGTATAACTTACTAATATGCAACGATTACGGTGACTAATATGTTACTAACTTTATACTGAAATAAAAAGTGTGGGTACCTAGTAAGAAATACCTTTTTCATGAATATCTTCTGTTTCATGTAATTGGCTTTCCAGCAAATTTCGTAAAATCATAAAAAAATTAAATAAAATAACAATATTTTTAAATGTTTTATTGATTGTGCGTTACTTAGTGATAGTACATTTTAGAAAGAAAATGAAATAGTATATTACATACCAAGAGTGGTAAGAAGCCTATTACACACGATTTCGAAAATTACGGTACGAGCGAAAATTGCCCTTGTTAATACAGACATTATAATATTACGTAACTGCTCTTACGCACAGCTTGGCTTCTAACAATATAGTGTGTGTAATTAGAGTTTTACGGATAAAGGAGACAGTGCGTAAGTAGGTTCTTACTAATATAGAAGTAGAAAAACAGTAAATTCTTATGTATCCCTTTATTTCTCTTTAAATATTGAACAGCAGTTTTGTTACCTTTCCTTACATTTTTAATCAACAATCCTAAAGCGGTGCAAACGTACTTACTGTTCAGGATCCTTTGGAAATGCAAACATGCTTATTCCTTGACCTTCTTTTGAGTGACACCCTTGAAACGCATAGGTATTGCCAGGCATAGTTTTACAATAGCACAGCACTCGCAAAAACAAACAGTTAAACAATACACTTCTTTCAACAAAAGTGACAACTAAACTCGATAACGATAAATCATCGACTACCGGACTAACAGCTGAAACACGGACGGCTTAAGCTTATGACAGTTGGCCGGGTTACCTCCCACTACATTGATTTCGCCAAATGTCATATTGTCGCTTCTCGTTGTTTGCTTTTCTCGGCTTATACTTTGTTTTGACTTTTTGAATCTAGTAATTTTGATCAGATTCATGTGGTTTTAGTCACGTGGAAGCAATGATGCACCGGCAAAAAATCACTATACAGTCAAACTGTTCTGTTTTTTATATAGGGCTATTTTGTTTAACCCTGATATAGAAAAACTTCTTTATTTCAAGAGATAGATCTATTATTATAGTTCCAATAGTAAATTAGCCCAACTAAGAAAAATAAGAAAACAGATTTTCTCCAGTGATGCCAGTTGGAAAGTTATTTCAGAAAAACTTAATTTAATAAATGGCAACAATACATTTTTTCACAAACATTGATGCATCTCGTGATTCTAAAAGACCACAAAGAGTACCATTTTTGATTAGATTAGCAGTTTACGAGCTACTGGATTTCACATTTTCTTTACAAAGGTTTCAACTATGTAGTTATTTTAGAAAACGTTTGTCAAGAAGTATTGTAATTATTACTTATGAAAACGGTTTGTCCTATCTAAAAAACTCGAGAGATTTTTCTCTTAAGAAATAGCTGTTGAATAAGTGGGAAATACTTATCTTGAAGAAAAGCGGTGGCATACCAATATTTTGGAATATTTCCCTCATATGTTAAAGTTCCCATAAGAGAAATGCAATTTTCGCAAAATTACAGCGACTATTTCCCTCATATACTGTAACTACAATGCGCTTTTCACTTGATTTTCGGTGAAAATCAGCCCTCGGTCGCGATTGAGCTGAAAATTGCACTCTTCTGGTTTTTCATTGTTGGTTACCTACGAGAATAACCGTCACTGTCACAACAAGTTGAAATTTCTGCTTTGACAATTTCGCGTCAATTTATCAAAATGATGAGTTTTTCATTCAGGAAATAGTCTAAAAAATATATTTCGTGCATGTAAAATGGCTTGATAATCATGCACTCAGATTTGTTGCCCTAAAGCAGCGGTTCTCAAACTTTTTTGGTGACGGAACCCTTTTGGGAAGCAAAATACTTGATGGAACCCTACAATAAAACAATAGTTTTTAAAAGTGTATTCTTTATTAATAAGCATAATAAAAGTACAATGTAACAGTTACTAATTATTACTTACTTTACCACATGGCAAGTACAATAATAGAAGATATTAAAAAAGAAAAAATCTAACTAATGGGAGGTATGAAACTGTTTTTTATTTTTCATCAATTGGTTGATATCAGGTTTGATAGAAGATAGTTGAAGTCTCATATCAGGTTCGGCGTCCAGTCTATTGCGATATTTTGTTTTCGTGGCTGCATAGGTTGAGAATCCTGTTTCGCACAAATATGTTGTTGGGAACGGGAGAAGAATATTCAGAGCCATTTTGCCAAGCATTGGATATTCATCACGGATTCTGCACCAAAAATCGTTGAGAGGCGTCGTTTTGAACAGTGACTCCATACTTGTGTCTGATGACATTTCTAAAAGAGATTCATATATCTCGTTTGACATACTTTCGGGCTTTTCCAAGTTGGGTAAAAAAGGATTATGAATCCATGAATTCAGTTTCATTTTTGTATTCTGTTCTTCGGGAAAATACTTTTCAAAAGATGCGCGCAACATTTCCGAGTCGTTATCGCTAACACACTCACTGAGTGACGTAAAGCTTTCTATTTCTTTCTTACCAACGCAAATAATCCAAAAAACTAATTTTCTTTTGAAGGCAGTTATTTTATTATTGGCCTGAAACACTGTTGTCTGTTTACCTTGCAATGATAAATTCAATTCGTTCAGTTTTTGAAAGATATCCGCCATAAAAGACAATCGGAACAACCAAGTTTTATCATACAAACGGTCCTTCAAATTAAAAGAAGTATCTGCTGAAAGAAACATTTGTAACTCGGCTCTAAGTTCAAATAGCCTTGTTAAAGTTTTACACCGAGACAGCCATCGCACTTCTGTATGGAGCAGCAGTGTTTTATGTTTGCTGCCATAATCTTCACACAATAATGAGAACAATCGGGATTGTAGTGGTCGTGATTTGATAAAATTAATTATTTTTACCGCTTCATCCATAACTAATTTTAGATTTGACGGCATTTGCTTCATCGCAAGTGCTTGTCTATGCAGAATACAATGGCTGGAACTACAATTAGGCGCTTTATTTTTTATTCGTAACACTGCTCCTGCTGTTTTACCTGTCATCGCCTTGGCCCCATCTGTACAAATGTCAATGCAATTGTTCCAACTGAGATTATTTTCTTCAAAAAATATATTTATTTTATTAAAAATTTCTTCCCCGGTAGTGTTTGTGAGCAGCGGTGAACACATAAGCATGTCTTCTTCAAAAGAACTTTCATATGGATATCTCACGATAACCAGCAAGATAGCCAAACCAGCGACATCAGTTGACTCGTCCATTTGCAAGGCGAATCGTGTTTTTTGTAGACGGGTAACTAGTTCTTGTTTGACGTAGCTTGCCAGATCATGGATTCGCCGTGAAACAGTATCGTTTGATAGCGGCACAGTAGAAAGATGCTTTGCAGATTTTTCATCGAGCATACATTTTGTTATGTCTAATACACATGGCTTTATTAAATTCTCAGCGATAGTGTGCGCTTCACCTGCTTGTGCAATGCGATAGCTAACTAAATATGATGCCTCCGTGGCCTTTTCGTTCATAGTTTTTGTTACATGCATAATATTTTTTTGACTTTCCAATAACTGATCTTTTTTACGAACAAAAAATTCTTTATTCTTGTCTTTAGACTCGGGGTGTACAGTTTGTAAATGTCGGCGCAATTTGGCAGGTGCCATGGAACTATTAGGAAGCAGTTTACTACATAGCATGCAGAGAGGTGAGCCGTTGGAATCAACAAATCCGAAACTGATATATGATTCATCATACTTCCTTTTTTTCGTCTTTGAAACCGTCGAGCTTGACGTCGTGGCATCATCGTCTGGATCGGTGATTGCTATATTCTCCGCGCGTACTGCTTTTGAACATTCAGCGTCATTAGAAGATGTTGTTGCAACACGTTTAACACCTTTAAGCCAACGTTCCATTCTTCTTTATTTATAATGTTACACGTCAGGATGGTGGGGTCTAAATAATGCACAATCATTACTGCGTATAAGAGACTAAGTTTAGTACAATGAAGAAATGTATAAAACTGAGACAACAGAATACAGCAGGCAGTAGAACAATGAACACTAGTTTCTCGCTAGCGAGCTTGTAAGTAGGTAGGTAGGAACTTATCGCTCCGAACGCTAATCGTCAACTGACTGACGAGGCGCGACGCGCGATCGCCGCTTTTATACTTAGTCCTAGACTCGATCTCGAATATTCTCGAAAATACTCGAGTCGGCGCCTTTGATAAACAAAAAGCAAAAATAAAAAGAGAAATATAAAAATTGCGTTGTAAACAATTCAGAGGCGGCTTTTATCAAAGGGACTGCGCGCTCACAAGTATACAAGTATACATGTTGATACCAAACTTATGAGATATTGTACCAGCTATTGTATTGTAACACATGTTTATAAAAATACAAATAAATAAATAAATATACCTACGCGCGGCCGCGGAGTCAAAACGTTCGACCAGAGAGAGGTGCTTTGATTTTTTTTCTAAATTCTTGAGGAACCCCTACAGAGGTATCGTGGAACCCTAGGGTTCCGCGGAACACACTTAGAGTATCGCTGCCCTAAAGAAACAGCTTTCATGCATTTTTATTGTTATTTACCTTAAAAAGTGCCCTCCCTTCGGTCGGGCACTTTTTGATAAATAACAATAAAAATGCATTCAAGCTGTTTCTAGGGCAACAAACCTTCATGCATGATTTTCAGCAATTTTACATGCACTTAACATATTACTATTGAAAACAGCACTGCCAGAAATCGAAAATTGCTTCGCAAGTTTATATTGTTGACGAAACGTCGAAACGTCAAAGCGGGATTTTATTGTTAACAAACGTCAAAAAATGTAATATTCTGACAATTAACGTCATCTTATTGAGTGACAGCAGACAAAAAAGTCATTTTAATTTTATTGTTAGTATTTTCTGTTAAATAAAATATTTAAATTTACTTGATTCGAGTTCTTAATTAATTTGGGAAATATTCAAATAAATTACACTCGGGCATAAAAATAGCCAGATAATTTTTTTATTCAATGTGTTTTTTTTACAAATTGCAATCGTTTGTTTTCATATTTTCGCGAAAAAGCCCGACTCTTGCAATTATAAAAAAACACATTTCATTCAAAAATTATCGGTAATTTTGATGCACTTGTGCACTTACCCCCGAAAACAACTCAATCTCCTTGAATATTTTTTTAGCCTATGTACCTTATGCATTAAATCGGTGACGAGTTTTACAATTATTAAAAAAAAAAAGAGGGCTGAGTTTTCGCAAAGGACCACGCACAAAATACACACAAAAGTGGTTTCGGTGAAATTGCTCCAATTTTTGGTATGTTGTACAGGGTTATCCAACCAAGACTAGACAAGGCGATTTTTTGACTTTTCCTGTACTTTTATAAAAAAACTGAAATAGCCATCTTAAGTCATTTTCTCCCGCGAATTCGAATATCTTCAGCAAAAAACAATTGAACATCAAACAAAAGTACTAGGGGTCACTTTGATATTTTTTTAAATGGGATGCCGTATTTTTAATGAGCTTATCCGATTTCTCATATAAATTTTGATCTAAAATGTTGGATTTTTAATTCAAAAACGCCTTTTTTCTTCAGTTTTAAATTTTAAATTAATTAATTTTAAATTTGAAATTTTTTTTTAAATCCAACATTTTAGATCAAAATTTATATGAGAAATCGGATAAGCTCATTAAAAATACGGCATCCCATTTAAAAAAATATCAAAGTGACCCCTAGTACTTTTGTTTGATGTTCAATTGTTTTTTGCTGAAGATATTCGAATTCGCGGGAGAAAATGACTTAAGATGGCTATTTCAGTTTTTTTATAAAAGTACAGGAAAAGTCAAAAAATCGCCTTGTCTAGTCTTGGTTGGATAACCCTGTACCTCCTAACCCCTAGATTGATTTTCCAAAAAAAAAAATGGGGGGGGGGGGTCAATTGGATGGTTTCGCCACTACAAGGACTCATAGGCGTGCGTGCAATTTTTAGAAATTAAGCCCTGTTTAACTTGCGGTTTTTTAAATAACACTCTGGTCGTATAAATTCGTGTTCTACTGTTTTAAATTACTAGACGAGTCATCTAGGAAGAAAATAATAATTATTTTGAATATGGTTTTACTGGGTGTCGAAAAAAAAACACAATTATATAAATCCATGAAATATTCAAAAAAAATTTTGCTTTTCGCGTTTGTAATAACCCTGTATATTATAAATGGTAAAAACAATTTATTTTGCATATGTTAACTATAGTTAATTAAAATATTATTTCCATATATTATGTACCAAGTGCTACGGATTTATTGTGAATACATTTTTAGTTAAATACATATTTTTCTGGTATTAAATAGTAATCATTGTTCTCGGGCATATTTTGCTGCAGGAAACTAAAAAAATATTTGCATTGCAGCACGGTCTTATTATAAAATTAACTATAGCTCTAAGTTAATTTATTATTTAGCCTAAGTATCATCAAACTGAACATAACACTTAAAAAAATTTTATTTCGCATATTTAGCCCCTACTCAAAAAAGTATTTAATAAAGTTATGTTTTGCTCTAGGTAAATAAGTCAAGTCGGCTATGACGAACGACAACGTGCAACTCCACAGAAATGACAGCCAATCTAGTCGCCTTGTCTATTTAAAAATGCATTTTTAAAGTGTCAACTTGGGCTAATTTTTTATAATATTATATCTTGCAATAACACTATTTTAAAGTTGATTTCAATTATTTTGGTTATTATTTATTTTGTTTGTTGTTACATGTATTATTGGTATTTAGTTTCTATTTATTTTCAATTATTTAATTATTTACTGTTTTGTCAGAGTGAAAATTCTTGCACAGGTAAGTTTATGGTATGATATTAAACTACTTTGAATGACAGAATCCATTTCTCCATGGTCACTTATAGGTTTTGGATTAAAATGGAAGCTGCGGCACAACTACAAAGACCCCGCTGCTACACGTGTAACAAACTCGGAAACATTCAACGTATGACAAGAATATTAGTAATTGATGGCGATGCAGATAATGCTGCAAAAATTGAAATAGTTTTTACTAGAAGAGAAACTTTTGGTTTACCACCTATACCCATAAATGATGTTAGTCGCCTGTGTATTAATTGCAACCGCTCAATTGTTGAAGAATTGCGTATATTAGCCAACGATCCTACTAGCTTGCGTTTAAACATTTTAAAGCAAACGTCCAATGTTACGTGTTTAATATGTGATAATGCCAATAACATACATAGATTATCACTTAAATGTAGAGTTAATATTTTTATTTACAAAAATATTTATGCACCTGAAAGTGCCAGAGCTTGCTTTCAACACCTGGATGAAAATGGGTGTATCCTGCGCCCTTTATTGGAAGGCTTAGAATTTGTTAACAGGCCATATAAGATTAAAGGACAACGGATGTACGCATTTTTGCAAGAACTGAGAACCGCTAAGGATTATAAAAGGTGGGAATTTCATGATGAAAATAGTTTTAGCGATGAAGAATTTAAATCAATGTCACCAGTTGATAAGCAACAGTTTCAAAACCTTTTTACTTATTGCGACGTTATTGAATCTAGACATATTTCAAAAAAAGATTTATTGACATTTTTATGCAAAATGAAGCAAGGACTTTCGGATGACTTTTTAAAAGTGATTTTTAATTACTCAACTAGACAAAATGCTAGTTTGGCGATTAGTAAAGTACGATTGTCATTGATGGCTAGATTTGTTCCTGCAAATATCGGTTTAGGTGCCATAAATAGAGAACAGTTTATTGAAAGACATGTCACCCCTTTCGCTAATCAGCTATATAATCCTAATCCTGAACAACCAAAAGCTATAGTGTACGTTGATGGCACCTATTGTGAAATAAATAAAAGTAAAAACTTTCAAGTGTTGCGACAATCTTATTGTGTACATAAAGGGCATCACCTAATTAAACCCGCTCTGATCGTTGGTCCTAATGGGTATATTTTAACAATTCAGGGCCTTATTTTTCAGATACACAAAACAATGACGCAGCGATGTTAAGAAATGAGTATCAGCGTGACACAGAAATGATCAGAAATTGGTTTTAAGAAAACGATATATTTGTGGTAGATAGAGGATATCGCGATGCCATTCCCATGTTACAACAATTGGGTATTGACCATAAAATACCTAGTAATGTCAGAGCAGGCGAGTCACAACTATCGGTCGAAGAAGCTAATACCAATCGCCTTATTACCAAAACTCGTTGGATTGTTGAGGCCAGAAATGGACATTTCAAGTCAATTTTTAAATTTTTTTCGGAAGTTATATCAGTTCATCATGCAGTTCACCTAGGCGAATTTTACAAAATCTGTGGGGCAATTATAAATAAATATCACGATCCAGTTGTTATGAGAGGAGCTGATATTGCCCAGGCTGAACTGTTATTACAAAGATCAAAAGAAGAGAATAGATTAAAAGTAAGTTTAGAAGTAAGTCAGTTTAGAAAATCACCATCTTCCTGATTTCCCACATCTAACTTTAGAATATCTTCGGGACCTTACAGTTGGAACGTACCAGTTAAAGTTAGCGCCATCATATACAGGGTGATTCAAAAGTACTTCGACAAACTTCGGGAGGTAATTGCCGGCAATATTTCCAGATGAAAAGTTCTTATAAACAGTGGTCCCTGGCGACTTCGTTACGGAGATACAGGGTGTTGAAATGTTAGAAGGAATGGTAATAATTTTTAAATAACTCCTTAACGAGTAATTTTTTTTTTATGAAATTTGGTGAATTAAATAAGCATCTCAGGACACTTATTTTCAAAGTAAAACACATTCGTAAATTTAACCAGTGGCGTCGGTACAAAATGTGGCTATCATATTTTTTGTGGAAACTATGCCTAACCTAACCACACCACTGACTTATTTGATTTTAACTTTTTTTTTATGAATCCCCATTCAATTACAACAAAAAAGTTCACGTGTGTTATTTTGCTACGAGGGCCAGTTTAATGTCAAATGATTATTTTATTTGACTATACACAAATATTAAAAAATATGTTTTAAATAATTGATCAAACACTCAAATATTAATTTAAGTATATTAACTAAGATCTATACATACTTACAATAAACAAATATGTAGGTATATGCCAAAGGAAGGCATCTGAGGATGCCTATTTAAGTATAACATGTTCTCAGTGACATGCATATTTATTTATTAGTATGAATAGTATGTTATTTTCTAATATTTTCTATTTTGACAAGGCGGCTTTGGAAATACTTTTTTGATATTTTGTATTTTGATAAGGCGGCTTTGGAAATGCATTTGTCGTGAATTAAAACATATTTGACAGTTAGTTGCTTATGTGGTTTATTTCTCAGTTTTGTCATTTTCATTGAATATTAATAGTATTGTTTAAAAGGTATGGATTACTTAAGAAATAATGCGCATTTAGCTGACATGCATTGTATATGGCCTTGCCGATGGAAATGCACGAGCAGCTAGACGAATCTATCAAGAGCGATATCCTAACAGAGTACTGCCTGCTGCTGAAACATTTTCAAATCTTCACCGACGTTTAGCTGAAACAGGGAGTTTTGCGAGGTCACGTGACATTCCTGGAAGACCGCGAACAGCCCGAACTCCAGAATTAGAAGAAGCTGTTTTAAATGCTGTAGTGGAAAATCCAGATACAAGCACTCGAATAATTGCTGATGCTCTCAATTCCACCCAAGCCACAGTTTGGAGAATTCTGTACGATGAGCAGTTGTATCCGTACCATATTCAAAGGGTACAAGCTCTTTTACCCAGGGACTTTCCTCAGCGCATTAATTTGTGTCAGTGGTTTTTGGAAAAATTTGCTGAAAATCCCCAATTTTTAAATTATGTACTTTTTACGGACGAGGCAAATTTTTCTCAGAGTGCGATTACAAACTTTCACAATAACCATATCTGGTCTTTGGAAAATCCCGACGCCGTTAGTGAACGAAATTTTCAATACCAATTTTCATTAAACGTGTGGGGGGGAATAGTTGGCGATTACTTAATAGGACCTTTTTTTCTTCCACTTCGGCTTAATGGCGAGACGTACCGACATTTTTTGGAAAATGAACTTCCTCCCTTACTGGATGATGTGCCCTTAGAAACTCGAAGACGTATATGGTTTATGCATGACGGAGCTCCCGCCCATTTCAGCATAGTGGCCAGGACCCATCTTAATCAAATTTATCCAAATCGATGGATAGGTAGGGGAGTTGAGGAAGGAAATCAACCGTGGCCACCAAGGTCCCCAGATTTAAATCCTCTTGATTTTTATTTGTGGGGACATTTGAAGTCAATCGTTTACAAGACGCCAGTCGAAAATGCAGAAGTGCTAAGAAACCGAATAATCGATGGTTTTGAGGCAATAAGAAACAGACCAGATATCTTAGCACGCGTACGAGATTCCATGCAAAGGAGATTAGATGCCTGCATCTTGGCTGAAGGTGGACATTTTGAACAATTTATTTAAAAATCATTTAATTTTTGCAACGCACTTATTTAATTATAATTAAATTAAATGTTATACTTTACCCCTTACATAATAAATCTTTGAATTTAAAACATATTTTTTAATATTTGTGTATAGTCAAATAAAATAATCATTTGACATTAAACTGGCCCTCGTAGCAAAATAACACACGTGAACTTTTTTGTTGTAATTGAATGGGGGATTCATAAAAAAAAAGTTAAAATCAAATAAGTCAGTGGTGTGGTTAGGTTAGGCATAGTTTTCACAAAAAATATGATAGCCACATTTTGTACCGACGCCACTGGTTAAATTTACGAATGTGTTTTACTTTGAAAATAAGTGTCCTGAGATGCTTATTTAATTCACCAAATTTCATGAAAAAAAAATTACTCGTTAAGGAGTTATTTAAAAATTATTACCATTCCTTCTAACATTTCAACACCCTGTATCTCCGTAACGAAGTCGCCAGGGACCACTGTTTATAAGAACTTTTCATCTTGAAATATTGCCGGCAATTACCTCCCGAAGTTTGTCGAAGTACTTTTGAATCACCCTGTATACAAGATACGACACAACGAGAACTGAATGATGATTTGCAAATTGATTTGGCAAATCAGCTTGCCAACACTATTCGATTAAGAATATGGTCAAGATTTCAAAACCGAGTTAAATATCAGATCTGGATCGAATATCGCCATGAAATAAATGGATATTACTGTACTTGCAAATCAGGAGCAAGAACCGTTCGGACTTGCGCACATGTGGCCAGTGTCTTGTGGTTTTTAGGATATTCAAGATTTGAAAATAATATTAAATATCCCTCAGTAATGCTACTTGAACATATTGCTGATGCTGCAAATAGACACCATGACAATGTTCCAGTTATTATAGACTAGTTAACATTTTATTTCTAAAGTTATTTTATACTACGTTCACCCAATAACACTTTTCGTTGGAACGATCCGAACCTCACCCATTACTGAGAATACAAAAAATAATTTTGTGTTTGGAAATATTTCGGAATTGGTTCAGTAAATAGACCTGTTAATAATAAGAATAACAAACATTCCAAAATTATTTGTCAACGAGTATTCTGCACTGAGCAATGATTACTATTTAATACCAGAAAAATATGTATTTAAATAAAAATATATTCACAATAAATCCGTAGCACTCGGTACATAATATATGGAAATAATATTTTAATTAACTATAGTTAACATATGCAAAATAAATTGTTTTTACCATTTATAATATACAGGGTTATTACAAACGCGAAAAGCAAAATTTTTTTTGAATATTTCATGGATTTATATAATTGTGTTTTTTTTTCGACACCCAGTAAAACCATATTCAAAATAATTATTATTTTCTTCCTAGATGACTCGTCTAGTAATTTAAAACAGTAGAACACGAATTTATACGACCAGAGTGTTATTTAAAAAACCGCAAGTTAAACAGGTCTTAATTTCTAAAAATTGACCCCCCCATTTTTTTTTGGAAAATCAATCTAGTGAATCTAGGGGTTAAGAGGTACAACATACCAAAAATTGGAGCAATTTCACCGAAACCACTTTTGTGTGTATTTTGTGCGTGGTCCTTTAATCATAATTTTGGTATTATCATTGATAAATGAACATTGTATAACAATTTAATAAACGAACTAATCATATAATAGTACTTTTAGTATAAGTTAGCAATGGTTGCAATATTACAACTTTTTTAAAACAGGTCTTAATTTCTAAAAATTGACCCCCCCCCCCATTTTTTTTTGGAAAATCAATCTAGTGAATCTAGGGGTTAAGAGGTACAACATACCAAAAATTGGAGCAATTTCACCGAAACCACTTTTGTGTGTATTTTGTGCGTGGTCCTTTAATCATAATTTTGGTATTATCATTGATAAATGAACATTGTATAACAATTTAATAAACGAACTAATCATATAATAGTACTTTTAGTATAAGTTAGCAATGGTTGCAATATTACAACTTTTTTAGTGCCTTGACCGAAAAAATTGTAGCTGTATTGCCAAAAATAAAATGCCCTCATCGAATTGAACCTCATCAAATACAAGGCTTGGATTTTATTCATATCTTTCCGGTCATACAAGTAAGTTTATTTCCACTATATTATTACGAACGCACCAACCCGGGCGGCTTAGGGTAAGAAATTAAGTCCTAAGCATAATTAATTGTAAATTTGAAATACATTTTGGTGGTTCAATCAGATTAATAATATTTTACTTGTAAATTGGTGTATCTACCGTTAATATATTACTGCCCTTTAAACGCGTAGGGGAGCTTTCACCTCTATTTAACGCAGATGACGCTTCGTTACGCACCTATACTTAATGCAAAACAATTTCGGTTGCCCGTCATCAATCAGCTGATAATTGTAAATCCGTAAGAAGACATGAGGTAATTAAATTTGGGCGAAAAATATTAGAATTTCATGCGATATTGATTGTACTAAAATTTTAAGGTATTCTTTGATACTAACCTGTTTATAGCAAATATTTTGTTAATTTAAACTTGTAAAAATTAATATAATTTGAATTTTATAGACTGACAGTTGGCAACAGAGCTGTCAACGCTACGGTGGCGCCAGTTCGTTCGTTGGCCTGTTTTGTTTTCGTTTCGTGCATATATACATAAATAACTGTTCTTTTAATAACAACAAAGATGTACATACATATTTCTATCAATTACGTCGTTTACCATTTATGAAAAATGCCGAAGCATTTGAATAGCTGGTGAAAAAAGCTAATAGTTTCTCTAATGAGCTATTTTCAGGAAGAACTTAACAATAATGTCCCATTGTTACCATTGTTGACAGCAGTTAGAGAAGTAACTTTAAAGAGTATTTAAGAAGTAGTCCATATTTTGTGGCGAGATTGTAAATAGAAATAAAGGTCTGTCTTTACCACCAAATAACTTTATTTGCCCCTCTAGGGTAGAAAACAAGGGTTATAAAAATACATAAAATGACGATGTATTAAAATAAATTTCTTAATGAATGTGTTGTACTAGTTTCGACTTTAGAGAAAGTCATCCTCAGCAACTAACCATTTAAGAGATTTTTATATGTAAAGAAGTTAAAACAGTTGGGGGAACAGAGAGGTGATTCAATAATATCATACAATATAATGCAGATTATGCAACCTTTGGAATCGACAGGAGTTTAGTATAAGAACGATGTATCTCCATGTGAAGGTAGGGGTTGATTTATACGCAAGTAGAATTAAGGATCCTAATCATAGTCGAGTAATTTAAGTAATGTTGAAGTAAAAACGTGTTGAAAAAAATTAAGAAATGTAACATATCAATTCATTCTCTTTTGAGTGAAACTAAATTAGCGAGGGGACATGATAAATGTTATGGTGGATTGAATATTTGTTAATGAAATTAAATGAACTTATTATTCTAAAAAGGTGGTAGTCAAAATTAGACTATGTCATTTCAAATAAAATGGGAATGCATCAAGTGGTCACCATTCACTTGTTAAAAAATAAAATAAAAATAAAATTGAGTTATAATGTCCTAATAATATTTGCGTATAAATCAACCCCTACCTTCACATGGAGATACATCGTTCTTATACTAAACTCCTGTCGATTCCAAAGGTTGCATAATCTGCATTATATTGTATTATATTATTAAATCACCTCTCTGTTCCCCCAACTGTTTTAACTTCTTTACATATAAAAATCTCTTAAATGGTTAGTTGCTGAGGATGACTTTCTCTAAAGTCGAAACTAGTACAACACATTCATTAAGAAATTTATTTTAATACATCGTCATTTTATGTATTTTTATAACCCTTGTTTTCTACCCTAGAGGGGCAAATAAAGTTATTTGGTGGTAAAGACAGACCTTTATTTCTATTTAAAGAGTATGTTAATAGTTACATATTTTATTTCTACTTTACTAATTTTTAGCGTGTAGCAGCTGCCCTACATTTGAATATCTCCACTGTAAGCGCAGCTTCATCGTGGGTTAAGGAAAATAAATTATTAGAATCACCTAAAAAGGAACGTTCTCGCGTAAAGAGGGTTAAATTTATCTTGTTTTGTGAAAAAGAAGCCTCACTCGGTTATTTTGGTTACAATCTGGCAACACTGCTGATAACTGACGTCCCTCGAAGGGTGTGACGTGCAGCGGAAATTGTTTTGCATTAAGTATAGGCGGTCAATACGTATTAACAGATTTATCGCCAGGGAAACGGACTTCGATAAGGAGTAAAATGTGATAGTTATCCCCTCCATCCTAAAATGGAAAATATACTAAGCTAGGACTATTATTTTTTTTTGTATAAAAAAATCTAATACCCAGGCAGCATGTTTCCTTGGCGCGCTCCAGTATAGTACCTATATTAATTATTGCCATAATATGTTACTTGACTTTCTAAATTCAATTGTAAAATCTTATAGTGGTTGGTCAGAACTTCTATGGAAGCCAGAGAAGAGAAATCTGCCTATGTACTTTCCTATGCAACAAACCAATTTGAAAAGAAATTTCCTATTAAAAACAAGACTGAGGAATACCAAAAGAAAATTTTAGAAAATATTAAAATGATTGACGAAGTATATAGGTAAAATATTAATATTAGTAGGTACTTACAGTTTGCACGTTTTATCTTTGCCCGTGCGTCATGGATCAACGATCAAGAGACAACGTGATTTACAACTCCACATCTTTATTTATTATAGCTAGAGATGTGAGAGAGAAAGAATATTCTCTGTAAGAAAATTCTCCCGAGAATATTCTCTAGAGAAGTTTTTCTACATAATCTACTCTGAAAAATTTTGCAATGATTTTTAAAATTTTGAGCATTTCTAACCTTTTCTATAACTCTGGTAACAGTGTTTTACGTCGGCGCCTCTAGGGGAATCCGAGTATAACAGTAATTCAGGGAAATCCCCTAGAAGCGCGAACGTATATTATACACGTATACAGCTGTTTGAATTGTAATTGATGTGGTGAGACTAGTTTTATTTTGGCGTTCCGTTCGGCTCAGTTTAGACCGTCTATAAGTATAAAAACATGGAGCAAAATAAATTAAAGGGTATCACAAAATCAAAAAGTAACGTTTGAAAATATTTTAGTACAAGAAATGTACTGTAATGTAGTGTAAAAATTTTATTTCTTTTTATTGCCATTTTTAGCGATTTTCTTACCATTCTCAGAGAATTCTTTAATTTGAGAATATTCTCTAAAAGATTATTACCGAGAATTTTACATTTCTAATTATAGCATTAAAAGTGATTAAAAACATAATAGAGCGTCTTCGGGCTTGCGCAATACGTATCGAATTCAACTAACGTGCTAGAGAGAGACAACAGTTATTAGCAGTCAATTGATTTCGAAGATTTAAAGTCATCGTTTTGATGTAATTGGTTTTGATCTGTCAAATTGTCAACTTTAAACGTTTTTGTGCCTTGAAATTCAATTTAATCCTAAAAACTGTTCTTTTGAGAGCTGTTTTTACCATACTTTCATGTTGACGGTAAGTATTTATGGATATTTGTTATTATTTATTAATTTTTTAATAATATTTTATTAATTAAATGATATTTACACAACAAGGTCAGAATTTTTTGATTGATTGACTTTTTGAATTTCGTAATTTTGATTAGATGCGTGTGGTTTTATTGACGCACGGGCAAATATCCACCGTGCACGACAAGGTTATTTCATCTATACAGGTTATCCGGAAATGACGATGACAAATTTTAGGGTATGATTTCACATGAAAAAATCTGAAAAACAGTTCATATTAACCTAGATCCGCAAATGCTTCCATGCGGAGCTACAGGCCCTGTTATCTCCGCAGCTTTATTCAGTTATTACAACCAAAAATTAAAAAAAAATGTGTTACTCCTTTCATTTCGTTGCGTCACTGTCCCTCTATTTTTCTACCTTTTTTTCCAAAAAAACCCGCAAACGCGACATTTAAAATTCAAATAGTTATAAATAAAATATTCCCGTTAAAGAGTGGCGCCACGACACTTATAAACAAATATTACGTAGGTCAACTCGCAGAAAATCAACTATTTAACATTGAGCTAGTAATAAAAAGGCTTTTCAGAATGAGATATCAAAGGAGAAACAAATATGAAAAGAAAATGTATGAAATTGGGTAGCTGTTCATAATATCCCATTCATACCAAAAAATGACAATCCCCCAAATGTTCCTCAGGCGAAACCTGTTGAAGATTTTTGGGCAATAGTCAGCAGACAGGCTAGGAAGCCGAAAATGACATGTGTTACAACGCAGAATATTCCAAACAATTCACCAAATAGACAGCATCACCGTTCAGAACATAATGCGACAAACAAACAAAACAAAATTACGTGCCATTGAAGATAATGGAGTCTTAAGTATAATTTGATTTGTGTTTTCTGTTATACAAATATAATGGTTTAAGTTCCAAAAGAAATTATTTTTTCTATACTGCAGAAAAACAAAATTCCAAAATGCGAATCTGGTATTTCTTTACGTTGTCGTTGATTCATCTTTTTATGGTTTATTTGAAGAATTTATATGAAGCACTATTACTGGGCGATACAGAACTCCGCAGATCGACAGGTTAGAGGATTAAAAATGTATGAGTCTCCGCAGGTCATAAAATGTTGCCCTCTTGGTAATACTTGAAACTCCGCATATTGATATTTAAAATTATAAATGCCATTTGAAACTTGCTGCCCTGGTGTTTTTTAGTTTTTTATGCCTCTTTTATTTTTTTTTATAAGTAGATCGACTCAAAAAGGGCTGGTAAATAATTGGCCGGTGAACTTAAAAAAGGCGAATTGAACCAAAAAGGTGGATTAGATGCCGTGTTAGCGCTGTTTAACCAATATAAGTCTATGAAAGGGGCAAACAATTAATAATAATATTCCCCGGTGAACTTGAAAAAGGCGAATTGGAACCAAAAAGGTGGATTAGATGCCGTGTTAGCGCTGTTTAACCAATATAAGTCTATAAAACCTTATACCTGCGCAAGGATTCTGCGGAATCTCATAGGCGGATTAAGAGCAATAATTTTATGACGATAGACTAATTACCTGTATCTGCGGAGTTTCATGCTGCCCCTATTACTTAGTACTGGTTGTACTCCACATTTGCGACGCCATATGTTATTGAATTTTTTCTCTTTTTCAAAAAACCCCGGAAACGCGATATTTAAAATTCAAATTGTTATAAATAAAATATTTTACCACAGCCCTTGAAGAAAGTTTCATCATAGTGTTTTTTTTTTATTCATTAATTATACTCTAGTTATAATAGAGAAATTAACTTTTAGGAAAAATTAAGTGTTATTGGAGGTCAATTTTTTAAAATACCAGGGGATCTATACAGTGTGTGTATAAAGTCTGGAAACGGCTTAATAACACCACAATTTATTGGCTGATTTAAACCAAATTTGGCACAGTTGTGTAAGAGGATCTGACGCACCGAATGACGATATTGGCGTTGCCAGCTTTTTAGTTTGTCTGGAATTCGAACGAATTTTATATTTTTAAATGTAACACCCCGTATATTTTTTGATTTATAGTTTTTACTTTAAATTTGTTACACTTTTGGTATAACATACTTTGTTCCTAATATCATTAGTTTTTGAAATAACGAGTACAATTTAGAAAAAATATATTTTTTATATTAAATGTTCAAACTGTTTTCCCTGTACAGCTTGACAGTGTGCTAAATAATAATAAATAAAATAAAATTTTTCAATTGTGTTGTAAATCATTTCTGGCGTTATTAATTCAAATTCGTCCAAAATTCGACGCTCCAAATCGGCTAAATCTTGAGGTTTTGTGTTATAAACTCTGTTCTTCAAGTGTCCCCATGAAAAGTAGTCGTTAGGCGACAAATCAGGGGACCTAGGTGGCCACTCGATTGTAGCCCCTCTACCGATCCACCTATTCGGAAGTGTTGTTCAAAAATTCGCGCACGTTTCGACTAAAATGGGGAGGAGCTCCGTCCTGTTGGAAGAATGTACTTGCATAATTTGGACCCATCACATTTCGTTTAGAAGGCACTATTTGCGTTTCAAAGAGCTCAAGGTAAAGTTGTGATGTCAAATTTCCATCAATAAAAAATGGACCGATCTTGTGGTTACCCAGAAGCCCAGCCCACACATTCAATTTTCCAGGGCGTTGTGTATGACCTTCTCTCATCCAGTGGGGATTTTCATTTTCCCAAAACCTACAGCTGTGTCTATTGACTTTACCATTTAATATAAATGTTGCTTCGTCCGAAAATACTATAAATTTGAAAAACTGGTTATTTTGGTCAAACCTTGACATCATAATATCAAAATTCAATTCTTCGCTCATAATCATTTTCTGATAACTCTTGAACTACATGTATTTTGAAAGGGTGATGTTTATGTTTTATTAAAGCATTATGGACGGATTTGAAGCAGACGTCACTTACTTGAGCAATTTTTCTTAATGAAGAAACAGGGGTTTCAACAACATGTTGTAAAATTTCTAGACTTTTCTCTTCATCTACTACTGCTGGCCGTCCTGATCGTCGCCTATCTCTACAATTTCCAGTTTCTTCTAACCGTCGGACAGTTTTTAGAACAGTTGCTTTTGAAATTGGATTTCGGTTTGGAAATGCGTCATTAAATAGATTTTTAACCTCTTCGTAACACCTGACCCTGTCGCCATATCCTCTCATCATAAGAATTTGAATTATTTCACTTTCAGTTAAAGACATTTTCGCATGTAAAAATGACAGTTTTTATGACTTTACATCAAAACTGAACTGGTGTTTTATTAAATTAATAAATAAAACACAATTTGTTGATATTTTTAAAACACGTCGTTATTTCGAAAACTACTGATATTAGGAACAAAGTAGTTATACCAAAAGTGTAACAAATTTAAAGTAAAAACTATAAATGCAAAATATACAGGGTGTTACATTTAAAAATATAAAATTCATTCGAATTCCAGACAAACTAAAAAGCTGGCAACAACGCCAATATCGTCATTCGATGCGTCAGATCCTCTTACACAACTGTACCAAATTTTAGAATTTAAAGGTTGCTCCCCTTCGTCGGACGCGTTTCGCCGTATAACGGCTCGTCAGGGAGGTTATAGAATCCGACGAAAAGAAGCAACACTGAGAGCCTACTTGACCCTAAAAAGTCGATGGAGAATGGTAGATGTAGCTTTCAAGCGACACCTCTTGGCAATCAAATGCATCACCTGGCCCGTCCGACAAGAATCAGTCAGAAACGGAGAAGGAAACTCCTGCAAAGACCAGACGAGCCGGTCATCATTGCAGGAGTCGCCGCCAGGTGCGCAGCATTAAGAGCCAGTTCGGTTAACGCACTGAATACCAACAATTGTAGAATTTAAAGGTTGCTTCCCTTCGCCGGATTCATCCTCAGGCGCGTTTCGCCGTATAACGGCTCGTCAGTGAGGTTATAGAATCCGACGAAATAAAGCAACACGAAGACTCCGTTTCTGACTGATTCTTGTCGGGCGGGCTAGGTGATGCATTTGATTGCCAAGTGATGTCGCTTGAAAGCTACATCTATCATTCTCCATCGACTTTTCAGGGTCAAGTAGGCTCTCAGTGTTGCTTCCTTTCGTCGAATTCTATAACCTCACTGACGAGCCGTTATACGGCGAAACGCGTGGAAGCAACCTTTAAATTCTACAATTGTTGGTATTCGGTGCGTTAACCGAACTGGCTCTTAATGCTGCGCACCTGGCGGCGAGTCCTACAATAATGACCGGCTCGTCTGGTCTTTGCAGGAGTTTCCTTCTACGTTTCTGACTGATTCTTGTCGGACGGGCCAGGTGATGCATTTGATTGCCAAGAGGTGTCGCTTGAAAGCTACATCTACCATGTACCAAACTTGGTTTAAATCGACCAATAAATTGTGATGTTATTAAGCCGTTTCCAGACTTTATACACACACTGTATAGTGCAACCAGTGGCGCGTTAACAAAAGGGTGGTGGGTTAATAAAGGTAATTTTTTTTTCACCAAGTGTATTTTCGCCTTTTTTTTAAATAAATTTTGGACAAATCAATACCAAAATCATAAACAACGCTGTCACTAAATTTGTAAATCTTTTTTTTTTGTTATGCTTTATAATAAGTCTTGAAAATTATTATCATGCATATCAGTGCAGCCCAGGGCCTGGCTCCGTATGGAAGCATTTGCTGATATATGTTAATATCAACCTTTTTTTATGTAGAATCATACCTAATCTTCATTTCCGGATACCCTGTATATATTCTTGCCCCATTTTTTGGTGGGTGGAAGAAAGAAGCACTTAGTAAATTTATACAACCTCACGTATTTCCTATTTACCCATTGTAGATATTATCCTTATTTAAAAATAATAATAATTTTTTTAAAATCTATGTTTCTCCACATTATTTATAAATTTGAAATTTAAGATTAATACTTGTCAATAAAGGTTAATTTTGGTAGATTTTACACATAGTTCTAAGGCCCAGTTGTATAGGTTTGGGTTAACTCAAAAATGAGAGTTAAACCGAGGGTTAGTAAAAAAATGCATTGTGTATCCGGAAGTTATTCCCAACTCTAGGATTAACCTTCAACTCGTGGATCGGGTATGAGTTAACCTGTAATCCTGGTTAAGAACCTGAAAATAACTTATTTTGGTATTTTTCTTATTTCACTGTCATTACTTTTTAACCTAACCCATGATACCTATGTATGTATTCGTATTTTCTGTTTTGATTTATAAAATAATAGGTTATATACTTATATGGCAGGTTTGTTTAAGTGTTTTGTAGTAGGTATTATGGATGCTTTTGATATTTTGTTTACGATTTTCTTTCGGATGATGAAGAAGATTTAGGTAAACTCAGTTCCAAAAAAAGTGACGCACCTAATTTTTGTTGCAACTTTGAAGCTTTGTCATTTCTGAACGAATGAACCGATTTTTATTATCTTTCCATTTGTTGGTAGATAATTCCGTTAAACTAGCAGACATTTTTTCAAAGCCCCCTGGATGATAGTGGAAAAACTGAAGCCATGTTATTTTCTTATATATTGACTGTGCGTTAATCTAGTAAATGTATAGAAAGCGCTTACACTCTATATGAAAGTCGCTTCTTTTACGAGGCATTTTGATTTTTTGTTCATTAACTTATCTCTAAAAGTGTCCGAATTACAGCTTTTTTGCTGAAACCTTACGTTTATCCCACAAATGTAATTTATTGTAGGGTCACATTGCCTTTAAAAAAACAATTGCCCTTGCCATGGCAATTACTCCATATTTGACCCTTTGTCGTTATGTCATTAAAAAAGTCAATATCATTATAAAAGTTTTAGTGGCTAAAATTACATAAAATGTCTCAAATAAGTTCAGAACAAGTAGCAGCATTAGTTACTTTAGTTAACGATGGGCGTAGTAAACGTTACGCCGCTCGTGCAGTGGGTGTCCATGAAGCAACTGCTCATAGAGCAATCCACAAGTACGAACAAAGAGGAAGCACTGCTCGAAGGGTTGGTTCTAGTCGCCCTCGAAAAACTTCTCCAAGAGATGATCGCTTGTTGAGATTAAGGATATTACGTGATCGATCAAATACTGCGGTAAATGTTCAGCAAGATCTTCGCCAAATTCGGCGTGTTACGATAAGTAAGCAAACGGTATGTCGACGTCTAAACGAAGTTATTTTGAAAGTTAGGAGACCTGCAAAAGGTCCCAAATTATTGCCACAACATCGTGCTGCTGGAAGAAACTTCGTTGAAAATTATGGACAATGGAATATTCGTGAATGGTCGAATGTCTTGTTTACGGATGAATCACGGTTTTGCCTTAACATGGTGGATTGAAGCAAAAGAGTATGGAGAAGGGCAGGTGAAAGGTTTAATCACAATTTAATTACAGAATGTAAAAGTTATAAGGTGGGTCGGTTATGGTGTGGGGAGGGATTTCAATGAATGGAAAGACACCCCTCCATGTTTTTCCATTGAGGCAGTCGATGACAGCGCTAATCTATATCGACATTTTACAGCAGTATGTCTTACCTCATGCAGAGTTAGTGGGCAATAATCTTATATTGATGCAGGATAATGCCCGACCACACACCGCAGCAATTGTTTGAAACTTCTTAGAAGCTACGGATATCACCACATTACAGTGGCCTGCCAGAAGCCCCGATATGAACCCTATAGAACATTTGTGGGACGAACTAGGGAGAAAGGTACGTTCTCGCCAGAGGCCTGCTGAAAGTCTCGCAGAATTAGCATATGCATTAGTGAAAGAATGGAATCGTATACCAATGGAAACGATAAGAAACCTAATTTCTAGTATGCCGCGTAGATTAGAAGCTCTTAGAGTTGCTAGGGGAGGCAATACACGGTATTAAGCAGTTATCCTAGTTTATAATTTTGTGTTTAATAAAAATGTTTTTAAAATTCGTATCTGTTACAAACTGTTTCTCGATAAATTCATAAAGTTGGTAATATGCAAGGTTTCAGCAAAAAATCTGTAATTCGGAAAATTTTAGAGATAAATTAATGAACAAAAAATCAAAATGCTCGTAAAAGAAGCGACTTTCATATAGAGTGTAAGCGCTTTCTATACATTTACTTGATTAACGCACAGGGTGAGTCAAAAATTAAGAAAGTAACATGGCTTGAGTTTTTCCACTGTCTTCCAGGGGGCTTTGAAAAAATGTCTACCAGTTTATTTTTTTCTTAAAGGTAATGAATGGAATTACCTACCAACAAATGGAAAGATAATAAAAATCGGTCCATTCGTTCAGAAATAACAAAGCTTTAAAGTTGCAACAAAAATTAGGTGCGTCACTTTTTTTGGAACCGAGTGTATTATTGATATATTAAAAATTGCCTACTTTTCGTCAGCAAATTTCTTTTTTGTATCTTTTTATATCCATTTTTCTTTTAAATTCTTTGAATTTCCTAAGGGTGTCTTATTATTTGATAAATTCAATTCTTTGATCAGTTTCTCCCAATCAGTAGATTTTTTCTTTTAAGAGTATGAATCGTTTTTTTTTTAGTTGTAACGTAACAAGATAACAAATGATAAACTAAGGTTCGAACAGTGTTGACAGAGTGGCAAAGCCAAAAATCGCTACAACTTGTGAGAAATCGCTACTTTGTCACTACTTCCTCCTCACCAATTTTAGATGTTGACGGACCAGAATATTTCGTATTGTCCCTCATATTCATCTAGTTACAGTTACAATTTCATTTCTGGGAATCTCGTCGGCCGGCTGCTAGAATAAACTTCTTCAAGTTTACTCGTTTTCGATTGAACGCACTTCACCGGAACACCGAACCAGGCAAGGTGTTATCATCCCCTGTTTTAGACATTGTTGAAAGCGAAACAGGAATACACACTACACCGACTGTGCACTCAGTGCAAAATTCCATGCGATTCGAAATCGCCCTAACGCGCAATGTTACCATAAAAATAAATCAGTGATCTTTATTAACATTTTTAGGGTGTTTTTTAGGTTTCTCATTTATATTTAAATATTTATTTGAGCCTCAGTCTCTTTCCCGAAAGCCGCCACAAAATAGAGTATTTCTTGCGTAGCGCCGCTACGTTATTATTGAGTCAAAAAGTCGCTATTTTCGCTACTAATGGCAACACTGGGTTCGAATAATTCGCATCTTAGAAATAAATTTTATAACTCATGTCATACGGAAGTTAGCAGCTAGTTAAAAAACATGTTTACCCCAAACCTATACAACTGGCAGTAAATTTTACCTTGGGTTCACTCACGGATTAACTTAAAGGTAAAACTTAGGTTTAACTCTAAGGTTAATTCATACCTATAAACTTGGCCCTAAGAAGTACACATATTTTAGACCACATAGGTATTATAAAAGAAAAAATGCACCACCTCCAGATATCTTGTCAAAAGTTCAGATAACGCTATTGGAATATGGTTTTCGGGGTGGAGAAAAATCTAAACATCAGTCAGGTGGTGGCTCGAAGGAAGATCAAGAAGAAACTGAGGACGATAATATCGATGAGGAAGAACAGGTATTTTATTTTATGATCAATGAACATTTAATGTTAGGCTGTGTGTATGTGTGCAAAAAAGCTTTGACCGTTTTTAATCTGTGTATTAGAATTTACCATAAATAATTACATTTACCACTGCGAAGTACAGAAGGCAAAAACACAATTTAGACTTAATTTGAAGGTTTAATTTGTCGTAATAAAGCACGGGCATGTATTTTTGATTATTATTTATATAATAACACTATATTATTAACTATTAAGGTAAATGAAAGGCAGTGACGGCTCGTGCCTTGTAGTGGTGTAAACTTCCGTTAGTTTTAAATACCTGTTACGGGTAGTTACTTTTAATATCAGTACCCGTTACTGTTACTTTTACTTTCGAGAAAATTCATCAGTTAGGTACTTTTTTGTATCTTTTCACGTGAGAATAGAAAAGTAAATAGTAATACTGGTATTCGTACCTAATCTACCTAATAGGTATTCTGATAAGTATTAGATGGTAATAATACTAATAATAGTTTTTTTCTCTGCATTTATTATTTAGCAACCATACATATATGTTATATCACTAAAACTCCACTTAACTTTTTAAAAAAATTATATTTTAATTACACAACTTATCAGATACAAAATTGACATAGTAACGCCTTTAATCTTATACTAACTTATCTAACATTTGTAGAAGGTATTTATACTAAATATTCCGCAGTGTCGACATGGTTCACACGCTAAACATCACGTTTTGCAATCATGCTGACGCTGCTTCTTGGAATACACGGGTCAAATTGCCAATGCGAAATAGAACACGTGCTTGATTTAAATGTTTCTAAGTTCTGTATTAAATCGCATATAACATATATATTTTTTAGCCAAATGGCATAGCCAGGGATACACTCTTTGCCTTTTGAACCACCATGCAGATAAGCAGGTCCTTTTTTCTTTCAAAATTAGCGTACATGTTTATTTCAGCAATGACGACTGCTGTTATTTTGTGCTTGTTACATGTAAAAAAGTTTTTAACACTTATCGAAATCCTACCAATTTATATCATCAGTATTTTCTGTACTATCGTCTGGGTCTGTGCAGTGGCGGCTCGTGGATTTGAAAAGTACAGGGGCACACGGTGGAAGCTCGCCGCAGGCACCGCCGGAGGCGAAAAATTTTTCGGGGGCCGCGCCCAAATATGGTTATTTTGAGGACCCAAAAAATGAAATTCGCCTCTTGGCCATTTGGTTTAAACCAGTGCCAAAAACGTACATACACACACACACACAGCCTTAAAAAAAATAATAAAAAAAAAATACTTTGTCCGGTGCACGGGTGTACCTAATACCGTGAAAAAATTGTGCGAATAATTTAAAGAATATAGACTCACCTAAATTTACTATTTGAACTGCAACTCTATTCTTCTCGATTTTTGACAAGCAAACTTGTCTATCACTTTTTCGTTAAAGTTTGGAATGTTGTTAATCAACTGTTTTTCTATGGACAACATAGCCAACGCGGAAAGTCTTTCTTGGGACATAGTATTTCTTAAAAAAGTTTTTATTCTGTTTACAAACACTCAAATACGATATACGCCGGTCACGCCACGCGGGTTACCTAAATCAGTTAAACTGAACTGAATATTCATCTTTTATTGAAATAGTTAACAGCGAAAACAAACAATGTGTATAAAACGCTAATACACATTCAACTCTTTCTTAAAAACTATATTTTTAGTTGAAAAAATAGTCCATACTTTCAGTGGAGTCAATGTAATATGAAATAAAACAATGCAGTCTTCCTCCACTATATACTATAGGTATAGTTTTTTTTATGGTACCGCGTTTTCTCTTAGGGACCGATAACTGTTAGGTGTATATCCCAACAATTCGTGTATTAAATTACGTGCATAATCATCGTCACTGAAATGTTTCGAGCAAACACGGGCATTTTTAATAATAAACTTATCCTTGCGTTTACACACATGCTTTCAAACAGTTTGCAATTCCTTGTCCTTTGGGAAACTAAAAAACTTTATACCAGGCGTAAAACTCTTACACTGATTATCAACCTTACAACCAAATACCGCACATCTCATTTTTTATAATTAAAGGACACTTATAATTTAAAAAAGACCGACTCGTACACCAAAACCGTATGTAAACAACAGGAATATGGCCGCCTTTTCTCACTGCCTGACGTCACGAAAGACACGCCCACCTGCGCGATATCATATATCTTCTGTAGTTGTATCATGGGATGTGCCCAGACTTGCCGTATAATGCTGAACGAATAGCCACAGGCCACAGTAATTTACTATTATCCAATACTCTGTCCTTATTTCGCATACGATTTAAAACGAAGAAGCATGCAGGGGCTCATAATAGTGTGCCCAGGTGCCTATGTTCGTTCGTTGTACGTTGCCCGGTTCACCCGGTTGCCGTTCGTTCATAGTATGTTGCCCGTTCAACAAATAATGCAGTGCGAAATATCAAGAGTTTACTTAATAATAGTTATACCTTTATACCTCGGGAATTTTCTAGGTGGGTGATTTTTCTAGATGGGGCACGTGCCCCAGTGCCCTAATGGACGAGCCGCCACTGGGTTTGTGTCTGTGGTTTCTTGAAGTGTTTCAATCATTTGTTGTTTCATTTTCGGTGCTTTTATTATTTTTAATTAGAGTATAACTATACTACGATCCCAAAATAATTGGCAAAACTGTTCTTATCACCATTGACGGTGTGCGGAGAAAATAATTAACATCGATTCACACACTTTTTAAAATAAAAGCATTCAAAACCGCTTGAAAGATTGTGCATAAATAAGTCGTTACATGTTGCCAGGTTGTAAAATATTTTATTTAAATTCTCATAAAATGTACCAAAATCAGCATGTCATTAAGGGCCTTTACACCCTACGGTACTTGGTCTACTCAATTTGGCAACGCAGGTAAGAAAAACCCATGTCTAAAGGCGCTTGCACGCTTTCTTATCGCCTCTAACCAACGTTCAGTGTCGTAGACAAGATTTAATCAAGGGGATATTAGCAATTCAGTTTTATTATTTTGGTGTTTATTCAAAACAGCAAATATTATAATGCAGGCGAGTTCTTCAAGTGATAGTAACCAACAACTTACAAAACGACGTCATTTAAAACCTGGGGAGCGTACAATTGTAAAAAATGTGTATGAGGGAATTCTAAGTACACACAGTGGAATATCATTCAATGATGCAGCAGAACTTTATGCCACATTGACTACTTCCCGTACTGTTAGAAGAATAGAACTATCAAGTACAATAGGAATACTAAGGTGTCCGATCAGAAGGAGACGAGGACGGAAAAAGATTTTTATTGATCAGCAAACAAGGTTAGCCATTCGTCGGAAAGTGAACGTTTACGCCTTTATCAATGGACTGTCCATTGGATTGAAAGCTCCTTCAGGAAAAGGTCGTCGGTTAATTATAACCCACATCGGGAGTGATTTTGGTTTTCTTGATGGTGGGTTAAACGTGTTTGAATCTCGTAAAACCGGTGATTATCATGAGGATATGAACTCGGTAGTGTTTGAAGATTTGTTTAAATCCATCTTACCGCGTATTGAACGTGGGTCGGTAATTGTGATTGATAATGCACCCTACCACAGCCGTCGGGTGGACGCTCTCGAAGAAAAAAATATTGCATTTGGCGAAAAAATGCTAAAAGAAGATTTCACAAAAAAAAATATACGAAATATGTAGTGGATGAAATGGCTCGTGAACGAGGTGTTACAATATTACGTTTACCGCCTTACCATTGTGAACTAAATCCAATCGAGCTTATATGGGCACAGATAAAAGGCGAAGTGGCGCGTGAAAATAAAACTTTTAAATTAAAAGAACTGTTAAAAACGGCAAAAGCGAATGTACAAGCAGCAGATTGGCATAAGTGCGTTTTACATGTCGAGGGCGTAAAAAAAATTGTGGGACTTAGATGTACGCGTTGAAGTCAGGGTAGAACCTATTATTATAAATCCTGCATATGACAGCAGTAGCGACAGTAATGAAATGTTTCATCGTGAATATTCGCTGTAATGGTAATAATGAATTTAAAATTGTAACGTATTGTCATTATAACACTTTTTAATGTCGGCGTGGAATATAATTTGTCAAATTATTATCGATTAGTGTTCATTAGGTAACAATAGTTAGAAAATTTATAAACATTTATAATTTAGGTTTAGGTTTTGCCCTTAATCCACTATTATATGTTTCTATTATTACGTAGTATAATAAAAACATTATGAAAATAACATATATCGTTGCTTTATTATTCTTTTTGAATTTTATACCTGTGTAATTTAGTTTCTCTAATTACTTCATTAGATCACCAAATGTAAGAGCTTAATTTATTTTTCAGTTTAATTTATAATATTATATTTATTATAGTTAATGAAGATATATTATAATAATTAACAAAAAATTCATTATTTTTTGAATTATTATTGTTTAAAATGACACGCCTCTGGAATTGGCGTTCCCTCGCATCTATCTCTTTTTAACGTAGTATAGATAAGAACAGAGCAAAGCCGTATCGGCGCTTCGCTATTAGTGGTCAAAAATACTGTCAATGGGTAGAGTTTTACATGGTGATATCAATTTCTAACTGATTCAGCTAATGAGAAGAGGAAAATGGGCTTTGAAGGCCAATATAATATTCATAATAGGAAACTAGATACAACTTTCTTGACGTCCAAGTTGACTCTTAAAGTATTAACCCTTTTAATAATGTAGTGTTTTAGTGTTTATTCGTTCATTATATTTTGTTATTTTGACGCCTTACTTTAAGATTCGTTAGGGTTGGGGCGCACCAAACGCATATTAAAAGCCTGATAATTTTTTTTTGTTCTTACAGCTTTGTAAATGAGAATGTACAATTGTACAATAAAGCTTTTTTGACTTGACTTCGCTTGACTTTTGATACATTATTTGCTACAGTTTTTATACAGATATGTTACTATAATACTAATTGTTTACACACGTCAAATGAGTAGCAATGATACCATCTTAAAATATAAAATTAAAATTCACATGCACTTAGGTTAAAAAATGTTAAACACATTTTTACAAGTGGCGAAAAAAGAAAAAGGAAAATAACTATACCTCGGAGAACATACAGGCTTTCATTCAGTTTCTTTGCCAGGGCATCTACATGTTTGTCCCACTGCAATTTTGGGTCAAGAAGCACCCCCAAAAATCGGACCTCAGAATCGTTGGTAACATCTATTTCTCACATGAAGAAAGTTATCCTGTTAGTTTTATCGGCATTTAACAGGAATCTGTTGATGCAGAACCAGGTGTCAGCCCAGTCCTGCGCCGCTATGGACCCTCCCCCCCCCCCCCCTATCGATTCTTGTATAGTGTATGCTGCAAATGACACAGTCGCGTCATCAGCAAAGAGGGTATATCCCTCAGGGCCAAGGGAGATAGCCCTAGAGCCGAGCCCTGCGGAACTCTGATCCCTCTCCTCGTTGAAGCCACTACAGTCTGACATCTATGCGTCAAATATGATTCGAGCAAGTCGATACTGTTCCGACTGAAATTATAGTATTTTGGTTTCTGCACAAGGATATGATTGTCAACGCAAAAAAAGGCTTTGCTCAAGTCGCAGAATAGGACAGAGTGGTATTTCATTTTATGGAAGGACTCTAATATGCCCGAGACAAGATCCAGGATACCGAGAACAGTATTCCGACCCTTCCTGAATCCAAATTGGTTCTCCGAGAACAGTTTATTTCTCTCAAAAAACTGTATTCTGATCGCCATAGACTTCTCAAATATCTTCGAGATAATGAATGGGCAAGAGTAAAATGGGCCTGTAGTTCTCTGGTAACGAAATCCCCCTAGCAAAGCTCCTCCACACCTACCACTACCCACACCCCCCTTGAAAATGGGAGTAACAGTGGTTATTTTTAAAGAATCTGGAAAAAGGTTTTTTTAATACAGATATTTATAAGTTTGATAAGGGGTGCTAATATACAATTTTTTATAGTTTTTACTAGTTTGATATTTAGACTATACAGTGTGTCCCCGGATCGACGCAACGATAGGTGAAAAAGGCTGAAGTTTTTTGAGTTGAAACTTTATCTTCAGGGGTTGGAAATTTTCAAAAAACTTTTTTTTCCACCAGTAAAGTGCTTGATTGCTAGGAGATACGAAAAAATTTTATTAAGAAAAGATGTTCGGAAATAATAAATGAGAAAGAATACAAAATTTTAAAATCCTATGCCTACTTTGATGTTTTCGAAATTAAAATTATGCCACAAATTAGTTTCTATCCAAGCAGGGCTAAACCCCAGAAGATAAAGTTTCAACTCAAAGAATTTCAGCCTTTTTCACCTATCGTTGCGTCGATCCGGGGACACACTGTATATCTCGACTAGGTAGTTTTTTGTACGTTTTCTTCATTAAAAGTTACCTATGTGAAGGAGAAGGAGATTTCAGGGGTTAAAAGGTACTTCAGATTATCGAGAGGATTTATATTTTTGTTTGAGATATTTTTTATTAGTTTTTCCGCAATTGTTGTAAAAAAGTTGTTAAAGTCATCAGGCGCTAAGCTGTGGTTATTTTGAGAATTTACAGTAGTTTTACCGCTAAGTTGGTTTATCGTCCTACCTGGAGTGGCAGAGGATCTAATAGGATTGTCATTTGCTTGTATTTTGGCTGTATCTATTGCATTTTTATATATTTTTCTGAAATCTTTGATTTCTTGGTCTACGCCTGCACTGACGTTTTAAATCACTTAAGAGTCTTAAGTAATTACGCATTTCTATAATTTGGTTATTAAACCAGCTGATATTATTTGAATGATCCGACCTAACAGTATATGTCTTTTCTGCAAAACATTTAAGGTACGCGCGCTCCAACAATTTCAAAAACTTCTCAAACTGTAAGTTAATATCAAAGTCCTGACCAACAAAGTCTCATAAAACAGCGTACAGCTTCTTCAAGTTTTCCTGTGAGGAGAAAGCATCTATCTCGCTGCGAATAAAACTAGTAATTTGACTAAGATACCTCTGACTACAGTAAAAAGAATCGTGTTAAATCCCATCAAATCAAGAAAGAAGCGTAAAGATGCCGGTTCCAATAAATGTTTCGACGAAGCCGACAAGGACTTGATAAGGCGGAAAGTCTACACCATTTACAAAGAGCAACGCGTACCTACATTACAAACTCCGAAGCAACGGCTCAGTAATGACGAAACCCAAATAGGCTGTAGCAGGTTCAAATAATACGAAGTTGGAGATTCAAAACTACATAGCGGCGGCGAACGAGATATATTTTGAAGAATGTTATATAAAAAGTGATCTTTTAGAAGTTTTTAAGGCATTCTGTATAACAATAGTATATGTTTGTGACGCATTGGCAGAGGAAATGGGACATACTGTGCTACGGCTCCCACCGTATTATTGTATGTTTAATGCCATAGAGCACACGTGGCACCAATTAAAATCAATTGTTAGGTCAGAAAATACTTATCCGACTTTAAGTTATAGTGGTGTAGAATTAATAAAAAAATTTGTTAATGATATTCCCCCAGGTAGTTGGAAAAATTCAATCCATCATGTAATTACTGTGGAAATTTCTTAATTCTATTCAATTAAACCGATTATAATTAATTTAAATGAGGATAGCGACAGCGAAACAGAAGAACATTTAGATTTTTTTTTATTTCAATAAATTAATATAAACACATCATGCGAGTATAATTACTTAATTTCCTTAGTCCGACCCTTTACTGCACATTTTTATTACAGTTAAAAGGTCAAAACCATTTATTGTGAAAAGAACTTTACCTTTATCTCTCCGGCCATCATCTTTAAGCCTATAAAATGGCATTTCATGTAAAGAACAAATTATATCATGAACAGGATTATCCATATTATAAAAAAAGATGGTATTATGACAAAACAATAGAAAATGTCCTTTGTACTTATCTGTTTGTAATCAAAAAAATCCTGAACTTCTCAAAATATTTCTCAAAATCACAAATGTCTAAATAAATAAATACTCCATTCGCCACCTCTTCCTTTAGTTCTATTTAACTATTTATACTATTTAATAATGTGAGCGTAGGTCACTATTTTACAAAGTACTATTTCTATCAAATTGTAATATTTGTACTATAAAATTTAATATGACCTTTTTACTTTAAATCAATAGAATCCACCTTTTTTCAAAGGACACCTGTGTAATATATTGATTTCCGATATAAAATATTTAATAAAAATAAATTGGTATACATGAATAGTGGCGCCTGAAACAACCCTAAAAGAGTAAAGATTTCTAGTGACCAACCGACGGGACACGGAAGGCGCCGAATCTATCGTCTGCTGCTGGAATATTGCTCGCGTTTCCGTCTCGTTTAATTGGTTTTCCAGCAGTCGTGACGTCAACCAGCGCTAACGTGATCACGCACGGTATTTGCAATATAAGGCGTTAAATTGATCGCCTGCCTTTGCGTATTTCCAATTTTAAGCGAGTATTGTTAGAGCAAAGAACAACTTGTGCTACTCTTACGGGGGGGGGGGGGGGAATATTACAAGTGAGATGTCTGGGGATAAATTAAGGGTAGGCGGCACCTACCTTGCCTACCTGGACGGGCCGCCACTGATGTGTATTTATATTATATATTATACAGGTTCGGCAATGACTATTACAGTCAGCCGCTTAACGTAAAGAAAAGGAAACGTAATACATCAGTTAAGTTAAATAAAAAGAGAGAAAATGCCTTTTTGCATCAGAACATGCTCTGCTTTCTTCTTCCACTACCAACGCCCCCCCAAGTCAGTTGAACCCGAATATTACGCGACACACAAGTCGCGGAGAAGTGAAATAACTGGTTTATTAATTTCGTTCTCTTTTCTTCCCGTTAAGCTGCTGATTGTAATAATCATTTACCAAACCTGTATAAGTACTGATTGCTCACAATTATATTGACACAACGTTGTATTTCGTGAGCATGTTTTTTTCATTTGTAAATAATAAAAATTGTTTGCATAAGTGAAATTTTAGAATTGAATGTGTTTATTTTATATGTTAAACTTAGTTTAAGTGTACTTTAATAGGTTTAATTTATTTTTACCAATTGCGTTTTTATTCATCATTATACTAATTGACAGATTCAATAGAATGTTGAATAAAACAGTTTTTAATTTTTAGCAATGCACGAAATTTTGTCGATTTGCTTTATTTTATTTTTATGCTTGTTTGTGTGTTTATTTTTTTTTAGAATAAAATCGAACAGCTTTTGGCCAATCTAACTGCTACCAAGGAGGTAATTATCATATGTTTTGTTTAATGGAATGCTTAGCTTATCAACCAATGTTTCATTTATTTCATATTACTTTTACTGTATATTTTAGGAAATTTTACAAGATGAAGATTTAACAGAAGAGGAAAAGCAAAAGCTGGTTCAACACTACGAATCTTTACATTCGGAACTAAAGGTATGATAGACTTAATTATAGAAATTGTAAACTGATATTGCTGGACTTAAATTAATTTACCGTAATTCCGATTAAGACACTTATATACAAATATTATTGGCTAATTTTTAATAATTTACCGGAACGAAATGAGCAAACCGCTACTTTTTTAGTACCATGAGATTCAATTTTTCAATACCTGTTCATAAAGTCCCCATATATAATTTAAATCAATTTCTGTATTTCAGAGTTTATCTTAAAAATAACTTATAGGAAAAATATGAATTTTATATCACTATATGAACAACCCAGTATTGTACAGGCTGTCCCATTTTCGACACTTGTATGTATAGGGTATCTCCGTAATTGTTAGTGCTATCAAAAAAGTAATATAGGTGTCATGGGCACTCTTTGGGTCAAACTTAAAATGGTAAAATTAATATTTGAACATTTTCGCTCGCTTAAGAGATACGGGGGAAAATAAAAAAAATTGACAGTTTCAAAATTACCGTATATTTTCTTAGTTAAAAGAGACACAGAAAAATGCTTTATACAAAAGTTTTTTTATAATGATTGTTAAATAATCTGCCGTTTTCAGAATAAGTTACGGGGTCAGGTAAAAAAGTTATCGGACCTAACTTAATTTTTTTAAGTGGAACACCTTGTATATTCTAATGTAGAAAGATAGAATTTTAAATTCTCTTTTCAAATATATAACACTATAACACACCATAAATGATATTGGTTTCCTAGGCGATTTATTTAAATTTTATTACTTTAAACCACAGTAGGCCATGAAACAAAAGCTAATATCCGAGAAACAACTATGTTGTTATTAATATTTAACGTCAATTTTATTTTTACATATTCGTTTAACATTTTGATTAATGATTTGAAAAATTTGATATGATAACAGTTTATATTGAAAGTGGAAAAAACAAAGAAAAAGCGCAACATTTATATTTTGTTCGCTATCCGGAAAGACGGCAACCATTTAAGGACATATTCCGACGACTGGAACATAATTTAAAAACATACGGCTCTTTTACGATGCCGAGATTAAAAACTTATAATAAAGAAAACAAGGAAAATGAAGAAATAAGCTTGTCGAGGCCAATAATCAGGTAATATATCCTGTGATAGCTTTGAATAGTAGTAGCTCAACATTTACTGAAGTGAAAACTTCTTTAGGCGCGTTTAGCACTTTTAGTGGGTATTGAATGCGACTGAGCCGTCAGATTCGGCTATGCAACGCTCATGATGCAGTCGTGGAAAAAAGCAAGATACTAAAATATTACCAAATGCATAGTGTATTTGCTTTTTATGGATTGATCCTTTTATGGTTTTGAATTTGAGATTTGCGGATGTTAGATTGTAAAAGGTTAATAGAGAATCTCGTCTTGGTGAGGTTTTCACTTCTGTCTTGTGGTCTTAAGCATACATCCTAATTTTATTCTCGAAAACCACTTTGTAATTTTAGAAACAAAAATCTACGTCCGTCAGAAACGTAGAAACTGAAACTGGAATTACAAAATCTAAGGCGCAACGAATTTTATCGTCCAATAAATATTTTCAATATGTTGTTAAAATTACCCAATACTTGCATCCTGGTGATGATGTGAGACGATTGGAATTTTGTCACTGGTTTTTAAATAAATCTAACGAGGATCGTTCTTTTCACCAAAAAATAATTTGGTCAGATGGATGTCGAATTACAAGTTGCGGTATTCATAACCGACATAATGAAAGACATTGGAACTCCACAAATCCGCACATGGTACGACCTGTTCGCCAATAAGGTCGATTTGGGGTAATTATAAGTTGTTTTTGTTTCAAAACAAACTGGTGTATTGCTTTTTTGAAGAAAATTTAAATGCAGATAGATATCTGGACATACTTCAATCAAACCTTTTCGATATCCTTGATGATGTTCCTTTAAATGAAGTATTAGAGATTTACTTTCAATAGGATGGCGCCCCTAACCATAACGCTCTTCGAGTAAGAGAGTATTGAAATACTTACTTGAGAAACCGTTGGATAGGAACACATGGACCTATAAGGTGGCCACCACGATCTCCAGATCCAACACCTCCAGATCTTTTTCTTTGGGGCATGTTGGAAAATATAATTTATAAAGAAGTCATTTTAACCCGAGAATAACTTGATCAAAGAATTCATGAGGCCTTTGTAGAAATAAAACCATTACACATCATGAATGCCTTAAAATCCGTGCGAAAAAGATGTCAAGAGTGCATTGAAAACAACGTAGTAGCTTTCGAACATTTGCGATGATTCCCGTTATTTTTTACCTTAATCTGAATCTTTTATTTTGTTTCAAATTAATGAAGTTTAAATAAATCACCTAGGAAACCAATATCATCCATGGTGTCTTATATATGTGAAAAGATAATTTAAAATGCTATCTTTTCAGATTAAAATATACAGGGTGTTCCATTTAAAAAAATGAGGTTAGGTCCGATAACTTTTTTACCGGACCCCGTATTCTAAAAAGGGCAGATTATTCAACAATCATTATAAAAAAAACTTTTGTATTAAGCATTTTTCTGTGTCTCTTTTTAACTAAGAAAATGTAGGGTAATTTTGAAATTGTCAATTTTTTGATTTTCTCCCGTATCTCTTAAGCGAGCGAAAATTTTCAAATTTTGGTCTTACCATTTTAACTTTGACCCAAAAAGAGCACATGACACCTATATTACTTATTTGATAGCACTAACGATTACGGAGATACCCTATAAAAGTGTCGATAATGTATAATATGTGCTTTCTCAATGAAAATGTTTGTTTCTCTGATAATGAAGTTATGTTTGAGTTAAGTTGAGTTTACGTCTACTCGAACAAAAACCAGAATATAAGAAAAAAAGCAGCAATAGGAAAACGAACTACTCGTTGCTCTTCTTAGAAAATCTGTCTCTTTTGCCCGAAAAACTCCGTTTGGTGTTTTTTTTTCTTATATTCGGTCATAGGAGCATCCCTTTTTAACATCCAACAATAGTCCGCCATCATTTTTTGTATCCTATCATCCCTAATACCTCTCCCCTATTTGGTTAATGTCTTGGTGAAATCGCTCACCCTGCTCTTTACTGACATCACCAAAGTTTGCAGGAAAATAGACCAAATGTAAGTGTAAAACGTGAATTTTTATGCTCATATTGGAACCTAATTCCTTAAAATTGCCCAGCATATTCTCCACAATGTCCACATAATTTGGATCCTTATTATTTCCTATAAATTTATTTACAACATCCTTAAAAGCCTTCCACGCATTTTTTTCGGTGCTGTTCATAACCGCTTCAAACTCATTAGTTTTCTTTAGCGTTCTTATTTGCGGACCCACAAAAGATACCTTCTTTAATCTTCGCTTCTGATAGACAGGGAAAATTTTTAATCAAGAATTGGAAACATCGACCTGTTTTGTCCAACGCTTTAACAAATTGCTTTATTAAACCGAGTTTAATATGGAGTGGAGGTAATAATACTTTTTCAGGATCAACTCAGTGGCAGCTCGTGACATCTATCTGAGGGTGTGCGCCGAGGTGCCACGCCCCTTTTTACCTTTGTATCGATTTTCTTTGTGCTTTTTATCCCAGAAGAATATTAAAAAAGAATCGCGGTTTTTAAATGGGATTTTTATTTTAATTTTCCTTTGGAAATCGATTGTCGAAAAGTTATTTAGAATGTTCTCAACAGAATTTTGGTCCATAACTATAACACTTCGTGTGACACAATCCGAACTACTAGCCATTATTAAATTAAAACAACAAAAAACACCCACAACACCGTCAATAAACTTCAAACTTCTCTAATCGCGTCAAAAAACTCTAAAACAATCATATTAAATTATTGAAGTGTGTATTCAGATAGCGCACGGCGACGTCCTCTCATCGGGCGATTAACCGAATATTCCCAATCAATCCGCACAGGGAAAATCCATTTAACGAGAGCGGCATAGAGCCGCCGAACGAATACACACGGCAGACCATTTCAATCAGCAGAAGGAAGTGTACGCTGCGGTCGCGCTTGAAGTCTTTCGCATTCGCCATTCTTATATACAAGTTTTCTTGATATCAGTTAAATATTTTTTTTATATAAATTTTATTTTTGCTTGGTGCTTGGCTTTCTTCTTAGGAAGTGCGCGCGCACGGGCGCACTTATTGACGAGCCGCCCCTGGATCAACTAGACTTTCGTGAAGAACATTCTTGTTGCCAGGTGTTAAATGCTCTCTTCTTTTCCGTTTTCTCTTTACCCAGTGTTGGTCTCTAGGTCTACTACCCCACTCACATAAAAAACATAGATATTTCGTAAATCCAGATTGCTGACCTAATAGAAGGCCTAAAATTTTTAAGCCGCCGCCTAGTAGCCAGTTGCGATTTTTGCAGTCTCATGAGAAGTTCTTTAAGATTTTCGTAAGTTTTTTGTAATTAGGTTCAGGAAGCATAAAAATTACCATTATGTAAAATAACGGCCTTAAAGCTCCTTTTTGACGATTCGATGTTAGCGGGTCCATATTCGGAAGCACCAAGCGCATTAACTAGGCCAGGTACAATTTTACAATATACAAGTGGTCCATGCTCTACAAAATATTCGACAAATTCACTCTCGTGATTGCGATACCAATAAAACGTAGTTCCTGGAGCAAGCAGGTGTATCTTTTAATCTAGATCCTAGTATTTGGAAGAGATCTTTGGGAAGTCCTAAATCTCGAACTAAATCATTGAACTCTTCTTGCAAAAACAGCTGAGGTAAATTTTGACTTGATAAGAAGGTTGAAACACATCAGTCCGCAATAGCTAAGGGTTCGTCATCTTCATCATTATCACTAGCACTTTGTAAAATTTTTGGTGTCACAGGTATGATTGCCAACATAATATTTGGATACACAATGTGTTTAAAAGTTCTGGTATTATGACCTTTAATGTTGCAGAGGCCAGAATAACAATCGTCTATATAGTTCTTGGACTCTCTCCACGCCATCGGTATTCAAAAGGATAGTGTGCCTTAGAGCTTCTTCGTAAATCGTACAAACCATGCCCAAGATTTATCCCGAATTTTACTTTAAAGTTTGCAAAATACTTATTAGGCTTATTTTTGTAACTTCGATGGAACATTTTTGCAACAAATTACTTTATCGAAACAAAAACTAAACTTATGATTTAAATGCTACACATTAAACTAAATGTAATGACTGTTCGAAGTCCTGTTTTACATAAGTATTCCTCGAAATTCAGGGATACCCCGTTGCGCGTCGGTTTTTCCCCATCTTATATATTATTCCGAATATAGGGATTTCTTATCAGTATTTTACCTATTAATACTGTAGTATTAGCGATGCTTCTTAAATAAAAACAATAATCAGCAAATTATTCTCAAAATATGATAATTTGATTGGAAAAAAACTGTACGTGATAGAAACAAACGACGATTATTTGGTTATTAGTACGTCAAAACTAACTTAAAACACAAAAATTCTCTTATCACAAATTCTTCGTAGGCCTGTGTTATTAGTCTTATTGGGCGAAGAGTACTTTCCGAGATTTTTGCATCGAAAAATCATTAATGGTTTCCGTGAAATCCAGCTCCCGGAGTAAATCACGTAGACTTTTCATTCAAACAACAAACGCCGCGTATATACACAAAGCATCATATATTATCTCGATTATACAGTTCACGTCCGATAGATTCTCAATTATAAATTTGAGAATTTTGATATTATGATTGAAAAACTATCAAATGTTGGCAAAATATAGACAGGGTTAAAAATGTTCTGTTTATGTTTTGGAATAAAAAAAAAAAAAAAAATTCGGAAATAATTTGCAAAAAATTTGAATTTGTGGAGGCCTCAGGGCTTCAGCCCCTGTTACCCACCCCTAAATCCGGCCTTGTACTCGTCCATACTCCGAATATCACCGATACATTGAAGCGGCCAACCTACTTTTCTTGGCGCTACCGTAGGTGACCCATTAAAATGATTAAACATGTAGTCCGTTGTCATAACTACCGTCGCGGCCATGTTTATAGACGGCCAATCAGAAAGTAGAGCGAGTTGTAGAAGCAACTGCTCTTACTAGGATGTGTCGGCGCTTCACAAAGGCTCTTATTAGCATATTATCATATTCGACAAAGTTATAAATAGATCTACTTTAAAATATTATTGTATATTTTCATCTTAACTCGAGAAATAATAATTCGTAGAACCGAACTTAATATTGCTGGTTTATTTTGTGAATTATACCGATTTTTAACGATCGTCTGAAGCCGTTACAATATTTTTGCAGGAGTTTGGGTGCAATATAGTTTCAAAATAGAATTATTCGGAGGTGGATTTCTTTATTAGTTGCCGTTTACTTACTACATATTGGATATTGTTGAGGTTTTTTTTATTTAATTTAGCAGATTATTTCTATTTTGTGGTAAAATAGAATTCTATGTCTGGGTTTTATTTAGATTAAAACACGTTTTTCCAACAGATATTTTAAAAATCAGCATACGACTGATGACAATGACGCCACAGTCATGACAATAGTATAAAATTTAGATATTTTTAAATGTTGATTCAAAATAAAATTTCTTAAGGGACCGATTTATTATGGTAGTACCATGGCCTCGTGGCCTTTTAACTTAATAAGTTAACTAATTGTTCCACACAGAATTTTTTAATTAGAATTGGATTATAATTATTATAATGTGTCGTGCCCGTATATTTTGCAAGTAACATACAGATTGTCCAATGTCTATGTTCAATTTCTCGTCGAATACGTTATACTTAAAATTTTAATGTTAAGCTTAGCCATGCTAGTTACCATACACCTAAATATTTATATCTATTTTTTCAGGATGGTGGTGTCCAGTCAAAGGAAGAGCAAAAAATTGCTCTTATAGAAGAACAGAATAAAATCTTAGACGAAAATTTAATAAAGTTAGGAGAGAGGAAAGCAGAGTTAGAAGAAGAATTTCAAAATGAAAATAAATTACTTGAATACACTAGAATAATGCAAGGTGAAGCTGATACAAGCTTAAAAGAATTTGAGGAAAAAGAGAAAACGAACCCTAGGTAACAGTTATTTAATACAAAGTGCGTACAGAAATACTCACTTATATTTATCGCGCCTAAATACAGGGCTTTTATTTCAAAACGAACCACCCTAAATATCTCTTGATTTTGAGGAAAGTAAGATTTGGCAAAAAACACGTCAATTTTAATATCGAGGAGAAAGTTTAATTACACATTTGACAGAATTTTACTATTGACTTCCAACCTCCTGCCAACCTCACTCTGAAATGTCAAATAGCATTACCTATCAAGTGATACATCGTTGCAATGTTGCAAAGGGCATTAAATTGCATATCCAACCGTGTCAAGAAAAGTGAAATCGGGTAATCGGTTTGCGAGTGTGTGTGTGTTAAAAAGATAAAAATTAATTCGGCGTAATTCTTTCCATTTTGAAAGTATTAAATTCTCTAAACTGCAAAATATCATTGTAACATTTTTAAACGATTGTCATTTTAAGTCACAGGAATGAGATCCGTAGTATAAAAGTAAACAAGCCACTAAAACATTATATTTTTAAGGTTTGTTCACGTATACATTTATTTACACGTTCACTATTTATTTAACGGGTATTTACACAATTATCAATATTTGACTGATGTTTCACTGTGTCATCTTAAGGTAGTTTAAACAGAAAAAATCGTTGTGCGCGTAGAACCGTCATTGTAAAAAAATAAATAAATACACTATTACCAATAGAGTATGGATAATTACAAATGCACCAAGATTTATGTCTATAGACGTAATACATAGGGACGTGCGCATGGGCAAAATAGACGACTATTTCGCAAAGTTAATAGTAAGGTATTTTCAAAGAACGGACGTTTTACTCAACCCGAATTCACACGTTCACTCCACTGAAGACCAGAAACACAAATACTCAAAACACTGGCTCCAACCTTAACTGCACAGAAATAGATAAAGAGCAGTAACAGCATAATAAAAATCAAAAATGAACCAATAAAAATCAAAAAGAACCTATAAAAAATCAAATAAAGAAAAAAGAATTTTAAAATGTATATGCAAAGTCCAAAAACCTATAAGTAACCGCAAAGGAAAAACACAATTAAATAATAGGAGTGAAAGTCTTAATCTGACTAACTTAATGAACTAACCTTACGACGAAAGTAAAATTCTGTCAAATGTTAAATTAAACTTCCTCCTCGATATTAACATTGACGTGTTTTTTCGTAAAATCCTATTTCCCTCAAAATCAATAGATATTTAGGGTGCTTCGTTTTGAAACGAAAGCCCTGTATATCATTTTTTTTTTCTTCTTCCGAGGGTCCATCCAAGTGGCGGATGCACTTCGGCCAGGTTTGGCCCATTGTGCTCACCCTAGTTTGTTCTTACACCCACTCATTGATTCCAGTTCCTTGCACTAGTTTATGTAGGTCAACTGGGGAGAGTGTCGGAGTATACTCCGGTTCTAGTCTTGGTTGCCCGAGTATTTGTTGCTTTTTCCGATCCAATGACTCGCAGTGGCAAATAATATGCTAAACCGTTTCACTTTCTAGCCCGCATAACCTGCAGCTTAGGTCTCCGTTATACAGTTGCATACGGTGCAGGTGCTTCTTGACGGCCATGTGTCCTGTCAGAATTCCTGTGGTAGTTCTCAGCTGATTTCTGCTCATCAGAAGTAGATGTTTTGTAGTTTCGGGTCTGGGTCCCCAATGAAAGATTTGCTATGGTTTAATTTCCGTCTGTTGTTCCAGTAGATTTTGTTTTAATTCTTTGTCCATCGTTTTATGACATCTCGTACTGTGCACCTTGGGACTCCCGAGTGCCGGATCTGGACCAATGAATGTTTTCTCCGACCCCTTTTTTGCAAGTTCGTCGGCCTTTTCGTTTCCTGTAATACCTTCATGTCCTGGTACCCATTGTGGTATTACTTTGTTTGCTTTTGCCAGGGCCTCTAGTTCCTCTTAGCATTTCCATACCAGTCTTGATGTCACCTTATTGCATGTTAGCGCTCTAAGAGCTGCTTGACTGTCAGAGTATATGTAGATCCACTTATTAAGATAAATCCTCCTATTGTTTTCATACGCACACTGTAGGATGGCGTAGATTTCCACTTGGAACACCGTGGGAGACTTACCCAGGGAGAAATAAGCATCTCTCTTCGGTCTTACTCCGTGTATCCCTGCTCCGGTACCGTCTTTGGATTTTGAGCCGTCTGTGTACCAGATTATTGCCCCAGGAGTATCTGGTGTTTTATTGTTCCACGCATCCCGTTCGTCAATTACGGTCTTGAATGGTATGTCACAGCGATATGCCAGGTTTGTGTGGTCTGATCTCATTTCTAACTCAGGTTATGATATATATTATATTAACTAACCTGAACATTTGTATAAAATTACATTGGTTTGTAACCTGAAAAGTACTTTCATTGAAAGCGTTCACACAACCTTTTGTGAAAGCTTGAAATGAAAGTAGAGGTATTTAGTTTGAACGGGCCCGCTCAAAGACGCGGACGGCGGCTAACCCGCTTCGTCTGTAAGCGGTCTAAGAAAATTATGTAACGCACTCATCGTGTTACGGAATTTGTCGAATCCATCGATGATGGCTTCCAAGGTGTACTTTGAGAAATTTTACAACACAAAATTATTCATTTTTTAGTCTTGTGAAAGAAATTGAAGAATTAGTTGTTTTAAACGATAATTTAAAAGCTCAACAAGCCCAGTTTAGGGATAGTTGTGAAAAGGAGCTAGCACGATTACAAAAAGCAATAGGGTAAGAATTTTTAACTTATAAATTGAACAAAGTATCAGTGTGTACAAATAATATTATTTTTAGAGAATTTAAACAAATAAAATCTCCGACTAAATTGAAACCGGAACAACAAAAAGAATTCGAAGAACTCTCCGAGCAAACTCGATTGTTGAGGTTAACTTTAGCTAAAAAAAATCAAATTGTTGCTAAACTACAAAGGCAACTAGATGACGTTCCTAATAGAGCAGAAATGTCACAGTATCAGAGACGGTTCTTAGAGCTCTATAATCAAGGTAACGTTCATATGCCAAAAATTAATTTAATCATAAACAATAATCTGAGTCCCGTTTAGATGATGCCTGTCTGCAGCTATTTTAGGCGATCCTCGCGACAAGTTTGCTGTTTTCGGATTTTACTGTTGTTGCATTGAGAGTTGTGTCTTGTTAGTCTCATATAACTTTTAGGCGATTTCGTTCAGAAATCGGGCTTGCCTGTAATTAATTCATTCCTTTTATACCAGTGGCGGCTCGTGGCACTTTTGAGAGAAGGCATAAATTGCAGGAAAAGCCCACGCGCAAAATTTTTTGTGTGAAACCACACCCAAATATTTAATGCTCCAAAGGGGGGAAAAGGAGGGGGCAGGGATAGAACTCGGGTTAGGAAGAAGGAAATAATCTCTTTATACACGGTGTTTCCAAATAAGTGCAAAGTATTTTAACGAGTTATTATTCAGTTCATTTTAAGCATATAAGTCCGATAACTTGTTAGGTAGTACATAACTTGGGAAAAAGGATCACTGTGTAGATTATTTCACATAATAATAAGAATTATTTATGGTGTAACGGATATTGTTATTTGGCGCTTAGTTAAGACTTTTATTTTCTTTTTTAATCTCGGGCGCCACCCTTTATTGTTTCAAGTGGTAAAGGGATCCACTATGCCTATCGGGTAGCCTTTAAACAGAGGAGAAATGTTACCAGAGTTCGTTATTGTTCAAAAGGCGAGTTCTGACGATATCCTATAGCCAGGGATGGGTGATAGAACAGAAACAACTATTTTAGGAAACTAGATTTATTTCATTATAAATATTCAATATACCAACAAAAAAAAATCAATTTCTAGAAGCCAACAAATGTTTTTAATATGACGGAAAATAGGTGAATCCTAGTCTAAATTGCATAGGTATACGTGTACCGGTAAGTTAATCAAGCGGGCGGTGTTAAATCGGGTGAAAACGGTGAACGGTGAGCGGTGAACGGTAAGCGGTGGTAGTTAGTAAAGCAGGATGAAAAGATTAATGTTAAGCGGTAACGGCGGTAAGCGTTAAGCGTAAGCGGGAATGATTAAAAAAAATAAAACTGTTTCGTTAGCCAGGTAAGACTGCGGGATGGTAATGATAAGTAGTGCACAATAAATGATGATGCAGTAATTACGATAAGAGACGTTCAACTCCGGTGCGGCTTTAAGTTATAGACTCAATTTTAAGGATCTCGTGGAACGGACTTAAAATAAATCGGCTTTTCACAAAAGTACACTACTGAACCACTTGGCACCAATGGGCGATTTGCCACCGCAAAAGTGCCACGTAACAGGCGATTACCCACCGACTTGGGCCGCCAGCAAGTAATAGCTCACACGTGGTTCAGCGGTGAAAATCAGGATATATTGGACTTTACGAAAAATTTTAAAATGAAATTGAGAGTTAAGGTGACACAGGTAACGGCGTTATTTAACCCGGCAAAACGCTGATTCACTTGACACCAATGGGCGATTTGCCACCTCAAAAATGCCACGTACCAGGCGATTATCTACCGGACTTCCGCCAGCGAATAATTGCTCACATGTGAATCAACGTTCGGATCCTGATTAAACGTCGGCGTCGGTTAGTAAAAAGAAATATCAAAAATAATGCCCTGAATTTATAAATATTACGAAATTATATACCTCCCAGATCATATATTATTTTAAGCACTTTTCAACTTAATATTTTAGGATACGGATTTAAATTTTAATTTTATTAAAACTGAAATAAATTTTAATGCAAAAATACGGTGTAGAACGGTCTCTTATCAGTAAAGAATTCGGATAAAGTAAACACTCAAAATAAAAAAAATGAAAAAAACTTGTTACCTTTCTAACAAAACAATTTCTTCAGTGCACAATATCTGCAGGTGATGGCGTCGGTATTCGGAGCAGAAGTAAATTTTGCATCGGCACTGCTTTTCAGCTGGACTCGCTGGGCCCCGGTACTCCCTCCAGGCTGCGCCGTATTTCTCCGGCCGCTGGAGCGCGATTCTATCATCGAGCTGAATATACTGGGCGGTATTTGATTAAGTTTTAACGGAATGATTTAAATTGAATAATGCTTAATTGCTTTAATGGATTAATTTAATTAAATTGGTGGTTGCATATTGTTTTAAAATTATAATTATACCGGTTGTCCCAAAAATCAAAATTTTCTGTTGTAGAAAAGCGGAGTTAAAACAAAACTCGTTTAATTGATTCGGAGCTCTATTTAAATATGTAAAAATGACGGAAAAACTTGTAACTTCGTTACAATGGGAACTGCCAGAACTCTTACGTGTACCAAATTTGACTTAATTATGCTTAAAATTAGGTCAGCAATCACCCATTAGAATATTTCGCACTTAACTTTTTCGTAAAAACCTTACAAAATAAAACGAGAAATAAACAAAAAAGTATTAACTTATTATTTGTCATGTCATCGTATCCAGTTTTAACCCAGATTTCTTCCCCGCTACTCAAAAATAAAAACCATTGAAAACAAAACGACCTTTTTAGAATTTGACTACCCGTTAGCCACCTGCATTTTGTATACCAAGTATTGGCAATACTACGATGCGGTGTACCCTGATTAATTATTATTTTACTTAAATCTGGACCAGAAATACCTATATCTTCCACGAATAATTTCTCTTCGACGTCTCGAAGTTTGCTAAAATTAATTTTGACAAGAAATTCTAACGATATCGTTGGACCCTTTATATTTACTTCCATTTTTACAAGTCAGATTATAAAATCAAATTAAATTTAGTAAACTACCAAAGAGCTTTAAATCTTACTATACTTTCACAAGAAATTAGAAATCTATGACACATACAGCATTCACTATATTACATTATTACACTAACATAAAACGAGTGTAAATTTAATAAACTTACCCTGACGCCCTATAATTAAAAGCTATGTTTGCCACGATACGCGGAATATCGAGGGGAATTTAAAAGTGCAAAAATATACAGGGTGTTCTATTTAAAAAAAATGTCTTGTTCCTCTTTGTTGAGCCACCCTATAGAGTTAAAAATAATTTTACGTTATAACTCACTTACTGTCCTTCAACTTTTATATTAGCATTTTTTGTGTATTATAAATACAAACGGAGCTATTCTACTTTGCCGCACTAAACGGCCACCCTGTATATTTTTTACCGGGATCAAAGATCTTTTCTCTTCTTTTCTCCCGATTTCAAAATTTCAAAAATATATAACATGTCGACATTTAGTTCAGTCGTTGTAAAAATAATTGAGTTTCCAATTTTGATAAATTGAATTGATGATAATCGAGTTGTCGAGGTGTTCCGCGTTCCGCATACTTCAACGTAACATATTTGACGCTTTACGTTAAATTGACACATTCAGTAAGGAATGGCCGGCTAATAGCCCTGACCTAATATCAGTTAGTAATTTTTCTGTGGGGATTTCTAAAAAATCGAATGTGTTATGACAGTCCTCACAATATACAAGTGTTGAGACAAAGGATTAAACAAGAAATATTCATGCTCAATACAGATCAAATAATAGAAAATGTGTCAGAAGTCGTAGCGGATATATAGACAACATATAGTCATTTACTTCACTTTAGATCATAAATTATAAAATATAAATTTCAATTTAAACAAAAGCGACAGATATTTCACGTTGAAGTATTCGGAACGCCTTGATAACTCGATTATAATCATTCAATTTATCTAAATTGTTTATTTATTTATTTATTTATTCAAGTATCAACAGCAAAGGCCAATTACAGATACGTTACATTAGCTACTATAACTAGATTGATTTTATAAATACCATATTACAAGACAAATCATATTATCCACTAACCAATCTTAAATCTATCAATTTTTTAAAACCATTAACACTTATGGTATCTACATCAATATTGGAACCATAATCATTAAAAAGGTTACACATTTGATAAATTGGTGACATCTTGTACAGGTTTGTCCTTGGGAAATCCAAGTAAAACACTTTTTTTGATCTGGTATTGACGCGATTTACAGAGAAAGGAAGTTGACTCAAAACATCAGGATTGTCTATATTTCCTTTTAACACCTTAAATAGTGTAAGTAAACAAGTTTTTATACGTCTCCTCTCCAGGGACATTCTACCAAAAATACCAAGCAGGTACATGTGATCAATTCCTCTATCTGGATAATATCCAAATTTCTTAAAAAACATATACTTCAGGAACTTTCTCTGTACACCCTCAATAAAGTCAATCCAGACATTGTAATACGGTGACCATATAAATACTTCCATATTCTAACTTTGGTAAAACCGATACATCAAAAAGTTTTAGACAGACATTAATGTCAAAATTTTTTGTGTTTCTGACAATAAATCCCATTATTCTTTGTGCTTCTCGAACTTTAGTCACTATATGTTTATTAAAAGAAAGACTACTATCAAAGAGAATACCCAAATCACTCTGACTCTCAACCCTCACCATACTCTGACCTTCTATCTTGTAGGTATTATTAATAATATTATGGTTTAAAGAGAAAGACATACATGAACATTTATTAACATTTAGAGTAAAGCCATTCACATTACACCACTCAATCACACTAGCTAGATCACTCTGTAACATGTCAGTCATCCTTAGTAACAACCTCCATATATAACTTAAAATCATCAGCAAATAATAAAGCCTTTGAGTGCTTTACGACATCAACAATACTATTTATTGCTATCAAAAAAAGTAAAGGGCCTAAATTGGATCCCTGAGGCACTCCAGAGGTACTCCTATATTTTGCGGATTTTGAACCTTTTAGCTCCACATATTGTTCCCTTCCATTTAAGTATGACTGAACTAACATAGTTATATTATTTGTTACATTCATACTTTTCATAGCACTTATTAGGACACAGTGCTTTACTTTATCGAAAGCCTTCTCCATGTCAGTATATACAACATCAACTTGGTGTTTATTTTTTAAAGCTTCATGAATATATTGACAAAAGATAGATAAGTTAGTAAAAGTTGACCTCTTTGGCAGGAAGCCATGCTGAAAAACAGATATATTAGCGGCAACTTCATTGTATATTCTTTCAAACAATATGAGCTCATATATTTTGGAAACAGCCGAAACTATTGTTATAGGGCGATAATTCTTAATTTCATGCCGAGCACCCTTCTTAAATACAGGGATAACTTCATGTAAACTCAAATATGTCAAAAACTAAATGTTGAGATGCTATTTTGAAATCAACTTGTTTTTTTTTCTTGACAAGTGACATAGATAACACGAGAAAAATTATGCAACTATTATTGTATTGAAAGTTATATTAACCCCTGTAGGTCGTTGCGAAAATATAAAAGATAACCCTGTACATTTGCAAACTGCTGAAAATTACTATACCGGACATTTGTCATTGATATCAAATACATAACACATTTATCGATCTTATCTAAGTCTTGATTTTAATTCTGGCACATGGCAAACATGGCAAATTTTACTTTTATTGTGTGCATAAGTGTATTTAATTCCAACTAAAGACTACTTCTATCTACTATACAAAATGTAAAATATATATTTTAGTTTCCACAAAGCACAAAGAAACAAAGCAATATTTTACTCTATATAACACACTAGAAGACAAAAGGGCATACATGGACAAGGAATTAAAAATACTAAATTCGGTGGTGGAAAGTTATCCAGAGTAAGTACATATTATAAAGAGCATACATGTAGAATGAGTGTCAATGCTTATATTTTGATTTTTTAAGAGCAATGCAATCATCAAGTAGCAAAGAAGAATTTTTACGACAATTTCAAAAGATTGTTGAGGGCGTTCGGCAAAACAGGCTTAAACGTGAAGCACTAGTTGCTGAGGAAAAGAAGAAAAGGGATCAACTTGGCAATGCATTGCAGGTAAAATATTAAGTTCTTTTAATATACGCAGTATCTTTCAAATGATGGTTAAAAATGCAGGAAGTGATTCCTTGGTTTATTTTAAGGTACATTTAGACGCTCGTACAATTTGTGCAAACTGATTTGCGCATGCAATTGGCGCAGATTAACTAGGTCTTTGTATTCTGTTTACAGTACTTTTAAACTTTCTTTTTTGTTACTTTTTATTATATACAGCAGTGGTCGCCAATCTTTTCAATGTGTTGAGCTTCTTTGATAATTTTGGAATAAACAGTGAGCTACCTAGTCGTAAGCGACGTAAGCGTAAGCACACAACATTCTATTATTCTGAATTAACAAAAATTCAGGACATGTCAGAGGACTTCCTTTTAAACGTTGTAGACGGGTTCAGGGATCGAGTTGCGCTCTGCTTAGCAGAAAATGGTGGTCATTTCGAACACTGAAACCTTTTCAGTGGATCTGAAAAGGTTTCACTTGTTTATTATTCCGATGTTAAGTTATTCAACTTTCTAGGCTATTTATTTTGTTATTATAAAGTTTGTTACAATTTTAAATAAATACAAATTTGAAATACAAAAAATTCAGAGTTTTACCAATAGAATCCAAATATGCAATCATATGCAGGGTGTTCCATTTAAAAAAAAGTACGTTGGTCTCTATGGCAACCAAACCAGAAATGACAGAAAAAATGCATGCAGGTAGAAATGTGGGGAATAATTTACTGAACAACTTTCATAAAGGTCACTTTTTCGTATACGAAGTAATTCAAAAGTTACAGGCATTATGCGCGACTTTTTTGCCACCCTGTATATTCCTACTATGTTAATAGTAAAAAATAATAATCACATAGTAAGACCGTAGATAATTTTAAAACTGTAAAGTTTTTTGAGTAGTGTTATTGTCAAAGTTTATATTTCAATATAAATATAATTAGAATTCTGCAACGAGGACCCAAGAATATTTTAACAAGAGCAATGGTACATCAATATTTTATTTATTAATATCCGTATATCGATGTTTTAGTTTTTAAATATATGGATATATCGATATATATAATTTTGCCCACCCCTAGTTATAATAATTTCTTGACTTGTTCTTCTTTCATCCAAAAACGGCTGGCGTAATTTATTCTTGTCTTTTCAATGCCTGCCGTTTTAACATTTAGTCTGTCTCTTTGTTTATATATTATAATATAAGTAATATGAGAGATAATCTACAGATTGATAGGCAGTCTGGTTTGTAGGAAACGAGTAAAGGACAGTGCCAACTGCAGTGGTAAAGTCGACCAAGTAGTCATGATTAATTTACGTATTTTGTTGCGGGGTTCCCCACGAACTTATTTCCTAAGTTCGTGGGTTCCCTATTGACTATTTAAAATAGTAAGAGAATTATGTAATTTCTTTGAAATTGCCTCAGTTATAATTATTATACAGGGTGGTCCAACGAAAACTTAACACCTCGTTTTTCCTGCTTTAAAATGAAAATGTGGAAAATCGCTCGGACCCGTCGATTTCTGATTCGAGGGGGAATAACTTTTTCGCTTTTTTCTCATTTTGAAGATCTTATCGAGTACTATCTGACCCTAAAATTTTGCTTCAAAATTTTCATCTTTAACGAAATGACAGCTAAAATAGTGGAAGACTACTTACTTTTGTGATTAGTTTATTAAATGCTGAAAATGGCCACCATTCACTTGCTTGCAGTAAAGAACGCTAGTGTATGAGTAGAGAATGTGGAATTTACCTCGAGGATATTACTCTTATCAGACGCATTTGAATTATTTATTTATTTGTTAATTTTTTTGTCCAAAAAAGTAGACGGACCATGTTTTTGATTTACCTTAGTCTATCGTGAATTTTTAAGAACGTTAAAACTGTGTCAAAGCGATTGTAACTTTGTAGTAGAATTAAAATGGTGTATTCCGTAGAAGAAAGGGTGGAAATGATAAAATAATTTTTTAGAAATAACGACTCTGCGCGAGTAACAGCGGCTTTATTTAATGAACGACATCCTGAAAAAAATTTATCCGCTGCTTACGTTGTGCAACTGGTTGCCAAATTTGACGCTACTGGTTCAGTCGGAAACAAAAAGAGGGTGCATGAAAGAGACGAAGCGAGGGAAGTGGCTGTCTTAGGTCAAGTAGCAATGGATCCGACCCTTAGTACTAGGAAATTGTCCGATGTATCTGGTGTTTCACGCACAACAATCATGAGAATCCTTAAACAACATAAGTTCCATTCTTTTAAGATACGACTGGTTCAGGAACTGAATGAGGATGATTTCGATCGCCGACTCCAGTTCTGTGAAGTGGTCAGTGGAATTATTAACAATAATCCTAACTACATGTTCAATATCTGTTTCTTGGATGTGTGTTCATTTTACCTTAATGGCATTGTAAACAGGCATAACTGTCGGTATTGGTCAGATGAAAATCAAAGATTATTTCGTGAAGTGCATACTCAGCATCCCCAAAAGTTAAATGTTTGGGCGGGTATTTATGGAAATCGGCCCTCTTTTTATACCCGGTAATCTCACTGGCCAAATTTATTTAGAACTATTAGAGAACGCTATTTATCCAGCCCTCGTTCAAGTATTGGAGAATGAAGAAGACCATGTAACGATCATTTTTCAACAAGATGGCGCACTACCTCATTTCGCTCAACCTGTGCGTCAGTTCTTAGATGACAATTTTCCTCAGGCCTGGATTGGAAGAAGGGGACATATTGAGTGGCTACCCAGATCACCTGATCTTGCTCCACTGGACTTTTTTCTATGGGGTCCCCTGAAATCTAAGATTTACGCTACCGAGCCTAAGTCACTGGATGATTTGCGAATTCGGATCATTAATGAATGCCGTCAAATTACACCAGAAATGTTAAGTAATGTACGTGAACGTTTTGAGCAAGATTTATTTCACTGCATGCAAGTGAATGGTGGCCATTTTCAGCATTTAATAAACTAATCACAAAAGTAAGTGGTCTTCCACTATTTTAGCTGTCATTTCGTTAAAGATGAAAATTTTGAAGCCAAATTTTAGGGTCAGATAGTACTCGATAAGATCTTCAAAATGAGGTATCGCAACACCCCTCATCCCTATTCAAAATCAGGGGGTGGTGCTCACCCGCGGGGATGAAAAAAGCGGAAAAGTTATTTCCCCTCGAATCAGAAATCGACGGGTCCGAGCGATTTTCCACATTTTCATTTTAAAGCAGGAAAAACGAGGTGTTAAGTTTTCGTTGGACCACCCTGTATATTGTTTTAAGTTCGTTATAACCGTAATCTTTTACGATTATACCAAAATTAAGGTTTGTTATAAACGGGTTCGTTAATGATAATTCAGTTCTTGATTTACAACTCTGCGGCAATTGCAGATAGGGCATAGATATTACTTGTCAACTTTGTTAAACTTTTTATTATTTCCTATAGTTTTAATGTCATTAGGTAGTAAGTTGTAAAACTTCGCGGTTAAGAAATTAACTTTAATTTTATGGCTTTTTGACTGTTGTATTGTGTCTGGGGTTAAATGGCTGTGTTTAATATGATTTTAATTTGCAATATCTTTATTATAAAGTTGATTTGTCTGGTACAATCCATTTTTGTTGAAAGCAATTTTTAAAGTATAAGTTTTGATTGTTTTAAATGGCTGCAAGCTATATAGCCCCCACCTCGTATGATTACTTGAAGAAACACCCTGAATATTTTACAAATTATATTTTTTAAATTATGTTTTAGAGTCTTCTTGAATTACAACGGGCATATGCGACTGCCGTCCGACAGCTAAGTCTCGAATGCCGCAACTATGAAGGTTTGTTAGCAGGTAGGAAAAATCAAAAATAGAATTTACATCCCAAGAGAATCACTACGAATGCCAGGTAAACGTCCCAAATACTCTGGTCACTAAGATTATTATTGTGATACATTGTAAAGAGGCTTTAAATAATATATTGTTGTGTAGGGTTAATTTTTCATAGCCATTTTTATAGTGGAACTGAAGTTCAAAATAGGTTTATACCAATTTTGCTTTTTCTAAACTATTTTAAGTAAGTATAAGAAATAATTAAAAGCGAATGGGTGCAATATTAATCTATATCTCTATGTATATATCTGTATGGTAATAATGCTCTGTATATTTTTGAATAGAACGAATACTGCCTCTGGACACATTGTTAATATTATTTATTTTAATATTACGATGTATTCATTCTTGTATATTTGTGTATAATTTTAATAAAAACCAGAATTAAGTATATCTTGATACTTTTTCCTAAATATCACAGAGTTACCTAGATCCTACATCCACGGTCTTCTTTGTTATGGAGGGTGATTTTCGACTGATGGAACCTTAGAGGTTTATGGCGAACCAGTCAAGGGGAGGATCCAAAATTTGTTTTTTGCATACATTGGCGTGCTTTACCCAGCTAAAGTAGTTTCGACAATGCGATGTTGCCGCTTCTTCTAGAAAGTAGTATCAACTTTGATATTTTAAACGGAATGTGCCCTGTATGTAAACTTATTTTTACAATCTGTATTAGTTTATTTCCTTATTATTCCCCTAGACTTATCTGTTACCGATTTCGAGATATTAATTAATTTTCATTTTTTTTTTCTGCAATATAGTAAAGTTTACATTATACCATTGATCTTTTGACTGCCACAAATCCCTATTTGGGACATTTTATGACCAGAAGGACACTCTGGTCATAAAATGTCCCAAATTTACATGTTTTCTAGCAGAGCCGGAGTAAAAATTACCGGCATCAGTAATTGCTATACCATTTTCAGTAGGTATAAATACCTAGTAATAAATCAATAGCAAATTGATTGTTATTAATTTTAGTTCTAGTTGGTTTTCCGACGAGTGAATTTTGTTATATTAGTGTTTGGTTTACCGCCGCGCGATATTTTTTGTTGTATTAGTGTTAAAATGTGGCGTCCATGGGCTTGTGCTGAGAGTGGGGCATCTTGTATTGTTGCTTTAGCCGAGACGTCTGCTTAAACAATTACTTCTTTATTTAAAGAAATAGTCCATTCTCGAAATTCGGTAAAAGATACAGTAATGAAACCTATAATTCCCAGAAAGTGAAGTGACTGTGGCACATGGTAACAATTAATTTATTAACAATTAACCAGTTCGTACACCAAGTCCTTAATTTATTTATTTATTACCACATTCTACAGAAAATTCCAATTATCGAATGGGAAATAACATAGTTTTAATATAATATGAAGCGTGTAAAGGTTAAAAAGAGGAAAAGAAAAAAAGAAAAATATACTTATTTATATAGGTGACTAAAAGAAAAATATGAATAAAATGTTTATAATGTTACAAAGTCATACGTTTAATAGAAGCCACTGAGCAGGTATGCATATCTAATAGGTCCTGAATTTTAATATTTGTCACACATTTGATGTAATGGGGAGAATTTTAGAGCATTTGTCCTTGGGATTGGTAAGGCAAAAGTTCGGTGATTTCGCGATGTTGTTCTTGGTACCTGGAAGTGCAGAAGCTGCAAAATATTCTCAGCACCAATTCTTCCCGAGAGTATGTTATGCAGAAAGGTAATTTGTGACTTTGTCCTCCGTGAGTCAAGACTTTCCATTGAAAATCTTGTTAGGAGACGATCATGTGGGCACCCTATTTCAAGGTAGAACCCGTCAAGCTTAAAATTAATATATTTTAAAAAGCATCTTTGAATTTTTTCAAGGTTTAAATGTGCGTTTGATAGAAAGGACACCAAACAACCGAGGAGTACTCTAGTCGTGATCTAACAAAGCTATTAAACAGCAACTTAAATGTGTCGCAACTCGTGAAATCTCCAGCGTTTCTTATAATAAATCCCAACAGTTTAAAAGCCTCTAGCCTCTTCAACAATCTTAGAAATATGGTCGCGAAAAGAGTCTTGAATCTAGTACCACACTAAGGTCGCACACAGAGTCACATCGCCTCAACATTTCTCCATTTATACTATAGTCATATATAATTGGCTGTACCCTTCTAGTGAATGTAACAATACTGCATTTAGATACGTTCAATAATAGTTTATTTCTCTCACACCAATCATTCATCCGCTCAAAATTATCTTGCAATCTTCTGCAGTCCCTGTCGTCCTCAATTCTGAGATATAACTTAACATCATCAGCATAGATCAAGCTATCGATATCTAGGATAGAGACAAGGTCATTAAGAAATATGATAAAAAGTAGGGGTCCCAGGTGAGACCCCTGGGGGATGCTTTACGTGGCAACAAACTCCTTAGAATTATGACCATGACATTGAACAAACTGGACGCGATTAGTTAAATATGACATAAAAAATAGAAGTAATTTCTGTGATAGACCAAAGGTGGTCAATTTGTCAAGAAGAATGCCATGATCGAGTCGATCAAGGGCCTTGGAGCAGTCAGTGTAAATTACATCGGTTTGCTCACCCGCTTTTTTTTACTTCTTAATCTTTACATGTATCATCCTATGAGTTGTACTCATTGATTTGAGACAACTTACATTTCTGCTAAACCAGTGGCGTAGCCAGCATTTTGGGGCGGGAGGGGCGAACTATCGTAGGGGCGCAAACTGCGGAGCTAAATCGCCGCAGGCAAAAAATTTTTGGGACCACGCCCAAATTTCGTAGGAATTCACCTTCTTCATGCTCCCTAGGAAACAGGGGTCTGGCCCCAAATGAAGTTAAAATCCGCTATATAAAAAGAAATAAATTTAATATGATGGGACGCTCTCAAAACCGGTTTTATTAAGTTTATTCCGATCGCTCTTCTTTACTAAAAATAAAATAAGGCTGATATTGTTTTTTAAGAATTATTTTTTAAGTAGTAAAGGGGCGCCAGGCCAAGAGGGGCGGGGGGGGCAGTCGCCCCCCTGTGGCTACGCCACTGTGCTAAACTCGATGTTTAGTCCTTCTCAAACTTTATTTTATATTAATTGTTCGTTCTCAACTTTGTACTATCCTTTTAGTATTCCCTGATGATGAGTGCTTAAGCACTTGAAACATGTCGTAAGCTTGTAATTTACGTTAATAATTAAACTGTGGAGGAGGACTGCATTGTTTCATTTACATTACATTTACTCCACTGAAAGTATGGACTATTTTTTCAATTTCAATCTCGTTCTGCCAGTCTTGCCTCCTAGTAAAATTTGATGTCTCTAAATACCTCTGCCAAGCCTCCCAAACTAGTAAAATTTGATGTCTCTAAATACCTCTGCCAAGCATCCCAAACTGTAGACCGCGGAAATCCCAAATTACGAGCCACATAACTTTTACTACGACCATCCTCTATTAAGGCAACAATTCGACCCACGTCTGCAGTAGTTAATAACATAATGACAACTAAAAAAATTATTTCGATACTGTCACTGTCAAATAATTTTTTATAAACAATCGAATACATGGCCAACTTTCGATTATTAAAATTGTGTAGCTCTTACAAGAAATGAGAATGGGATAATTCAGAAACAAGATGTTAGGGATACATTTAAGATTATAACAAAAGGTGTATTAACAAAATTATCCATCTCAGTTTTTCCACAGGGTGTTTTGAAGATGTGACAAAAAACATTTTAATTTACCCCGGTATAACATCACCTAAGCGAAAAATGTTGGTTATTGAAAGAAGACAGAATAACCCCAATAAATATATTTACAAACTAGTAAAAAAATCTTGAAAATCGGATTAAAAATAAAAAAGTTATAAAAATCAAACTTAGCCAAAGTTTTTGGGTAGCGGAATTTTGTGCCGGGGAGTGTATAGTCCGACACAAGATAAATGGTCATGATTTTACCTGCTTTATAACGGTCGGGTGACTTTACCCCCCATAAAGCAATTAAGGGCTGGTTTGTAAGCCTTTCTCAGTAACAGGGAGGTATTATGTTTTTATTTTGATAATATGTACAGGATCTTCCAACGAGGACTGAACAGGGGCTCATTTTTGAGCTTCCTTGTATTTAAAGAAAAATCCAAAATAGCCAATCGATGTACTTTTTCCTGCAGAATTCAAAAATGAAACCAAAAATTTATTTGAACCAGAAACAAAAGAGTTACGCTATGGATAAGGTGTTTTTTAAATGGAACATAGCTTTTTTTATACGATTCTTGGAACGAGTGATTTTTTTTTGTCCGTTCTGATTAAAATATTTAATATTGTGACAGCTATTTTTATTAAATTTTAATGTTTTATCCAGTATAATTTAACTTTAACCTGCTTGAAACATACACTAGGTAATAAAGGTATAATCACCTTTGAATCCTTCAAAGTCAAAAAATTTGACAAATTTACTATAATATTGCCGAAATAAAATATTTATTAGATGAGAGATTGCAGATTGTTATCTTGTTCTACAAATGCCAAGAAAATGCAAGAGAAGCAAGGAGAAGATTTATTGCAAATTTTCACAGAAATATATCCGTCAATACTATTCTAAGGATAAAGAACCTATTTGAGGAAAATAAAACATTACTGGTTTTAACGCCATTAACGACTCGCGTTGTTTAATGTCGTCAGCATATTTTGGATCTCACTTTGCATTCGCTCTTGAAACTCGGTCAATAGCGACTGCATTGATTTCTGCAATATTGCCTGCCACCCCCCTTGTGCTGCCTCGTTGTTGTTATTATTTTTAATATTTCTGTTATCAAGCAATTTTTTATTATCTTGTGTGCCCCAACTGAAGTTGGAGGCTGGTCTTTGATTTTGTGCTGTTGTTTTGGCAGCTATTTTTTCTTGAATTTGCGTTTTAATCATCTCTGGGTGCTTAGGGCACTCGCGAGAGTTTGCAGTGTGCTCACCGTGACAGTTAGCACATTTCAAAGCATATTACACAGATGTCAAAAAAGCCTTTGCCATTCGCTTTCAAACAAAAAAAAAATTATTCCGATATCTCAAAAACTAAAGAAAATAAAGGGGGGTGGAACTTCTACGTATGACACCCTGTATAATAAAAATTATATATTACGGCTTACTACTTTTACGCACATTAATAATTTACGTCAAAGTCAGCGATACACAATAAATTTTTGTACATATACTAACATTGTTTCAATCTTCCTACTACCACCCTGGACCCTACGAATGGTTTATTTGCCAAAAGCAGGTATAAAGTATAAAGACGTTAGTTAGTCATGACCATTTATCGTGTGTCGTACTATACCTACATACATTCATTTTACAACCTCTGGCTACACCTAAGTTTAGCCCTAATCTGTGAATGAAGTACTAGTCTAGTTAAAACCAGGCATTATGACAATTGTCAACAGTAAAGTTGTTAGACCCTTTCTATTAAAGATTTTAGATTGCAGCGGAAATGTGGGTTTGCTTAGTTTGCTAATAAAATTTAATATTTTTACAGCGTTTCTTTATTAATCATAACTTTATCAATGTATCAAGGATCGATATTTAAAGGGCCTGTAAACCAAAAGTTTCCATAATGAAAACAAACATAATCGGGCAAAAATCACGACCGTGTTTAATACAAAAAGGACTATTTTATTTTGATATGGCACAATCCCCTTCAAGAAAACCGTGGTTCGTAGAAAGCAATAACCAAATACAGCAAAGGTAAGCATGACCATTGGAATAAGATTGGAGTCAGACAAGACGAGCTCTGTGAATGTGGAGAGATGGGATATTTAAATCATATATTCTTTAGAGGTAGAAATAAACTGCAAATACGTCAAGAACTGTCCAATATAACAGCAAAAACCAAAAACCCCATAAACGTACCTAAACAACTCGAATTCAGAAGAAGCTTATCTGATTATCATTACTCAATCAAATATTTTATCCAATACTTGCATTTAAACAAACGTGGGATATTTGTTCGTCTGAGGTTATACCTCACTAGTAATTCATTCTACATTTTATGACATTTGATAAGAATACCATCTTTCATGTTTTCTGGTGTGGTGGGTGGTATAGTAAATGTAACAATTTTCTGTTTACTGCCGTAGTTGTTGAAGTTGAGAATCGAATTACCAAAAAAAAATAGATGAAATCTGGCGTCCTGAAATTTGAATAAAATATGTACAGCCGTTTTTCGGATTTTGCATTGCGACACTTTAAAATCCTCACCTTGTATATTTTAAAATCGGCCTCCAAAAATAACAGAAATTATTTTCTTTTGTCAATATTTTTCGTTCAAGAAATGTCAATTGAGATTTATTACAGAATCTTTTTGTTTAATTGAAACACTGTACTTTTCTGTTTCTTAATAGTTTCGTACAAGTGTTGGATAAAATTTTGTATGACACATGACTGTTAAACTTAGGAAGACTTTTTGTAATGTGTAGTTAATTGTAGATTATTTTTTGGTTTAAACCAGAATTGCTTGGTTTATCAACCCTTTTAAAAATGTGTATTTTACATTATTCTGTTACCAGCATATATATTTTCATTGTTATTCTTTGTTTTGTTGCAGAAGGCTTCCTTCTCAGCTACTTCAATTCACTTCATTTTAAGGGGTAATCATTGAGTTGGATCAAAGTGATCCTTTACTCTTGTTTTTCTTAGAGATATCTATTTGATTACAATGGTTGGAATTTTGTGACTTTTTTGGTTACCTACATATTTTGATTGGTGAGAAAAATATTTATTTATAGAATCTTTACTACAGCGGTCGCTGTCAGGGTGGGAGCCAATTTTTCGGGTATTTGTATATGTTTCTATCTGCAGATCTTATGTGTGACTCGGTAATTAGTCTGTTTGTCGAGTTTTCGGCGCGCTTATGGTATTTGGTAATTATTTTATTAAATAATTATTTTACTGTTTCCATTCTTAGGTCTAAATGCAATAAGTCCGTTGGAAAATATCTCGGCATGTTTGTTATTATTTTTAGTGCTTTATTCTGCGCTCTTTGTATCTTGAGTTGATTTGTCTTACTTACGGTACACCAAGCTGGTATACCGTAAGTAAGTACAGGTCTCACTATTGTTTTATATAGAGTAACTTTTGTTCTCAGACTAATTCCGCTATTTTTATTTATTAGAGGGTAGATGGCGAATAATTGCTTTTGCGCTTTTCGCATTCTATCACTTGCATTGCTTTTCCAGGTCATTTTCTTATCAAAAATTATACCCAGATACTTGATTTGAGGTGACCATGATATTGATCTATTCATAACTTTTACTGTTGTTTCTGGGAGCTTTAATCTGGCTTTTGAAAAGAAAATTGCCTAGGTTTTATCCGCGTTGAGACGGAGCTTCCAAGAGTCCAACCATCTCTGAAGGAAAGCTATATGGCGCTGAAGCCTTGAAACTACAATCCGGGGCGTCCCTGAGCTACTATTTCCTCAAATATATCGCGAATGTCGTTCAATAAATCAATTTCCACCGAATAATTCGGCAAAATTGTCCTAATTTCTAGCCAAAGTCATGTGTACCATAAATAACTAAACTAGCGATTATTGTAAATAATATGACTCTATTTGTGTGTTCTTAGGTCTCAAAATATACACCCAGGGTTGAACAAACCCCAAAGGTGAATTTATACAAGTTTTCGTCGTCGTTCCCATCGCAACTTAACATAGGACCTCGTTTGTGCTACTAGCCAATGGGAAGAAGGAAATTTGTCACATGGTGCAAAACATACAAACAAATTTGCCATATTCCTGCAATTTCAGCAATTATAGCCGGGCATGCCTTATAACGTAACTCACAACTAAAAAAGACGTATTAAATAATAATATTGTATAAGTACTGCTCTCGAGGATTTGCAATGGTGCAGTTCGTGTTTTAAATACCCTTTCTAGTTACCTACTAAATATATTGTTGAGTCTGATATTGCAAGTATTATTATCTTGACGTCAGGGGATAACAAGAACTTTTGTCGGAGAGGCTTTCACTTGGGTGGTTTCAAATTCAAGTATTCAAGCACTATACCTGTGACTGATTTTGCCGGGGAAAATATATCAATACAAATATATCCAAAAAGTGAACGAATAAATTAATTCAATGACTAACTAAAGATGATAATCATCACGCTTTTCATAAAATATTATAAAATGACACTGTTGGTAGTTGTCATTCCTTTCGGGGACTTTACTTTCTGAATTTGACGGGGTTGGAACCCTTAAAACCCCCTATTTGCCTTGCGCCTTCTTTACGTTCACTCCAACTATTTTCAATTTTACCAGACTGTATATTCACTACTGCACTGATATTAGAATGGCTTTTATTCCCTACTTTTTAGCTACCTATATTAGACGACTACCTGCTAGTTCGGTTTTCAAAATTCTTCTACCTGAATTTTCGGTTATCCCATATACCTTCCACCTGTGCTTCTACAGATCAATGGCCTTAACTTTAATTTACCTGAGATGCTAACTCATAAGAACTAACAAAATAAAAAGGTTTGTAAAAGTTCTAAATCCGAGACCCAAGATAATATTTTTGCAGGGACTTACAGGTACCTACACATAAAGGAACATTACATAGGAACTGCTGATTGTGGGTGGCTAAATTAAAGTAGGTACATATTCAAGTTTAAAGGGCATAACTGGGCAAGGCACCTTTAAACTTAAAAATTGTAAAAAACAACTGAACATCGTGTATTTGAGCCCCCAATCAAAATACACACTTTCAATGTACCTATACATAATTTTATTATGGTATACTATTTTTTTTTAGATTTTACATTCGTTTCCATTAAAACCCCAATTCCAAAACAAAAAACCCACAAAGAATTATTTTTGTTTAGTCAGTAATATAGAGCTTCTAACTTATAAAATCGTATGGCATCACAGATACCTAATACAGGTTAGTTACCCGGACCTATAGTATCTGATGGCATTTAATTCATAAAGAGTATAAGACAATATAAAAGTTGACTTAGTACTTAAAATAATTACGGAAATATATTATGTAAGAACCCGCTACAACTACACTCTACTGCAATTAATTATACAGACTATACAAAATTTCACCAAAAGCCTATAATAAACGACTTTTTTAAATTTATTGGGATAAGCTATGTTTAATACTGTAGGATTTTTTTGCTAACACTTAAAACGGCTTCACAGTAAATTTTTAAATTTAGATTATACTACACCCTCATGTTTCCTTGCTGGCCGCTGACGTCACTAAAGTCTGAAGTTTGTTCGACCTTTAAACAGTCCTCAAATTGTCATTTATCAAGCAGGAAGATATACCTGATTGTTGTACACATTTTGAGAGTCCCCGAAAACTAAATGTATTCTCTTCTTGTAAGAATTGTAAATATCTATCTTATTTATCTTACGGATATTGTTTATTAATGGGTACAATCTAGGGGTGCTATTGCCGGGATCCCGAGGAAAAATTAATCTCGAATGTCTCGAGAATCCTGGGATTAAGCCGTCAAATCCCAGGACAAATTATATAAACGAGTTCTTAAAAGACAACTATTTTTCAAATATTTACTTTAAAACTAAAACTACCTAACAATTTTATTGTAAAATATATTTTATTCAAAACCCGTAACTTGTTTCGATAGCCTAATATCGTAATAAGGCATTATTATTATAAAACAATATTTCCTCAAATGTTATACAGTGTGACTAGTGTTGTAAATGGAAATATTTCCGTTGGAAATATTTCCATGGAAATGGAAATATTGGAAATTTCCGAACTTGTCTCGGAAATATTGGAAATATTGAGAATATTGGAAATATTTAAAAAAATATTTAAAACTTGTTCTAAATGATTCAAAACAAATGTTTATTATATCTTTTATATTTTGTAACCCTATACTAATAATACAGTTTTCACAAACACATATGAATATCTCCAGCTCGACGATTCTCCGATTTATTGGCAACGGCAACATTGGATTTCTACTTGGAAAGCGGGTAAGCCCCGAGCGCATCGGATAATATGTTAAAGCAAGCACATGAGTGCCGCAGTCCGCAGTGCGTTTTAAGAGTAGATTTTTATACAGTATATGTTGTGTAAAGTATATTTTGTAAGTTTTTAAAGTATATTTTTGATTCTTTGATAGTGTCGATGGTTAGTGAGTTTTAAAATGGGGAAAACAAAAGACATTGTTTGGAAGTATTGCATTTCTAAAGGTAACAATATTTACCAGTGCATGTATTGCAGTAAAACGTTCTTTAAAAATGCGTCCAGGATGAAGGCACATCTAAGTAAAGTTTGTAAAGGCTGTCCCAAGCAAGTAAAAAAAAAATTTATGCAAAATGACGAAGAAAACGGCTCATCAAGCGACAACGAATGTGTTTTGGTAAATGAAAGCATTTTGAGTGATAATTCCACTGTTGTTGCCTCTGAATCAGAACGCTCAGTATCAGAAATACTACCACCAGTACCGTCAACCTCAAGTTTTACAGCTACTTGTAGTACTAGTACTATTAACAGTTCCAGTATTGACATTGATGTCGAAATGCCGCCCACGAAACCATCTACTTCCGATGTTGTGAATGAAATGAAGAAACCTGCTACTTCTTTAATGAAACCTACTACTTCTTTAATGAAACCTGCTACTTCTGGAAGTGTTTTGGCATTTGCTGACCGAATTTCCAAAAAAAATCAAGTAAGTACCGTAGATTATTGCTAAAAAATATCGTTGTTTAATATTTAATAAAATAGGAATACAAAAAAATGTGGGAGTTGTAAGCACACCCTGTATACAGAATGAGGATATTGAGGATCTATTTATGAATTAAAAAGCAGGATTAGAATTTCACTGACTTAAATAGAAAGATATGCGGAATACAGATACTATACTACTACCTTTTTTTTACAGGAAAAAATCGAAAACCAACTAGCTCGTGCAATATACGCCAGTTACTGTCCATTGTCCATCCTTGATAACGCCGAATGGCTTAAGCTCTTTAAGATGATTCGTCCAAGTTTTGTACTACCAAGTAGATATAAACTGTCGAATACAAAGTTGGATGCAGCGTTTAATGAAGTAAAGGAGAGGGTTGAAACTACAATTAATGAAAGTGAAATTCTAGGTCTACAAAGCGACGGGTGGAGCAACATACGAAACCAAGGAGTCATAAATTGTATAATCACTACACCATCACCTCTACTGGAAGCTTCTATTGAAACTAAGTTGCAAAGACACACTGCACAGTATATAGCTGAAGAAATGGGGAAGATAATTGAAAAATACGGACCAAACAAATTCTTAGGTTACGTTTCAGATAATGCAAAAAATATGCAACTTGCTGGAACCATACTAAACGAAAAATATGATATCATTCCATATGGTTGCCTTTCCCACGGTCTTAATTTGTTATGTAATGATTTGCTTAAAATTAATACTATGTCGGCTCTAATTGACAAAGTTACAGATATTGCAAAAGAGATCAAGAAAAAACAAATTCTTTATGAACTTTTACGAACAAAGCAAAAAGAAAACAAAAATGTAGAGCCAAATGCAGGTGCCATTCACTTGCCTGTAAAAACTCGCTGGTCTTCAATTTTGACCAGTTTAAAAAGTGTGTACAGCACTAGGCTCAGTTTACAAGGAGTTGCAGTTAGCCAAGAAGCAACACAAATGATTGATAAATATGTTAAGCAGTGGATATTAGATGACGAAGTATTTTGGGGTCAAATTTCCAACCTAATTAACATTTTTCAACCTACTTGCAAATGGTTAAAAATTGTAGAAGGAGATTATGGCACTATTCACTTTGCTGTAAAAGCATTTCATGATATTAAAAGGGTGGTTCAGAACAACCTTGCATTGTCCCCACTTAACGACAGAGAGAAAACTGAATTGTTGGAGTTTGTTGACAAAAGAGAAAAATTTGTTATTAAACCCATACATTATGCTGCAGAATTACTAGATCCAAAATCACAAGGTTCTGAACTTGATGAAACACAAATTCTTTCAGCAATAGAATGCATACTTAACATAGCAAGAAATAAACTCAATATAAAAGAGCAAGAAATAATAGATGAAATAGCAAATTACCGTTGTAGAAGTGGTAAATTGTTTGGCAATAATTTTATATGGAAAAGTAGTTTTCATAACCCAGTCTCCTGGTGGAAAGGACTTTGTTCTTCATCTTCTTTATCAAAAGTAGCGTCACGAATTTTGATGATGCCAGCATCTTCAGCAGCCACTGAGCGCAGTTTTAGCGTTTATAGTCACATTCATTCTAAAAAGAGAAACAGGCTTACTAATGATAGAGCGGCTAAACTGCTCTACGTATCCCACAATGAAAACTTGCTAAATAAAATTGAAAAGGGCGATAGGTCAATTTTTATTTCCGACACTGACACTAGTGACACTGTTAAAGATTTTGAAGAAGTTGACTGGCATGAAGAAGACCCTAATGCCGAAGATAATATTGAGGATGATGACGACAGCGATGAAGATATGCCTCTTGCTCGACTTGTTTGTAAAAAATAATTATTTTTTTTTACAAATTTGACCCTATTTCTATTTTTTTGATGTTTACCATTTATTTGTGTTCATGTATAAGAAGCGTTCTATTTTTTGTTGTTATTTTTTAAATAAATATTTAGTTTTTTCTTATTTTTTTTAGTCTTTAATTTGTTTCCAATATTTCCATATATTTCCAATGTTTCAGGAAATATTTCCGGAAATATTTCCAAACATATATTTCTGGAAATTTTACAACACTAAGTGTGACCAGTAAAGTCCGCATCATATGGGATTTTTTTTTATTAGTAGCTTTCTTCGAAATTTGACTTTGGCATCAGTTTCTGCTTCGATCGAGATGAAAATTTACCCAAAAAATAGTAGTCACGTGATTCGCATTATCGGTCAAATTTTAATTTTTTTCCAAAAAAAATTAAAAAGTGGGTTTTTTTCTCAAAATATCGAAAGAAGTTATTAGAAAAAGTTTTTCTAAATGCCATTTTTAGCTCATATGCAAAATTTCAGTTGCATAAGATAATTTTAGTTTTTTGCCCATATTTTCTAAATTACACCACTGTTGCAAAATAAAACTTCTTAGTTGTATCAATGTCTTATTCCAGACACATTTCCTTTAAACTGGCGCCATTTTAAATGTGTGTTTTTCTACAAAATCCAAATAGGGCTATTAAAATTTCGTCACCTGTGATGCAAAGTTTATTTGTTTTTGACCCTCTATAAGGTAGCTACATAAAATAAGTATTTTTGAAAACGTAGTTTGTGTCTAAAAGTAAAACAAATTATAATTAAGACAAAACAAGTACACAGTGTCATCAGTAAAGTCTTCATAAAGTGTAAAATTAATTTTCGTTTAACTTAACATTAATTTAATCTGTTTTCAACGATTTAATTTAAAACTCCTTTATTAAAGTTTGTTCTGAAGTTATGTTATAAAAAAAGTAAAAGTAGTCTTTTATTATTTAAGAGCAGTTTCCGAAAAATTAATATGTATGCCACCTTACGATGAGGCACGTAAAACAAGTTGGCTGTAAAACAAATGATAAAAAAGATCAACAGGCCCTTGCTTTATTAATGACAGTAAAATCGCTTTCTGTTTGACATAGTGGCTTTTAATTAGTACTGCGTATTAAATAAAAAAAAATGTTAACTTCACAGGAAAAAATCGAAATTGTATTAATATGTGGTGAAAACACAAGTCATCGTGTGTAGCAGCCAACATTTTTAATGAAAGGTATCCAGGCAAAAATGTGCAACAATCTACTGTGAGTAGGATTATGGCAAAATTTAAATCAACTCGATCGGTGGAAAATTCATTTAAAAAGCCTCATAATCCTATAAAACATACTAAAGAAGTCCAATTAAATGTGTGCCTAGATGTTGTGGAACATGCTCAAACTAGTTTTAGACATGTCTCTTGCAGAACTGACGTTCAAAGAGAGAGTGTAAGGAATATTTTGCACAAAAATAAATTTAAACCTTATAAACCAAAATTTATAAATACTCTTAAGGAACAAGATTATGACATACGTTTAGGATTCTCTTTTTGGTACCAGGGGGAAAAAGAAGGAAATGTGTCATTTCATTTCACGTTTTATGGACCGACGAGGCCACTTTCACTTCAAACGGCGTTGTTAGCTTTCAAAATTTTAGATGGTGGGCTCAAGAAAATCCTAATTTTATAATAGAATGCAGGGACCAGTATTCCTTTAAAACAAATGTGTGGTGCGGTATCTTAAACGACCAAGTTGTTGGGCCTTATTTTTTTAGAGGTAATTTAAACTCTGAAGAATTCCTACGCTTCCTTAATCACGAGATCCTTGAAGTTTTGGACAATATACCTATTGAAATAAGGCATAATTTGTGGTTTCAGTGTGACGGTGCTCGCATCCATAATGCAAGACAGGTTAACCCTTTGTTGCCCACCGGTTTCACAGTGAAACCGCAAACAAACTAATTTTTACCTAGACTCCTACCGGTTTCGCAGTAATACCAGTGGGCGTGTACATACATCACGCCACTATCTATGCGGCGGCCGATTGGTTTAGGATCATACCCTGTTTATTTATCACTTCATGCCTTATTTACATGTGGTCAGCTGAGGTCTATGGTCTATTTGTGAATTTTGTTCAATAAAAGTGTTATTCATTATGTCTGGTAAGAAAAATATGTTTTTTTTATTGTAAAAATAGTACCCTAATACTATTAGAATATTTCTGGAACAAACTATTATGTTTTTACATTTTTTTTTATGCAAGAAGTTAGTGGTTTCGCAGCGTAACCGGTAGGCTACAACATATTTTTTAATTTTAGGTAGAGAAAATTTGTTATATTTTCGCGATCTCGAAAAAATGCAATCCAATGATATTTTTACTTTATTGGATGAAATTCCCAGTGATAATGAGTCAGACTCAGGGGATACTAGTGAAGATGAGGGTGCTGACGAACAAGCGGTTCTAAATAATGATGATTTGTTTGACATAAATGAACTACCCATAGATTTTGCAGATGACGTGGTTGTGGCTCAGTGGGACAGTGATGATGAACTACCACTTGCTACGATAAGACAACGTGAGCTAGCAACAAATAAACCCATTTGGACAACTTCCAGCGATTATTGTCTTAAAAATATGAAGACATTCCATGAAGATAGTGGACCCAATATACCTGTTGGGAAAGAAACGCCCACAGATATATTTTTTTGTTTATTTCCTGAAAGGTTTATTGAAGATATAGTTTTTCAAACGAATCTTTATGCTGTTCAAAAATATGGTATCACTTCATTCAAACAGACATGTTCAAAAGAAGTAAGAGCATTTTTAGCTGTTAATATTATGATGGGGATCAAAAGACTGCCAAGCTATAAAGATTACTGGTCTTCTCGCCCAGAGCTTAGGGACAATTTTATTAGCCGGGCTATCCCTAGAGATCGATTTATTTGGCTTTTAGGTAACCTACACCTAAATGATAATTATCTTATACCGCAAAAAGGTTCACCGAATTATGATAAACTTTATAAAATACGACCATTACTTGACACACTGTCAGAAACATTTAGCGCCAATTACAAACCATCAAAAAATCAATCCATCGATGAATCTATGATAAGATTCAAAGGTCGAAGCAGTTTAAAACAGTTTATGCCTCTAAAACCTATAAAACGTGGATACAAGGTTTGGGTTAGGGCGGATGAAACTGGCTATCTTTGTCAATTCCAGATATACAGGGTGGCTGATTAGTGCGAGGAAGTCCAATATCTCCGTTGTTCTTAAAAATATCGAAATTTATTAAATACAAAGGTTCTAGGATAAACAAAAGCGCACATTTTAAAAATATTTTTGAATATACAATATGCCCCAAAAAAGTGGGGTTTAGCAAAGATGTATTTTTTCAAAAGGAACACCCTATATGTTATATTATTTTTGGATGCTACATAAAATTACAGTTGTTTTTCAATAAGTGCATTGTAGTTCTAAACTTAATAGTTTTAGAGTTATCGACTTTTCCAAAATGATATTTTTGAACTTTGACAGCTTCTAATTTTCTAACGGTACTTCTTAGAGCAAAACGGCTTACATGTCCCTATCTTACTTTTTAATTGTCTTCCCAAAAATATTAATTTCCGGTTAAACCGGAAGTACTATATTTCCGACTTTCGAGTTACATCCGGTTTAACCGGAAATTGATATTTTTTTGAAGACAATTAAAAAGTAAGATAGGGACATGTAAGCCGTTTTGCTCTAAGAAGTACCGTTAGAAAACTAGAAGCTGTCAAAGTTCAAAAATGTCATTTTGGAAAAGTCGATAACTCGGAAACTATTAAGTTTAGACCTATAATGCACTTATTAAAAAATTACTATAATTTTATGTAGAATCCAAAAATAATATAACATATAGGGTGTTCCATTTGAAAAAATACATTTTTGCTAAACCCCACTTTTTTGGCGCATCCTGTATATCCAAAAATATTTTTAAAATTTGCGCTCTTGTTTATCCTAGAACCTTTGCATTTAATAAATTTCGATATTTTAAAGAACAACGGAGATATTGGACTTTCTCGCACTAATCAGCCACCCTGTATACAGGAAAAATTGGAGATAACTCCGAAAAAGACTTGGGCGCTCGAGTGGTCACAGACCTAACTAGAACTCTAGTCGAGAAGGGACACCACGTGTACTTTGATAATTATTTTAACTCTGTTGCTCTTCAAAAACAACTTCAAAGTGAGAGGATTTATTCTTGCGGAACAGTAAGACGTGGCAGAAAGGATCTCCCGGAAAACATAGAAGATGACAAAAATCTAATCAGAGGTCAATCAGACTGGCGGGTAAGCAAAGATGGTATAGTATACCTAAAGTGGAAAGACCGAAAGGGGGTCCATTTTCTAAATAACCACTGTGATCCATCTGAAGCTGGCACCACAAACAGAAAACAGAAAGATGGTACTCTCAAAGAAATCCCGTGTCCACTTATTGTGGTCAATTATAATAGACACATGGGATACGTTGATAAGTTGGACATGCTCAAATCGATATATGAAATCGACAGAAAATCCAAAAAGTGGTGGCACAGGATTTTTTGGTACATGTTAGACATGGCTGTTGTTAACTCCTACCTTATTTTTAAAAATAGGGCCAATGATTCAGCAGCTTTACCACTGAAATCATTTAGAATCGCTGTAGTACTAGGACTGATCGGAGCTGAAGAAAATTGTCCTAAAAAAGGAAGACCATCATCTACTACCAATTGTTTCAAGGTCCATGTTGCCCCGGAAATTAGATTTGATTCCTGTAGTCATATGCCTGGACACGGGAATTCAAGGCGGTGCGCCCTATGCAGTGAAAAGTCGGAGACTCACCGTACCCGATGGATGTGTTCTAGGTAAACTATTCCTCTTTTGCTAAAAAAATTATGTATTTTTTATTGTTTTTTTTTAGGTGCAACGTTGGTCTATGCCTAACAGACAAGAAAAACTGTTTTTTGAACTACCATAAAATTTAGTTGTTTATTTGTGTGTAAGTAGTATGTAGTTCAATAAAATTTGAGAAAACAACTAGTTGCCTATCTAATTCCTACTGGTTTCATGGTGAAACCGCCCCCTAGGGGCTTTAAAAAAAAACAGGTATGTGAAAAACTTAAAAAAATGGCATTTTTATATAAATTTTAATCCAAAAATACTAGTTTGCATCACGATTTAAAAAATAAAATAAATCCGTACACAAAGGGTTAAAGAACGTCTCTTGGAAATATTTAGGGGCAAGGTAATTGGGCGTAATATGGAGCAATACTGGCCGCCTAGATCCCCAGATTTAACCCTACTTGATTTTTTCTTGTGGGGTTACCTAAAACAAAAAGTCTACAAACAAAGACCTTTCCGTAATGTTGAACATTTGAAAACCGTCATTCGAAACTGTATTTTTGAAATAAGGCCACTAAGCATCAGAAACACCATCAGAGAAGTGTCAAGAAGAACAATTGTTTATATTGAACGCAATGGACAGCACACAGAAATGTAATTTTAAATTTTAAGTTTTTGAAATGTTTTAATTTAATATTCAAATATCAAGTTTGTTATAAATTAAAAAGGTGGAATTTTAAATTATTATAATATGATTTTTCATTAGAAAATAAGACTCTTTTCAATTAAACTATTTTGTTAATATTAAGGTGTTTTACTTTCAGACACAAACTACGTTTTCAAAAATACTTATTTTATGAAGCTACCTTATAGAGGGTCAAAAACAAATAAACTTTGCATCACATGTGACGAAATTTTAATAGCCCTATTTGGATTTTGTAGAAAAACACACATTTAATATGGCGCCAGTTTAAAGGAAATGTGTCTGGAATAAGACATTGATACAACTAAGAAGTTTTATGTAATGTAGGTTGCATTGAGTTTTATTTTGCAACAGTGGTGTAATTTACAAAATATGGGTAAAAAATCAAAATTATCTTATGCAACTGAAATTTTGCATATGTGCTAAAAATGGCATTTAAAAAAACTTTTTCTTATGACTTCTTTCGATATTTTGAAAATGAACCCCACTTTTTAATATTTTTTGGAAATAAATTAAAACTTGACCGATAATGCCAGTAAGAAAACATTTGTTAACTTATATAAGCGTTTTAGAAATACCTGTTCGTTGAAGCGAAAACCCAAAATGGTTCGACTAAATGAAAATCAAGAATTAGATATATGTACTTCTATATTTTCAAGATAATATATTTAAGATATCTTTTGTGTAAAATTGTAAATAAGGGCCATTTTGAACAACCACTTTAATGTGTAGGTAATAATTAAATTAGACTTAATTTCTTTGTTTTATTATCCATGGCTACTTTGATAAAAACAGATCAGCATGGTTGTATAGCCCTCCACCGCTGCCTTAGATTTATACGAAAAAGTCTTTTTTTTTCGAAAATTTACAAAAATAACCATAATAACCTATATATATATTTAAACTCCGGAGAACGATATCTCGCGACTAAAAATATAAAATACAGGGTGTTTTATTTAAAAAACACCAGGTCTCTTGAAAATTTTAAGTTTCTGATGCTTTTTTGTTTTTTCTGATAACGAATTCTGAATACCCGTTAAAAATACTTCAAAATTGCTTATTTAAACTTATTTGTAAGACTAATATTAACCGAGATATCCATCTACTAAAATATAAACAATCACCCTGTACGCCACTGACTCTAATTTTGATATAAAGTAATAATACAATTTTTTTGTTTCCTGAATTGTTTTCTACGTAGTTTTCGTATCTTGCTTCGTTCTTGAGAAAAAAAAATAAAAACCACTTTATTGCTTGTACAAAAAAATGCAACAGTTAATCAAAGCAAATGTTGAGAATGGCCACCTTCTAATAAAACGCATGATTGCAACCGATTAAACTTTAACACCCTGTATACATATATATCATAAGGAATCACCCCCTTAAGGTACGTACCGTACTTCTGAAACACCCGGTATACAAAAAATCAAAATTTGGGACGACATAATTCTTATTCTTTTCACGGTCAATATTAACACCCTTAGATTTGGTGTAGGTCCCATGTGCCACACCCAGGCGCGGTCATACGGGGGGGGCCATGGCCCCCCCCTTGGCGTCGATTTACATTATAAAAGCCCTGCCTCCATAAATTGAAATCGTGTCAAACCCTTAATTTTTTAAAAATATTAATAAAAATAATTAAGTAAGTAGGTGTATAATATACATAATATAGGTATCTATAATTTTCTTAAAATTTACTTAGCCGTTTTTTGCGTATTTTTCCTACTTGAAAACCAAGAATCATCAACAAAAAAGGGCGTGGCACCCAAAAATTTTTCGCCTGCGGCGCTAAGACTTTTCCTACCACCGCCTCTCTAAATTGGCATGAGCCGCCACTGCATGGCCCCCCCCTCAAAATGTTGATATGACCGCCCCTGGCCACACCTTCAGAATCCACCAGCCGTCACTCACAGCACTTCTGTGGACTCCGCGTTAGTAATTTTTTAATTTTTATCCACTTATCTCTTTTAAAAATATAAAAAATAAACAGAAGTCCAATATGAATCTTTAAGAGTCCGTCACGGTAACCCCTGACCGGCGCGCAACCGACCATACAGCAATGTAAATTAAATGGGGCTTTTTGCGCTTAGCTGCTAACGAATTTTATGCAAACTGGTAAACTATTTAGCTTTGGTTAAAAGGATATTGAAAGGCAGCTATATTTGCTAGATTTGGCATGTTGCAGATTTTTTATTAAGGACTTATTTGTGGAGAAAATCATGCGTAAAGTTGCAATTCTAACAGCGATAAATATATTACTGCATACATTTCCAAAACGAAAGCCAAATAGAAAAATCTGCAACATGGTTAATTTAGCCAATAGAGTTGCCTTTCAATATCCTTTTAACCAAAGCTGAACAATTTACCAGTTTTCTCGAAATTCGTTGACAGCTGAGCGCAAGAAACCCCATTTAATTTACATTGCTGTATGGTCGGTTGCGTGCCGGTCAGGGATTACCGTGATGGACTCTTAAGGTCTGTTTTTTTTCAAATTTTTTAACTGTGGCATCTGCGTCAAAAGCCGCTACTCTATGGCTCCAATAAAAAAAAAAGGAAATTACAGTAATTCTGCATAGTTTTATTTTCTTGTTGAGAAAGGCGATGGTAAGGCTGCAATATCTATATGCTGTCGAGCACTTTTAAAAAGCAAAGGTGGGTCCACTTAGAGGCCTCATGACGCATCTTAAAACTAATAATTGACATGTTAAACAGATAGGTAGAAAATTCGCAAAGTGATAATAGGGACCGGAAAGAGTAACTCTGACAAAATAATTCACGAAATACCGTTTGAACAACAAAAACTTACTCGAATATTTTGTATCGAAAACAGATAAGAGTTTTTATTCTATACTAGCAAGGATGACCGCTTTAGACGGTTCGTCATTTTCGATTTTTGTCAAGTCTGTTAATTTAAGGGAATTGTTGAAAGTAGATCAATAATATATACTGCCGACCCTGTCGCCCCTTGAAATGCCGCCACTGGCAGATTACAAAGACAGAAGAGAAAAAAGGGATATATTTGCCAATAGTGGAATACGAGGGTGCAACCTTCAACAGGCATACGAATTTTTAGAAAGAATTCCCCCAACAAGTGTTGAATCAGAACGCTGCTTCTCGTCAGCAGGTCAAATTTGCAATAAGCTACGATCAAGCTTAGGAGACGACACACTGGATGCACTGATTTTTTTACGTTCCTTTTTTAAAAATATTTAATGTTGTTTTTTTAGTTTTTTATCCCCATAATTCCGAGATTGAAAAGAGCTTCGGGACTGATCGACGCCCCTATATAGTAGGTACTATTGAGTACATTGATATAAAATAAGACTAAAAGGTTTGTGTGTAAGTGTCAGACACAGCCCAAACTCAACCCTAGGCATAGGCATGGGCGTAACTAGAGAATTGAACGGTGGGGGGGGGGGGCTTTTTGTGTTCCAAATGCAAAGTAGATTGGAAATCCCATTTTGTCGCATGTTAGCATTAAAGACTGTGTCTTGAGAATCACTTTATCCAGGCGCCCAATTGAGCCCAACCTTTCCCCCCCCCCTCTAATTACGGCTATATAGATATATAGATATATATAGGCGTCATATAAATTACAAAACGAATCTTAACATAACTTTACAAATGAGGTTATATAGGGTAGGGTTGCCACATGGCCGGGATTTTCCCGGAATTAACTGTGTTGCCCCGGATCCCGGATCTATATTTTTTAGTCCCAGAAAATCATCAAAAGTCGAAAACATTGTTAAATCTGCCGTTTCACTAAAACGATGTACGAGTGGCAACTTATTGAGTGCTGTGTTAACATCTTTATTTCTTAAGAGGGTGGTATACACAAAAAAAAAGTGATGACTGGGGGGGGGGGTCCCGGAATTCAAATGTGGCAACCCTAGGTTAGGGGGTCTTCTTCAAGCGAGATGGACAGATGATGTCAAAAGATTGATGGGTTTAGATACTGATTGGATCAACAACCCAAAATCGAGACATTTAGAGAAGTTTTAAGGGGAAGCATACGCGTACATCTCCAAAAAGGGGAGCGATCTTTTCTTCACGGCCCTGGATAAAAGGTAAAAGAAATAATGTACTTAGCGAGTGTGCCTTGTGTTTAGTAATTTTCTTAGATCTATCTTAATTCCGATAATATATAACGGTGTACAGTCGGCACGGTGGATCTTTGCCGGTGCGTCATTACTTGCACGTGACTAAAACCATATGAATCTAATCAAAATTACGAGATTCAAAAAATCAAAACAAAGTCTAAGTTCATAACCGTCAAAATTATTGTGGGTAGCCTTAGACTTGGAATAATAATAATAACAAATATATAAATACCTACTTACCGCCAACAAGAGAGTACGATAAAATTAGCTCTGAAAAGAACAATTTTTAGGATTAAATTGAATTTCAAGGCACAGAACATAGACCTCCTAACTATTAGACCGAACAATAACAAATAAACGTGTTGTCATCATTGTATCCCAGTGTAAAGTAAATCAACATTCAAGCTGCTCCCCTCCATTTGGTTTGCCAGACTTACGCCACAGAAAACGTAGTTTTCTGGGCTTACTCTGTTAAAAGTATTAACTTCTATGATTTACTAGAATAACATGATGTGGGAAATATATAACATTGCCTAAAACCTTGTAAAAAATCTGTAGAATGGCAACGCAGCAAAAAAGAATCCGCCCAGATCCCATCATTTTCGTGGCCATCCGCATCGACTCGGCAATACTCGGATTTATGACAGCGTTTTTCTGTGGGTTTTCCTGGAGTTTTGTCAACCTAACCTTTATTGTTCTGTGGTTTTGTCGCATGCATATTATGTAAATTCAGAGTAATCCCCACTCCCGACCCCACCTAGCTCCTCACGGCGTCTCGCCACCAAACGATTTTGGCATCACAATTTTATAGCATTTATGAATGGCGTGTCGGATCTATAGTTACGATACCTATGGCACAGAAGCGTTTAAAAACAAATTTAAGTTGACATATCGAAACGTTTACGTTGACATCAATATGGACAACTCTCGAAATATCTTTTGTCTCTGTCGGGTTAAGGCTATAATAAATAATGATGGGAGTTGTAAATCACGTTGTCTCTTGATGATTGGTTGATCTATGACGCACCGGCAAAGATCCCCCTGTATGCCTAACACGGTATAGGCAAATCCGATTTAAGATATCAAATTTATTTTTATTTTACGAATAAATAAATTAAATTTTTCTGCAATTTTCTAGCAATAGCAATCCGATTGAGAATCTGGTGGCTTGAATATTATAATATTTCAAGAGATCATGACAACTTTTTGTAGCGTTAACGATTACCGCGTATTATGTTGTAGCACATGACTAATATCACTTTGACAATCAGCTGGTTTAAAGCGGCTCTACAATTTTCTTCTAAACGCGTTTTACGGGTCGCCTCAGCCAATCACGTTCGAGAATTTAATGCATGTCTTCCAGCGGGAGGGTGGAGCCTATCCTACACAGAAGAGAATTCCTTGATAAATTGTTAAAGCAGGGTCTCGATAACTCGCGTTGACGTTTGCGCAGTTCCGTTTCAAGGACCAGCGGCAAGGAAAACGAAATCATTTTGATTCTATTCCATTCAGTCCGATTCCGAGTAAGGTGGAGTGCACACTGCGCGTGATTATCTTCTGACAGCATAAATCTCTTTATTTTTTTTAAACAAAAACCTCCCTTAGTTGCATTCATTTAAGTTAACTGAGTTCAGCTTCAAACTGAGACACTATTCGTACCGTGAAGTGTTCAATACGTAAAGTTACTGTCAGATAAACGCCTTATGTAGTGATGAGGACTCGCAAAACGTGTTTATTAATTTAAAAATCGAGTGTTTGTTTTTGTTTGGGGAATACTTAAAACAAAGTGAAAAAAAAATAGTGCAAAGGAGATTGTGTTGTGGACGGCATCGTTACGAAATTTTTAATACTCTGCTTATTGGAGACATTTTATTATTAATTAATTGTTGCTTTGGTAAGTTGTTTTATTTCTCTCCCTATTAATATTGCTTTTGGGTACTATCGTGCTGTATGCGTGTGTTTACCAGCTGTTTCTACTAGCAAATTTACTGTTAGTTTTGTTAAAGATAGTTCTGAAGATAGGTGCCTACTTCCTGCTAATGCAGTAAGTGTCCTACCGTAACCCTACAGATAACATTTGAAAAATCAAGCTGTTCTGTTATTTTTGGAAGGTGCACTTAAATGCCAGTTATTTTCATGGATAGGTTATGTCTTGGGTAATGCCAGGTTTATAAATATTTTGGATTAGCTGCCATGGAATCTAGGGTTCAGTCAGGGGTGTCCCATAGACCATGGATAGGAAAGCGACGTTTGGCGTTACTAAAGATGTAGGGGTGTAGTTAACACTTTAGGAGCATAGGAGCCGACGGTATTATGAAAGTCATATTATGTCATCCATTGCCATTTCGTAAATAATCTCCCCTCGAATCTTCCAAATTGAATTTGGCCATGGGAGTATGCGCTATGCCCCCCCCCCCCCCAAATATACGTGGTACCCCACGATTCTCATAGTCCATAGTCGATCCGGTCCAAGAGGTATTTGAGCGTATAATGTTGGGTTACTCTTTGGTATAATTAAAAGGGCCGTCTTCCTTTTTACGAATATCTGACGGCTCATTAAATCAATAATTGCGCTGAACCGTTTTAAGCGGACATTGGTATCTAAATAATACAATTTTTCGTGAAGAAATTTGTGTACTTTAAGACGACCGTCACAAAATTAGCGCAAGTTCTATTTTTCTGTGAACTTTTGCGTGAAGTCAGGATGGCAAGTTGGGCAAGCTTAAAATATGAAAAATAAGGAACGTTTAAAGTGTATTCGGTATTTTATCATACAAAACCGACTGATTTACTTATATCTTCCATATTTTTTGTTGAAACCGTTTTTACAAATGTTACAAATAATAATAAAACAAAACACATAGCCCTCGACATAACCTTACACTACAACAATATGTTACCTATACAATGGTTTATTGACATTTCAATTGCCAAAACCTTCAGGCTGGTCCTCACTAGTGTCCAAACACAAATTCCGCAGGAAAATCGTGACGAGCTTAATGACGCTCCGCTTTAGTCCGACTGCCAACAATTTTAGTACCCCCACACACTTTTATTTTACTAATTCTTCAAGGTACCTATAGGTACTAAATTGTTGCCAGTCAGACGTACCTACTTAAAAGTGGCACTTGGATTTGCTATTTAATTGACACATGTGTACCTACTTTAAAATTAAAATTACTTTGCCTTTCGTAATAAGGAATTCACGAACTTTAATTTAATACCTTGATCAGATGGCTGGGTGTTTCTTCAGAAACGGTGAAATTAAAAAAAATGTTTGTTTTTAGTTTTTGCCGAGGTTTTTGCTATTTATTTTAACTAATTCTTGCATCAAGTGCTTTAAAAAAACGTGAATTTTTAAACTAATATAAGTGGTTAAGCCGAGGTTAAGCTTAATTTCTCTTTTCTCTACATTTTTTATAAAATCAAAATGACGGTAATGATGTCTCCAACTCTCCAATAACCAAGTCAATAACGGAAGACTGTCAATAATGTAAATTTGGAATTTGTACCTAGTATTTCTTTCTTTTTTTTTCCTAAAAACTCAACTAAGTATAGGTAACAGAGCTACCATCATCTGCTACATGAAATTTTTGCCCAGTTATTTCATGCATTACTTTGTCCTAATCTGAGGAGGAAGGGTACGCATCAGTATATCTTAACCAGGCGCTTGTTGAAGGCCCTGATTCATAATCAACATTCAAGTAATTTTCAAATTTCATAGATCCAGATGATAATGTTCACAGCTTCCAATACACTGCAGACAGTTAAGAAATTGAAAATATGTACAATACATTTAGTTCCCCATTCTACCAAAATATGCCATGTACCTACACTAAAAATTATGAAAACAACATTGGATAGAGGACTATCAAGTCCGTGATCAGAAACACCAACGCCGTTGTCAAACTTGTATAACGGCGGAGTTGATGAACACAAAGGTTTATTCTCGGGTTTATTTTTTATTAAATTTCAGCCAAGACATATACACCAACCTTGACACAAACCATGAAATCACAATGTTGGGGTGTATTATAGAACTTCTTAGTCCAGGAAGGTATCGTAAGCTTCTGCGAGGCTGCCTTATGTGCAACGTGACGTTCCGCCTATGACAATTATTGTCCGCCTTTTTTATTTGTGAAAATGATAAAAATCCATTATTTTTTTCTCGGAATTAAAGATAATCATTCGTTTACCTACATAAAAACTTGAAAAGTGTAATAATAGGTATTTATAAAAATTCGATAAAAATTCAATTTGAAAACTGTTTTAAGAGAAAAATTATTTCATAGTTTTCTCCGGTTATACAGCAGTATGAGACCCGAAATGAGACCCCTAATCTATATAAAATATTAGTATATCATATTTTAATTACCTACTTATACAGTGAGAACCGAGGTGAGAACATATAACTCCGACATGTCAATTTTTTATTTTTGTTGTGCATTTTTTGGAGCTTATTTCATGTATACCTACAGGTTGTCCCAAAAACAACTTATGACGGTTTACTTTATTTTTTAAATGGATACTTACCCCTATTTTATAATATATTTTTGGATTCTGCATAAAATTCTAAACATATCTCATGAAATATATCAAGGTTAAGTGGGACCGCTAAAATACATATATATATAAGTAGGTACCTATGACTTTTAATTTATTACCTACCAATAAATGAGGAATTTGACTACCCGCATAAATATATTGCCGAATATACTGTAACATATCCTTTACAGTATTAAACATTTAGTAACTAGGTATCAATTTTTGCTTATTTAAAAGTTGCTCTAATTTTTTAAAAACATTGCAGATGATTCCGCTTGTCCCAGAATTCGGGGTAAGTGGAACATCCATACGTATTTTTCTTTCAATTCAGAGTGTGACAAATTCAATGGTGGTTTTATAATTTCCCTATCTTAATTTACAAGTGTTTAAGTAGGTATACTTATATATGTGATTACTGTGAGTATAGCAAAATGAAAAAAACATTTTTTTTTTAAATAATTGTTTTATTCCTTGTTTTATTTACTGAAGTAAAAAAATACAAAAAGCAACTAGGTAAATTTAAATGTATCATCTACTGAACAGCGTATGATTCAACTAAAACTGGAAAAAGTAGCTCCACCCGACGCCCAAGGGTAGGCTCTGGTAACAATATAGTACCTACCTAGTATTAACAATTGATATGTCGTCAGGTTGGCACCAAGCAAATACAGCATTTAAGTTTAAACTTTCTTTTTTGCGAAGAAATTTTATTAAAGGTTCGCCGTTATTAATTTTTAACATTTGCCCAACAAAATGGGATATCTTTCGTTTTGAGGCAAACCTCACTAAGGCCCACTGTCCAATTTGAATTTTGTTTGGATGATCCTATAGTAGATTATCATTCTTCTCTTCTTTCATGTTCTTTTTTTGTTCATCTAAATATTCTTCGTAATTGATATCGTCATCGCTCTCTTTGTAAGAGAAAAAAAAACGATTAAGCAGTAAACATTTTGTAGTGTCTCAATTGCCCTAGATTTAATTTTATCTGTGCTGGTAAGTGGAACCAACCGACTAACTGCCAAAAATAAATAATTATCAACTAAATACCACCCAAACCGCAATCTACACATAAAAAATCCCCTATATAAGCACAATCCTGCTTACTAACTAGATATGCACAAAATGTAATAAAAATAAACAAAACATTTTGCTAACCTTACATCTAGAGATAAAACTTACCTAAAACTTTAAACCAGCAACCTGCTTTAACAGTTGGCGCAATACTTGGGACTAAATGTCTCTTCCTTCTGCAAGTCTATAAACTAACCTTGAGACACTGTAACACATTCTTGCCAGATGCATACAAGATTAATCCTACTTGCCCCAAAAACCCTCTTACCCCACTTAACCCCATATACTTAAATTCAGCCGTTTTCGAGAAAACTGCGTTTTTATTTATTTAATTATTTTATTAGCGAAAAGAAAAGAAAATTAAAAAGAAACTAAAAGTCACTTTATCAAATGTTGAAAATGACATCCACCAACAGTCTGGCAGTAGGTACCCGAGACGATCTTCAAATTTTTGCAGAGAACGTTATTAACGTTCTGTTCTTTAAATCTTCAATATTGTTTGATAAAAAAGGGTCCCAAAATTCTATTTTCAACAATGCCAGCCCAAACGTTAACTTTTTGAGGATATTGAGTGTGACATTCCATAATCCAGCGTGGATTTTCTGTAGCCCAATACCGACAGTTGTTTATACTTCCATTCAAATAAAACGTTGCCTCATTCGAAAATACAATTCGTTTCAAAAGGTCATTTTTAAACAAAAGTTTGGTTTGAGTTAACATTTCGGTTTATTTTAAAACCGAGGAGTCAACCACCCCCCCTAAATATATGTACATTGATTGCCACTTTTGGGAATCAATGTCTATGATTCCTAAGGATTATCAAGTGGTTTAAAATATTTATGAGATTTCTAAGAATTACCAACTGATTCGCAGGGATTGTCAACTGATTCCCAGTGATGTATTAGTAGTTTTGCTATTTTCTGTTTTGGGCGACTAGGCCGGGGAGACGGACCGAAAAAATATATAGGTACGAAATGTCCCAAAAAAATTGTTATCCCTTAGACTCCTGAATTTTTATTTGCAATTCAAAAAGATCTTTATTTGCCATTTCAATAGGGTATTTATGTAGGTAAGTATTTGACTAAATTGTAAAAAGTACCTTATTTCAAATATTATTCAATTATAAACGCTAGAAATGAAAATTTACATAAAAATAAGCCTATAAGAATAATAAAACACAAAATTTTTAAATTCCAAACTTGTCGCCAATCCGAGGTCAGGTGGAGAGCGTGACGTCATTATTCTCACACATAACAAGTTATTCAGAACCTAGCGCTACTTCAGATGAGGTGGTTGTCATTCCCACTTACTGAGCAATTACTGTGAGTGAGAGTGAAAACCCCTCGATATGAAGTAGCGCTATGTTCTGATAAACGGGATCATTGTCTTTAAAAAAATAAGAGTTGTGAATCTAATAGCTATTCCATTGGTAAAAGAAGTGTGGCACCGGTATGCCACTAAAACTGCACCAGTGCACAAAAAGTATTGCACTATTTGTACCAATGGTTTTTAGAATAGACCTTGAGTGCATTTTTCCAATAAAGTTGATGTTAATGTTAATACTCCTCAATCCTCATTGATTTTACCGAGGATTTTACTTACCACTGGACAATATTTGAGGCAAAATAGTATTTCATAGATCGAAAAAATCAAAACACTGTATTTTTTGACATTTTCATCTAGTTTCGGTGCAGCACGGTCTCCAAGAGCACGTGTGGAACTGATTGCACTCGGTGCAACGCTTGTTGCACCGGTTTCCCAATGGTTTACAAATACTTGCGCTGAAATGTCCAATGCTTTTCAAATTTTGCACTTGTGCCGCACTTTTTTTACGAATGGAATTCGCTATAAGTAAAAAAAAACTGGAACAAAAAAAGAAGAAGAAGAATGAGTTGCGAATTATGTATGAGTTAAAAATAGTGTAGGTATAATAGTGCCTTGATGTGAATGTATTTCTTGACATATTTATCTAAATCTGCTTGGTTGATACGCTTTGTTCCAAATGATTACTAAATTTCACCAATAACACTAGCAATGACAATTTAACAATCACAGAATTTTTTTAAGACGTCACGCGTTATGATTGCCGTTCGCGGTTACGTGCGATGCGGATTATAATGTACGATTTTAATTTAATAAAATATTAATCAGCGAATATTTTTAATAATATGACCCTATTTGTGTATTCTTCTCGGTATTCTTGTTATCTTTCATTTATTTTTGTTGTCACTAGGTACAGTCAACTACCATATTGATTTATATATCTACCTTAAGAATTAAGTACTTATAATTATTGTATTCATTGATCTACCGGAAGGGTCCACGCGCCAACTCGTCTCAAAACTATATGAGATACAATACTCAAAAGAAAAAATCTTAGCGGGCAGATGTTATTGGAGGTTAACGCACTTGTGTGCACAATAATACTAATTTCTACATAATTCCCAGTGATTGCCACCTGATATCCACCCGATTCCTACACAGTAAAAAATGGAGTGTTAAATTTAACACTCAATGGTGGTACATACAGTACCACACTCAACAATAGGGTATATTAACCAATCGGTATATCTGGTAAAAAAGATATTTTTGAATGGTTTTTGTACTTTTTGATGAGTGTTCATTCTTCTTATTTATGGGTAGAGGTACATTTACACTATCGAGTGTAAATTAAACTCACAGATTGTAAACCTATCCTTCTAGGGTGTAAAAGAAATAATGTGTAAGTAAACCATTTTTAAATGGTAATTTCTAATTAATTAGTATCATATTATTGTAGTGTACATTTTATTTTATTTGGGCGTGACTTTACTATAGTGAGTGTAATAAAATAATCTACCCAGGGCTAGAATACTTTTCACTTTGTTTAAGTTATTTAATCCCGTATCAAACTAACCAGGCGTTTATAATTAAAATGTAAAAAATTATGCATTCAAGATGTTCTAATATATATAAATCTTCATATCGCATGGAAAAGGTTTGTTAAATGAATGAAAATATTGAGTATTACCTATATATATATAGTTTATTTATAAACAAAATGATGGTTACAACAGAACTGGAAAAGCCTGTGATTTTTTTTACTCTTATTATTATAAATAGTTAAACAAAATGACACACCTATTATATAGTTTACAATTTAGTAAATTAAACATATTTATATCTACGTTTAATGTATCTCATTGTTAAGCGTAACAAAACAAATAACATAATAAATATATGTATACTTAGAACACTGAACAACTAGGTAAATAAAAGTATGCTTTGGAACAATATAAAAGAATGAAAATGACGAGTATTATTAATCGTATACTTATTTGTTTAGAGATCTATGAAGTAAAATATGTAGGTAGGTACCTGAGTATTTATATAAAAAAGGAATACATTTATATTATAAGCTTATATCAGAATAATTTAAAAGCTAAAGGGAAAACTGTAGCAATGTAAATATCTACTTAGTTTCTTAAAAGTTAGTAAAGTAACCCAACAAACAATTATAGTCCAAAAGAGGTAATTTTTACCTAAGGTTATAACTAAAAAGCCACACAGACCGCTTTACATAGTCAGAAATAAGTGATATATACCACTAAATCACCTAAGTGGGGACAAAAACCAAGGTAATATACTGGTAAAAAGCACCTGTCATTAGGAGAACTGGGCTTCATAGACAAGGCCGCGCAGCCTTGTTCGGGGTATAAAAGAAGTGTTTTTTACCTATATTTAACCTTTGTGGTGGGCCTAATATGGACCTGTTATGGACTATAAAGTTCATTTAAATCATAACCACAATTTTAGAAAAAGATATGTTGTTTTTATTATAATAACAAAGCCTAGGAGTTTTCTTAAATCGCCATGTCATGTCAAGTTGTTTATTTTAAAGATGGAGTAGTTATTTAGATATTAAATTGGTAGTATGGCTACTTCTAAATCGTTATTGGAAGCAAGGTGGGATGAAAAATTAGGTGCGCGTGAAAATTTTTCGTGTAGATTTCAATTCTGCCTTGAAAAACATGCAAAGCGCGCCCCCGAAAAAAATGCATTTAATTATAAAAAACAGGGATAATTAAGATTGTCAACACAAAAAATTTAAAATATAGCTTATATTTTGGGCTCGGACGAATAAGTACTTCATTTATTTGCTAAGTTTGTGTAATATATTTGTTTTTCTTTTATTGTTACGAGTAATTTTACAAAATTATTTTAAGATAAAAAAGTATTATTTAAAAAATATGGCGTCAGTGAAATATTTATCCTAAAAGTCATAATTTCCTCTAGTTTCGACTTTAAAATAAATTGGACCTGTAAGTCAGTCCGTAGTGGTCCGTATTAGGTTACGCTAGGAGAAAATTTCCTATTTAGGACTTTTTTTCTTGATAGTCAGGTCTAAATTAAGAGAAATATTCATCTATATGGCCTAAATTTACAACAAGGGTGTACAAAGTCTAAATTAGGTATTTAAGGGGTCTTCAGGGCCTATGTAGGGTCGTTGCTCGATAAAACTGTTTCTATCCGAGTCGGTTATTTGGCTCCCGACGGATTAGTAGCCACTACCATTCTAATCTGTATACCCTAACTTTTTGGCAGATTTTAGCTGCAGTGCCGGTAGTTGGCGGCTTTCGTTATTCCTGCCACAGCCTTAGTTTATGATTCCTACATTTTCCTTTTCGTGGTTTATTGTTAGCGGTTGACCTCTTTTATTTAGCAAAATGGACACCGATTGTTTTAAAATAGTGGCAGTTTTAAAAAGGAGAGGGTCAAGTTCCTGTTTGGACTACTCATATGTACCTCACAAGTGGGAAAATGAGGGAACTTTATTTTGGCCCAACCGTAATTTGACCACTTTGCGGAAGAATTTTCTTATTGTCAACTATCACACCGTCTTGTAAAACTATTTTTAGCTCGTCAATCATTGTTCTGAAATAGTTCGTAATTGGAGGCTTATTTTCTCCATAAAAGCTGCAGCTACTACTGGAGGTATTTCATTCCGTAGCTCATGTATTAAAAAAAGAATTGGCCATAATTGTAAATTTGAGCGACTGAATGGAGATATACCATCAACATTAAATATTAGGGTGATCTCTTGAGGTACCGTTAAGGCAGAGTTTGAAAGAACATTTTGCAAAGTTTTAATAATTCCATTGTACCAGAATTTACCTTGCCCCATTTCTTCGATTTGTAGTTCTGAAGGTGTTTTTAATAAAGTTCTTGCGTCCGCCGGAAGTTCAGTCTTTCCATGACTTCGAAGAAGCTTTAATAAATCGCTTAGAGCAGTTAACGTTATTTTATGTGTTAAAGCCCATAACCTTAAATCTTCTATAAGAGGCAATTTGCCTATTATAAACTTGTCATTCAAATCCGATTCCTCACTGGAACTGCTGAGAACCTCGTCTTCTATATTCGTATTTAAAGTTGTCGTAAAAGCTGCAGCTGAAGTAGATGCTGTTACCCTAAGCGATTCCTGTCCCCCATTTTGATTATGATCCCTGTTTCTAGCTAACTCACTAGGGTTATTTTGTTGTAACTTCCTCAGATTACGATAGTATTTACTTGAAAACCGAAATAATTTATTTTTCTTCATCGTGGTGTAATTCAGGGTGTAATGTGTAATTATAAAGTGATATCCTAAATTAATGCACAGAATTCACCGCAGCACAACGACGTTATAATCAACATTACTTTTTACGGATTTTGATGCCAGAATCTCTTTAAAGAACTTTTTTTTGGAATATGCGGCCTAATGTCCGGATAAAATTACTTTGAGGTCAAAACCAGAGGACTATTTGGCTATAAAGAAATTCAGTAAGCCATACTGTAATCTATTTTATACCTTAAAGTCTTTTGGGATTTGAGGACAAAATATTAGAGTAATATGGGGTAAATCTTACCTAAGGAAATCTTCACATTGTTACCTGACCATAAAGATACATTAAAGACAAAACCAAGTGATTTAGCCTTCATTTATGGGCTTAAAAGATTTTTAAACTTTAAGGCCCAATCTAAGGTAAAAAATAACCTGTTTTATCTTTGATCATTGACTTTATTTAGACCTGACTATCAAGTCGGTTTACAAAGTAAATATCTCCTATTTTGGACCATTTCTTGGGCCTCTTATATTTTCAGGCTTTGAAGCAGTAATACTAAGTTTGAATTACTTTCTTTTGACCAAGCGGTTCGCCTTTTTAACCATTTTGTCTGAGAAGCCGATTTTGAAGTCAAAAATAGACTATTTTTTACTTCAATAGGTAATTTTCTCTAAATTGGAGGTCGCTAAGACTATATATGTTTGTTGGGAAGGGTGCCATTGAATTTTGTTAATATGCTTACCCAATTTAACAAGATCCTCCTAAGAGGCACTCTCATTTGGCACTTTACAGAACTTTACTTTGTTTCTATATTTTAATTTAAATATAACATTATTCTATATCACGCTCAAAGAGCACAATCAGACTGACTTGAAAGTTGAATTTGCATGTAGCGTTGGCGTCATCTGTCAATTCCTAGAATTTCACACCACTTGTTGCCGCCTGTCTTTTCGGTAACACGGGTTTAGGTATTTTTACCCGGGGCCGTGTAAAAAAAAAACGAAGAATAAGTTTTTTTCAATGTGTTAAAATAACCTTCTAGCGGGGTTTATTTACACGCAAATATGGTGTTATTAATTTTGATTGTATTTAATTTTCCTGATAGAGTGTAAAATGGAATAAATAACACCCATTCAACAAAATTAACTTTTTAGAGAGTTAAATTCATAGGCAAATTTAATACAACAACTTTGGTCCCATGTGGGTGTAAAAATGTGGTAAATTACGTTGATCCGGGTTAAGACTAATTTTTTTTACTACTCCTGAAATGATTTTTACCAGGTGGATATTTTTTACTGTGTAGGCGTGTCTTGGATGACATTAGATTTTTTGAGGCTGACCACTGGGATTTGTGCTTTATTTTCACAAATCTTTCTTTTAGTTTGAATTGGCTTTTTATAATAAAAAAAAATATGCTATAGATAAAAATTTTATGTAAAAAAATAACGTCGATAAATGAAAACATTTGCAATTTTGAACATGGCAATATCTTCCCAAAGCTCGCACCGTAAAACTTGTGTTGGGTGGCTGACAACTGGCGCATAAACCCTACATTGATTTCCAGTATAGTAGTTGACCCCTCGTTTAAAACCATCTTCAGAACTAGAAATATTTTAAAATTATACTAACCTATTTAAATTACCTGAAATTAAGTTAATGACATATACTCTTAGTTTTAATATTTTTACACTCTCTAAAGATAACGGAACCGAATTTTAAAATGTAAGCAATTTTATCAAAATAAGTCCGTAAATAGAAGTATTGTTGGAAAAGTTAACTCGAACCAAACTTTTATTTAAAAATTGCCGAAAAGCCCAATCAATTAAAAACCAAGACATGTTATAATGTTTCATTGTGTTTGTTTGCAGGACTATCTAAGCGTACTGAACATGTCCCTAATGAACTCCAATAATAGTGCCGTATATTAGTCCAGTTGCCGCCGGGATAAATATTTGATGGCTGTAGTGGGGCCTAGTTGCCACTCGAGGGTGTCCATGTCCGTCTCTATGAGCCTGATGCAGGGTACAGCGGGTCCCGCCGCTACGGGGGGACAACAGGGGGGCTTGCACGCCGCTCAGCCCTATTACCATCCCCAACATGCAGCCGCGCCTGCACATACACAAGAACAGGTTCAACCAGACAGACCCATCGGTTATGGAGCTTTTGGAGTTGTATGGTAAGTACTTTTTTTTCGCCATTTTAACTTGATGACCTGACAATATTTAGTTAAATTAAATCGAGGATAAATAAAAGCCGTAGAATATCATCACTATCACTTACTTTCAGGACTTCTACGATTCTTTTATCCCCTATTTAGCATATCGTTTCTGGAGAGCAGTTAAATTATTATAGGAACCCTATTAATAACGTTACGGTTTATACGCTACGTAATTTCAGTATACACATATGTATTTATCCATGTTATTATCAAAATAACCAACTTCGCTATGCATCACTAAAAATTTATATTTTCCAAGTCTGATATGATAAAATTTGTTCAGGTTTATTTTCCCTTAATTGGTTCATATGATAACAATCAAGTTTATTTGACCAATCATTAATAGCGCTGTCATGTGTCTGACATGTGGAACTTTGGTTTATTGTGTAGTACAAGATAGAATCATTGGCATAAACGGTATGTGAGGCATTGAAGGGTACTTTTTTACTGCAGTCAACTACTGGGTGTCCACGGAAGGTGGCTCGCCCCTATAACTCTCAAAGATAATGGAATGAAATTTGGAGGATTCGTATGCGATATAAAACTGCATCTTTTGACGGGTGATTCAACTCTATAGAACTTCCGGTTTCACCGGAAGTGACAAAGTTTCGATTTTTCAATGAGACACCTGGTATATTTTTGCTTTCTTTGAATCCATATGACATTCTAAATACAACCATGTGTCACTTGTCACTTTTTGTCATAAAAAAAATAAATAAATTAAGGAAAAAAAGAACTAAAAATCCACATCCACATATCTCCATCTTGTTGTTTATTTAAAATATTGCCGGCAGAAGACTTACAAATGCCACATTCTAGCGCGATCTCCCTGACACATTGATATTCACTTGCACGTATGCCAGAACATTTATTTCTATTTCTTCACTCACAATAATTGGATCGTTTTCATTATCAGGCTCATTTTGCATTTCCTGAACCAGAATAACATATCAACTTTTTCGCTCTTTGTATAAATCTTATTATTTTCCATGATTTTTAAACAATAACGTACACAATAATTACCTAATTTGGTTTTGCAGAAGCGAAGTTCCATAAGATGTTGACTGATGTCAGTTTTTTACAAGACATCTTAACGTTTTTGTTTTTATCAGTTGTATTGGTCAACTGGAACTAATTTCCATTGAATCAATAAAAAATCAGTCGGGTAAACATTGCTTGCAGACAGTCAGAAAGCACCGAAATGTCGGCACTTTGAAGTTTGAATTTCTCGGGCGGACCTTTGATATTTTAGAAACAAGATTTGCCGCTGTTTCAATGACGTTAGAAAAGAGAATATCTAGGAAATGTCTACATACATAAATTATGACGATTTCGTCACTTGACAGACCTTTAAAAAAACTTATGTAAGCCATTTAAAAAATATTTATAGCTTAATATAAAGTTTGTCTAGGAACATCCTTAGTACTTTTTGTTTATGGTATTTCTAAACTTTATTGTGCAGTTAAACACAAATTATTTTAATACGTTCAGCATATATTGGACATTTCAAAATTACGAGTTGTTAAAAGGCTCTATGCATCCTATCAAGAGCAATGATTGGGACAAAGGAAGCCAAAAATATCGTTCCGCCGTTGTACAGTGGGATGCGACACGTTCTATCACGACAAAACCCTGATATAGGTATGTTTGCTCTAGTTCAGTCGTGGAAGCTTGACTTAATTTTCTTAAATAATATGATTTAAGTAACCTCCATAAATTCTATCCCAAGTCTGTATTATTCAATAATTCATCATTCATTAAAATCGCATCTTGAAGTCGTTTTTCTCTATTCGCTCCTTCGTAGTAGTCGCCGAATGTGAATCGAAATGAATATATACCTCCAAAAAACTACTATTTAAAATACAAATATTGGTGTTATTATTTAAACATTTCTTTACTTCTACGTTTTTTCGGGTTGGGTTATCGAAACGTAGAATTTATAAGTTTTGATTGTCCAGGAGCAAAAAAAAAAGCAAAAAATTACGGCCAATCATTAAGTAACACCCTGTATAAAACCTTTGGTTTTAAAGAGTAGGCCGTTCATTCGAAGTAAAAGCAAACAGCAATAATTTTACTTCAAAGAGTTTCCCATATATTACATACTTTTTTTGGCACACTGTAGAACCTGTTTCCCTAAACAGAGCCACGTTTCTTCTTAGGTAATGATAAAAATCCCCATCAGCAGTAGAAGCGACGTTAGGAAAATTTTCGCGTAAATCGTCCATGCACAAACGCTGATTGTAATTGCCACTCACCATTTAAGCTAACCCTGTTTCAAAAATACTCTCCAACCATGATTTTTTTGTGCTGTTCCGTAAAACCCTCGGTAAAACCCATTGCGTGAATTATTTAAGAAATTGGCTAAATTAGCGATGAATCAAATTACTTGAAACGACTGTTAAATATGACGGAATAACTGAACGATTGATAACGCTATTATTTACTGACATCCAACAGGTATTACGCTCTACCACTAAGCAGTACGGCCTTAGATGCAAAGCACACTTTCATGATAATAATTTTTGTTCACACCGTATTTAGTATGTCAGTGAGTATGAAACAAAAACTACCAGTATTTAGAAAAATACTACGTATACTTAATGCAAAACAAATACCGATGCACGTCATACCCTTCGAGTGACGTCAGTTATCGACAGTGTTGCCAGCTTGTAACCAAAATATCCGAGTGACGGAATTACAGTTTTTTTTTTCATAAAAACAAGATAAATATACAAAAATTTCCCATAGTTTATACAGTGACCGGCAGAAAGTACGCACCAAAGGGGATTTTTTTTTTATTTCAAAACTTACCAAATTTTTTTGACGGTGGAAATGTTCTGCATGTTCTCAAACAAAGAAGAGCATTAACACAACTATATAGTAAATATTGCGTCGTATACGAGGGAGAGGTGAAAACATTAAATTTACTCAAGAATAAAGTGCCCTTGTTATTCACCCTAAAATTTTTTTTTATTAGGAAATGTTGTTTGCACTTAAAGGTTATCCATAAATACCAAATTTTAGCTCGGAAGCACAAAAAAAAACGTTTTTACTTTTTTTGACGTCCCCTCGTTTAACGAATCGATAGAAGCTATGCCACCTATAAATTCAGTTTTTTAACAGCTCGTGGGCAATTAGACACATAACTTACTTAAATTTGTTTAAATACGCGAAAACTGGACGTTTAATAAAATAACGTCAAAAATATTCTCATTTTTCTGGTGCACACCGTACATTATTCTATGGATAAGCGAAATAACTTTACGTAAAAAAATGAGGGTTAACATCATACATTTAACAATATTTTCCCGTCCCAAATTTTTCAAAAACTCTTAAACCCATTGGTTCATGAATTAAAGTTAAAACCCTTACATAATAAAATTCGTTTTCATTGAAATCTAGTTGCCATGAAAAAATATTTAGGATTCAAGCTGACGTTAAGCGTCAGTTGTTGTTTTAGTTGTAAAAAGGCAGAACCAAAATTGTCTTTACAAGAAAAAATTGAAGTCGTTTTGATTTTTGGGGAAAATCACCATTCTTCTCGCGAAACGGCAGATACTTTTAATCAGCGACATTCCCATAGAAATATAATTTAACCGTTTTAAAAATTGTCACTAAATTTAAACAAACAAGATCAGTCGAAAATAAATTCAAACAGCCGCATAAGAAAAACCTAACTAATGAAGACACAAGTTTAAATGTGTTGCTGTCTGCAGCCGTAGCTCCAACGATGCCATTGTCTCAGAGACATGATGTAAGTGTCTCTGAAAGGTCAATACGAAGGATTTTTAAGAAACATAATTACAGAGCCTATAAGCCAAAATTTGTACATACCCTTTAGGCACGGAATTTTGATGCTCGCCTCGACTTCTGTTTTTGGTTTCAAGGTATGATAGAAGATAACCCGTACTTTGGTAGACATGTTTTCTTTACCGACGCAGCAACTTTTTCTAGTAACGGTACAGTAAGTTCACAAAATTGCCGCTGGTGGTCAAACGAGAACCCCCATTTTGTGATCGAATGTAGGAATCAATATTCGTTCAAGACGAATGTTTGGTGCGGGATAATAGACAATCGTATTTTAGGACATTTTTTTTTTCCGTGGAAATCTAAGTGCTGCAATGTACTTGGACTTTTTGCAAACCGTTGTAAGTGATTTCATTGAGAATCTGCCACTAAATGTCCGTCAGGAATTTTATTTTCAACAAGATGGCGCGTCAATCCATAGTACTAATGCAGTAAGGGAATGGTTCCCTAATCGGTGGATTGATTGCTTTTTTGAAAACCCTTGGCCCGCAAGATCGCCCGATATCACACCAATGGACTTCTTTTTTGGGGTTACCTTAAAAAATAAAGTTTTCGACCATTTCGAAATCAAGTTCACTTAGAAGTCATCAGGCAATGCGTTAGACAAATCAATCCTATCATTCTACGAAATGTTACAAGGGAGCTTATTCATAGAACTATAAAGTGTATCGAAAACGGCGGAGGGCATGTAGAACGTTAAATTACTGTGTTCTTTTATGCTATTTTTGCTTGTTCACTAACCTGAATTTATAGGTTGCATAGCTTCTATCGATTCTTTATACGAGGGGGCGTAAAAAAAAAAAGTAAAAACATTTTTTTTGTGCTAACGAGCTAAAATTTGGTATTTATGGATAACTTTTTTAAGTGCAAACAACATTTCCTAATAAAAATTTTTTCTACGGTGAAAAATAAGGACACTTTATTCTTGAGTCAATTTAACGTTTTTTCCTCTCCCTCGTATACGACGCAATATTTACTAGTTTTGTTTATGCTCTTTAATTAAATGCTTCTTTTTCTTTAATATACTCTTTCAAAAATACCACCAGCCGTTTGAAAGCTACATGGGAAAGTTCTATAAGCCCACGCCTTAGTTCATCTTTTTGCCATCCGAAGCCTATTTTCTTGAAGAGGCTTCGAGAGAGGCTTCTTAAAGAGTTAAGACAACCATCAAACAGTTCTCTGTATTTTAATTTATTTCTAACTTAAAGTTGTCACAGGTACATGATGTTCTAAAAAAAGTAACAGCTTATAAATAACCGATGTAAAATATTATAATTTTTAAATAATACAACTTACTTGTTTCATACATTCCATAAACAGTGTCACGGATAGAACTTATGTTCAATCTTCACACATTTAGAGCTCTCTTTGAATTAGAACGTTTGTTTTAAGGTGATTCTAATAATTTATTTTCCATAACTGTTGTTGAAATTGCGCTTACAATGGAGAGATATTTAAATTTAGGGCAGCTGCTACACGCTAGAAATTAGTAAAGTAGGAAGAAAATATCTAGACCTTAACATACTCTTTAAGTTTATTTCTCTGTACTGCTGCCCAGGGTAACAATAGGATATTGTTGTTAAGTTCTTTCTAAAAATAGCTTCTACCGACTATTTAAATGCTTCGGCATATTTTACAAATAGTAAACAACGTAATCGACAGATATGTACGTGCACTTTCGTTTCTCTTAATAGAACAGTTTTTTAATGCTATTTATGAATAGATCTGGAGTTTGTGTTAAAGAGTAGACGGACAGCAACACGGAAACACGAACAATTAAGGTTGGTTTTGCATGAAACGTCAAACTAAGCCAACGAACGAGCTGGCGCCACCGCACCGTTTACAATTGTGTTGCCAACTATCGGCCAATAAAATTCAAAATATATTAATTTTTACAAACTTAAATAAACAAAATATTTGCTATAAATGGGTTCGTGTCAAAGAAGAATACTTTAAGTTTGTAGTAAATTTAATATCGCATAAAGTTTTAATACTTTTTGCCCAAATTTAATTTCCTCGTGTTTTCTTACGGACTAACAATCATCAGCTGATTGATGACGTGCATCGGTTTTTTTTTTGCATGAACCATAGGCCATTATATTTAAATTGCATTTTTGTTGATGTCACGTCGATTTTCAACGGTTTTTTAAATATGGGCATTATTATCCGTATAAAAAAACAATACTTTGCTAATATAACCGAGTTCGTAGCTCTGATAATAACAAAGTTACCAATTAGTGCCGACTTCATTTTGAACAGACTGTATACAATTGGTTTAGTTTTTATTAGTTGCTTAATGATAACTCGAGAACAACTGACTTCGTTCCGACAGATTTTTTAGTTCAATGCGATGACTCCAGGTTTCGCAAAAATAATGAAATATATATTTACCTGAATTCAGGGAAAAATGCCCGTTTTTTGTCTTTGTAAAGACTGAAATTTGTCCCAGTGTGCGATGCCGATACAGCCGTTCGCCGGGTCTGTGCTCTTGAAGTCCTGCCGTGGTTGGGTCGATGTCCTTGCCGTGGTATGATATACTTTGTATTTTATTATGTTTTACCTTCGGTGGTACAGTGAACCTTTGCATGTGCTCCCAGACCGACCCGAAGTCGACGGACTGAAACCGATTTTTTGTACGTGCTCTATCTTCCTCTTTTTGGTCGCTTTTCTTATTTCTTCTTTGAAACGAGATTTTATTGGCTGTATAACACACGTGCATTAATGTTAATCTATTTCTAGAAGACGAAAATCTTTTGTAGTCGCTTTTAAGTACCTTTTTTATGAGATAAGACCCGCCCAGACTTTTCGACTTCAAATACCTAACGGCTGTTCATTTTCTTATTCGCCCTTTTGTTTTTTAATTTTAAACCTTCAGCATATATTTCTTGTCATTCTTCTCATACCGGATCATCGTGGAATGTTGTACATTATTTATAAACACAAGGTAACACACAAAACTTAAGCTTACATGAAACCATGCAAATTTAAAATTACAACTAAGGTGATTGCACCAGTAGCCGGCCTTTTTTGATCATTCTATTTTTATTTTTTAAATAAATCTGTTTATTTAATACCTACTTAAAATTATGATATATGTGTCCTTGTCAAGTACAAACATTAAGTAAGCGATTGGAAAAATATAGAAATAGGTACTCGAGAAAGTACGTAAATATTTTATTTTTTAAGTTATTCTGAAATATATCAGTTTTTTCAGAAGTCGGCCACTTATTGTTTAGTAGTCGGCCATGCCTATAGGTACCATAAGTCGGCCGTCATATATTAATTCCTGCAAGTTTCTAAGTGAAACCACCTGGGACACCAGTCATATCCCACATTGTTATTACCTTCTGCATCGTTATCTAGTTCATCTTCACATTTAGCACAATATTTGTTTCAAAGCATTCTTCTAAAATCTCGCTTCTTTCGTTGGTCCTTTCTTTTTTTTTTATTAGTATTAACCATTTCGCTTCTTTTTCGTTCTAACTCATCCCTTTTCCTTTTCGGCATCGGCCCTATTGCATGTAAGAGTATTGATGACTTATGTGCTTATTTTCGTTAGATTAAAGTGCTTTTATCGCCAAAAAATCTTCTGGCCGAGTACTAGCACAATCATCAATTATGACTTTGCAAGTAGTCGGCTACTAACTTTAATACCCCCTAGGGACTTTATCATTCATTTTAGACCCGGCCGATTACTGATACGTACGTTTTTGATACATCATAGTACATGATGGCAAAGGAAAAATCTGTTTATATGTATTTGTAAGCCTGATATAGACAAAATATATTTTTTTAAATTTTGCCAGTAGTCGGCCATGGTGGCCGATCACTAGCAACTTTATGATAATTTAATGCCAATAACGGGCCATATTATTTTTTTACCTAAAAATAAAAATGAATATATTTGGGACTTGTTACTAGTTATTTAAACATATATTCTTCCAAAAAATCTTACTCCGGTAAACATATCTGGTATAGAATTAGTTTAACTTACCTTTAGAATGGCCCTGTTTTATCTTCATTGGCTTTTGTAAATTGTTTTTGGAGACACAATGACTAACACCTAATGTTTTGAGCCAATTTACGGAAGTAAGGTTCGACTTATAAAGAAATATTGATATATTATGTGCTCTTGGAAAGTAAAAGAAGATAGCAAATGTAAGAAATAGAGCTAAACTCGCGCGAAATTCAAATTATAAGTGATTGAAGTCATTTTTGGCCGATTACTAGCGCAACCACCCTAGCTCATACATTAAGAACCCAATTAGTATTTTAGCCCCTAGAACTAAATTTTATCGTTGCAGTTTTACAATAACTCTTATAAGTTATTGAATTCAAAAAGTTAAAACAGAAATAAAAATAGCCACTGAGTATAGCCATATTTCCGAACATATTGCACAGTTAAAGTCAGTTCAGAGATATAAGAAAGTGACTAACTGATCCCTATTAGGAAAGACCCGGGCCATGCAGCTGTAAAATGGAAATATGGCCGAACAGGTCCGTAGTTTGCTTAGAATTTAATCATGGTTTGTAATAAAAATAAGTAATTGTAAAAAAGTAAAAAGACATTAAATAATATTTTATTTATGTTTAAATGTGAAATTACAAGTTATATTTATGATTACAAAAATATACAAATTATTCGGTACTTATTAACACTTAACTTAACACACCTAACGTAATCTATTGAGGGGTTACTTGCCTCTTCTAGCCGGAGAAAGCTTAGGCGGGTCGCACACTGGAGCAACTAGCAATAAGGAAAAAGCAACTGGCGATAGGCAACGGGACAATATTGTACGTTTGTCTCACATCAAAGTAACACAAAACAGGAAACAGTGACTGTCTTTTTCTGAATAAGACAGTGACAGTGATGACGATGTTATTAAAGTACTTACCAGAATCTTTTACTTCAATTGCAATTGCTACCCATGCCTTTTCTTTCATTTCCCCTTTGCTGTAATCTGTACGGTCATATAATATCGACATAATATTATATAGTTGCTTTATTTTGTCGATTTATATTTCCGGCGATAAACCTGCATGTTGATCGTGTCATTTTTGAAACAACACTCAGGCAATAACATTTGGGAAGTTTTTAATTACTATTCAATTCGAAAAATCCCAGATGATCCTATATTAAATACAGAGTGGCAAAAAAGTCCCGCACAATGTCTGTATAACCTTTAATTACCTCCTATACGAAAAAGTGACCTTTATGAAAGTTGTTCAGTAAATTATTCCCTACATTTCTACCTGCATGAATTTTTTCTGTCATTTCTGGCTTGGTTGCCATAGAGACTAACTTACTTTTTTTAAATAGAACTGCATATGATTGCATATTTGGATTCTACTGGGAAAACTCATTTATTTCAAATTTTCACCTATCTGCAAGCGTTGCCGAGATAATGACGGCTCAAAAATGAGAAATTTCCTATAGTTATAATTATTCCTACCTAATACCAAAGAAACTCATAGCTACGCAACTATAAGTTTCTTTGCTAATACCCACCAGTTGAGTCAAGGTGTTTTCGTGACAGCGACCTAAGAGGCGTCAATTTTCAATTCCTGTTTAATTTTCTGTTGTCTGATTTCTAATTTGTTTACACTATGGTTCATCTGAATGAGAAACAACGAGTTGAAATTTTAATAATGAGCGGTTACGGAAATATGAATTGATCGGAAGATCAGGTTTGTCAACTTTTCAATGAATTATATCCAAATAGGCCTCCAATAAATCAGTCAACGGTGTGTCGAGTGGTAAAGAAATGTCGAGAAACAGGTAGTGTTAGGGAAGCCGGAAAAGTTAATGTTTGGGCGGGCATAGTTGGCAGACATATTGTGGGACCTTTTTTCATAGATGGTAATTTGAATGGCGAAAAATATCTGGACCTCCTCAGGAATCACATAATTCCTTTTTGCAGAATGGTTTTTTACGGGTGTAAATAATGGCATAAACGAACAGGTATGGTTCCAGCAATGGAGCACCTACGCATTATGCGGCAAATGTTAGACAATACATAAGCGAACAATTTCCATGACGTTGGATAGGCAGAATAGGTGCTATTGACTGGCCAGCGCGATTCCCGGACTTATCCCCGCTCTACTTCTTTTTGTGGGGACACTTAAAGAACAAAGTCTACGTTAACCGTCCAACTGACAAATGACAGAATCTTTAAAAGTCAGAATTAGTGCTGAAATTCGGGCCATTCCAGAGGACTTCCTTTTAAACGTTGTAGACGGGTTCAGGGATCGACTGGCGCTCTGCTTAGCAGAAAATGGTGGTCTTTTTGAACACCTGATCCACTGAAAAGGTTTCACTTGTTTATTATTCCGATGTTAAGTTGTTCAATTTTCTAGGCTGTTTATTTTGTTATTATAAAGTTTGTTACAATTTTAAATAAATAAAAATTTTATTAATTATTGCCCGTTACTCCAGTGTGCGACCCAACTTAGACTAAGGTGGCTTAGTAACATTTGTTATCAAGCCACCTTAGTCTACTCTCACTGCAGATACAGGTATATTTTTATACATACTGAAACTGAAAATTCAGTTATATCCCTACATTTATAGCGATAAGCAGCTGGTTCTAATACAACTACCTGTGCATGGGCCAATCTCCTAACGCGCGTTCACTTGTACCGTTTATATTCGTTTTTTGCATTATTGGGAAGTTTTGACTAATATTTTTGCAAAGTTTAGAGAATAATAATCAACGAAAAATAATTGATTTTTTAGAAATTCCAATTTGATTTTTTTAAATTGTATTTATAAAAGGTACCCACTTAATTCAAACGTTCTTTGCCAAATTTTGGGAACTGATTGATGGTTCTTAAAGCCTTCCTTACAGTGGTGAAGAAGTCGTTAAATAATTTTTAAACGCGTTAAGTTTTTTTGAAAGATTTGAGTGAATGATATAAGCGATAAAAGTTTTACAGAACAAGACAATCTCAAAAATCGACCAGTACTTGGCGCCGTATGAAATTTTGCTGTGATAGGTAGGTATGTTACATGAGAATTATGCTGACCACTGATATTTTTTACTCGATTTTTTATTTTTCATTTTATTTACAAAAGGATTTATTACTTGCCACCAAAAAGGACCCAGAAATCAAAAAAGTAACAATCTGTTATTGCATTTTAACTGATTGCTTTCGCTCGAACATTTCATAATATGTTTAAGTCACACGATCCTATTTTTCTGAATCTATGGATGTCTTATACCGTGGGAGCAAAAATTATCATCAAATTTTGCTTTGCATCTAATGCCTTACTGCTTAGCCATAGAGCTTAATACCTGTTATATGTCAGTAAATACCAGCATTATAAAAATCAATCAGTTATTTCGTCAACTTTAATAGTCGTTACAAGTACATAGTTTAATTCATTGATAACACAGCCGCACAAAAAAAAAATCGGAACTGCTATCGAGACAACTGTATCCCTATGTAATTTTCGACGCTGAATCCGAATCCGAGGTAAAAAAAATCGTACACCTTCAAGATCAACCCCTAGCGCTAAAAAACACTCCCTAAACAGGGTAAAAATGACTTAACGCTCCACGAATAGTCTTAAATCTCAATAAATCGAATTAAATATTCAAGTATATTAACGCATAAATACAGAGTTAACACTACTTTCCATTGAAAATCACCACCATTAGTGGGTGAAAACTACCCCTCAGACAAAGGGAAACTTAAAAAAACTGCAGTGATTGCAAAAAAAGCTTACGATACCCAGTTATTTTAGAAACAGCATTTAACTGCATTAGTCTCGATGCGATGCTCAAAAAGTACCCCCATAGAGTAGCGGAAACCACCCCTAAATTTAAATTGCAGTTGCTAAGATGACTCCTAAAAATAATTCTCTAAAAATACTATTACTTACTTATATGGCTTCTAAAAAGAGTCGTCTAAAAATTCAGAAAAAAACATCTATATAATTTTCCGACTATATTATAGTTTTTTGACCAGCTGGTAGGTGACGCATTGACAACCGCCTACCAGTGTTGAAGGTCTGGGGATTAAGTATACGTCAAGTTTCGCTCTCTATTGGGGCGTTCATTGTTTTTGTTATTACCTTTTCTTTTTTTTTTTGTTGTGATTGATTGGACCTATGATAGCACTGCTGGTCTCGCTAGTGGAGTTCGCTCTGCCGAGATTGTTGCTATCATAGGATTCCTGAAGCCAGCCCATTCGAGCCTTGATCAGGAAGTGCGCCATGGGTAAGGATGTCGGAGACCTTACTGCTTCGAGCGATTGCCAGTTCGTCCGCGTATTCCGGAACTGGTTAAATGTAGGTTGGGCCTCGGGGAACTGGGGTAGGAAATTCTCCCGAGGGTATACCAGTTCCTAACCTAATCTTTAGCCAATTTTAGCATCGATTAAAATAGAAACCACGATGACAAAATTTCTTCCCCGATTTTCCTTGCAAATTTAATCTAGGGGTGGTTTGCGCCACTCTATGGGGGTAGATTTTGAGCATCGCATCGGAACTAATGCAGTTACTCACTCTTTCCAAAAATCCTGGGCACCGTAAGCTTTTTTTGCAATCACTGAATTTCTTTAAGTTTCCTGTTGTATGAGGGGTAGTTTTTACCCACTCATGGGGGTAATTTTTAATGAAAAGTAGTGTTAACTCTGTGTTTATGCGTTATATATTTAATTCGATTTGTTGAGATTTAAGACTATTCGTGGAGCATTAAGTCATTTATACCCTGTTGATGTGTTTTTTAGCGCTAGGGGTTGATTTTGGGGGTGTACGATTTTTTTTGACCTCGAGTTCGGATTCAGCGTCGAAAATTGAATAGGGTTATAGTTGTCTTGATCGGAGTAGAACAGTTGGGCACGTTTACCTGTGTAATTTGTTTTTCAAGTGAGGGTTTCTATAATCCTACACACTAGTTGGGCACAGAGCTACCTGTGCTCGATGATGCACTATAATAATAAGTTTATTAGAAATATTTTTTTAAAAAGGACGTATTTGTAATATACCGGGTCATTCAATAATTACTGGCAAGAAAAATTTATTATATTGCTGATTTAATAATTTTATTAATTTTTTAGAAAAGATAATAAGAAATAAGAATCTAAAAAAAAAAAATCTTAATAATAATGTAATAATATATAATTCTAAATAATAATGTAATAATATATTTTTTTAGAGACTAGGCGCATATCTATAGGAAACACTTCTAACAAAACTTATTCTATCAATGATATTGCCAGTATATTCTACAATTTTTTTCTCTACAAAATCCCGTTTTTTTCTGATAACTGGCCTCAATACTTTCTGAAACTTATAAGCCGAATTTATTTTAATGTACACCTCACTTTGAATGTTTTGAAGCATATCGACAAAGTGATAGATATTAGGATGTGGGTGACAAAAGCTAGAATTAAATTTTGAATGAAACGATTCGCACGCATTAGTCGTTCTACACAATGATTACTAATGTAGTTATCTACTAAATAATCGCAAAATTCTTGGAGTTTAACATTTACAGGCAAGTAAGAAACTAAATCAAATGTAAAACATTCACCCTCCTCTCCAGGATCTAAAAACTGAAGGCCAAAGAAGTGTCTTAAAATCTTTCCAATTTTTGTATTTTCTTTGTATTCAGAACTTAACCCTAAAGATTGAATTTTTCTGAACCAAGTTTATGACAGGTGAAACCTACATCCAATATTAATTTCAGACCAGATATTATTAACAGCTTTGTGAATAGCTACCTCAAAGTCAATTACAATATTCCTGGGATTAAAAATTGAATCATTGTCTTTACACTTATTAATTTTAATTCTGAATATAGATTGATATACATGTTGCTTTTTGCTAGGCAATAGGCAGAATACAAGGGGTACATAATAACCACCCTTAAATATAAACATAGTAAAAAAATTGGCAAAAAAACTTGGCACAAAAGTTAAAAGTACCGTCCATAAATACAGTTTCTACAGTACAGAGAAAATGTAGATTTGTGTAACACGAAAAAATTATAATTTCAAGTTCTGTCTTATTTACCGATAAGAATGACTCGTCCTTGGGAGTTTGGGTTGCAAAGTTGCGAGAGATGAAAAAACTTCATTCCGATTCTTTGGCAAAGTGGGTACTTGGCTTTTTCTGCACTCATAAATATTCTTTCGGATTTGTTGTAATGCTTTCTGCTACATTATCACGAAGTTCTTGATGAATGAGTTGATGGCCGCTCGTAGAGATTTTTTGCAGCCTTTCTCTTGATAGAGTTACTTAATTTTTGTCTGCAAATGTTTTCTTCTGGTCCATGATTATCAGCCAAATCGGCCTTTAGTATGGTCACAGAAAACCTAATGATCTGTGGTATGGTGTTAAAGTCTGCAATGGGGGTATTCACCTTATAGCTAAGCACTTTGATTTTTTGTTTACGCGCCTCCAATGAATGCTATTATTTTATAGTTCTTCCTCGTATCCATATACATTTTATAATCATGCCCATTAGTAAATATTCTAAGAATTACCTACCTGTCAGGTTCACCCTCTAATGAGATTACACTAATCCCTTCAAATTTCGTTTCGTGCCCAACTGTTAGGTATGCTTTTCGAATTTCCATCGGCTGTGCCCAACTCGGTAGCGCCCGTCTCGATAGCAGTTCCAAATTTTTTTTTTTGGGGCTTTGTAATTTATACAATTTCTTGAATAATTCACGTAATGGGTTTTACGGAACAGCACAAAAGATTCACGGTTGAAGCGTATTTTCGAATCGGGGTTATCGCTTATACTGCTAGGGATTTTTACCATTGCCTATAGCATGGCGGTGGTCAATTTCAGCAATTTCTATAATCTTTATTTTCCTTTCTCTATAACTGTTAATTTGTTTAAACTGCTTGTTAATTTTGTAAATAATTGTGATCTACACCAAGCCCTCTCGGATGAAAATAATTTTTGCTCGCACGAAACATACTAGAAAGAAATAAATACCTAGCTATATTAAAACAACAGGGTGCATTTTACTTTATCCGACCCACATCCCACATCCGTTGTAAATTCTTTAATAATGGCTTCTTGGATACATGATAATTAACCCGTTCTCAACAATTCATCGAACTTCCGATCGATCGTTGATCGTTGGCATGACAGTAACCACATAAGAAACTGAATATTAAAAAAACAACGTTAAGCTAAAACTGGAGGTCTAAACGCGATCACTTGCCGGGGGTGAGCGGCCAGCTGTTCGATTTGGCAGGTGGCAGCTGATGGCAACGCATCTGTTGGTCGGGCGGACGACCGACGCTGTTGGCTAGGCCGGTTTTTTCGGATTTTCAACTTTCAGACGTGAAATATTTGGGAAGGACTAGCAAGTATTATACTAACGTCAGGGACAAATTAGCGTACACGACAAGCCACCATCGAACCTATTAAGGTTTACATTACGGTATTGATTCGTCAGTGCTTTATTTTCAGGCTAGGTGAACTAGTCAGTACTAGTCACCCTCAATGGCATTTGATTTAAATAAAAAACACGTTAATTTAGATATCCAGTGAGAAGTTAATACAACATTTTGAATTGCACCCCTGCCCTGTGATAAATCATTTTAAAAGCGGTAAATATCACGATCTCTGGGGTGCAAGATTTCGGTTATTAGAAAAACAATACCTGGGATTAAACGACAGATATGTTGCTGCATCAGTACTCTGCGATTTGTCTAAAGCATTTTACTGTGCAAATCGTGAGAAACAGCTGATGAAAGAAATTTAAATAATTTATGGATTTATAGAGACTTGTGGTCACAAATATGTTGATATTTATTTTTTTCCTTAATTTTTGCCATAGTCTTGCAAAAAACTTGCGATACTCTTGCATGTGTACTACAAATTCGGCATATTTTAAGTGCCAAGAACATTGCTTTTTATTCGAGACATTGAACTGGTTAGCAAATAAGGAAAAAAGTCGTATCCTGAAAAACTGCATTTTTGCAGTGAGGCTAGTTTTACTCGACACTATGTAGAAGTACGAAGTACCTAAGTATTGCATTGTTTTATACAGTCAATTATTTTAAGCCCCAGGGGTGAGACACGCTGCTATAATAAATTTTAAAATAATTATTAATTGGAACTATTGGAACTACCTAGTCTTGTTTTGGCCTTGTCTTGCAAGACAAGATGGCCACCAGTATTTTGATGTCTTGAAGTTGACTCAGAATTGCTTGGTAGTCCTTATGGTGTGCCTAAAGGTTCAGTATTGGGGCGTTTGTACATTAATTATTTTGTTTAGCGAGTACCGAGTGTCATATAATATATTACTGGGAATTTCACTTTGTTCGCAAATGAACCAATTCTGTGGTTGGATTGCAACACCCATACTTTGATGTCTCTCGGGGCGTCCGAGGACATTGGAAGGATATAAGGCAATGGTGTGATGCCAACTGTTTGCCTTTTGACGTTAATATAAGACAAGTATATTAACTTTTAGGTGTAATATACCTCGAGAATACAACGGTTGCGAAATTTCTTGATATTATGATTGTTACCAAGCTTAGATTAATAATGATATTATGACTCCCAATAGAAAATTGGCTTCTGCGTGTTCTTCTATGAGATTAGTAAGTCATAATTTCAAGCGTTTATTAAAAAAAATATTCCCGTTTGGCTTTTCGTCAGTGTGTCTTGCAGTAGTGTCAAGTCACTGTTGTTATCGGAGATCTCCGAGATCACCCGATCTTCATCCATTAGATTTTATCGATGGGGTATGTTTAAAAAAATATTTATGAATTACTAGTAGATTAACCAAGCATTTCAAGATCTAGATTCAAATGAAATTAGATTAGTCACGACGAGATTTCGTTGCGTTTTGTTCAACTGTAGCGCCAAGAAACAATTAAAGGCAATATTAAAATAGATTATAGTATAGAGAGATAGAGTTTATATCCAAACACTGTAAAATGCGTTTGTTGACTGCACTTGTCGTGCTAGAACTAGACCGAAATTTGGTTTTGATCCAGATCTTGCAGAAACTCTTCTCTTGAATTTACTGTTATTTTCTTTAAATATACCCAATACGTAAAAATCGAATGGATTAAAATCGGGTGATCTCGGAGGCCATTTTCGATAACAACATTGACTTGACATTACTGCAAGGTGCACTGACTAAAAACTAAACGGGAATATCTTTTTTAAAGACGATCGCAAAATTTTTTTTTAACTTACGGGTTTTTAACAGGATTGCCCTATATACAGGGTGGCCCACTCTCAACGCAGGCTTCCATAGCATCTAAACTATATACTCAACTTTTTAATATTTTTTAATAACAGAGTCATAGGGAGGCATTAGGCCTACAATTTAAAATTATTTTAAATTATACAGGGTCTCCCAAATAGTCGGGGCATATCAAACATACTTTTTTTTTAAAACGGAACACCATATATCTTACATTACTTTTGAATTCTACATAAAATTACAATTATTTTTTAGTAACTGCATTATAACTCTAAACTTGAAAGTTTCTGAGATATCGAGTTTTGAAAAATGATATTTTTGAACTTTGACAGCGTCTAGCTTTCTAACGATACGCCATATAGCAAAGCGGCTTACATGCCCCTATCTTACTTTTTTATTATCTTTCCAAAAATACCAACTTCCGGTTAAACCGGAAGTACCTACTATATTTCCGGCCTTTGAGCTACATTCGGTTTAACCGGAAGTTGACACTTTTAGCAACATAGTAGAAAAGTAAGATAGGGGCATGCAAGCCGTTTTGCTCTAAGATGTACCGTTAGAAAGCTAGAAGCTGTCAAACTTCAAAAATGTCATTTTTTAAAACTGGATATCTCAGAAACTATCAAGTTTACTAATTGTTATTTTATGTAGAATCCAAAAATATTGTAAGATATAGGGTGTTCCATTTAAAAAAATATAACTTTGCTATGGATCTTTTTTTTGGGACATCCGGTATATTTCAAAATAATTTTAAACTGTAGGCCTAGCCTCGGGCCTAGCCCTATGACCCTGTTTTAGAAAAATATTAAAAAGTTGAGTAGTTTAGATGCTATGAAATCCTGCGTTGAGAGTATGCCACCCAGTATTGTTACATCTTTGAAATTAGCTTATAATACGTCTATGTTCGGACCAGCCGTTTTTGAGTTATTTCACTTTAAATAATGCATCTAGTTAGCTGTGCTTGGCGATTTAAAACAAAAATATGACGTTTTATCGCACTAGCCATAGATCACTATGGAAAACAAAACATATAAATTATATGTGGCAGTTAATATTTATCTCCCTTTGTTTGTGTCCTAAAAGTTACCATTTTTTTAATTTTGCGATCTTCTTTTCTTTTTCTGGTTAAAATATTAAAATATTTCAGGAAAAATCCTGCAACGTTATCGTTTGATTAGTTAATGGGTTTATAATTTAGGTTAGGCTCCTATTATCCCTTTTAGTAATATTGCAGCAGACTAAGTTTTTACCATAACCTCGGTTAAAGTTTCTGAACGATTAATCCAAATGTGAGATTGATGGTTCTTCATAGACGCAGAACCATCCGCTCGACAAAATGGGTTGCTGAACTACCATGTAATTTAACAAATAGGTCTGAGATTGGTGCAACGACTTCGTTCGGGGTCGCTAATGAAAAGAACAGGTAGAAATGCACGCCGCGCAGCAACTTCGCTCGGTTGCGATGCCGCCGGGAGAGCTGGTTTTTCGTGACAATAGAAACGAGAATCCGACCTGGCAGAACCGGATGCACGGGCGGAGAGACGAGCTTTTGTCCAGGGGTCAACATTATCTAATGGAGCTTTCGAGTTCTTAGATTAAAAGCGAATTTCGGTCGATTTAGGACCTGAAATCTTAAGAATGATGAGTGCCTAAGCACCAGGTATAAGATTTATCTGTAGTAACTTTTCCTTGAATTTATATGTGGCCGTTAGCAAGCTTCTTAAAGAAACTTTTTGGTTTATATTTATTTTACTAAAATTCATATCGTGCTAACTGAAATCCAAGAGATATGTTACAATAAATTTTTTGAACATATATAGGCATAACTCTATGATCCTAAAGAAAACACTGTAGGGTTGCCATACGTCCCGTATTTGACCATCGCGTCCCGTATTGCTACATGTCCCGTTTTTCGACAATTTCGACAAAATACGGAAATGGTCCAGACAGGGTTGCTAAAAATCATGATTTTTTTGATTTTTTAAAAAAATTTACCAGCTTTTACAAATATTATTATTTTTGAATATTTCTAACTGCTTATATTTTGTTTTGTTAAGTAAACAAATATTTTTAGGCAGGAATAGTACAGATACGAAGCAAAACTGGAGAAGTTTTAACATGCAAATTTCGTTCGCGTAGTTTTTGCAAGTTTGCGCCTTTATCGAAACTTGTATCAACGTGAAAATTTCGTCCGCGCAGTATTGCAAGTTTGCCGCTTTGTCGAAACTTGTAATAACCAGCTGTTCTCTTCGATTATTATAATAAAATAATAAATAACACCACATAAAAATGCGTCTGGGTTTTATTTTTTGTATGGACAAATACATTTTAAGTGTTAACATTTTAAAACTCTTTTTTAAATTAATCATGATTTTTTTAAAAAAAGATCATACTGATTAAAATAAAAAATTAAATGGTGATGAAAGAGGGACCGGTAAAATACCTTATCGGCTTTTTTTTATTTAATTTTCGGTTAGAAAATTATCTAGAAAGTGCTTGCTTTCCAGAAATCATGATTTTAATCAATTGATTTTAATCATCTCAATCCTGGGTCCAGGGCTAAGGGGCGCTGGCGACCGGCGGGAGATGCGGGGGCGCGATCATTTCAGAGGTGCTCCATACGGTTGACAATTTATAGTCCCGTCGGATGAAGCGCGAAAAGCCTTTTAAATTTTGAGCAAAAAAAGCGAAGATATAACCAAACGGGACTTTGGCCATTTCAAAAAGCAGGTTTTTTTACATAGAAAATGGAAATTGACGACACGTTCCATTGGTAGAGACAGAAGATTATGGGCAAAAAAAAAATTAACTTTGAACCCATATATGGTTTGCTCCTAAAAAGATAGAAACGATGTTTTTTTTGTAGTTATATTCCTCGTTCAATTATTTGCTATTTCTTTGTTTTATTTACTAAAAACTGCGAAATTTAATGGGCTTCATTTTGTATTGGCTCTATGTTTTTTAATAAACCCGGTAGAGGCTTTTTGCGGCAGGCTTGAAGGCCGTTTTCTACGTATCGCCGACCCTCAACAATCCTAGAATACATTGTCTGACAGAGTTAGAACGGGTTGTTACTGGTTTTAATTAGAAAATGTTAATGTTTATAGCTTTTATAGAAAGTTGTGTGTGTGTGTTGTTTTTCTCTTGTTGGTAGTGGTTTTATTATAAATAAAGGGCGGAATATATATGCACTTAAATTCAGTCAAAATATGCGCATATATATGCCTTGTTTGCCTTTAAAATATGCAATATTTCTTATTTTAGTATAGTAAAATAGGGTAAAAAAACACACTGGGTTCTAAAAAAAGATGTTTCTTTAAAAAAAATGCAAAAAGAAACAAAGAAAAATAAAAGTAAACAATTTTTTAACATGAAATTGTATAAAAGGCATTTATTACTAAATATTTTTCAACATTTTTAACTAATAAGGATTGTCTTCTATCAGTAAAAATGTGTTTATACAAAGAGAAGCTTCTTTTAACATCTACTGATGTAATCAGATAATCCTAATTGAGTCTCTTAAACTTAAATTTATACCGTCTAACGAGGATATTATGTTCGGTATAAAGCTGAAATTATTAACCTTAGTAAAAGCAAGATCTTTAACTACACTTGCACTTTTTAACAACTTTGCACAACATACTGCGAATCGTCATCTAAATCCAAAATTAGTTCTTTAATGACTTCGAAATGTTCTGCGTAGAATATTGCCACCTTAACCCATGTTCCCCACCGGATAATTACAGGTTCTGGAGGTAAACTAACTCCTGGTAACCTCTCCTTATACATACATATTAGAGGTGCTTTTAGAAACAGTTTTTTTACATTTGAAATTAATTTATTTACTAAAGGATATTCAGTTCTGACGGTTTCTGGGACTCTGTTTATTCAATGCAAAAGTCACATGTACCATATTGAGGTAAAAGATTCTTGAGTTTTGGCCTACTTTTATACCATATACGGTGCTGCATCAGACAAAAGCACTTCTCATCTGGGACTGGATTTGGTAAGAAAAAGCTCGATAGGGACTGCTGAATAAATCGGGTTACGAGCACATTATTAGCTTTGTCTAGCTGTTAAGAAGCTATTAAATATGGGTTTGTTGCGTTATCTTCTTGAAGTGCTCCAATCATAAGATGTGCGATATATCTGCCACATTTTTATCACCCAGTGAAGCTCTAATTTCTTCTAAAACGATTTGGACATTCTTCTTTCTAAGCGTGGATTCGTCAGGAATAGTTTGTTGACAATATTTTTGCAAAAATCCCTAAATTGCGGATTTTGTAATTTTTTTAAGGGTATGTTTGCTGCGACCAAAGTCTTGCATAAGTCTTCTTGAAACATTTTCTTTTCAGATTTCGATTCTTCTCCAACATTTTAAATGCGTTTTTTACACTGAGCTGAACTGGCTCAGATTTCATTTTTTGTAACTTTGATTTATGCAGCGGTGTTTTCAAATGTTGATCGATTTGGAACTTCTTTTCACAAACAATCATTTTTGCACAAGCTTTACAGAAGACTTTTTCTTCACTAAACTCTTAACTCTGGGAAATTTTTAATCCACGAAGACGTTTTTGCCACTTTAGACATTTTGAATACAAATTTGAAATCACTAGCTTCACACTGAAAATACTGAACTCTTTGGGCAAACTAAAACAGAAGTACGTATTACAATCCGATATAAATACAGTTTGTTAAGCAGGTAATAATAAGGCATTATTAAATGACAATAAATAACCCGTAACAATATACCTGCAAACCCCGGAAACCCCCAATTGTGTATAACCAAAATCCCTGAAACAAGTGCTGGACATTAAACCTATGAGTCTATACGAGTTTTCATGACCGGGCGTTTTTAATTTTTTAATAACGCCAAAAACATAAAAATATGCTCATAAAATAATAATTTAAGGAAAATATGCATTTAATTATAAAATTGACAAACTATGCAAAAAATGCATATATATGCACTTTGCATATATTCCGCCCTTTAATTATAAATAATTGAATAATGCAATTAGAAATGCAAGTACGCCTTCGTACAATCCTAATAGAAAACCTAAATCTCAGTTTGGTATTAAAAAAAAAATTGTTTAATTTGTGGCACATTAGGAACACTAAACAGAAATTGTGTAATGTTGTAATTTGTACAGGAACGGGTGCTGAAACAAGGAAAAATATATATGATGCTGCGACTTTAAGAAAATATACTGAAATGCAATTTAATGCAAACATAAGAGATGTTACTATACTGTCTATACAAAATAAACTAAAAAAACGCCGGCATCGCCTTCGAACGGAGAAAAAGAGGAAGGCAAGCAAAGTGACGGATATTTGGAAAATATTAACGAATTTTCATTGTCTGAACAAAAATAGTCGAAGATCTTTCAACTCGTGAAAACGATTTAATTATTCTGCAATTTTAAAAACAATTAAAAATAATTCTAATAATTTATCATAGGTTTACCCAAACAACATTAATGAAGATCAATGCAGGAACGAAATACGTGAATTATTATATACATTTATTTCCTAGGTTTTAAACGATTCTAGTTTTTCTGACGATATTGTAGAAGAGTTGGATATGGATATATTTGGTATTGCTACCAGTAACGCTATTTTAAATGATTATAGAAAAAGTTCAATTAAAGTCTTTACATATCATTATCATCATGTATATGAAGCCATAAGGAGTAAAAACTTATTGATATGCTTTATTATTTTGGATATGGTTGTTCTGATGATAAAATAAGGACATTTAACATCTTTAGCGGGCAACGCTTTAGTAACACCTGTTGATGGTATTTTTATTCTCCATGGAATTACTCCAATGAATTCTGAAGAAAATAATTACATACACGCTATAGCATTAAAAATTTTGATCAAAATGAAGACACACCAGATGGTAAAAATTATACTCAAAGCTTAGCCATGGTAATATTTTCAAAAAAATAGCGATATATTTTCAGGAATCAACTAGGTTCGTCTTTCCGAATGTTCATTAACCAATCTTGATTATTTTGATATTCACAGCGCTGAAGTAAGGGGGAGAGGGCTAGGGGGGCTATAGCCCCGGGCCCCGTCATTCAAAGGACTCCAGAAACCAACCGAAAAGCCTTTACCGTTATTTAAAGGCCTCCCGAGTTCGAATGGCCTTCAAGATTGAAATAATTTATTCGTTAACGTTCAAATTAGACAATTGTATAGTAGCGGCACCGTACACGAACAACGTGTACGGTTATAGCGGACACCTTTAATTTATTTATAAAGGGTTACCGCCAAACCACAAAAAAACTGGGTTATTCTAATTCTACTTCTAATTTAGTAAAAATTGAAAACTGTAGGGACAAACTTACGACAAAGCTAGTAATATATCTGGTAAATACAAAGGCGTTCAAGCCGAAATTAAAAAAACGTAATAAGTTAATAACACACTACGTCCCTTGTGCAGCTCATTTATTAAATCTAGTTGGAGAATCTAGCGTAGATGAATGTGTAGATAATACAAGTTTTTTCGGATTTCTACAGAAATTATATGTCTTTTTTGTTGCATCCACCTATCGGTGGGAAATTTTAATTAAAAACATCAAGAAACAAAATGAAGAATGTGAGGATTATAAACGATTGTTAGTTGTAAAGCAACTTTCTGCAACAAGATGGTCGTCTCGCGAACAAGCAGTAAAATCCCTTGTCATCAATTGTGATGGAATTATTAATGCCTTAAAACAATTAGCCGAAGGCACGTCAGAAATAAAAAGATACTATAAACGATGCATTTTTTTAAGAAGCATAATATGGTGGAACTTGAAACTGCTTTTATGCCTACTTTTTGGAAATAATTATTAGAGCGGTTTGATGCCACCAATACTTATTTACAAAAACCCGGTCTTGATGTCATAACGAGACATAAAATGTTAGTTTCATTGTTAGAATTTGTTTGTAATCTACGAGGTCAATTCGAATCCTTAGAAGAAAAGGCCAAAGATATATCTTCGGTTTTAAACACTTCATACAAAGATGCATATCAACGTAGAAGCGTAAAAAAGTTAGCTGACGGCTCAACAGAAATATCACGACAAGGTCAAGATCAGTTTCGCATAGAATCGTTCCTGCCAATGATATATAAAATAACATCTGGGCTTAAAAAGCGAAATAAAGCTTACAAAGAAATAAGTTACCTTTTTGGATTCTTTAGCCAGTTAACTATTCTTTCTTCAGAAGAAATATGTGCCAATACCAAAACTTTAATTTCTCAATACCCCAACGATTTAGAGATAACTTGGCTTACGAACTTATTTATTTTTCTTCACATTTAATAACTCTAAATATTAAAAGTGTTACCAGTGTTCCCTTCCTTCCAAGTCCTTTAATTGGCATAGATTTTTGTCAGAAATATTAGCTACATATTATATAACTTTAAGAACTTATTTATGCATCCCAATTACTAGCTACGAAAGCGAAAGATCATTTTCAAAACTTGCTCTTATATAAAACAAATACAGGGCCACCATGCGCGAAGTTAGACCGTCCAGTTTAGCTTTAATGAGTATTGAAAATGACCTTTTCTCTTCAATAGATTTTGACGATATTACTGATACATTTTCAACTTTAAAAGTTTACATTTTTTTTGTTTGTTCTTGGTTATGTCTTTGTCTTTGTTTGCATTCTTATACAAAATATAATACTGTAAATATTTTATTTATCTTCATTAAGGGCCCCTCCAGGTTTTTAGCCCCGGGCCCACATCTTCTCTAATCCGGCGCTGGATATTCATAAAAGTAAAAACATAAATAATGTGTATATGCAAAGTCAGAAAAAAGTCCCGAGCCTCCTCTAGTTAGTGACGATATGGCAAATAGTTGTTTTGATAATAAAGCCCCTAATGTTACATCATCGTTCTTCGAATACTTTATGTAAGATATTAAAATATACAATAAAAGAGTAAGAACCATCGAAACATTTGTTTTGTATTTTCCAATAATCAGTTTTTCTGGAATTATTTTACGTACATTTACTTACATGGAGTAATGCAGGGTTGAAAAAAAAATCATGATTTTTTTGAAAAACATCTTTTTATTTTTTGCTATAAATAAGTTGCCATTTTCAACACGTTTTTGATTTTATTCCCACCGTTCTTCAAATTTTAATGAAGATAGTTCCTGTCGAAAAACGCTCAGAGCTGCAAGTTCCTGTCAGAGCAAGAAAACCCTCCACTGTTTATATAAAGATGCTCATTTTGACGAAACGGCCATAACTTTAAATCAACTGCAAAAATTTAAGACGCGTTATGAACAGTGTATAACCCCATATCATTTGTTGGCATATCTTCTTGACTCAACAAAAACTCTGCAAACACTAACAGAGAGTGAAAAAAATGTTGCTTTAAAAACTGTTAAAGAATTAGATCCAAATAGTGGTTTACTACCACTCATAGTCAAGTTTAATTACTTTGTGCTGCTGCTTCTTCGCATCAGTCGAGGAATTTTCTCAACATTTGGTTTAGTCCATTCCAAACTCAAAAATCGATTAGGAACGGAAAAAGTTGCAAAATTAGTTTTTTTATACAAGCACTACAATTAACTAAAATAAACATTATTTAGATACAGTGCTTTTATTTTTTTGATATAAAACTGAAAGTTTTTATTTTCTCTGTTACTTATAACTTATCAGAAATTTTTGTTTTAATCATGATTTAAATTGAAAAAAATCAAGTGATCTAATTTGCGATTTAAATCAATTGATCAAATGATTTACATCAATTGATTTAACTCCCTTCATCCCTGGGTAATAGACAACGCATAATTATTAGGTCGCGGTGGCCACCGCTGCAGCGCGGCGCCTCTACATTCAAAAACCTCTATCGAGTTTATTATAAAATGTATACCCAATATTAATCGATACAAAATGAAGCCTATTAAATTGCGCCGTTTTTAGTGAAAAAAAAATTGAATAGCTTCTCGCATAAGGAAGTTACGGCGAGAAGAACCGTTCTAACTCTGTCATACCATGAATTCTAGTATTGCTGCGGGTCGGCGGTACGTCAAAAAAAGGCCGTCGAGCCTGCCGCCGCAACGCGGCTTCTCTACGTCCTAAAGCCTCTACCGGGTTTATTGAAAAATATAGAGCATATATTGATGGATACAAAATGAAGCCTATTAAATTGCGCAGTTTTTAGTTAATAAAACAAATAAATAGCTTCTTGCATAAGGAAGTTACGGCGAGTTGAGTTTAAAAAAATATTAACAATTTGTTGTCTTTTTTTTAATATTGCTATTTTTCTTATATTATTTACTATATTTTTGCAATAAGTCATATATCAAGAGAAAAATAATGAAATGAGATCAAGAGGAAGACAATTAAATGAGAAATTGACTAAAAGAAACATTGTTTCTATAGTCAGTGGCTTAATGCGAAAGAGTAATAAATCATTATTAAACTATAAAACCCAGTGGTCTTCGCCGTATACCACAGGTGTAGTCCAACTATTATTATTTAATTATGTTTGCTGTCAGGGGTCCCGAGATTGGGTAGGTAGTAACGCCGCTGTCCCCTTCCTTTCATTCATCAAATTCGTCTTTCTCTTGTATTTAAATTAGGGTGACCCTAATTTAGGACGGATTCGGGGTGTGTAGGTCTTAAATATCTAAAATACGGAATTTTTGAAACTATCATTGCAATTTACCTGGCATTTACAATGCAACCTTTAAGTTGTCCACCCTACCTAATGGGTCCTGTCATTGCAAATCTACATTTTATTACTCTCTCGCATTAAGTAACAGAGTATATCTTTTTTGAAACAAAAGTTATGGGGTTTTAAAGTTAAAATTTTTGTATTGTGTTTTTTCAGTTTTTTGCCTATATCTTTGGACTCGACCAATGACGAGTGTAGTCAATTTCCATTTCCTATGTAAAAAAACATGCTTTGGTAAAGGTCCCATCTGGTTATACCTCAGTTTTTTTTGTGCATCGTAACCGGAGCTATCCGACGGACTATTAGTTGAGATCAGAGGGTAGCTGTTAACAATATGCGTGGTTTGTCTTTCACTATGTATACATGCATGCTTTGTTGCTGGTGAATGTGTTAATGCCTTTTAGGCATCGAAAGTGTTAAAACCAGATGCGTATTTACGGCGGTGGGAGGGACGGGTAATTGGCAGGATTTAAAAAATAATGAAAACGAAACATTTGACTAATGTTATTGAATCTGTAACTTCGACCCGCTGCTGGCGGGGAAGGGCTACATCTCTAAAAGGTTAAACGGCATCAGTACTTTGCAAGAAAATAATTTATTTTAAAGATGGTAAAAAAGTGTTAAGCTAGAACTTAAAATATCACGATTTTTTTAAATTTTAAATAACTGCACTTTTTTTTACAATCTTTAAGCTTGCAATCTACTGAACCCAATTTAAAAACATGATTTCAATGGAGGTATCGTTTGACCCCTGATCCCATTTAAACTTAGTAGTAGTGACAATAAATATGAAAAATCGTCGTTATTTCGTTTTCATTGGCCAACCCTTTATATATTTTTATGAGTTGCATACCAACGCATTTAAATTTGTTTTCTTTTTGTTTCAGGTAAGTGTTGAAATTAAGCGCCATCTATTTGGCAGTACCTGCCTAGTATACAGGAAGTAAGTAACTTTTTCTTGACCGTTAAATAATACCGTTTGCTAGAAAGCCAGTAAATAGCGCATTAAAATAAAGATGAAGACCGATATCAGACAGAGGGTTAATTGCCAAGAAATAATAATTATACGTGATTCTATTTTTGTAACATTAAATTGGGTGTTTTAAATACTAACTTAAAAATGAATTCGTGCTCGTACAAGCAGTATACCTATGATTTTACTCGCAAGCAATAGCTATAACTCACTCAGGTTAGAGGATCCTCGTCAAATGATTATCTACTATTAATTCACTATTCAGTGTTAAGTCAGAAAACCATTATTTTATATTGATGTGTGTGTTACAATGCAACATTTGAAAGCCTATAGAAAGGCAGATTTGAAACTAGTAATCCAACTATTTTTTAGCCATTAATCTATGCGATTTGGGTGGGTAGGTGTACGGTACGACACTCTTAACTTGATTTGTAATTATTTTATTTTAACTGCTGTACAACAGACATATTAATAGTATATACCGGGTGATGCACCGCCAGACTGGCCATAATAAATCCCATGTGAATTTTACTACCCTCAAATATTGTCTCCCCTATTAATTTTAGGGGAGCCTGGGGTAATAGGAGCGGTCAAGCATTTCAGCTAAAAAACTCCTACAAATGGTTTTAAAAATATAACAAATAATTTATTTAACTAAGGGTATAGTCAGAATAATAATTCATACTGCTCTATTGTATCATTTTGTATTTTTTTATTGAAAATCTATTTTAGGTTAGTGTTTTCGGCTGAAATTTCAGTAGCGGCTAATATAAAAATATATATTTAAAAAAAAAAAATCAAGGGTTTGCTTAAGAATAGGTGTTCTTTACCAGCACCACGAGATGGAGCCATCTGGCTTCATTCTCCGTCCCATATATTTTTAAGTTGTAACGGTTTGGGCCTTTTACTATAAACCTATATTGAAGTTAAATGTCTCAAATAAAGTTTTTTTTTTATAAGAAACTATTACAGCTTGTACGATTTTTTTTTTATAATTTAGATTCAAAGTCAAACCATCGATTTTTTTAAACCTTATTACCACAGGCTCCCCTATCAGTTCAACATGTTTTACAGTATGCAAGAAAAATAATGATTTAAGTTTAATAAATGCAAGTAGGGAAACTGTTATATAGTGGGACAATATTTTCCTAATAATTGGGACAGAATGTTTTTTGACACAACCTCTCGATTTCCTGGAAACCTGAATTTATTGTCTGAAATTTTCTTCATAAAACTAACAATGTAGCCTTCTTTTTCAATTTTTTCTATTTGCCCAATAAAGTGCCTAATGCTCTTTTTCATGGATATTTAACAAGTATATTAACTTATATTAAGGCTCTCATCTTCCTACATCTTTTAAAATTTCGTCTAAAGCATCTGCATCTGAATCATCATCACACAATTCATTTGCCGAAATATCACTATCACCACTTGACTGAAATAAATTTCTCTTCTGCTTGAAACCATGTAGCTGTGAAAATCTGAACCCATGTTTTCTTGTGTTTTTTCAAATGTCTGTGTGAAGTTGATTTACTTACGGCAAATTAAACTGCCTGATTTTCAATTTATAAAAACGGCTTCTTGTGCCTATTGTTTTTTCAGCATTCTCAAGGTGCATTTTCTCCACTCTCCAGAAAATATTTTTTTATTTTTCCGTCCTCTTCTCTTATCCGTTTTCTGAAGAAACTATTAAGGCAAGTTAACTGCGTACTAGCAATATTTAAAACTGTTTTATTATAAAGCTTTTGTAAGAAATAAAACCCTTGTCTTAGTATGCACCCATTGCACCCTTATAATTTTGTCCCACTATACACTGTCCCACAATTGACCCCTAGGAACGTTTTAAGTTCTTCACAATAAAGAATAAAGGAACTAACGGTATTGAAAAAAAATTCAACTTACCTTTAAGACACTTAAAAATACCAAAAACAACGCCGAACATTTGACGCGGCAAAAAAAACTTGATGCCTCTGATGTTTAAACCAAAAGCCAAAGAATATGCAGCCAAACTAACAAATCGAGCGGCGAATTTCAAGGTTATTTTGAATTCTTACATTTATTCAAAATTGTAACTGCCAATAGTACCTTTATGGAACATGTTCCACTATACACAGAAGGTAGAATAATTGAGGCAAATAGTCAATGAACACTTACAAATCCCTATTTGGCCTTAAGGCTGGCAAATCAACGTATCCTACGGAACCTGCAACACACCCCTGAAATTTGACCTGCAAAAGCACGCTTATCGTTTAAGCTCGGTCCAATAATTGTTACCAAGCGACAGACCGCAGCGAATGCAATTTTCAGAGTGGTTTATGCCATGTGTAATTAGCATAATAATGAAAACGTCTTTGAAAAAACCTATTTTACTAACGAGGCATGGTTTTATCTCTCTGGTTATTTAAATTTTCAATTTTATCAATTCGGTGCGATACCGTCATAAAAAAACCTCAGAAAATTTTGTAAATGCATTAGATGATGAAGAAATGCGACAATGCTACCTCCAGCAGGACGGTACACCAATTCACGTAACTCCCGAGAATATTCCCTAGAGAAGTTTTTCTACATAATCTACTCTGAAAAATTTTGCAATGATTTTTAAAATTTTGAGCTTTTCAAACCTTTTCTATAACTAGAAATAGAAGCGCGATCGTATACTCGTATACAGCTGTGAGAATTGTAAATGATGTGGTGAGACTTGTTTTATTTTGGCGTTCCGTTCGGCTCAGTTTAGACCGTCTATAAGTATAAAAAAATGGAGCAAAATAAATTAAAGGGTATCACACAACCAAAAAGTAATGTTTGGAAATATTTTAATACAAAAAATGGACTGTAGTGTAATGTAAAAATTTTATTTCTTATTATTGCCATTTCTAGCGATTTTCTTACCATTCCCAGAAAATTCTCTAACTTGAGAATATTCTCAGAATATTCTTCGAAAGATTATTACCGAGAATTTTACATCTCTAATCACAACACAACTCGACGAAACGAACTTTTGCTAGATATTTCGAGACTGTTGTGTAAAAATGAGACGTTGTCACCCTCAAGTTATATGAAATCTTTATTTGACGTGTTTTGGTTCGCAAAAGGAAATATTTTATTTTGAAAACACCTGTAATTGCCAACTCAATGCCTTTTTTGCAATTTTCTAGCAAATTGTTTGCTACTTTTATCATTGTTGTAATTTTCTACGCCACGCTTTTGTGCCCTGTTCTAAAGAAATAAAAGCATTTAGCAATGCCCTTACGGATCATGCGCAGAAGTCGAAATGACTCTGATGTTCTATCCCAGTTGCTGCTTCAACTTGTTCAGGGCAATAGCCATATAGTACTAATACATTTATTTATTTATTTCCAATCTTCCTGTTTGACAAAATATAAATTGTATAGGAATGGCCAACAAATATCCTTATAAACTAAAACTTAAATCTAAAAAATTGGTTAATATTAACAGATGCTTTAATCTCAGGTGGCAATTTATTAAACATTTTCAAACCTATAACATTTGGTGATCTATACATCATTTGCGTCCTATAGGGGGTTATATAACATTTATCTGCATTTCTAGTATTTACGGAATGCACATCTGCAAATCTTATATAGTTGTCTCTGTTCTTATAGATATGCACACACGTTTCCAAAATAAATAATCCCGCTAAAGTCAATATATTATATCGTCTGAATAATTCCCTGCACGAAGTTCTCCTGTTAACGCCAGCTATACTTCTAATTATTCTTTTTTGCTTTAGAAATACTTCCGCGGACTTAGTAGAATAGCCCCACAATGATACACCATATATACCTAAGAACAGATTCAACCTGAGCATAATACAACATCAATAACTGCTTTCTCCGTAATACATGTCTCAGATTCAAAATCATATAAAATGATGAATTCAATTTTGAAATAACATAATCACATTGCTCTTTCCAATCCAAATGTGCGTCAATTGAAATGCCCAAAAACTTTATACTATTTTCATTGCTAATTTTTACATCATTCAATTTAAACTGCAGACAGTTGCACTGTCTCTGCCTCGGATGAAATCTCACACATTTTGTTTTATTTAGATTAAAATACAGACTATTACCAGAAAACCAATCGCACAAGTCCGAAATACCAGAATTTACCTCACCCTCCAGTATCCCATCATCCGCATTTGACAACATCAGAAACGTATAGTCCGCAAATGCTGTGAAGGAGACATCATGCAAGACCCGAGGCAGCTCATTCACATATAATATAAATAACACAGGGCCCAACACTGAGCCCTGTGGGACACCCATTTGAGAGGATGTACACTCTGAACATAGCAGTAACCGAAATTTGAATCAAATATGTTTTAACATATCGCTTTAGCGCTATGCATAATGATTGAATTGACTCGGTATAGTTTTAGGGATATTTGATAATCTATGTTATAGTAAACTATTTTTATTTATCAGCTGACCAACGAGCAATATTAATAAGATACGTTACGATTATTCATTTATTGCCTAGGCATTCGACAATAAATAATGGAATACGTTAATTGTGCTCGATTTCGCATTCACATCTATGTATATTTAATATTCCAGTTATGATTTTTTTTTAATGAAATTCCAATCTGTTGCCAAAAAATGTGCACACACAATTCGATATGAAGGTCATTGCTACGCTACAATTATTTTAATTGAGACTTATCCCAAAGCAGTATAGACATTATTAAAGGTCGGTTTAAAATATTTTTTTTAGTTAATATTCTACCTTGACGCGCGCGTTTTAAGAGGTCAATGTTAGTAAAAAACATTATGTAATTATCGCTGTCAGTCTATATTAAATGCTCGACGTGTTTAAGTAATATACAACTATATGTTGGAGACTTGAGCTTTTAATGCGAGATAAGGACCTTTAATGTAGTGTTTTCTCTTACCCCATAAATAAACTGATCAAAAAGAACGATAATTCACTCTACCAGTTTTTTTATCTGTCTGTGACTCGAAAACTTCTCAAACTATTTGAATGAGGTTTCCGGATTCTGAAGTGTTTTTTTTCTAAGAAGTAGTGGTGAGTAATTGCGCACTGGGTTAACTCCCTAGTGGTCACATTCATTTTTACTGCGTGGAAAATTGTTTACTTAAACACTTGTGTTTTTATTCCTTATTATAGGTTATGGTAGCATGTTACTAGGGCCGTAACTAGGTATAGGCAGAGTAGGCCCATGCCTATGGGCGCAAGCTACAAGGGGCGCAAAAATCATAAATAAAATTATTCTGAATAATGATAAATATAAAAATGTTTATTAGAATAGATCCATCTGGCCAAAATATAAAAACTTCTATTAGAATAGATTCATCTGGCAACAATGGCAACCATAATGCTATATGGGTAAACGCCCTTCCTAGAATCCTAAAGATCGTCACCAGGCGCATACATATGTTTGTCTTCGTCATAGTATTATGCCTAGTCTGATTTTTATTCGCTGACCGAATTCGGGTTTTCTTTATAAGAAATCAAAGCAAATAGAGATGGTTATTTTGAAAAATCTGAAAAAAATGCTTTGCAGATTTGTCAAAATTGCAATATTTCAACTGAATACACGGAAGTTCAAAAAAGAAAAATAAAAAAAAAAACGGTGAGCTTGCTAATGATTTTTGTTTAGACCCAACAACAAAACAAAAACAACTGTTATTTCAAGTCATCGATTCAATAATAACGCAGTTAAGTAACAGATATAAAGGTTTACACTCGGGTTTACATGAGATTTGCAGAGATTTCAGTTTTCTTAATGGAGCAATTCTTTCCAAAATGAGTTTTTCTGATACTGAATAATTCATTAAAGATTTGTGCGCTAAATATCCAAACGACTTCAATTGTAACGAATTTATTCAGGGAGCAGAAAGTTTTAAATTTCAAGCGCAAGAACTTTTTGACTCACAGTGTCAATCTGTATTGAAAACGTACCAAAACCAAAACCTACATAAAATTGAGCTACTGGCAGAGTATCCCAATTTTGCTACAGCATTACAAATTTTTCTTACAATTCCAGCCACCAGTGCTTCTTGTGAAAGATTTTTTTCAAAATTGAAACTTATAAAAATTATTTAAGATCGACCATGTCCCAAGAAAGATTATCTAATACTGCCATATTATCCATAGAAAGGCTTATTGCAGAATCCATTTTTTTTTGATAAATATATATCAGATTTCGCAACACAAAAAGCCAGAAAATATTTGTAAAATTATCTTCCTAATCAAATATTTAGGTAGAGCGTAGAGTCTAGTCTATTTGTAAGTATTTTATTTATACCTACATATTTCCAATATTTCCATTTATTATTATTTTTTTTTTTTAGTTTTAAAATACATACAGGGTGGACGTAAAGTAAGGAATAAATTCATTATCTCGGAAACTACAATTTTTTAAAAAAATCGCTCGGACCCGTCGATTTTGTTTTTCGATCGCGCATATTCTGACATAAAATGTAGATATACAGGGTATTCCAACTCAGAGTGCCAGAAAAAATATTTTATTCTTAAATGGAACCCCCTGTATATTATTGCATGTTCGGATTCTTCGGAAAATTCTAAACATTTTTCATGTAGCATGTGCTATACCTTAGCCCAAGCGTTTTGGAGTTATCCTCATTCAAAACTTGTAGTCAGCATGCGTGAAGCGCAAAAAAAGTCAAGTAGGCTTTGGATTTATGACGCAAGAATCAAAAGAATTAATGTCAATAGTTATTATTGTCAGTTTTATGTGTATTTTCCTAACGTTTTACTAGTTTTCAAAAGACTCATTTCGTTTTTTCATAACTAAATTACATTAATTTGCGGCTCACTGAGAAACAGCGCATAGAGGTTTTGATGATGATGGGCTACGGTGATAGAGTTAGAAAGCAGCAAGAAGTTTGTGAGTTATTTAATCAAAAATACCCCAATCGTCCGACAATATCACAATCAACAATAAGCAAAATTGAGTACAAGTTTAGGCAATTCGGTCATGTAAGAGATGTCCCTAGATGTGGTCGTCCTCAAGTTGATGAAAATCAACAATTAGAAGTCTTACTGGCAGTTCAAGATAACCAGCATGTGGTGTCTAGGCAGGTAGCAAGTGACGTGGATATTGAAAAAACAACAGTTCTTAAAATACTGCATAGAAATAAATACCATCCTTATAAAATGCAAGTTCTCCAAGAACTTTTGGAAGGGGACTTTGAGAGGCGCCTTGAATTTTGTGAGCGGTTACAGGATATGTGTTTCAAAAACAGAAATTTTGTAAAAAATATAATTTTTTCCGATGAGTCCACTTTTTGCTTGAATGGTGACGTAAATACCCAAAATTATCGATATTGGTCCGATGTAAATCCACACTGGATGAGGGAAGGACACACACAATATAATCAAAAAATCAATGTGTGGGCTGGCGTTGTTGATGACACTGTTATAGGGCCTTTCTTTTTTGACGAAAATTTAACAGGCGAGAGATACTTGAGTTTTTTAGAACAAGAACTTGTTCCAGCCCTGGCCACCCTTTTTCCTGAGTTAGAACGTCCCGATTTACCACATCATAATATCTGGTTGCAACAAGATGGTGCCTCCCCACATTTCGCTGTGGGAGTTCGTACTTATTTGGACGATACTTTTCCAAACAGGTGGATTGAAAGAGGTGGTTCTATAGAGTGGCCGCCTAGGTCACCCGATTTAACACCACTCGACTTTTTTTATGGGGATACCTTAAGAAAAGAGTATTCAAAAGCCAGCCTGCAAATTTAGATGATTTAAAACATCGCATCCGGCAACAAATTCGGCAAATTACACCCCAAATGGTTCGAAATGTTCAGCAAGAATTTGAAGATCGGATTGTCAGTTGACCAACGGAAGACACTTCGAACATTTACTTAAGTAAAATTATTTTTAAGTTCACCAAACTGTTTTTTCGATAAATAAAACATTTTTAAAATAATTGTATTCTTTGTTTTCTCCATGACTTTTTTCCACTTTTCAAATTTTGAATGAGAATAACTCCAAAACGCTTGGGCTAAGGTATAGCACATGCTACATGAAAAATGTTTAGAATCCGAACATGCAATAATATACAGGGGGTTCCATTTAGGAAAAAAATATTTTTTCTGGCACTCTTATTTGGAACACCCTGTATATCTATATTTTATGTCAGAATATGCGCGATCGAAAAACAAAATCGACGGGCCTAAGCGATTTTTTTAAAAAATTGTAGTTTCCGAGATAATGAATTTATTCCTTACTTTACGTCCACCCTGTATATAATCTTCTCCTATTATTAAATAAGTTTATAAAATTAACTGATAAATTCTTTTTTTTAAACCAAAGGATATTAATAAACTTATAACTTATTCAATAAAAAGTAAAAAAAGTTATACATATAAATTTTGTGTGTTCTTTAAAAAAATGTTAAAGTATCCCCCCTCCCTACTGCAGCGCATTTCTCTAGGGGGCGCAAAAAGAAACCTTGCCTATAGTAGATATCACCTAGTTACGGCCCTGCATGTTACAAGGATTCACGACGAATACACTGGTCGGTACTAACGTTCACATTACTAACTGTTTTTTTACATTGCTTCCGTAATCACTTGAAAGTACATCACAAAAACGCCCCGGTTTCGTACGTCAGATAAAGCGGAATCGCTAGCTGCTTAGTTCTACTTAAAAAAAACCATTAATTGCCCAAAAAGGCCTTAAACTCGTATAGAGTTCGTAAGAGAACTTGTTTCACGGAGCCATCTTGGAATGACTGCCTTAATTGCCCACAAAGGCCTCAAACTTGCGGAACCCACGTAAAAGCGCTTGCTTCACGGAGCCATCGTCGAAGACTGCTGGCTTCACTCTTGCGCCGTGCTTCTTGCCTCTCTTAACCGGCGTGCGATGCGACTCAACCTATTTTTCGCCCAATAGGAAGCTCGCGTCCCAATGACGTTTTACAAGTACTGCGGAGACGCGCTTTTTACTAGCTACGTGACTGAATGCCAATAACTGCGTTAATTTACAAACAAAAATAGCAGATATTGAAATCGCACGCACACATCATTTACCAACCTATTCTCTTTGACGTGTTGATACACGCAGCGAGAAGGTTCCTTGGTTCATTTGTATTTATTGATTTGATACTTTAGCGATGCTCCTTAACCTTAGTCAATACCTCGAGACGTTTTATGCAGTTTTAATGCGGTTTTAAAAAATATATTATAAGTTAACTCGGAGTTCAGACAAGACTTTGCTCCATCCTTTCAGCGTATTCTACAGTTATTTGGCCTCTCGATACGAAGAACATAATCTGAAGGGACTAATAGCACAGCTTCTGTGCTAATAGTGTCAAAAAATGTCCCAGAAAGAAGAGCTCGAGGCCGATCTCCGACAAGATGGACAATTATGTACATATCAAGTTCAACCGTGTACAGGCAACTCGTTTTGTGAGGCTTTCGGAGCAGCTGAAAACCGATGCCAGTGGAAAAGAATAATTGACCATGTAGGGGAAAATAACAATCCTTAGTAATGGGGTAACGACAGAGGAGAGAATCAGTAAAAATAAATATTGATTGTTCTTTATATTTTTATTTTGATTGGAGCGTACAGATAAAAAGAAACATTTCATGGAAATACTTCTAATTGCAAAATTATGCATAATTTAATGGAAGCCCCTCTCACCTCCTCAATCATCCCGTCTTTCATTCCACCGGTCCTTAGCTATTAAACTGCTCCCCCTATCGATCTCAACAAGCCACGTTGCCATATCCTAATAAAATCTAAAATATATTAATATTTGTTATAGATCTTGATTTTAAAAAAGTGCTTCTGCAAAACTAATTCAATTTTTTGCATTACTAAAGAAACTGCAAAAACGAAAAGGTGATCCATAGAAATTCTTAGTTATACACGATATTATCTAAGATTCTTATTATTTTTTTGTTAGAAGGAGTTTTATGTGAAACACCTGATCTAATAAGTCATTTGCTCATCTGTAACTCTGTAACATACCTACCATGTTGAAAGTTTAGTGTTTGCATTTGAGTATTTACAACTACATAGGTAATTAACACGTGATTGAGCTTAATTTTAACTGTTACCAAACAACTATGATGATGTCATAAAAATAATTTGATATACAGGGTGTTTCAATAAAAACTCCCAGGCCAATTATTTCGAAAACTATAAGTGACATGTAAATTCTGTAAACGCCAGTTTTTAGCCTCTAAGATTGGCTTCACAACTGTGTAAAAAATGTGTTTAAATAATACAAGATGTAGGTGGCGCCATGGTTCAAAGAATTTTTTCGATGACAGGAACTTTTAAATGTTGTGGTTCTTAAAGATAATTAATTTTTGATCAAATTATGTCTCATAAAAATTTTTGATAAATCCAACATGAACGGAGATATTTGGGGTTAATTTTTTTATTAAAATAATTTTAACGAGTATTTTAATTATAAATATTTTTAATTTCATTTAGCAGATTTTAATTTAATTTTGGTAATAATAATTTTAGTGATAAAACGCTCGTGTAGCGCTAAATTATTACGTCCAGTGACATCTCAGGGGACGCCCTAACAAATAATATTGGCAAAAAATAAGACGCCACAGAGTTTTTGGTAATTTTTATATTTTTTTCGGATTAAGCAATCAAAAATATCCTTTTATTGTCTGTTAAATTGTTTTCATATCTTGCTTCGTTTTCGAGAAATAAAAATGCATATCTCTGGAAAACAAAAATCATTAAATAATTAACATTATTAACACTCAGTGTCAGTGTCAGAATTTGCAATTTCTACATTTTTAAAATAAAAATGGTTATCAAATCAAATCAAATCAAAATATGCTTTATTGTCATAAAGTATTATTTTTATCGACAAAGCCTTTTTTTTTAATTAAATTTCCAATAAAATATAATAATAGAGTAAAACTTAAAATATCGGTATAATGGTGCCTATTTCATGTTTCGTATTTGCGTACGGGTAGAACCGTATTAAAAAAAATGCTCGGTAGATTCTCGCACAAAATTTAGAATGAAGTGTGCAAAATAACAGAGTGCTTTGCTTAAAAATATCTAAAACTACTTAATTACAATTAATTACATTATTTGTGCCAGAAACCCTAACAGGTCATTGTTTTATTATGGCCAATTCGTCGATACTGGAATAATTTATATTCTATAACTTCAATCATTCATATGACTGGAACAATATTCTGCCAAAACTATTTTGGGTGACTGTAATCGTTATCCCCTGTATTCTTTATATGTATGTGACTATGAGCGAAGGCTAGTTATAAATAAATATAGTTTCAGTTACAAAATAATTGATTAATTTGTAATACCTAATTGGATTATTATTTCACTACCTAATTACAAAGTAGGTAATTTAATTTTTTTGCCCGATTCTGATACATGGCAACGCGGCAGCATTCCCTTTGCAGCCTGACGTGACGTCACGGGGCGCACAGGGTGCCGTGACAATGTTTCAAAATTTCCCCGTAGGATCAAGCATCCTTTGAAATGAGGTTCAGCTGGGACGAGTACGGCGAGGGGGTGTGCAAGAGAGACCCTTGTTCTCCGTCGCTGGCAAGCTAGTCGGGGATATTTTAAGCTGCACGATTTTTTTCATAATATACAGGGTATTCAGAGTATTTAAGGGCGACTCTCGGTCATATGTTAAAAAGAATTGGCTCTAGATTATCAGGAAAGGAGCTGCCGAGACAAAATTGAGTAGTGGTGTAGAACTATAGATAGTTTGGACTATCGAAATATATCGATAGTTTTTTCGTACTATCGATAGTTTTCGATAGTCCACTCTAGCGCCCATTACTAGTAAAAAGTAAGGTTAAGGGTATCAAATTTTATTCGTTGTTTTATCGTTTAAGTTTTTGTTTTGAATTTATTGGGTTTTGGTGCAAATAAATGTGAAAACTGTTGAAATAACACTGTAAAAGTGACATTTTTAAAATGGTGCTCAAGCTGGCTTTGAATCAAACAGAGATAAGTCACTTTATAATAATATTTGATTACTCTACAATTACACTGTTAGAAATCCTGGCTGTGTTAATCAAAAAATCTCATAGTCAATTTCAATTAATCAAAACTAACTTAAAATAGAAGTTATCTTGACTCTTTTATGTTTAGTAGAAATCAATTTTTATGAACTAACTTTTTTAAGAGTCGTTTTAACATAATAGTGAGTTAAAATTAACAGGCAATAATTTTGCCACTCAAGTAAATATCATTACCAGTTACATTAAATTAAATGTATAATCGTTTTGATTCCTCTTTTAGTTATAAATTTACCCAAAAATGATTCAACACCAACTATTTTGGAAAACTATTTCAACATAAAATAAAAGTAATATTTAAGTACTGTGATAACTCAGTGTATAAAATCAACATAATATTAGTAATAGTAAAATATGCTTCTGTTAACTATTTGGTTAGTGAAATTTGCATTTATAGAAAAAAAATTGTACTGATTGTATTTCTTTCTATTCATTTGTATTTAATTGTATTCATTCGTATTCATATAAATACATTTCGACAATTTCCACATCTGTTTAAAGAGTGTCGCACCCCTAGGTGGGTTTGTAGGTAGGTAACGGTTTTTATCAATTTTCAAGAGGGAATTTGTAGACCTAAAAAAGTATATGTTACCAAAAATTAGTTCAGTTAGTTATAAGGTAAATTCTACAAATTAATACTGCACTGCGTAGGTAAATTCTACAAATTAATGCTGCACTGCGTATATTAACAATTACAGAATGTTTGTTAAACAAAAATATAGTCTTGTTGAATATTCCAAATATGCGTTTTTTAAATTCAAAACAGAATATTTCTTCAATGTGTATTTTATATACCTATACTATACAGAGTGGCAAAAAAGTCGCACATAATGCCTGTAACTTTTGAATTACCGCGTATACGAAAAAGTGACCTTTATGAAAGTTGTTCAGTAAATTATTCCCCACATTTCTACCTGCATGAATTGTTTCTGTCATTTCTGGTTTGGTTGCCATAGAGACCAATTTATTTTTTTTAAATGGAACACCCTGCATATGATTGCATATTTGAATTCTACTGGGAAAACTCTGAATTTTTTGTATTTCAAATTTTTAATAAATATTTAAAATTGTAACAAACTAGCCTGGAAAATTGAACAACTTTACATCGGAATAATAAACAAGTGAAACCTTTTCAGTGGATCAGGTGTTCAAAATGACCACCATTTTCTGCTAAGCAGGGCGCCAGTCGATCCCTGAACCCGTCTACAACATTTAAAAGGAAGTCCTCTGGAATGGCCCGAATATCAGCACTAATTCTGATTTTTAAAGATTCTAAGTCATTTGGACTTTGTTCTTTAAGTGTCCCTACAAAAAGAAGTCGAGCGGGGTTAAGTCCGGGGTTCGCGCTGGTCAGTCAATAGCACCTCTTCTGCCTATCCAGCGTCCTGGAAATTATTCGCTTAAGTATGTATTGTCTAATATTTGCCGCATAATGCGCAAGTGTTCCATCTTGCTGGAACCATACCTGTTCGTTTATGCCATTATTTACACCCGGTAAAACCATTCTGCAAGAAGGAATTATGTGATTCCAGATATTTTTAGCTATTCAAATTACTATCTATGAAAAAAAGTCCCGCAATATGTCTACCAACTATGCCAAATTGAATGTAATCAGCATGCCAATTATTAATAGCTTGTCAAAATATTTTTAAATAAAAAAAGCTCCATCAACGTCATTTTCCACCAACAGTTTTCTCTCTACTGCTAATAATAACTGCAGCACTACTTTGGTCTCCTGAGGATGAAGGTTACTACCTTCGAAACATGTAGAGACAATTTAATTTTAAAATTGAGCCTTTAATAGCTCACTATTAAATTAGTGGAGAAAGACTTTTTGACTTTTTTTTCCCCTTTCCCTATATTTCAACTCCACTTCGAGAATGGACTATTTCTTTAAAATAAATTTATAAAGTAAAATAAATAAATAAAGAATTTTTGAGCTCAATTTTAGTAGCCTGCACTCCAGAAAAATAAGCTCCTTCAGCTTTGTCGAGATAAATCAAAAATGTCTTAAGTAATGATATTATTTCTGATATAGATGCACTGTTCTTACTAAAAATGTTGGTAATCTCTTCAAGAGTTCTAATAAGTTTCATAAGTTTTTTGCTAGTTCCCACTGGTGATATGCTAGTTCCTTATCTTTTAAAGCTGAATCATCCAATATAAATATATTTAAAGCGTTTTTTTTTTCTACCAAACGTTCCAACATATAAAAACTTAAGTTCCATCATGTAGGTACATCCTGAACCAAAGATTTTCTCGCAATGTTAAGAGTCTTTTGAATATTCTTCAGTCTATCACAAGCCAAAGAGGAGTGACTAAAATAAGTTACTATACGCCTCGCTTTTGCCAATAAATCCATGATTGAGCGTTGCCTTTCTATCGAGTCTTGTATGGCTAATTGTAAAGATTTATAAAACAAGTTTGGTGTTTTAGTTTAACTTCGTCGATGCCTTTTTTATGTTGACTGAATTGTCAGCCAAAACCAAAAGAACCTGATTATGAACTAACTTCCATCTCTTCAGTAAATCATTTAACATCTGGGCAATATTTAAAGCTGTATGTGTTCCTGGAAAATGTTTGCAGGCCAGTACAAATGAACATCTTTCAGTCGTTTTAAAATCCATCCAATGAGCAGTAGAACACATAAATGAATTGTTATTGTGTTTGCACGTCCATAAATCTGTAGTTACAGAAACTTTAATGTTTTCTTCTAAGGAAAGTGATGATGATAATTTTTCACTAATTGCTGAAGAACATTTTTGGTAAATATCAGGAAGTATATTTTCTCTAAAATATTTATCAGAAGCATATTGTAACAGGGATCCAATTTTTTTAAACGCTGTTTAAAGCCGACATCATTCAGAATACTGAAGGGTTGTATACCTATTGCTAATAATTCTACGATAGAATAGTGAATGTCTTTAGATTTAGTACTATTGATGTCCCATAACTGCATGTTATCAAAGGATTCAAATATCTTTAGCTGTGTGGTTTTACTTGAGCGGGCAGTTGAACAAGACAAACATTAATTGTAGCTAATTTATATAGCAAAATATCCATAATAGAAAATATAGCCGATATATCGGTATCGGCCGATATCGGCTATGCATATATCGGTATCGGCCGATATCGGTATCGGTCACAAAAAATCATATCGGTCGATCCCTAGTCCAAATATGCAATCATATGCAGGGTGTTCCATTTAAAGAAAGTAAGTTAGTCTCTATGGCAACCAAACCAGAAATGACAGAAAAAATTCATGCAGGTAGAAATGTGGGGAACAATTTACTAAACAACATTCATAAAGGTCACTTTTTTGTATACGAGGTAATTCAAAAGTTACAGGCATTATGCGCGACTTTTTTGCCACTCTGTATATTATAGTTTTAAGATATACAAATTAATTTTTTATTGCATCGCGAATGTCATTTGAATTGGTAAAATTTTAAATACATTTTAGAGATTACCACTGTTTAATGTTAAAGATTCTAATGTTTATTAAGAAACTTATTTTATTGTGATGGTCGCTAACTCGTATTTTGTTTTCCATATACTCCGTAGGTTATGTTTTACAGATTCAATATTATCCAATTTTCTTAAAAAATTAAATTGTAAGTTTTATTTTTTTCTAGCGAAAACTGCTTTTTATTATTTATTGATTTTTAAGTTATTCCAAATAACCCACTGTTCCATAAAAAGAAATAACGTTAGCCCCTCGGTTAGCCCTTCAATCAAATGTTTTCTGACTAAGAGGGTATTCGAATAATTGGCTTAACCAAAATTTAGTATGCCATGAATTCTTCTAAGTAAATTTGAATATAATTCCTTAAATTTAAAATCCTAATCCTAGAATATAGCATGACTAGTCATTTGAATTTACTGCTAACTGTGAAACTTAGTAGGTCATGAGTTCTCTAAATAAACAAATGCAACAAGGGCGTCCATCATAAGTTACCATTTGACAAGATTTGGTTTATGTTTATAAAACATTGCTGTTTTTTTTTTATATTTTTTAATTAATGTGGTACAAAAAAGTAAAAAAGTGCAAATGTAACTTTTTTTTTAAATATAGTAGGTACTATATTTAAATGTTTTTTTTTAATAAACGGGTTAACCCTCTAAAGCTTTTTTTTAACAACTCAAGAAGCATAATTATTAAAATAAAATAGTTTTTTTTGTTGCCTTACTCTTAAAAGTGAATTAAACCGTTTGTTGCATTGACGAAACGAGAGTTGTTAAGAAACAAATAAATTGTCGGTAAATTGCTAATTGCTTATTGAACATGAATGCAGCAACCAGTACAATATTTGCAATGCTTATTCAAACTCTAAATTGTTTAACATTGCGTTTGGTGGAAATAGAACAAATTTTGTGCTACTGTGGATTTGAGCCAAATAAAACATATAAATTGGATTTAAAGGTGCTTGTCCTATACAGTGTGATATGCTAATAGAAGTAGTAACACTAGTAACTACCTACTCATTTCTTTATTTTTAATCGATGCACCAGTTTGAAATATGGGTACTTGCTAGGTTGCTAAGTTAAAGTATCTTCCCTAAAATTCTACATAAGATTAGCTTAGGTATACAGGGTGTTCCTTAATAATATGCGGATATTTAAGTGCGTGAATCTACATGAAAAACTAATGGTAGTTTGCTTTATTAACTATGGTCCAAAAACATAATGCCTTTCGGCCGTTTCTGCATTTGATAATTCACCGTTTTTAACAAGATGGTAAAAATAACATTAAATAAATAATTCACAACGTATAGACTTGAACGCATTCTTCAATAATTAGATTAATTTTCTCGGACAATACAACGGTTTTTATTTTCTTACTCAAAGACGGCGCATCGTATTTTAATATTACTGAAATATCTCAAGTAGTTTCGAAAATATTAATTAATTTCCATTTAACACTATTTTCACAACGGATCATTTTTGGACCATAGTTTATAAAGCAAACTATCATTAATTTTTCTTGTGGATTTACACCCTCTATATTAAGAAAATACATTCCTAAAATTTTATTTTAATTTCAAATAGCTGCTACATACGATATACAGGGCGTTTCTAATTTTCTTGACAATAATGAAAATATTAACAGGAAGTTTGTAGTTTGTTCCATTCGACTAAAGCCCTGTATTATAAGGTGTCTGTTGTACTTAACACCCTTGGAAAACTTTATCGTTAAACGTTTCAAAATCGGTCCCCATTTCTACCGACTAGGTAGAAGACGACGCTGTAATGGATGGGCTGGAAACATATGACACTAACAATCAATCATTTTAAGACTCAAAAATCAATTTATACTGTTGGCTGTATGACGCATGATTGATTTCGCATGGAATTCGCTAAATAAAGCTTTATTTTATTTTTGTATAGAATTTTAGATTTTGTTTTCGCCCTGTATAAAAGCGTAGCTTTTGTTTTATTTTACAGATACTCTGTATCATTGTAGGTTTATACGTAAAATTTAAAATTTACGCAACGATATATTTTTTCTATATTAATTAATATTATCATATTATGTAAGTATAGGAAATAATTCCGTGGGTGGATTTTACGGTGCCTACATTTTTGTTTCTGAATAGGGTATTTGAGAATTTAATTAAATAAAATACTTAATACATACTTGAATACTTGAAAAATTGACAAACCTAAACATATTAGTTTTTATTGATAAAAATATAAGATTAATTCAATATTCAACTTTTAAAAAGTAAAATATACGTCACAGATAGTGAAGCGCTAGCCATCATGATGTAATATGGATGGCAACGATATCTCAATGGTTGAAAAACATCGATATATCTAACTTAAAATTTGATGTTTTTCCATTTAATTTTCAAAATTTCGATGTATCGATGTATAGTAATATTTGCATTATATCGTTGACCTTTACTGCAATAAATTAACTGCCTGATTAAACCCCATTGTGTGGATCCCAACATTTTCAAGCTGCAATAGATGGGTGCAGGGTCGGCTTAAAAATATAGCTTTCTTTTCTACATATTGATTTATTTTTATTTTCAATTAAAGATTAAACCAAATAAAGGTAAAGATCAATTATAATAATAATAATATTTTAAGACATAATAAGTACAATACAAATGAATGAAATACTGAAATACAGATTTATTCGTCCCAATAAAAATTAAGTTTTTACAGTCGTGAACAAAGTACACTAGGTATATGAAAAAGATTTTTATTTTATACTGTATTGTAAAACACACCTTTACATATTTGAATTTAGTCCAGAAAATAAGGTTTTATAGCAATAAGTCCGGTAAAATTTTTTTACCGGACTAGTCCTGTAAAATTTCTTTACCGGACTGAAATTTGTAAGTTTTAGTTTAATCAATGTCAAACACACAATGTTTCCACCAGTAAATTTAAGCACTTTTCAAATATACGACGCAGAATAAAACTTCATTATAATTTCAAAACATAATTTTCAACAGAACAGTATGAAATAAAATATTGTACGTCATTCGTCCAGCAAATCCTTTACAGTATTCGTTTCAAAATTCCAGACTCGGCTCCTTCGTCGCCTCGTCTCGAAACATTTCACTCATACTGTAAAGGTTGATTTACAGGACTTATAACGTAAATATCTATTACAAGTTATTATGCTCGTTATTATGATTAAATACAATGTTACGATTTAGACTACACTCTAATACAAGATTAAAATTAGGTTTCAGATTTAAATACAGTACAATGTGTGTACCGGGTGTTCCACCTAAGGAGTTAATCGGCTATATCTCAGAAAGTACTAACACTAGGATTTTGGGAAAAAATATATATCGATAAAAGCGGCCAAAAGAAATTGCTGGAAATTATTTTCAAGTTCGAAAAATGACCGCTAGGGGGCGTAAGAGAACTTTCAAAATAGAAACGCCGATTTTCTCTTGATTTTTCTTAATAAAAATATGTTAACAATATAAGCATTGTATTCTTCATAAATTTATGCAACTTTATGTTAGGAATCGTTTTTTTCTATTTTCAATAATAAAGTGGTGGGAGAAGGTCAAACTTTTTTTCTTTCAAACGCTGATATTTCTGCTTTGGATAAACCGATTTTACTCAACTTGGTCTTGAAAAAAAGCCGTTCTTTTCCTCTACACGTAGATCTATTAACTATATCATATTGATTCTGATGGTGGCCACTAGATGGCGTTTTTCCGTAATTCCTCAATGAATAAGGATTTTCTCAAAAAAATCAAATGTTATGATATGACTTTTTCATCATATTTTATTTTAGGCTTATAAAGGCTATTAAATAGTGGAATAAAAAATCCAGGTCCTTATTTAAAATAAAACAAGTTTATGATGGTCGCTCGAATTCGAAACGTCGGATTGAAAAACTAACCCCATTAGCTTGTAGAGGAGGAAAAGTTACTATAAGGAACTGAAAACCGCAACGTGATATCTTTTGTTAAACTAGCCATGTTTCGTCAAGGTAGATAATTGGTCAATTCTCTGTTCTATATTATTTAATAGCCGTTAACTATTTATGACGCCACTTCCGTAAACGTTGAGATTCCATTAAGGTTTGTCTTTTATCAATTGTGTGATATTTAAAATCCATTTTAAGCCAAATTTTTCTTAGGCTTGATATGCTACAAGACATGTTAGTTTCGTCTTTGGTAAGCCTCTTTTTAGGGAAACCAGGGTAGGTACAGATTGTTCTTCATACATTTAATAAATTTTGCTTCTTAATTAATACATCCAAATCATTCTCGTCAATATTTCTAAATATGCCACAGTCACTTCGCTTCTTTCTGGAAATGATAGGTTTCAGTACTAGGTACTTATATTCTTTTACCGAAAATAAAAAAGTACTTGTTAAAGCAGACGTCTCGGCTAAAGCATCACTTGAAATAAAATCTCTTTTCAGCAAAGATTGATACACATTTTAGATAATTTCTTTAGCATCGGGAGATAAATGCTTTCTTCTGAAAGTGACACTACAAGATGCCCCACTCTCAGCACAAGCCCATGGACACCACATTGTAACACTAATACAACAAAAAATATCACGCGCCGATAAACCAAACACTAATATAACAAAATTCACTCGTCGGAAAACCAATTGGAACTAAAATTAATAAAAATCAATTAGCTATTTATATATTGTTAGGTATTTATACTTAGTTAAAATAGTATAGCAATTAGGGATGCAGGTAATTTGTACTCCGGCTGTGCCCGAAGAGATGTAAATTTGGAGGCGTTTATAGCCAGAGGGATAATTAGGGTTTTACGGCAGTCAAAAGATCAACGGTATATTGTTAACTTTACTATAACTGCTGGAACATCGAATCCCATTCGACACGAGCACGACACCTGACGTTTTCCGACGATTTAAACTTAACCCTTGACAAATTTTAACACGACCTCTAAATTACCTCTCGCGTTTTTTTTATTTGTATTAATTTAACGCATTATGATTTTCAAGATGCCTTTAGATAATTAAGGATATCTTAGAATTTGAAATAACGAAAACTATATAATAAAGTAGGGTCTAATTTTTTTTTTAAATACAAAAATCGTTATCTTCAGAAACCGAAGAAAATAATTTAAATGTCTTAAGGTGGGTTCATGTAAAAAGTTTTAATTTTAGCATCAGTTTTAGTAACAACTTTCGGCATACTTTTAGAGCATAAGGATATTTGGTGTTCATACGCTCGACTTTAATTTTAATATAAAGATTAAGAATGACGGCACTGCGTGTATTCTTAACCTTTAATTTAGATGTTCTACTTTCATTGCGTTTTCTCTAGAATTATTAAGTAATTTTTACTTACTCTTCTGCAAAAGATGACCAAAATGACGTTTCAAAATAGAAAAAAACTCCTGCTTGTTACAGCAACATACCTCCTTCTGAATAATGTACTTACATTGTCCAAACTACATAAAGCAAAAAAAAAAAGATTTGGGGTAGACCTACATCCTTTGAATTTAAATAGGGATAAAGAGGGATTTTGCAGTACGCTGATAAAGGGTATGAGAGAGCTAGAATGGTATAATAAGCACTATAATAAAGCTGACGGGAATGAACCCATATTATTATTATGCAAGGCACGAAAAATTATTTGGTTTTATTAATTCCTGACTGCCCATTGTACCCATTGACACAATAACATGTCAATGTTTTGTGCTAAATACGTAACCACATTTTTTTTTATTTTATGTCAAAATTTATGTGCGTTTTCATCAAGGATTTAATTTTGGTCTTAAAAAGAAAAAAATAAGTCAACCTCAAGGTCACAACATATCAAGATTAAGGCAAAAGTTAAAGCTAAAATATTGTTTTGAACTCTTACATTTAAAAACATTCATTATTATTTTTAAAGTTATTACTAAAATTAATACTAAAATTAAATTTTTTTACATGGACCCACCCGAGGACCCACCTTTAGTGCTTAAAATTTTTTAAAAGATTTTAGAGATTTGATCACTTTCCGGTGTCAGTTGCATTATTGCAAACGTTGTAGTATAGACGCCAATTTGTTTTTAGTAAAATTACTATTACGCCGCCATTTTTGAAGTAAATGAAAACATGGCAATTATGAGAAGAATTTGGTTATGAAATACAAAATATAGGGTGTCATTTAAAAATAAAAACTTTGGCGCAACTTCTTGTGAAACCGGAAGTCACGTTTATTTGATTTTTAGGTAAAAATTAAGATCTCACTCAAACATGAGAGTGACCGAAATTGGATTGGATATGAGAGGAAGCAGTTTTTTTTTGTGAATGGAGTGTTTTGTCAATTATTTGATTAACCTGTGCATCGAAATTCTGTACATTTGTTTTAACGATATTCTGGGTCCTTGTTGATTAGGGAACACTGGGGATGGTTGATACAATATTTTGATATTTGCAGATAAAAAAAAACTACTACTAGATTTTTGTAGTTTTTAACACCATGTTCTTTAACATAGCCCTGAAATATTTCTATAATTATAATGTTTACCGTTAACAACTAAATATTATTCAATACTTTTCTCTATAGGATGTTTTTTGTATTAAGTGTTCCCTTACTAGGGAGGATTGATATAGCTGTGGGGAGGTATAATACACATGAAATAAGAATAATAAATTATGTAAGAATTTAAATAAATCTGTTTATATTTAACGAAGCTAAATATAAAAGAACGAACGAAAAATATGCAGTGGCGGCTCCTGGTCAATTCGGCAGGGGGTCAAAACGCAGTTAAGAAAATAAAGAAAAAAATTTTGGATGCACCACCTTTTTTTTGGTTCATATTTCTTGCTTTTAAAAAGGAAAAATAAGCAAAGAATCCGAAACTCACTGATTACAAAAAACATAAAACATACGAAAAAAACTTACCCTATCCTATAACTTTTTTTATGTTTTACATTTTGTTTAAACTCACTGTGCACTTGAGTTCTGTGTTTTTAAATTTTTCCTTTATATGTTTTAAATCATTAACCCCCCTTTTACTGCAAAAATCGAATGCAGGAAAAGAAAAACACGGAAAGCAGAAAACCATCTCTTTGTCTTTGCTGCTACATATTATATCGCACAAATTATACATTGTTTTTTTAAAATACCACTTTTATTTTTATCCTGAGCGCCTAAATGTTCAAATTCCAGGCGTTTTTCGAAAGATAAACAATGGCTTTCTTTTAAATACAGTTTCGCGAACTACTAACAGGACAATTTTAGTGTTTAATACCTAATTAATTTTAAAAACAAACTAACAAAAATATTCGATTGCGCGCCTAACTAAATGTAAACAAACCAAAGTAAGGTTAGGTGTGGGAGTTAGGAATGTTGGAAACATATTATCGATAATATCACATGGATGATATTTTTCGATATAGGTATACTTCTGAGCTTTTTATTCCGATATATCAGAGTATGTATATAAATGCTATATAAAAAAGTAACTATCGAATACGGATATATTTTTAATAATGGATGTAGGTATGATTTCGTTCGCCAACAATTCTCATGCAGCGGCAGCGCAGTCACTAGGCGACGATGCGACATTTTCGATATGAAATCAACATCCCTATTATTGTGCTCTGCAGTAACAGCCCGTCTTCCGTCTTTTTCAACCACATTTTAAAAATTAAAACGTGCGTCGGAGCTCAATCGAAAAAAAACAGGCTGACAGCCTAGAAAAGCTCTGTTTCATGCAAGCGTGAGAGTGATAGCATGCTATTTATTCCTCTTCTTACCCTCACAGGATTTGTTGGGTGACGCCAATTTTCGTGGTCAAGCTCAATATTGACCTGAAGATTTTGCGGGGACGCACAAAAAGTAGCGTTACGGCTAGTTTCCCTCGCTCATTGCGTGCGTTACATTAAATACGAGGGATATTTTAGAGGTAATAGTACCCGAGCAGAACTAAAGTTTGGTTGATTAAATGGATTTTGATTTTAAAGTTAAATATTAACAAGATTAGTGTTAGGTGGTGGTGTGGCTTGGGAGGTCATTGCCCGAATGACCTTATGGTAGAGCCGCCACTGAAAATATGTCTATCAAACCTCTTAAATATTACTGTACATACAAAAAGTGAAATTTCTCCTTAAATTTAAAATACACTAAACGATCATTTTTATTTAAAAAAAATACCTATCTATAGTATTATTTTCAACAGTGTTTCTAAGCTCTTTTTTTATTAACAACTTCCTTAACGGCTCTTTATAATACGTCAGAAGGTACACGAGTGCGTGCTTTGGTTGGAGTCTTCGGCTTATGAAAAAACAGCACATGGAAATATTGACTTTGTATCAAAATTTAAAAGACGCTGTTTCATTTTATTTTTATTAGTTTAACAGGTACAGGACAAGAATGAATCCATAGAATATTGCCCTTTCTTAGTTTAAAAGAAACTAGCAATATTTTAATAAGCTACCATTCTCATATCTATAAAGTATAAAAATTATAGAGCCCTATCAAGTACCCCCAAGGGGCAATTTTGTACAAATTTACTATTTCTGTTAATACCAGCATCTAAAAGAAAATATAACCTCGACATTTTAAAATACAAATCTATGATTTTTAAATCAAGATAGGACCAACCTTACAAAGATTTATAATTATTCAGTTTCATCAATAAAAGCGTAAAGTTCGTTGCTTTCTTTTCCCTTTAAAAAAACCCTTTTATTCTAAACAATCACTAAATAATTCTGTAACCATCCATAACGTGGTTAGAGGAACGAAACAGATTTTATAAATACAGTATTGGCAGCTTTTCACGAAAATAAGTATATTAACAAAAATAGATTGACTTTATCAAGTCTCCCGGTGTATCAACCATCCCTAGTCTCCCCTAATATGAGCATTGAGATTATAGTATCTTAGTTATTTTGTCCATGCTGTGAAATTTAATTTGGTTTGTTCGTCCTCCACAAAAGGTTTACATTTAGATCTAGTGCGGTTTTAAACTTCAACCATTAAAAGGAATTTCTAGAGGTTTTTCGAAAAATCTATACAGCGTCTAGGGTAGAATTGCCGTTGTTTTGCATTAAAGATGGAGGGGGGGGGGGGGGTCAAAGTAAAACAATACCACGCTTTTTAGCCATTTCGTCAATTTCTCATTTTTTAAAACTTGGCCTTTTTTCTCGAACTCTTTTTAAAAGCTCTTTTTTTAACATGTTGTCCTCAAAGGGTATATTTTTCTCAGACATCCAATTTATAATAACCCTTTTATAATTATAATTATGATTTTTTAATTACCTTCAAAGACGTCAACAGTCGTTTCCTCATGTAAATCTGTAGTCGATTTTCACTCAGGTTTAGCCAAACCACCGTTTACAAATCCATTTTTACTACCTAATGCGTTATTATTAACCTGCGACCTTTACCTGCAGGTTGTTTCAAACCTGTAAACAAAAACAAACCTTCTATAAATAATTGACTAGAGCTTTGAATATTTTTATCCTGCCATATCTTTTGTCCTGAATGTCCTTGGTTCACTCAGGTTTCGTCTTATCACAAAATGTTCTTTTTTAACTTCTAAATCTGCCAATATATTGCAGTCTCCAAAAAATAACATCTTGTTTATCCAGTAAGATTGACTTTTGGTTGTGTTTTTCCCAAGAAAAATTTAATTTATGTAAAATTTGCCAATTTGAGATATAAATGATGAACTTTTTTATGCTACTTTTCACATCTTCATCAATTTGTAGAGATGTCCTTCCTGGCGACCGTTCCAGACTTTCTTTCCCTAAGAAGCATGTGGATTGTTGATTCACTAACTTCCGTCATATCGCACATGCTGATTCTAGGTTTCGAACAGTATTAGAGGGTGTTTGGTATACAAGTGCGTCATGTACCGGGTGATCTGTTATATTTTGACCACCGACCTAACTCACTCATTTGAATAGATATCAAAAAACTTTAAGCACTAAAGTTGTAGGATCTGTCATGAATTTTAAGGAAATAATATAAGACGAAACAAATGAATATCAAAAATGGCAAATATTTTACAATTTAATGTTTTCTTAAATGGAACACGCTGTATATTATACGCTCGTCTGGTGGAAAATTTTGTTCTGGTTTCAAATATACAGTTTGCATGCAGTAAAATAAAATTTTGAATTGATTCGGCTTTTACTTGGTGGAAATCCATTGTTAATTTAAATAGATGGTAAAATAAAAAAATATAATTTTACACTTTCCACAGATTTTTTCTTTGACTCGACATATGTTTCGCAACACAGTTGCTTCTTCAAAAGAGTACTATTAAATGGTATTTTAAAAAGTACCTATACTTGTTAAAATACCATTTAATAGTAATTTTTTGAAGAAGCAACTGTGTTGCGAAACATATGTCGAGTCAAAATAAAAATCTGTGGAAAGTGTAAAATTATATTATTTTTTTATTTTACCATCTATTTAAAAAATAAATTTTGCTCAAAACGTTCACGTACATTACTCAACATTTCTGGTGTAATTTGACGGCATTCATTAATGATCCGAAATCGCAAATCGTCCAGTGACTCAGGCTGGGTAGCGTAAATCTTAGATTTCAGGTGACCCCATAGAAAAAAGTCCAGTGGAGCCAGATCAGGTGATCTGGGTGGCCACTCAATATGTCCCCTTCTTCCAATCCAGGCCTGAGGAAAATTTTCATCTAAGAACTGACGCACAGATTGAGCGAAATGAGGTGGTGCGCCATCTTGTTGAAAAATGATCGGTACATGGTCTTCTTCATTCTCTAATACTTGAACGAGGGCTGAATAAATAGCGTTCTCTAATAGTTCTACATAAATTTGGCTAGTGACATTACCGGGTATAAAAAAAGGGCCGATTATGTGATTTCCATAAATACCCGCCCAAACATTTAACTTTTGGGGATGCTGAGTATGCACTTTACGAAATAATCTTGGATTTTCATCTGACCAATACCGACAGTTATGCCTGTTTACAATGCCATTAAGGTAAAATGAACACTCATCCGAGAAACAGATATTGTAGTTAGGATTATTGTTAATAATTCCACTGACCACTTCACAGAACTGGAGTCGGCGATCGAAATCATCCTCATTCAGTTCCTGAACCAGTCGTATCTTAAAAGAATGGAACTTATGTTGTTTAAGAATTCTCATGATTGTTGTGCGTGAAACACCAGATACATCGGACAATTTCCTAGTACTAAGGGTCGGGGATCCATTGCTACTTGACCTAAGACAGCCACTTCCCTCGCTTCGTCTCTTTCATACACCCTCTTTTTGTTTCCGACTGAACCAGTAGCGTCAAATTTGGCAACCAGTTGCACAACGTAAGCAGCGGATACATTTTTTTCAGGATGTCGTTCATTAAATAAAGCCGCTGTTACTCACGCAGAGTCGTTATTTCTGAAAAATAATTTTATCATTTCCACCCTTTCCTCTACGGAATACATCATTTTAATTCTACTACAAAGTTACAATCGCTTTGACACAGTTTTAAGATAGACTAAGGTAAATCAAAAACATGGTCCGTCTACTTTTTTGGACAAAAATATTAACAAATAAATAAATAATTCAAATGTCGTTCAAATGCGTCTGATAAGAGTAATATCCTCTAGGTAAATTCCACATTCTCTACTTATACACCAGCGTTTCTTTACTGCATGCAAGTGAATGGTGGCCATTTTCAGCATTTAATAAACTAATCACAAAAGTAAGCAGTCTTCCACTATTTTAGCTGTCATTTCGTTAAAGATGAAAATTTTGAAGCGAAATTTTAGGGTCAGATAGTACTCTATAAGATCTTCAAAATGAGGTATCGCAACACCCCTCATCCCTATTCAAAATCAGGGGGTTGTGCTCACCCCCGTTAGGGGGTTGAAGTTACGGAGACGAAAAAAGCAGAAAAGTTATTTCTCCTCGAATCAGAAATCGACGGGTCTGAGCGATTTTCCACATTTTCATTTTAAAGCAGGAAAATCGAGGTGTTAAGTTTTCGTTGGACCACCCTGTATATATGGTTTGTATGGTCTATTTTAAAAGGTTGTGTTAATAATTACAATTTTAATAAATAACATAAGTAGACCTAGAGAAAATAATAATGGCCTATTGAATATGCTGCAATTGTTTATATTTTACGTATCTGTCAAATCATTTACATTTCTTCACAATAATGGGGTATTCGGAAGAAGAAAAGTTTAAAATCTTTGAGATTTACCTAAAAAATAATAAAAATAAATACAAGGCGCGGCAAGAGTATATTAATTTATATGGTGAGAATCTAAATAGAATACAAAGTTTAAATACTTTTAGAAATACATATATACAATTTGGTGCAGACCACAAAATCATTAAAAAGAAAAAAAGAACGGTGATTATAAATGAGGAGAAAGAATTGGAAATTCTTCTCTATTTTCAAGGTAACATAAAATCGTTAGTTGTTGCTAGTTGATTGTGTAACTCAGATTGCAATGTTTCTAGAAAATCCACTGAATTCTATACGCGAAGCCATGGCGGATTTGGACAATTTTGTCCACGCCTAGTAATGTTATTTATTAAGATTGTAATTATTAACACAACCCTTTAAGATAGACCATATAAACCATATACAGGGTCGTTGGTATGTATGGAAACGGTCGATTATCTCTTAAAGTATAACAGTTAGCAAAAAATATTTTAGATAAAAGTTTTAGGGGTTTTTAAGGTGTATTAGAATTTTAAAAAAATAAGTATACGGGATGAGTCAGAAAACAGTAGGGAAGCAAAGTTACCTTTTTTTAAATGGAACACCCTATATTTTCGAATATTTTTGGATTTAACATGAAATATCAATTATTTTTTAATCGGTACATTATAACTCTAAACCTAATAGTTTCCGAGATATGGACTATTGAAAAATGACATTTTTGAACTTTGACAGCTTCTAGCTTTCTAACGGTACGTTGTAGAGTAAAACGGCTAACATGTCTCTATCTTACTTTTTTATGATCTTTCCAAAACATTAACTTCCGGTTAAACCGGAAGTACTGTATTTCCGGCTTTTAAGTTACATCCGGTTTAACCGGAAGTTGATGTTTTTGAGAAGATAATAAAAAAGTATGATAGAGACATGCAAGCCGTTTTATTCTAAAAGGTACCGTTAGAAAGCTAGAAGCTGTCAAAGTTCAAAAATGTAATTTTTCAAAAGTCGATATCTCGGAAACTAATAAGTTTAGACTTATAATGCACGTAGTGAGAAATAATTGTAATTCTATGTAAAATCCAAAAATATTCGAAGATATAGGGTGTTCCATTTAAAAGGAAGTAACTTTGTTTCTCTACGGTCTTCTAACTTAACCTGTATACTAATTTTTTTTTAATTCTAATACACCTTAAAAAACCCTAAAACTTTTATCTAAAATATTTTTTGCTGACTGTCTTACTTTAAGAAATAATCGACCGTTTCCATACATACCAACGACCCTGTATATTTGAAATCAGAATAATATTTCCTACCAGAAGAGCGTATAATATATAGGGTCTTCTATTTAAGAAAACATGAAATTGTAAAATATTTGCCATTTTTGATGTTCATTTGTTTATTCTTATCTCGATTCTTATATTATTTCCTAAAAATTCATGAAAGGCCCTACAACTATAGTTCTTAAAGTTTTTTTGATATTTCTTCAAATAAATGAGATAGGTGGGTGGTCAAAATATAACGGATCACCCGGTACATTTAAAACTATTGTCTTTGCTTTTACGTCAAGCACACGCTTTCAAAATACCGGGAAATAATTATTCGCCATTTTTATAATAGACCCATAAGGTTTCGATAACACATTGCAAACTAATCTAAATAATTTGGAAATATTCTACTGTGAAAAAAGGTTCCTGTGTAATTTAAGACCAGGCACCTGTTCTTGTCACGCCTATGGTTTATTGCGATTTTACGACCAATAACCCTTCGCTGTGCTGTTAACCATTAAGAAATAGAGTAGGTATGATAATTTTGGATCTCTTTTTGCAATTTTAAACGAAATATCAAAAAGTTAGTGGCATATTAGACGAAGAATGAAATTTCAGAAAAAAGTAGATCTATCAGCCGGATTCGAACCGACAACCTTCGGTTTTATTCACCGGAATTTAAAAATCCCATCTCAAAAAAATAAAAATTCAGGTGGATCATTAATCTGTACCAGATAAAGCTAAGACACCCCGAAATACCTTATTACTTATTATAGTGACTACTGTTATAGACATGCACTGTTTACTAAATTATTAAATTAAGTGTGTTTTCATTTAGTTTGTGACGCTTACGCTTTTGCTTTATAAGGCAATTGAATTTTTTTAATAACCTCGCAGAAAACCTTCATGCCCTACTTGACCACATGTATTGGCGGAAGGAGATTGCATAAAAAAATTGTAAATTGTATTAAACCTATAGTCCGTTTCGTTGCCGTTGATAGCTCGATACCCTCATTAAAGATTCAAAACAAGACTAGGGTTGCTTAAAATATTTTACCTATAAAATGGTCTTTTTACGTATATCTAGCATAAGGATGAAGAAATTTTGACCTATTCCACCCGGTAACAGATAAAGTAACAATAGAGCCATAAAATGAAATGAAAAAATTATGATTAAAACGGCCCACCATGGTCGGAGAGTTGGGTTTTAATATAATCTAACCGCTTATTATTTTATTTAAATATAATAGATTTTATGAATTTTGGTAAATTATAACCATTGATTGATTTATTCTAGAATAAATACAATGTTTTACAAGAAAACTAATTTATTTACAGATAAAAAAATATTGACAATTTTAATAATTATAACTCGATAAAATCGTCCTCAGAAAAATCTGAAGAGTCATCATGTCCTACGCTTATTACTAAAGGCTCAATTTCCATAGTTGTGTCAATTACGTTGTCAAGTTCCCACATTTTTTGTTCCTCTACTATAACATGTTTTATGGCGTTTTGCCAATTTTCTGATGACACATTTGCTAAAAAATTAAGCAAGAGTTGTTAATGAAATCGTCAATTTCTAACGGTTCTTTCCTAGGAGTGGTTTTGGCTCACTGAGGCTCTTAGATTTTCTTTCACGCAAGAACCTATATATAGTAGCCTCTCCAACTTCTACCATATTGGCACACTCTGCAATGATGCTACGAACATCACTTGCAGGTTTCTGGTGCACTAGAGCATCATGCACGTTTAATATTAATGTCTTTTCTCGGAGAGAATATGCACTCTTGCTAATTTGACGAAGACACGTTGGCGAAAAACTTGAAGCCATTGTCACAAGTATAGGAAATAATTCAACTTTGGGATAATTCAGTATCTAAATACACTAAAAACATAGTTTGACAAACGCACATCAAATGGCGTAATAATATCCTGAAGCAGGCAAAAATAGGTAAATTTAATTACTAATTAGTACTCCTGTTGTACCTACTTTAACCCTAATAGTCCTAATGTATATTTAACAATGGACAGAGGCCAATTTTCTTATTAAATAAGGCATAGTAGGTAATTACTATTATAATAATAATATACTAATTACCTACGCCTATGGTTTACGGTTGTTTTATGGCTTCAACCCTCGATATGAGCTATCAACTGCAACGAAACGGACTTTAGGTGTACGATTTCAAATCGTGCTTTTTAACAACGTTTCTTTGAAGGTCATAGACGTAATATAAATTCTTCTTTCGTATTGTTTTCATTGTGAGGAATAAGTATTGAATTGCAAGCTCATATCCTGAATTAGTAATTTATTAAAACAAAAACAATTTCTTTAAATCAAGTAGAATATGGCCCAGAGTTTCGAGACAATAAAAGTGTCATGTCAGTTTGTACAGTCTGGCAAAGCGCCATAAAGGACTTTTTCTGCAGTTCTTGTGCCTGATCATAAGAGAAAATTATTTTTAAGGAATTTTATAAAAGTTGAGTGCAGCCGTCTTTAAAGACAATTGTATAAAACGTAGATTAAATTTAATTCTGTAATATGTGAGCGAGTGAGTGATCAATAATTTTATTTCGGAATTCTCACTAGTCGATAATTGTTTTTCAACCTGTTGGTCACCTAGAATTACTAGAGTTTACACCTCCAGCAAAGGTACGTTGATTTGCCATTGCCTGTAAAACTTTTTCAATGCATCTGCAAGAATTTCTATGTAGAAGTTGTTAAATATTTAAAACCCGGAACTCTCAAGATGCTGAAAGAACTGTGCAACGACTTGAATTTTCATGAGGTATTTCTTTTTTCTACACTGGTGTTTGTTAGTTGTCAAAAGGTTATTTTGTTGGTTTAGGTTGGTTCAGATTATCCTTTGAAAACATAATCTTGACAGTTTAATTATGAGACCTGGACGAAAAGAGTTGCTTATTTATCCGGCATCCCGGACCAGCCAAACAAGCTGAATTTGAAGCTGATCTCCAGGCTGCAAAACTGGCGTCGCAAGGAAAATTTGACCATGCTTGGAATTCTTTGGCATTAAGGCTGTAATTAAAGAGAAACTAAAAGAGAATAATATTTAAGTCTAGAAACAGAAATTCAAACAAACTATCGGCTGGACAAGAAGCTGCGTTAGTACAAAATCAATTTCTTGCATCTTTACATATTCCAACGTTCCCAGTGAAGTGCAGGATGAATTTTTGAACTTACGAAATAATTCCTAGGTACGCGATACTTATATTTTGGAAAAAGTCGTTTTTGGTCTGCTTTAAGTCATACCTATTCCGGAAAACATCTTAACAAATCAATTAATGAACAAAGTTGGCAATACATGGGATACATATATTGCCAACTCTGTTAAACTACCACTGGTACCTTTGTTTTTACGCATGAACTTCTAACAAAACAAAATTAAATCACTAATTTTTTCTTTGAAGATGCTCAAAAGTGCCACTGCGTTGTTCAATACGTTTTTGTGCACGTTTTCGAACTGCTCGAACTCTTTTCTATCTCGTTTATCTTTTCTTTAACTGTAGTCTTTAAATCGTTAACGTTAGTATCGTTGCTTGTGAATATGGTTCTTTCAATAACCCCACAAAAAAAATTAAAAGGGGTTAGGTCTGGTGATAGGAGAGGCCACTGAATAGGAGCATTTGTTCCTATCCGTTGATTATTAAAAATAGTACTTCAAAGGTCTGTAGTTATGAGCAGGTGCGCCATCTTCTTGAGAATGCAGATTCTGTCTACTTATATGATCCAGTTCGTCTAAGTTATTCAGAATTTCAGTCATAAATCCCACGTACCACCAGTTATAGGGTGTCCTCATAGAAAAAACTGAGCAACTATGATCAAACACACAAGTTAACGCTAGACGCTAATTTCAAAATTAATCCGTTTTCCAACCACAGCGAAAAATTAACAAGAGGGCTTTGTTCGGTTGTCATGGAAACGGTACGTTAAAAGTTATCGTGTGTTTGATCATAGGGCTGCTTAGCTGACACAATAAAACTTATAAGCGAAAAACGAATAAAGAACGTACTAGGTACTACAAAATACTTAATATTATTTGAAAGTTTTCATTGTTTTCCAAAGCCTTCGAGATGCCAAATAAATATTAAATGGTGATGGTCATGCGGTTTTCATAGCCACCTTACTATTTTACTAGTGTTAATATTTATTCGACGTTATTTTTGACTTTAGCTGATTAAAAGCGTTTTGTTTAAAAAGTTTTAACAAATAAAAATACTTTATTTTAACGAGCTGTAAAAATACTACTAGTTTGCTAATTTAAACAAATTTGTACCTTTAATAACAAGCTGGATGACCCGGTATATCGGCTTTTCTATCGAAAACGTTAGAAAACGAACGAAGGTTGTCCGTGTCGAAAATAAGTAGAACGGTTTACGGTTACAGCATTGTTGTGTATTATGAAAGCAATTAAAGCGCAACATTGTTCTGGTTCGGATAATGAAAAGTTTGAGGACGGTTAAGTAAAAATAAAAGTAGAACTTGAGGATATAATGGTCGTTATTTGGAGCGTGAGTTAGATCGGTCTGAATCTGACTGGGATTGTATTCTCGAATTGTAGATTTTAATTTGATAAAGTATTAATTTATTATACCGCGATTGCGACGACCCAATAAGCTAAAATACTTGCTTTTCTTTATTTGTTTTGTAGTAAATATCTTTCAGTGGCGTCTCGCTGGGTAGAACAGTGATGAGGCACTGCTCATGAGGTTCTTATAAATGGGTGAAAAGGCGGTGCCGGAATATCGGAAATTTAAAAATGTAACTAATCTACCCTAAGACCAAACAATAAGTCCTAATATGCTCCAAACCGTGTTCAAATATCTTTAATATTTCCTGAGAAATATAATTGCAAATATATATACAGTTAATGCAAAACAGTTTTCGTTGCACGTCATCAATCAGCTGATAATTGCAAATTCTTAAGAAAACAAGAGAAAATTAAATTTGGGCGCAAAATATTAAAATTTTATGTCATATTAAATGTACTAAAAACTTATGGTATTCTCTCGGGTATTCTTCTTTGATACTAACACACTTATAGCAAATATTTTTTTAATTTAAACTTGTTAAAATTAATATAACTTCACATTTATGGACCGACAGTTGGCAACAGAACTGTCAAAGGTTGGTACTGTTGTTGTGCGTGTATTTTTTAACAAGAACTTCAGATATTTTAGTTAGTACTGTTAATAGCATTAAAAAACTGTTCCTACAAGAACAAAGGTGTACATGCATACATATCTCTGTCAGTTACGTTGTTTACTATTTCTGAGAGATGCCGAAGTATTTGAATAGTCGGTGCAAGGAGCTAATAGTTTCTCTAATAAGCTACTTTCAGGAAGAACTTAACAACAATGGCTCATTGTTACCTTTGACAGCAGTTAGAGAAGTAACTTTAAAGAGTATGTTAAGGTCTACATTTCTACATATTCGAATATCTCTACTGTAAGCGCAGTTTCAACCATTTGAGGATAATAAATTATTTGAATTACCTAAAAAGAAACGTTCTCATGCAAAAAGACGTGTCAAGATTGGATATTAGTCGATATTAGTTCTATTTGTGACACTATTCATGGAATGTATACGAAACAAGTAAGTTGTATTATTAAAAAACTAATATTTTACATTGGTTATGCTTAAGCTCTAACTTTTTGAAAACATCATATAACTTTGACAACGTTAAGTAAGAAATTAAAGACCGATAACTGTTTAATGGTTGTCTTAACTCTTTTAAAGGAAATAGGCTTCTGATGGAAGAAAGATGATCCGAGGCTGGGGGGGGGGGGGGGGATTATGGACCTCTCTCATGTAACTTTTAAACGACTGATATTTTTGAAAGATTATTTGAAAGAGAAAGAACAATCCTTGTACGAATTCGTTTTCTTGGATGAGACATGGATTTTTCAGAATGGCACCATTGGCCGATCTTTGCAAGATTAAAATAAAAGAACTACTAAAGTTAATGGTAAAAGGTGATATGCAGTAAACAAATATATAAACCATAGCAATTTTAATTTTGTTTTTTAAAACTAAGCTGTCATCCTGGAAGATTTTTAAAATAAAATAAATAATTTGTGTTTATTTTTGTAAATTTATCTTATAAAAAAAAAACGGTGTAATTCCCTTACTCGGTTATTTTGTTTACAAACTGGCAATACTGCTGATAACTTACGTCACTCGAAGGGTATAACGTGCAACGAAAATTGTTTTGCATTAACTATTATAACTATAGACTAAAGATTGTCCTTATGTGGTTTAAAGTTCCAGCATTTTAGTTAGATATAGATATGGTATACATAATATATGAATAACAAATTTCAGCAGCTTTTCAAATCAGTAAAAGTATACACATTCGAAAAATATGCTTTTAGACATTTTTTCTAGTAATTAAAGCAACTGTATTTTTAGACCACCCTGCAACTTAAGATTTGGATATAGCGTAAAAAGACTTCACGTATTGGTCAACTCTCAACCAAGTTTCAGTATTTAGTATCACAAGAGTTCAAAAATATCAGCATTTATTGCAGGTCCTGTTTAAAAAAAAAATAGCTAATGCCTCGAAAATGGTACTATACTAGAATTCATTTACATATTCCAACGAATTAAATAACAGGTTTGTTCCAGCACGACCAATAACCGTACCTATCACCGTCCCAAAATTTAATTTCTAGCCTGTCAACGAAATTTTGTACTTGGCAATCGATTGTTGCACTGGTAAATTAGTTGAGCGACCGTTCGGGGACGGTCCTAGTACATCGTGTTTACGCGCTCTTTGCATACATTTGTTTACATTGTTGTAATAATAAATAAAAAATTAGTTTTACTATAGATTGGTATAGGAAAATAAGAGAGAGAGTTGTTAAGAAATTGATAAAGATTGTAATAAATGGTTAAAAGTTCCGCGTAAAATATTAAATTTTAAAAAAATTAATCATCCTGTTGACTGGTTCGCCATAAACGTCTAGTACGCCATCCTCCGTGAATTACCCTGTATATACCTTGAAGCCAATATACACACCTTATCTTGCACTGTTATTTCTTATCTTTTATGTTATTTTATCTTTTAAATTAATTCGCGGAAAGAATGTTACTATCCTGATTTACACACCTGCTTTCCGGATGCTTATTAACTCAGCCATGGTGATATTTTATCAGCAAGAGTTATTTTACAATAACATTTATCATTAACAAAGAGGAAATTGAGTTTTATTATTAAGCCAATTAAATTCCTTATGATACCTATATCTTTACTTAATACCTAATGCATGTATAATCTTGGTTTTAATTACTTTACTTAGTAGTATGCAAGCACGTATCCAGTAATAATACATTAAACGTCACATCATGATTTAAGTTTTAATGTGTGATTCGCCTTGCTCTGAATTAATTAAAATAAGTCCACATTTTTGAATGATTTTCGTCCTTGGGCCCCCCCCCCCCCGAAACGAATTTCTGGATACGGGCCTGGTAGTATGTAGTAAGAAAAAAATTATCACTTTCCAGAAAGGTAGTTTTTTTTATAGAATGTCCTTTGTCCTTCATCTGGTAAGTCGGACGTCTCGTCAATAAAATAACTGCTCTCAAACGTTGTTTTCAGGTAACCATGTTGAAATTACACTATAATTTTGCACTAGTGCTTATTTGTCAGGGTTTTAAAAAGTTGGTACTAGGGCTTGCAATACCGAACGTATACTTGGATCCAGGGAATGATCTCGAATAATTATAACACTAATAAAGGTAAACTATTTTTATTTATATTATTGTAATTTTGATATATACGGTTATCTAGGTGAGAATTCAATGTTTATTAGAAAACTGATCAATCTGTCGTCGAATGTTGATTGTTCAAATTGGATAGATTAGCGATGAATCCAATTACTTGCAACGACTGGTAAAGATGACGGAATAACTGATGGATTGATACTGCTAATGGTATTTACTGACACCCAACAGGTACTAAGCTCTACCGCTAAGCAGTACGGCCTTAGATGCAAAGCACACTTTTCGTAAGGGCATCTATTATAGAAATAGTGCTGTAGTGAAATTATTTCAAAATGATTTTTTTAAATAATTTTAATAACATTTGTTTAACAAATAAAACCAGGTGTTGTAGGAAAATATTTATTATGAAAAATTTATAAAACCTAAGGTTTATTATAAAAACGTTAATAATTTAAAAAAATTTTTCGATTAGAAATTTGTAGGAGGTTTGACCCCTTTATCTTGCTCTCTAAATAATTCGCAACACAGCCTTCTGCCATAGAAGATTTCCAGCCCCCATGATGCTTTAACATCTGCATATCTGCACCGCCATCAACCAGCATAGTGAAAGTAGATAAAATTTTGTACAACATTCTCGTTGTAAATACTACACTCGATGTTTTATTAACTTTAAGATCTCGTGCTATAATATAAATCTTTACAACACCTATATTGTAAATATCTATTGCAGTTCTGCAGCCCTATGATCAAACACACAAGTTATCTTTTAACGTACACTGTTAAAAATTTCTGTAGTAATTTTACAAAAAAAATTGTTGTTGTTTTTACGCACAACAATAGAGTAATAATAAAATTCAGTTTTGCAAATTAACTACATGATTTGTTTCAACTGAATTTAGAAAAATTACAAAACATTTGTAGCATTTTTACTAAACATTTATCAGGGATTTGTTTAGTTAAAATTACAATACGTGTAAAAAAAAAAAAATTTTTGGTAGAATTACAATGCATCATGCAATTTTGAAATTCGCGTTATAAAAATAATAAAAATATTTGTAAACTTTTAATGATTTCATAGTAATTTGAGTTTTAACATTTTTCTTAATTTCACAAAAAAATTATTGTAAATCAAATTACAAACCGTTTTTGTAAATTTTAAAACCTTTTTGTTAGAAATTAATCAACGGTTTGAAAAAATTACAATACGTGTAAGAGAAATAAAGAATTTTGGTAGAATTACAAATTACAGTGCATCATGAAATTTTGAAATTTGCGTTATAAAAATAATAAAAATATTTGTAAACTTTTAATGATTTCATAGTAATTTGAGTTTTAACATTTTTCGTAATTTCGCAAAAAAAGTATTGTAAATAAAATTACAAACCGTTTTTGTAAATTTTAAAACCTTTTTGTTGGAAATTAATCAACGGTTTGAAAAAATGACAATACCTACGTGTAAGAGAAATAAAAAAATTTTGGTAGAATTACAATACATCATGCAATTTTGAAATTTGCGTTATAAAAATAATAAAAATATTTGTAAACTTTTAACGATTTCATAGTAATTTGAGTTTTAATATTTTTCGTAATTTCACAAAAAAAGTATTGTAAATCAACTTACAAACCGTTTTTGTAAATTTTAAAACATTTTTATAGGAAATTAATCAACGGTTTAAAAAAATTACAATACGTGTAGGAGAAATAAAAAATTTTGAAATTACAATGTATCATGCAATTTTGAAAATTTGAAAATAATAAAAATATTTGTGAACTTTTAATGATTTCATAGTAATTTGAGTTCCAACATTTTTTCGTAATTTCACAAAAAAAATATTGTAAATCAAATTTCAAACTATTTTTGTAAATTTACAACATCTTCATTGGAAATTCACCAACGGTTTGGGAAAATTACAATACGCGTAGGGTTATTACATAAAGATTCAAAAATTACAAGTCATTAGAGTAGATTTCTTCACATGTCTTGGAATATTACTTGAATTGTATTATATTTTGTATTAGCACACGTTGATTTATAATTTTGCTCATATTTTGTTTTGTAAAACAATTGTAATTTTACAAACATTTTTAACAGTGTACCGTTCTCATGACAAAAACCGAAAAAAGTCTAATTTGTTAATTTTTTAATGTGGTTTAAAAGCAGGTAATTTTGAAGTTAACGAGAGTTAACTTGTGTGTTTGATCATAGAGCTGATTGATAACTAAAAATGATGATGTCAAATTCGTAACATTGTTTTGTCCAAACGGTAGGTATTCAGGGAAATTAAGCTTACTTAACTTTAGTGTTAACACCTAAATTACTGGTTCGTAGCCGCAATGGATTCAGCATACATACACATCTAATTGGTTAAAAGAAAATCAAGGTAAATAATCCTATTTACACCAACAAGTTTTACCATCAAACATAATATTATGGCAAATAGGTACATATTGATATGACAAATTTTGGCATGATCCGTAAGTCTATATTGACATTATTGTCTGAAGAAAATTAGGCCGCGCACCCGGTTTTGCCCCATGTTGTGTGCTGTACACATAATAAAATACCTACATAATATATCTATTATAAATCTTTTTTTTAAAACTATTTAGGTTAAAGGATCGCGATGCGACCGTGTTACTTTCATTTATCGACTTTGCAAACGCAGCTTTGTACCTACCGTAAATGCAGGCGTCGAAGGAGCTTTTATTGTGACATAAGACTTAAAATCTGGGCCAGTAGGTCGCCAATCCATCGAGAAAGAGTCTTCCTTGGCTACGGCTGCGGAAAACGTATCGTTAAATTTTTTTTGAGGGCCGTTAACATCGGTATTTTTAGCCAACCGAAACTGTATCAAGCTGTTGACGACCGACTTGTGAGCGTAAATAAATCAATATTTAAATTAGCCAATTAATCGTTTTACGGGTCGCAGAATCGATGGGTAAATAGAAAAAACGGAAATACCTTAAAAATCCCGAGAACGATTAATCAGCCACTATAGAAGTCTTTGCATGTGCAAGGGGCATTTCTCATATATTGACAATCCCCTACAGCAGCGGTTCTCAAACTTTTTTGGCGACGGAACCCTTTTGGGAAGCAAAATACTTGATGGAACCCTACAATAAAACAATAGTTTTTAAAAGTGTATTCTTTATTAATAAGCATAATAAAAGTACAATGTAACAGTTACTAATTATTACTTACTTTACCACATGGCAAGTACAATAATAGAAGATATTAAAAAAGAAAAAATCTAACTAATGGGAGGTATGAAACTGTTTTTTATTTTTCATCAATTGGTTGATATTAGGTTTAATAGAAGACAGTTGAAGTCTCATATCAGGTTCGGCGTCCAGTCTATTGCGATATTTTGTTTTCGTGGCTGCATAGGTTGAGAATCCTGTTTCGCACAAATATGTTGTTGGGAACGGGAGAAGAATATTCAGAGCCATTTTGCCAAGCATTGGATATTCATCACGGATTCTGCACCAAAAATCGTTGAGAGGCGTCGTTTTGAACAGTGACTCCATACTTGTGTCTGATGACATTTCTAAAAGAGATTCATATATCTCGTTTGACATACTTTCGGGCTTTTCCAAGTTGGGTAAAAAAGGATTATGAATCCATGAATTCAGTTTCATTTTTGTATTCTGTTCTTCGGGAAAATACTTTTCAAAAGATGCGCGCATCGAACTGAGATATTGGACCAATTCTTCAAACACATCATCTTGAAACATTTCTGAGTCGTTATCGCTAACAAACTCACTGAGTGACGTAAAGCTTTCTATTTCTTTCTTACCAACGCAAATAATCCAAAAATCTAATTTTCTTTTGAAGGCAGTTATTTTATTATTGGCCTGAAACACTGTTGTCTGTTTACCTTGCAATGATAAATTCAATTCGTTCAGTTTTTGAAAGATATCCGCCATAAAAGACAATCGGAACAACCAAGTTGTATCATACAAACGGTCCTTCAAATTAAAAGAAGTATCTGCTGAAAGAAACATTTGTAACTCGGCTCCAAGTTCAAATAGCCTTGTTAAAGTTTTACCCCGAGACAGCCATCGCACTTCTGTATGGAGCAGCAGTGTTTTATGTTTGCTGCCATAATCTTCACACAATAATGAGAACAATTGGGATTGTAGTGGTCGTGATTTGATAAAATTAATTATTTTTACCGCTTCATCCATAACTAATTTTAGATTTGACGGCATTTGCTTCATCGCAAGTGCTTGTCTATGCAGAATACAATGGCTGGAACTACAATTTTATTAGGCGCTTTATTTTTTATTCGTGACACTGCTCCTGCTGTTTTACCTGTCATCGCCTTGGCCCCATCTGTACAAATGTCAATGCAATTGTTCCAACTGAGATTATTTTCTTTAAAAAATATATTTATTTTATTAAAAATTTCTTCCCCGGTAGTGTTTGTGAGCAGCGGTGAACACATAAGCATGTCTTCTTCAAAAGAACTTTCATATGGATATCTCACGATAACCAGCAAGATAGCCAAACCAGCGACATCAGTTGACTCGTCCATTTGCAAGGCGAATCGTGTTTTTTGTAGACGTGTAACTAGTTCTTGTTTGACGTAGCTTGCCAGATCATGGATTCGCCGTGAAACAGTATCGTTTGATAGCGGCACAGTAGAAAGATGCTTTGCAGCTTTTTCATCGAGCATACATTTTGTTATGTCTAATACACATGGCTTTATTAAATTCTCAGCGATAGTGTGCGCTTCACCTGCTTGTGCAATGCGATAGCTAACTAAATATGATGCCTCCGTGGCCTTTTCGTTAATAGTTTTTGTTACATGCATCATATTTTTTTGACTTTCCAATAACTGATCTTTTTTACGAACAAAAAATTCTTTATTCTTGTCTTTAGACTCGGGGTGTACAGTTTGTAAATGTCGGCGCAATTTGGCAGGGGCCATGGAACTATTAGGAAGCAGTTTACTACATAGCATGCAGAGAGGTGAGCCGTTGGAATCAACAAATCCGAAACTGATATATGATTCATCATACTTCCTTTTTTTCGTCTTTGAAACCGTCGAGCTTGACGTCGTGGCATCATCGTCTGGATCGGTGATTGCTATATTCTCCGCGCGTATTGCTTTTGAACATTCAGCGTCATTAGAAGATGTTGTTGCAACACGTTTAACACCTTTAAGCCAACGTTCCATTCTTCTTTAATTTATAATTTACACGTCAGGATGGTGGGGTCTAAATAATGCACAATCGTTACTGCGTATAAGAGACTAAGTTTAGTACAATAAAGAAATGTATAAAACTGAGACAACAGAATACAGCAGGCAGTAGAACAATGAACACTAGTTTCTCGCTAGCGAGCTTGTAAGTAGGTAGGTAGGAACTTATCGCTCCGAACGCTAATCGTCAACTGACTGACGAGGCGCGCACACACACACACACATACTTGTTCTCATATTTAAAGTGGCATCCAGGCTATAACCCCAATTGTGGTCACATGCGAATATCGGCAACACCCGGTCTGCAAAAAAAATTGACAACACTGCGCACCGACGTGCATTGCGATACACTCCATTTTAACCAAGATAGGAACCATTAATTATCCTAAATAGTGGCATCGATGCCACAAGAAATCGGAAGTGTATAGGTGATGTTACAATAAATACAACGAGTGTGTGTGTATGCGTTGCTACAGCAAATACGCTGCATGACGATGTGTAAACCAAATACCTATACTTTTATGTATTGCTTAAAAACTTCGAGCTCTATAGCATTTTCCAAATAAATAATTTTTGAGAATAGAGTCTTTTTGGTTTTTTCCCTTTTAAATCCATTTTGAAATTTATGCAATTTTGGCCATTGTATGAATAGTCAACCGCTATATTTAGATTCCCTTTCTCAAATTTTATATTTTTAATTTAACTGATTTTTATAAGTTTCCCGTTATTACATTTGAAATTACTCGCTTTTAGTACATCATCAGCTATCTTTTTTCATTCTAAGAAGTCGCTAAAGTCCATTTTTATTGTTTCAAATGGTTTCGGTATGGTGCGAGAGTTCGCTATCAATGTACACCATTCTGATAGAGCCCATACTATCCGTTTCTTGATAAACCGCTCTATTGTTGCGTGAACGGAGTCGACAGGCATATAAGTATGACCTGGTAGTAAGTATCGCACACTGATTGACGTTAAATGAACCAAGTCCTTAAGAAGTCGAGATCATTACCAACATTGCTTTGTTTTTATTCTGACCATAACAACTATCACAATTTAGTGATAGGTGTTTGACGGTTTGTCGTCCATCAATTTGTTGCAAATATTTGTACATTATGGTGCATATTTCGTTACTGCCACGTCCTCCGTCACATTCTCCCCATAAATAACAAAAGCCATTTTGAGTTCCACTTTCGCAAACACTAAAGTTGTAATAAGCATACTTCCTGGCATAATACAAGAGCAAATTGTCCCCATGGGGTGTGTTTAACACCTTCTGCAGGTCGAAACTGGCACATAAAAATTCTGAATCAAAAACAGCTTTCTTCTGATCACCTAGAAATAAATCCTTACAAATATTTTTGCTTTCCAGATGTTTTTCATATAATTGCTTTGTTTCTACTGTTTCCTCAAAGTCTTTGTCCTTTCTCACTTCACAAACTTTGCACTTATCTTTCTTCGGCAAGTCAAATTCGATATTAAATTCCGTCTTAAAAATCTTCCGGAAAACTTGTAGGGAAACGATATTGTTTTTAGTTGTTATGCCATTTTCTAACTGATTTTTCTTAAAATGTCCGTATAAGGATGATAAGTTGCGAAATTCTGTGGGTAAGTATTTTCTCGATGTTTTATTCCTGCAATAATGAGATGGGACTGCGGGGAGTGTTATACCCCGCAGCTTGATGGTAAAACAGGCAATGAAAGGGAGCGGTTTGCAAGCGTGGTATACGGTAAAGTAGTTTGAAGCCTACGGAGGCGCGGTGCTTAAGGTTATTCCGGTTCCTTAGTGATAAGAAAAACTCTACAAAGGGGTGTTCAAAAATATTCTATTTCCAATCTAAGTTAAACGCAATTATGGTAACAGCAAATCACAATGTTAAATATGGCAGATTTCAGCAATTATTCACTGACAAAATACATTTAGTAAATATGGTTCAATACGAAATATGCATAAAATAAATGGGTTAATTCAACTTTTACTTACAACAGTAAATCACAATTATGTAACCTAGCATTTCTCTCTCACACTCGATGGTTCTAGGTTTATTCGCTCTGTACAGCTCGGTTATTAACCCACACCTGAACGTTTGGGCTGAAATATAGGTCGTTGACTCTACTTTCACGTAAGGAATCCCTTTTTCTGAGAATTGGCCAGAGATTTAGAAAAATTTCGCTTGCGAATATTTTAAGTCTATTTTTCACTGTAAAGTTTGTAGGTTTATGAGAAAAGCTTCACTGTAAATATTAATCTCGAACTGAGTAGGTTTTTGGTAATTAAACTGATTTTTAAAATACTGTAATTCTAATTTTAATTTATTTGGTTAAACCGGGGTCTTAAAAGAATATTTATAATGGTCTCTCAGAGACTTGGTTACTAAACTTTTGCAAGAAGCGGTGTATGTTTTGACTAATTTTTGACTTAGGTCGCGGCACTATACTTGGATATACGTTAATGAAAGTGTCTCTTACTTTTTAATACTTTGACTGTACTGGATGGCGTAGATAGGTTTTCTTTGTTTTCAATTATTTTGTATGGAACTGAACTGCACTGTACTGAACTTTTTACTTTGAACTGCACTGACTTCTTCTGTTGTGAACTGTTGTGAACTGTAGTAAACTGACTGAACTGTTGGGAACTTTTGTGAGCTCTGGGGAACTGACTTTTTCTAGGCGAGTTAGCGTTTTTATAGCCTCTCTAAATTTGCATAGGTGCAAAATGGGAATCTTGACCATCCCATCCGAGTAAGTAAGGGAAATTTTTAAGTCAAACTCCGCCTTCAAGAGGTGGATTGAAAAGTCCCTTCTACTTGACTTAGGTGGTATGCGGTCATCAGTTACGAATTCTTTTCTAAGAATTTAATGTGAAATGTAATAAAATTTTATGTAAAACGATTAATTTTTATGACCGTCTTCCGTTTTAAGCTTCTATTTCGGAGTTGAGTAACCTTGGTTCGAGATGATCTCATTTTTTGTGGGAAGGCATTAGAATACTTGAAATTTTTGGTGGTTTGATGTATCCAATGAGAATATAATATATTTTGAAATAGTAGGACGCTGGGCTGTCTTTAGCTGTTAGAAATATTTTGTGGGCGTGGAGAGATATGCGCACTGATATGGTAATTGTCATTTTTTCTGGACGCTTGTGGCAGGCGAATAAAGTGATGCTAATAACTTTTTGAAAAGATGAAATTGTATTAATTTACTTTGATAATATAGATTCTTTTTCATTTTTAGGTATCTTATGTGAAACATTTTTATTTAGAAATACACCAGGACTTCGCAGTCCGTCACAGGAGCATCGTGATAAAATCTAGAACATTCTGCTTCTGCTCGTTCCCAGTCTTGTTTTGGGGGACATGGTTACCTCTCTGATCTCTTTTGGAACATACGCCTGACATAGAATTTTTTTTCGTATATCTCAAAGTCATTTGTGATATATCCAAAGTTTTCAATAAGAATTGTTGGCATACGTCGTGTTCCACATCATTTCACCTAATGATATATTTGAAGGAAGATTGTCTTCTGCTTTGTTCAGCCTCTTGTTTTCGACGTTTTATTTCAACATCTTTTGCGCACGAAAGCAGCCAGTCTCGTTGCCTTTGCGGGTTTCCTAAGCCCCAATAAAAATCGAAAACATGTTCCCTTACTGTCTCTGGAAATTTGAAAATACACTGGTTTGGGCAATTATTACTAAAGTCTGTGCGTTTTAAGAAGTCCGATATCGGATTAAATCACCAAGGGATGTTATCGCTTTTAAAACAGTAAGTCGGTTAAGTTACAATATCTTCGCACCTTCGCTATACTTGATCACACCGAACATCCCACTGGTTTACTGTATTCTATTACTGGGCGAAATCAGAGGTTTCAAAACAAAATTATCTTAGAATTACGCGTTGAGCATAAATAATAATTAAATAGATAATTAAATTATTTTGCTATTATTAAGTCATGGTGATAATCTAAAATAAAAATATCATGTTGTCTTTCCAATAGAAACAAAAGTGTTTTCGGTTAGAGTCCTCCGTATGAACGGTTAGGGCTGGAAGTTTTTAAATCCTCATAATACATTAATGTAAGAAATGCGAAAAAAATACTTAATACAATAGTGGTCCAGACGTGAACTGTACCTACATTTTAAAAATATTTTTGATTATAAGGTGTTCTTATAGTTTGCCCTGTACCGCATCTAACTTTCTCATTTTAAATTGAGCACTCTATATCATTGCATTTTTTAATTACTCGTCAGATTCTAGACTAATTTCATGTATACAGGACATGACACATTAAATCACTTTAGAATCTTACTAGGAATTAAAAATGCAATGATATACAGAGTGTTCTATTTAAAATAATCAAGTTGAATACAGTACGTGGTAAACCATCAACCCCGTATATTCGAAACATTTTAAAATTCACAGTTGTGCAAGTTTGGACAACTTTTCTATTAAACAGTTTTTCGTATTTCTTTCGGTATTGGATTTATTGAAAAATACACTAGCGTGAGACACCCTGTAGATTAAAAATGTGTCAACGTACTGTAACCCACCCTGTACAAAATAAATTGTAGTAAAATAGTAACAAAAGAGCAAACCAAAAACAGTTCTCAAATATTCGGTTGGACACAAGACGGTCGCGCCAGTTGTGTTCTTTACTGCCATCAAGGTCAAACCTTATTGTTGATCTTTACAGCTAAAATTTTTTCTTACATCAAATAAAATCCAATGCTAGGCCAACCCTCACCGTAAAGGGTACAACTGTCTTGACCGTCTAATAAGTTGTTTAGTTTAGCACAATCGTTATCACACGAATAAAATCATTATCTACTTAGAACTCCATAAAACTAATTGAAAACTTCGTTGTGCTAAGATGATTTTGAATTAGAACTACCTAGTTTAACACAATTTTTTTACGAATCTCAACGGAAACAACCAAAAACCGTTATTAATTACAGAAAGAAAATAATTGTGGTACTTACGTTCTAACTCCGCAGCGATACACAATGAACTAACAGGTCATAACGCACTTCGCTGCGTCGTAAGTCGCATTTTTTGTACCACCTTACGATGTTTTGGAGATCATGCGATGTTTTCGCAAATACAAATGAGATTTGTTTACATTTTTGTGTGACTTACGTTACACCTAATTCGGCTTTTTCTCTAAAGACTATGCTTCTCTACCTTACGATAATTTGCTGGAAGGTGTCTGACGGTTTGGTAGTTACGATAGTTCAATAATCCCTTTTTCCTAAATTTGTGACTTACGATGTTATGGCAAAAAGGTATCGATATAGAAACTCATACTAAAGTTTATCCAGTCAAAGCGTGTACAAAATTACCTAGTAAGAATTAGTGCCTTGAAAATCGCGCCTGCGGCGCATGTAGTTGTGGAATGGTTGAAAATTATTTAAAAAAAAATATGTAAAAAACTTTTAATACGGGGTAGTTTTCATCCTTTTGCATTACCTGCTGAAACATAGAAAAAAAAATTACATTTGGCCTTGAACGAAAATTCGTAAACTTGCCCCATATACGAATATAACCCCTTCCAATGTTAAAATGTTTTAAAATCGTACATTTTACAAATTTTTTTGAAACTTATATTTCCCTAAATTTTACTTTAAAGTGTTTGACTGAATATTGAGATAACTTATACGAAGGCGGGAAATAGGTATATCCAAATTTAAATTCAAACTACCGTACGTCGGTATATTCCATATTTTGTTCTCGTATCCGAGTGTATGGTGCCACAAGTAGAGCGGGCGACATAGTGCAGGCCTATTTACACACAAGATGCCACAGTAAATGTAAAATAAACACTTTCCTAACATGGCATGTCGTCAAAAGATGTCGGTGTAAGATACCAAAAGAACACACAAGATTATTAATTATTAACTATGCAGGAAAAACGGCAAACGAGTCACTTACATGTGTTTAGAATGTGAGAAACCTTCGTTAGTAATTTTAAGGTTTTCTTCTGATACTACAAATTTTAATCAAAAAATCTTTAGGCTATTCTTCTTAAAAAGTGCAGCTTTACACTAAAAACAGCGCTAACAGTGGCCGCCGCATGGCATTGCAAATCGTACATTTTTACAAATTTTTTGAAACTAATATTTCTAAATTTTACCTTAAAGTGTTTGACCAAATATTGAGATAACTTGCATGAAGGCGGGAAATAGGTATATCCAAATTTAAATTCCAATTACCGTACGTTGGTATAATCTATGTTTTGTCGTCGTATCCGAATGTATAGTGCCACAAGTAGAGCGGGCGACATAGTGCAGTCCTATTCACACACAACATTATTTCAATTATTCAACTCTTATTTGCGCGCTATATCGAGTAAATACATGGTTGAAGTGTGTATTGTAGAGGGCGCCACCGTATAGCGGTTACTACAATTTAGGTTAAAGTAAGATGTGAATTAGCATCAACAGTGGCATATCATACACAATTGGCGGGAAACGTTATAGAATTACCAGCGCTAATTGGTCAGTACCGAATGTTGAGATAGGTTGCATGAAGGCGGGAAATATATCCAAATTTAAATTCAAACTACCATACGTCGGTATATTCCATATTTTGTTGTCGTATCCGAGTGTATGGTGCCACAAGTAGAACGGGCGACATAGTGCAGGTCTATTCACACACAAGATGCCACAGTAAATGTAAAACAAACACACACACACGCGGAGAGGTGAGCCCGTCTGGCGGAAGTCCTTGTGGCCCTGTGCTCATTTGCTCAGGGTCTCAATGACTCCTTCCAGACTTCCTTCCACGCCCCCCTGCGGTCCAGTTCCGCAGGGTCTCACCAAAAAGTACTGAAGGTACTTTTACTCTGGAATCTGAGAGAGGGGTGTTTAATGGTTTTGGGAGGTGTATCGGGGGAGGGCTTTGGTGGGTGGGTGGTGCTGCTTGGCGCACCTAGAGAAGTTGGTGACGGGGACGTTTATGACGGTACGGGGCATCGATGTCATAATTGGAAGCTTGTCTGATAAGGGGGTTTGGGTGTTCTGGGGCCGAAGTTAGAATCTTCGTGTTTCTCTCGCGGAGAAACTGGGAAAGGGGTGTGTGTTTGATGTCGCGGTGTAGGTCTACGTTACGGATGAACCATGGGATATTCATGGCGGTGCGGATGTAACGATTTTCAAGGCCTTGGAGGCGGTTTATGTGGGAGGGGGCTGCGTAACCCCACGCCACTGAACCGTATGTGAGGGCGGGTCTGATGATGGCTTTGATGAGGTGGATTTTATTTTTGTGGCTTAGGGTGCTGTGGCGGTTGAGGAGGGAGTATAGAAGAGAGTATGTTATTCTGGCTTTATTGAGGTTGCCTTGGATTTGAGGCTGCCAGTGGAGGGTTTTGTCAAGGGTGATACCGAGATATTTCACTGAGTCTGACCAGGGAACATCGCGGCCATCCAGGTTGACCGCATCGAAGGGTGGTTGCCTTCTTCGGCCAAATTGGATGGTTTGGGTTTTGTCGGGATTGAGGCGAAGTTTCCAATTTACGCAGTAATTGGAAAATTCGTTGGCTGCTGTTTGCAGCTTTCTGGTGACTAGTCGGGGACTCAGTGACCTTACGATGAAGGCAGTATCATCAGCGTAAAGGGCCAGGGTGCTGTCGGGGGGTTTGGGGATGTCGTGAGTGAAAATATTAAACAGGTGGGGGGATAGGACTGCTCCTTGTGGGACTCCCGCTTCAAGGGTGCGGGGGGTGGATAGTGACTGTCCTATAAGGACTCTGATTTTGCGGCGGGCGAGATAGGATTGGATGAGGCGGACCATGTTTGAGGGGTAACCCAGGGCTATCATCTTGTGAATCAGTCCGTCGTGCCATACGGTGTCGAAGGCCTTTTCGATGTCGAATGAGATCATCCCGACGAACTGATTCCAGTTGAAGCCCTGAGTTATAAACTCAGTGATTCGGAGGGCTTGGAGTTCGCAGTTGAGGTTTTCCCGAAAGCCGAACTGTTCGTCCGGGAGGACTTCCAGTTCGGTGGACTTGGCTTTGAGACGGGTGAGAATTATGACTTCAATGATTTTGGCCATTGAGTTGAGAAGTGATATAGGGCGATAGTTTTGGGGGAAGGTGTGGTCCTTCCCGGGTTTGGGGATCATAATGACGGTGGCTTCTTTCCATTTTTTGGGAAAGTAGGATAGTCTGAGGGTGGCGTTTGCAATGTTGGACAGGGTGGCCATGCCTTTACGTGGAAGGAATTTGAGGATTTTGTTTGAGATGTTATCGGGGCCAGGGGCTTTTTTGGTCTTGCGCGAGAGAATGATTTCTGCGACTTCGCGGGGGGAAACTGGTCTGAGGATTTCCTCAGTTTCATCGGAGCGTCTGACTGTTCTGGCGGTGCGCTCCACCAGTTCTTCATGATCTGGGTCGATATCGTGGTTGTCGTTTAGTCTGCTGTGCCTTTCGTATGTGTCTGCAAAGGCTTCCGCCTTGTCTGCATCTACATACTTGAGGCCGTGGGCAGAGTGAATGGGGGGAAGTTTGCGGGGTGTTGTGAGACGGAGGGTTTTTTGCATTCGCCAGATGCTATTGTCTTGGGGTTTTAGTTCGCGTAGTCTGTCTGACCATTGTGATTGTCTGAAGTTGAAGAGGGCTGTTTTGAGTTGTCTGCATATGACGTTATATGCGTGTATGTCTGGGGGGTATCGTGTGTATTGGGATAGTCTGCGGGCTCTGCGTTTGTCACGGTAGAGTTGTTTGATATCGTCAGGTAGGGTGGTGTGTGGAGGAGTGGGTCGGTGGGGGGGGATTTGGGAGGTGCTGGCTTGGATGGCCTGGGTGAGGTCGTTTTCCAGTCTGGACACGGCATCGTCCAGTTCATGTTTGGAGGTGATGGGGATAATGGGGGAGAGGTGGTGTTGGATTTGTCTGTTTAGTTGGGACCAGGCTAGTTTGTTGCGAGGGGGGATGTCGGGGGGAGGGTTGTTACCCAGTTTTAGAATGATTGGGTTGTGATTTGTGGTGCCTTCCTGCGAAGAGGTGATGTCATAGGGCATGTTGATGTTTTGTAGGAGGGCGATGTCGATAGTGCTGGGGGTGTGTTGGGGATTGCCAGGGTAGAACGTCGGCGTAAGGGGGGCCGCTATGACCGCTCCTAGGGCCTCGGTCGCAGCCAGCAGATTGTTGCCATCTGCTAGGCTCCGAATGCAGCCCCAGGCGCGGTGTTTAGCATTTAGGTCCCCTATAGCCACTGTGCTATTACCGGGCGGGATGATGTTAGATATGTCGAGTTGGGTGATTGGGCGTAGGGGGCTTTTGTAGCAGGAGTGAATGGTTATTGATCCGTTGTGTCTAGTATGGACTAGGATGCTAGACAGCGTAAAGTTGTTGGTCAGGGGGGGTGTGAGAATGTCGTGGGCTATAGATTTACGTACTAGGAGGGCTGTGCCCCCCTGTCGGGGGGTTGGCCCATCTGTTCTGTATGTGAAGTAGCCTGGGAATGTGTGGCGTTTGTCAGGGGTTGTTTTTGTTTCCTGGAGCGCAAGGATATCAACCTCATGTCTGGATAGGAATATTCCTATTTCAGGCTTTCGGGCTGATATACCATCAACGTTCCAGGAGGCCAGGACGAGGTTGGTGGGCTTATAAGTTTGTGAGGCCATTGAGGAGGCTAATGAGGTGTGGCTGGGCAGATATGGCCTTGAAGAAGGGTGTTAACGCTTCGAATGTGGATTGCTGCTTTGCAGCTGGGGGGGCTCTTGGGGGAGCTTGGGGTTTGTTGGCCGTTTTGGCCGCACCGGCGTAGGAGGTGGGCGGAGGGGCATTGCCGCGGGGGGGTTGGGACTGGGGGGGAGTTGGTCTGCGCGGTTTGGGGAATTTGGGGCATCCTCTGTAGCTGGCCGCGTGGGCCTCGCCGCAGTTGGCGCATTTGGCTGGGGTTTCCGGGGTTTTGGGGCATTCGCGGGTGGCATGGGGTTGTGCACATTTGACACATTTGTACTCTGCGGAGCAGTTATGCTGGGTGTGCCAGAAAAGTTGGCAGCGGTGGCATTGAGAAACCCTGTTAGATTTGCGCTGGGGCTCTACTTTGATTGAAAGGTAACAGACGTATTTTACGTCGAAGATGGCGGTTTCGGACATGGGGAGTGTGACAAGGAGTAGTGGCATGGGGTTTTTGGTCACGCGGCTCTTCATGCGAGCAACGGACGTAATGGTGAGGTTTTGAGCTGCGAGATCGGCAGCTACTACCTCGGAAGGGAGGTCTATCGGAAGGCCGCGAAGTACTACGTGGAGGAGTTTATCCTCCTCCAGGGTGAAGGAGTGGGCTTCGATTTTATTAGCCCTTAGAAATTTGGTCAGGGCTCGGTGGTCGTTGGGGGTATCAGGGAAGACTTTAATACCACCTTGGGAGAGGGAGGCTTTATTGAAGTTGATGCCTGCTGCTCGGATAGCAGCAGACTTTTGGTCCCAGTTATCTGATGAGTGAAGGATAACTGGGGGGGGCTTGGTTGGGGCATTGGTATCCACGTTAGGGTCCGCGGGGGGGGAGGGCGGCTTAGCTACTGACAGATGTGCCAGTGGTGTAGCGAGGGGGTTAGCACTTGTGGATGCAAGTGCGGGGAATTGGGGGCCAGTTTTAGCTGGCTGGGTTGTTGGGGTGGGCTTTTTTGTTGTGGTGTTGGCAGAGGGGGGGTTGGAGGTTGCCTTGGAGGCAGATGAGCGGGGGTCTCTGGAGATTTTTGGTTGGGACGATTGTCGGGGGGCCATATTGGGGGAGGGGGGCTTTTTTCGGGGGTCCGCGGCGGGGGCCTCCGGTTTTTTGGACTTGGAGGCTGCGCCTGTCAGAGTAGGGTCTGACAGTTGTCGCTTTTTGAGAGAGGTGGAGGATGATTGTCGCATTTCTGCGAGGGATTTATTTAGTGCAGCAATTTGGCTGACAAGATCAGCATTTTGCTTTGTTAGAGCTTCCAGCTGTTTGGACTGAGATTCCAGCTGTAAGGCCATGGATTTGTTTTGAGCGATCAAGTGCTCGGTGAGGTCTGGGGAGGGGGGGTCAATGTCCATTTTGGAGGTCTTGGACTGTTTAGTTGAGGAAGACATGGTTGGGGGGGTATGCAAGCTTGGATGCTTTCAGCGTATTAAAATACACTGAATTTGCAGCCTTAGCTTTGCCAAGGTCTAGAAAGCTGAAAAGGGCTTAATTTTTAATTAATAAAATCTTTAATTAATTAATTAATCAACCAATTAGTTTAATTAATTAATTAATCATTAATTACACAATTAGTATACTCACAAATTGTTTCAGCTGGGCTGAAGCCACGCCGATTTGATATACAGGAGCCCCTGTATAGGGGGCACCAGGTCAGCCGCACCGCTGCACTAATGCATTTAGCACTACTGCATCGGCTTGGACTGCCCTGCCTTGCTTCCTGTATAACGAATCGTAGTCAATGGCTATCTCCGATGATCTGGCGTGATGGCTGCTATCTGAAAAATAAACAGAGTAATTAGAAAATGTCTAGCTGAAATAGTGCATGCACTATTCCAGTGAAACGAATTTCACGAATTTCAACAGTCTTTATGTTGAGAAACACAAAGACTGCATTAGACTAAGTGTATTGAGAAATACACTTCGTCTATCGCTGGACTCGTCTGCTGGACTTCAGATCACTTCGGTGCTGCTCGGAGGTCGACTGCTCTCGACCGCTCGCTGGCTCTGACTGTGTGAAATCGGATGAATGACGACGAGGCGCGACGCGCGATCGCCGCTTTTATACTTAGTCCTAGACTCGAACTCGAATATTCTCGAAAATACTCGAGTCGGCGCCTTTGATAAACAAAAAGCAAAAATAAAAAGAGAAATATAAAAATTGCGTTGTAAACAATTCAGAGGCGGCTTTTATCAAAGGGACTGCGCGCTCACAAGTATACAAGTATACATGTTGATACCAAACTTATGAGATATTGTACCAGCTATTGTAACACATGTTTATACAAATACAAATAAATAAATAAATATACCTACGCGCGGCCGCGAAGTCAAAACGTTCGACCAGAGAGAGGTGCTTTGATTTTTTTTCTAAATTCTTGAGGAACCCCTACAGAGGTATCGCGGAACCCTAGGGTTCCGCGGAACACACTTAGAGTATAGCTGCCCTACAGCATTTATTTTAAGAGAGCTATAGAAGTTGTATGTTTTTTTTACATTTTAATTTTTACATTTAGTTGTCAAAAACAAACAAATATTTTTGGGTTCCATATTATGTCAAAAAGAAAAACGGAACCCTTATAACGCCAATGTAGCTTACCTGCTCCTGGCGTGTCACACAACTTCTACTTTCAACCCTGTGATAGTCACGAGATTGTATAATATTTGCAGAATTATACCGTTGACTCTTACTGCCATAAATAATCTACCTGATTAAATCCTATTGTATACGCCTCAACCTCTTCAAAGCTAAATAAATGGGATCAGGGTCGGCTTAAAAATGTACCTACACCACATGATTTATTTTTATAATTTGAAATAAATAGACAGGTATTTTTGGTGACTGGTCAGGCATAGGTATAAATTGAATTTGTACCTGGTCCGGCTCTACTCGAAAAAGTTTTAAAATTTGGGATTTTCTTATTTATTTTATGGTCAAAGGGATAATGAGGGTTTTATTGCAGTCTAAAGATCAACGATATAATTCTACAAATAATACTATACAACTTATTTCTAGTATAAAGCAAAAAAATATTGTCGACCATGATAATATATCTGCAAAAGTCATAAAAACCATAAAACAATCAATTGCTGAACCCTTGGCCCAGCTAATAAAACACTGGCATTTTCTTTGATCAACTCAAGATTGGGAATGTTATACTAATTTATAAGAAAGATGACAGAACATGGACTGAAACTAATAGACCAATAACAGTCTTAAATTTAGTCTCAAAAATATTTAAAAGGATTTATTATGATCGCTTTATTAGCTTTTTAGATAGATACTACATTTTGTCACCTGCTCAGTATGGTTTCCAGAAGGGTAGTCTACGAAGGAAGCGGTTTGAGCATTTATGCAATCGGTGTATAATCTTCGATCTATCCCTATCATTCGACAGCTTGGACATAGGTTTCATTATTAAAAAACGTTGTGTCAATGGCATTCGAGGACGCATGCTTGACCTTATGTCCTCACATCTTACTGACAGAAAGTTCTATATGCAAATTGATTGTGATTGTTTTGATCTTGCGGATATTGGAGTGCCTCGGGGTTCCGTACTGGGGCCATTACTTTTTTAAATCTTTATCAATGGTATGCTTAAGCATATACGATGGCGACGTCGTCATTTTCGCTGACGGCACCTCTGTGGTGATCTTAGGGCGGACTTCCGTGGAACGAGAACACGTGATAGAATGTGTTATAACAGACTTCAAAGACTGGTGTGATAGAAATAATCTGATCCTAAATGGCCAAAAAACAGTTTGTATTAACTTGTAAAAATAATTCTCCCACATTCCTTTCATTCAAACATATGAAGAATGTAAATTTCGAGGATTGTATGGGAACCAATTCTTAACCTGGACACATCACATAACCTATATTTGTAAAAAAATTAATTCAGCACACTTTGCTATCTTACAGTTAAAAAATATAATCGAGAATGAAGCTCTTATAAGTGTTTACTATTCACTAGTATATTGTCATTTAAATTATAACGCCATGTTATGGGGACATGCAGTTGAGTGCAACAGGATATAATTTGTAGCCCAAAAACGAATCCTAAGACTTAAATTTAACCTAAATCCTACCGATAGCTGCAGACCGATTTTCAATAGTCAAAAAATTATGACATTTCCTGCCCTTACTACTCAGTATCACAATTCTTAAATTATAGTATACATTAATGTTTTTAGCGTTGTTAAATTGGTGTAATTGTTTTAGACAGGGGTTCGCCCTGGCTTCACATAGACATGTATCACCCACAGTATAAGATTGGTTCATTTTATTTTTGCTAGACCAATTAAACACAGCTTATCTTGCTATGTCTTTTTATTCTTTTACTTTTCACCATCCCGACAATAATACAATATTTGCATTGTTAAACATAAATACATCATCTTAAAAACCATAAAGCACTGCACCGAGATACCGTTAGGATTTCATTGGTTTTTACCGTAGAGAATGAATCAGAACTTATCTGCGAAATTCACGGTACTTTTACTGTGCGTTTAAAAGAATAGTAACCTGTGTTACCGGGCACGCGTCCCAAAATATCAATTACTTTAACATTAGAAAATCACTTTGCTTGACACACATGTCAGATCAAAACACGTGCTATTATTGTCTTCAGCTACGTGAAGTATCTGCTTACTTTGAAGTCTAACAGCACACTGATTTGTCTTGACCAATCAACGGTTGTCGCGTCCGCCCAGGTTGGCAGCCCTACTTGCTCACTGCCAATGGGGAGATTGAAGCATCCGTTGTTGTCGGTAAAAACATGACAGAACCTAGTTTACATATTCTCGAAGCCGCAAACCTATTGCAAAGCTACCGATTAACGGTTTTCGTAGACGTAAATTTAATTTTATTTAGTTTAGAATATAGCACGTTTGATTTTTTACCATAGGCTAGACATTTGGCGGTTGTTGCTACGCTAGAAGACTGAAGGACTCGTGAACACCGGCCCTTATTGCAGCGTTGCCGATTCGCAGACGTCGCTGCCACGTTGAGAGATTAATTTATGTTTATTACTTTGATTATCAGAAAACGTGTTTCCCAAACAGTAATGTTGTCAGACTTATATATTTATGTGTTAAATGACGTGTACATCCATCCTAGATGGCTGCATTTTATGTCGGCAGTTTAATTTCTAATGCGAAGAACCTTTTAATAATTTTTTGTTTTCGACTTTGTTTCGGAGATAAATTAAATATTATCAAACTCTGATTGGGGCATGCAAATAAATGTAATTTATTTTTTAAATCAAGAACCGTTGGTCACCCGAAGAAAAGTCTGGGGACCTTTTTTGCTAAGTGACTAAGCGCAATTTTAAAAATAATATTTATTTTGAAGAAAAACAGTGGTGTATCATTTTTCTCGTTAAAAATATCAAAATACATTCTAGCGCGGACACCACTGGTAGTAGTAGAGCAAATCTCTCTATAAAATAAATGTGTTTTTATGTCTCGTTAGTACCTACTAAAATTCAAAATGATTTTAAAGGACCGAGAAAAACTGCATCTGGGATGCTTTCTGCATAGACTCCTAAAAAGTGGAACTCCACAATTTCTACGCGAAAAGCTGATTTTTCGGAATACCTTACATCAGCGCAATACCAGGCACAGGGACAGCTATCAAATTCCTATAAGCATCGTACAAGTATTTTTAAACATTCGTTTAGCTATACATCGATCAGGCTCCTTAATGAGATTTAGCGTTTGTTTCTTTTAAAGCTAGGTATAGAAACTTTCTGCTTGATAATAATTGTCGACTACTTTTTTTTTTTTTTTTTTTTCTTGTTTAGATTTTGTTTCCTTTCTTTGCTTTGTATAAGAGGTTTATATAACTTATCTTCACTTTTTCACAATAATTACAGTATAGTTTAATTTTGCAGTTTACACTTTACACTTACCTTATAGTTCAAGCAGATATTAGGCATGTTCTATTTTAGACTCTTATATAAGTTAAATATTATGTAAATTGTATTGTAACCCTGTATCTCAAAATTAAAGCGGCCTATGTCAATAGGAACTATTTGTCTTATTTTTGGGTAAGGAATCACTGCATGAGCAATGATACATGTTTTTTGAAAAGCCCCTTCTTCCAGGTGATTCCCACAAAAATGTACATTGATTGCAAGTAGCTGGTTACCTAATAATAGTATATTATTAACCAAGGTTTAGACAGCTTATTATAGCCCTTGCGTCTTAAATCCCTCGTCGCTTCGCTCCTCGTGATTTAAACTCGCCGCTCGGGCAATAATGATGGCTGTCTAAACCTTGGTTAATAATATACTATTATTAGGTAACCAGCTACTGGCAATCAATGTACATTTTTGTGGGAATCACCTGGAAATCACAAGAGAATCCATGAGAATCAGTTAGGGAATAATCTAGAAATTAATCGTGAATAACCTCAAATTTTCGGTCGTTTTTATTGTGGTTTTATGAATTAACACGTGTCTGTAACAAGTAAGTATTACAACTTTGTAAGAAATAAATTGCTAAGTTTAATAAACCCAAGATAGCCAGCTAAGTATCGAGCCAAATTGATTTTGTAGTTTACTGTTTATTTTATTTAATATATGAGCTTGTCTGCATGTTTTTACCCGTTTTGATGTGGTTATCTTTATGGCCTAAATATGGCGCTAAGAAGCTTAATGAAAGTTAGAGGAATTTAGGGGTAGGTTTGGTTACGTGAGGTTTGTTATGCACTAACATGTTTTATCCACGAGTAGTAACTGAACTAAAAGTTACACTAATGCGCACTAGGTACTATATTATTAAAGCCATGCGCAGTATGTATACTAAAATGTTATGCCAACGTGAATTAGTAAGTCCTAGAAAGTAATTATGCCCGCCCAGTACTAAGTAGGTACCTAAACACGCTTAGTTATTACTGGTCCAGGTTACAACAAATGCACAAACATCATAGTATAATAGTTGACTGCAGTAAACTGCTCCTAAATCATCTGAAATACCATTAGTAACAGTAATTAGGGAATCAATTGAACAGGCCCTAGACGATGCCTGGGCAGTTGCGCGAGAAATGGGCATGGAAATTGACTCAACTGTTTTAAAAATGAAGATCTTCCCGTTGCTTACAATGCTCTTGAAATAGACGATGATACGGAAATAGATTCAGAATTCTCTGAAAATAATGCCACCGGGAAAGTCGAAGTGGGGGTACTTCCCGAGCCTGATTTGTCTAAAGATGATGCTTAATTTGTTGCCCTAGTTTGAAATATAAGCAACTGTGATTCTTTTATTATTAAAGGATTATTAAAAAAAAGCGTCTCGATAAATCTTGTCTCGGAGTAAAGCTAAATAACGGATTTCGTTATCAAAAAAATCAACACTTTGTTTTTTTTTCAAATAGGCAAGGCCGCCTATCTACAGATAGAATATTGACAGTTAGAGAAATGATCCAAAAGAAACCAAATAAAAACAATATTACCGAGAAAATTAATCAGGCGGAGACTAAGAAAGAACCGAGGAAAAGCGGCAACTGAAATGCCCTTCTCCCGAGTATGAATCAGTATCAGTATATATTTGTAAAAAAATCATAACTAGGCGTCCATAATTTTTTTCTTTTAAAGCGGTAGGCATAAATGCTTTTTTTATACTAAAAAATTACTTCAATAAACATTATGGCGATTTTAGGTACGCCAAAGCATTGAACTATTAATTTAACACGAAATTGCCACATCCGGTAAGAACAAAATACGATTACGACGAGCGCCTGCTAAAACAAAAAAAAATCTTGTCGCTCGCCATTACGACGATTACCTACATGGCATAATTGAAAAATTCCTTTTCTGCACTCTCGGTTCAATCAATATTAATTATTGTACGGTTTCCGAGTTGGTTTCTGATTTACAAGACGGAACCCCTTGAAAGCATTTATTAAGTCTCATTACTCGTAATCTTGTAACAGTAAATTTATGTTGGCAATTAGCCTAGGAAATTCTTCCTCATGTCTATCGGGTGGAGACCGTCGCCGTCGCGGTCGTCATGTCGTGAGAAATCAGCGCACCAAAGTGAGTTTGGATTTTTAAAGAATATTTAACTGTAAAAGAGCAATAAAGTCGTCGTAGTGTAACTAACCTAAGAAGTAGGCGCCGAATAAATCAAGGTTTTATTGGATTATTTGAGCGGATTTCATTTTGTTTGATTGTAGGATTTCTTATACTTGTTGCGTATTATTACGGGATTACACCAAATAATGTTTACTAATAGAAGGTGTCATTCGTTTCCTTGACTATGCACAGTTTGTTTTCCAGGCAATATTAATTGGTGGCTCGCGGCTTAAAAAACATAGTGGTATGGTAAAAATACACATACACATTATTATAAATTAGACATTCCAAATTTTACCACTATACTGTATACTTAACAAGCCATCCTGGGGTCTGCATGCAATATTCATCTGGTAGACTCTACTTCTGATTAAAAATTAGTCCCGGACTGCTGGTTGGAACAAGCCTGTAGTGTGTGCAAATATGCATGCTGTATGGTTGTTATTATGCAGCTGTGTTGTAAAGTCGACCTGTCAAGTAGTCCCGAATGCAGTGCAATAACAGACCACCAACGCCAACATCCTCCTTCTTCTTCTTTTAGTGCCGTGCAGATTCCTGCGTAGGCGTTCATCTTTTTCTTATCATATGCTTCTATTAATTGCAGCGTTCTGTAGTGTTTGGAAGTCCTTTATTCCCGTCCATCCATTGACGGATATTTCTCAGCCACGACATTTTTTTTTGCCTAATGCTCTTCTCCCCCCTTCAATTTTACCCTGAAGAATGAGGCGTTGAAAGTGGTATCGCTGTCCGCGCAGTATGTGTCCGAGATAACCTATTTTTCTTTTCTTGATATTTTCGAAAAGTTCTCGTTCTGCTAGACCGGTTCTTTGGAGAACGTCCTCATTTCTCACGTGATCGATCCAAGACACTTTCAACATTCGAAGTAGGATCCACATTTCAAAGGCTTCAATTTTGTTGATGATTGATACCTTCAACGTCCACGCCTCAACACCGTACAGGAAAACGGACCAGACATAGCACTTTACCATCCTATATCTAAGGTTTAAATTTAAGTTCTTGTCTATAAGGAATTTTCGAAGTCTTATGAGGGTTGCTCTAGCCTGTTCGATCCTGCATCTTATCTCTTGATCCGGATCCCATTCTTGATTAATCATGCATCCCAAGTATTTAAATTGTGTGACCTGTTCGATGTTCTCTTCGTTAATATATATTATAACAGATATTTGTCTGTAAAAGACTGTATCTACTATAATACCTGGGTAGTACTCAGTGAAGATTATCAGGATTAGATAAACGACTGAGATGAACAATTATTTTCTTTATTTAATGTAAATCTTTTATAACGTCATTAATATTTTTTAAACTTTCTTTTCCTTTTCCCTGGTATAGATTGATCTCTTCTTAAAACTTCTGTCAACTTCAAATTGGATTAACCATTTCGGGTGACTTTGTTACCTTTTGTCAACTTCAAATAGAGTTATCTTCTTCTGGTGACTTTGTTACCTCTTGTCAACTTCAAATAGGGTTATCTTCTTCTGGTGACTTTGTTACGTTCAAATATGAATAAAACCTTAAAATGTAATTTTTGACAAGTCTAGCGAATGATTTTGCATAATATAATAAATCAACAAGAATCAAAATTCTCTACTATCCTACTATCAAGGATAATTATACTCAGGTCAGGTCACTGCGTATATTCTCTATAGCTGGATTTATAGAAAAAGGGGGCTCCGCTGTTTTGGGGTACTACTCTCGTGTCAGGCCTCCGCGAGTAGGTTCAACAACAGAAATGGGGACGAATTTTAAATATTTATCACCCTTAACCTTACTATTACGGAGAGCTATACTCGTGTCAGATCACCGTGTATAATTTCTCTATAGCTAGGTTTATAAAAAATGGGGTTCCGCTGTTTTGGGGCACTACTCTCGTGTCAGGTCGCCGCGAGTAGACTCAACAGCAGGAACGGGGACAAATTTTAGATATTTATCACCCTTAACCTTAAGGATCTCACCTATCAGGTTTCTAAGTTCTTGCTTACTTCGAAGCTCGATCTTGAATGAATCAATCCGAAGTTATACTGGTAGTTCTCTTAAGCTAGCTCATGAGCTTTCACTTCTTTTAAAATTGTTTGTTGCTTTTCTTCTACTATTCTGAAAATTTTTTGATGTTCTTTGCCAAATCTTAATTTTTTATATCATGCATTTTTTGTTTTTTGTTTTGGGATCGATAACTTTGGGCTCTATTTTTATTGTGTCTTTTTTAGAATCTCTATTTAAATATCATGCGTTCACTTGAAATTTGTTTTTTATTTATTTGTATTCTTGATTATTGTCATGATCAGATGTTGGGTAGGTATTTTACTAAGGGGGGAGCCAATCTTTCGGGTGTTTTTGTTTGTCACGTGCTGTCGAACGTATATGGGATGTCTGTATTGTTGGGTTTGTCGATAAATCTGTCCTATGAAAGTATTTTGTAATGAGTTTTGTTACATGTTCTGTAAAAGTCTCCATTTTTAAGTCTCTATGTATTATTCTAGTAGGTACATGTCTTTGTGAGTTGGTTATTAATCTAAGTACTTTGTTTTGTAGTATTTGTGTTTTTAAAAATCTTGTCTTGTTTACAGTGCACCAGGTCGGTAGGGTACACCGTATAAATCAATCCGGGAATTTCGCGAGCTTTTATAGTCGTCGGTAACTAAGCGAATTGTTTGTTATACGAAGGGATCAAAAATATGAATCTGTCAATAATGACTTCATGTCAAATAAAAGGTTAAAATAATAAATAAGAGGGAAATAAGATTCCAAACAATGAGAACTTAATGAAACAAATTAGAAATTACCGTTACAATATTCGAGTGTGTGGAATATCGTTCTTACTAACATTCAGAAACTTGATTTTACTGATGTTAATTTTTAAGCCTAGTCTTTGGCTTTCTTTATTGACCCGATTTAGTAGATTTTGGAGATCATGTGCATCATCTGCCAATATCACGGTATCAACCGCATATCGGATATTATTGATGGGCATTCCGTTTACTTTAATTCCAAAGGGGTTATCTGAGGTTGCCTCGGAGAATGCTCTTTCCACGTACAGGTCGAATAACATTGGGGATAAGATACATCCTTGGCGAACGCCTTTTTTAATTTCAAAATCTTCAGTTGTTCCAGCGTTGCTTATTCGAATTTTGCCAATACAGATTACCGATTAGTCTTATATCTTTTCCATCCAGTCCCAAATCTCTGAGGTATGTTATCAGGAGATTGTGCTTAACGTTGTCAAATGCCTTCTCATAGTCAATTAAACACATAAAGATTGAAGAAAGAATTGACTGACTCCACTTACTTCCTCACATTTTCGATAAAGCCTTGTGTGTAGAACTCGAAGGAAAAGTTTCAGACAGTGACTCATTAAGCTGATAAGGCGATAATCTTTACACGATGTTGCGCTATTCGATTTTGGTAGGGTGATAAACGTGGAGCGGAGCCAATCTTCAGGGAAGTGTTCAGTGTCATAGATGTTATTGAAGAGTCTCACGATCGTTTCAAGATTTTGTTCGTTAATTAAGTGGAACGTTTCCGAGTACATATCATCAGGAGCTGAAGCTTTGTTATTTCTCATTAAACTGCTGGCGTGTATGATTTCACTTTTTAGTATGCTTGGTCCTGATAGAGTGGATATTTCCGTTGTGGGGTTCTCTGGTATGTCGTCGTTGAAAAGACTAATTATATATTTTCTCCAGATTTGCAACAATTCTTCGGGTTCTTGTGCTCATTTTTAATAAAACTTAGCGGTCTATTATTGTACAATCCAGCTATTTCTTTGACCTTCTTATGAAGATGAAAACTATCTCCAAGTCTGTTAAGATCTTCAGTCTCTTGACATCTTTCATGCAGCCAATTGTCTTTTGCCACTCTAATTTCATTTCGTATTCTTCTTTGAAGAGCTCTATATCCATTGTGATCGTTCCGAATTTTACATTGCCTTCGCTCTTCCATTAATTCTAGAATATCTTTATTCATCCACTCTTTCTTAGTTGTTGTTTGTTTCTTTCAGAGAAGCTTTTCGTTAGTGGTTTTAAAGGCTTGTTTAAAATCAAGCCAATGCTTGTCAACGACGTTTGTACTGGTAACACTTTTTAATTTCTTATTAAGATGGTCTTCGTACAGTGATCTTGTTGTTTCATCTTTTAGTAGTTGTAGGTCTAGTGTCCTCCTGAAGCTCTTTCTTTTAGGTTTGGCGAGGCGTAAAAGATGCTAGCATACACTATGGGTTGTCGTCTAACATCCTTCTAACCCTATCAAATGCCTTGAAGAAGTCCGTGTAGACCGACGTGTAGACTGAGTAAACTCTCTCCAAGGCGTCTGAGATATGATCAGTGTAGGTTAGCAAGTTGAGCTCAGTAAATCTGTCAAACTGTCTAAGAGTAAGAGATTCACCCAATGTAGAGGTTAAATATTTAGCTAATATTGTCAAATTTAATTTGTTTCTAATATAGTAAGCATTCTACTTATTTTTTTAATTTTAAGAAAATTTTTTTGTGGGTTTGTATCATATTTTTACCTTGTATCTAAATTTGTTAGTTCTCGAGAAAATCACAATATTGCACACCGACGTGTGAATATTTTGAAATGACCATCGTTTAGGTTAGTTCAGGTTAAGGCGGCTACAGACGTAACGATATATCGTAGCGAATTACCTGCACAAACCGATTTGCACAGATAAATCGAACGTGTGTATAATCAATCGTTGCAGATATTTAGGTTTGCGCAGTTCGTCGGCGGTCGATGACTTTTCTATTCGATATATCTGGTTTGGATCACTGAACTCCCTTTGGGTCGAATTTGCCCAGTTTAACGTAGCGTCTGTACCGCAGCGTTTGAGCGACAACGATCAACTGCTCAGTTGCAGGCAAGAACTCGTTGCAGGAACTTGTGTGCACAATATAAACAAACATATCTGACCGAAGTCAAAGTGGACATCGCCACCTAATGGAGGAATTTATTGAATTTTATAGGAAGAACCTTGTCTATGACAGACACAAACAAAAGATTATCACGACCGAAATAAAAAATGAATCTGCTTATAAAATATTGGTTGAAGAATATAAGGCCATAGATCCCAAAGGTAACAGGGAAACTGTGGTTAAAAATATTAATAAACCAAGACCAAAGATTGCAATCGCGTCGTCGTCCGTCGATGACATATTTTTAACTCGTCGCATCGAGTGTTTGCGAAATACTGATAATCGATGCAGTTATCTGAGACATGTGGGCGCAAGGTGGGTAATCGATTAAGCTGTGCAAATTCAGATCGCTACGATATATCGTTACGTCTATAGCCGCCTAGCCAATCATTTGAATTTACACGCACAGTTTTGTAAGTGTGTTTGAACAGGCTTAATATTATTATGTCGCCATAAATGTATCACTGTTATTTACCCCGGTTTGTAAAATCAACTTTTCCCTTGAAGCCAGGTGCAATTTTGCGAGTTGTCAAGACCCGTTGTGCAGATGACTTATTTACATTGTCTCAATTAATGCATTCTCCATATCCAGTCGTTAAGTCGACCGGTGGCAATTTACGGGTACAGCATAAAAACCTGCAGATTGTTGCCTCGTGCAGGAACATAATATGCAACGTTACGCAAGCAGCAGGTGTGAGAAGGGCGGCCACCACTATGTTGTGTTTTGTAAAGTTTGTAATATGCAGTGGTGTCTGGTATAGTCAACTGCATTGCAGAAGGCCCGTTTGTTGGTATAGAGTTCACTGGTGTTAGTAGCCGTTTTTTTTTTTAGACGAAGCCATTAGCATAGGCCCACGGTATTTGGTTTAGACACGAAAATCATCGCTCATTTGACACAGATATGTGATTGACAATCGAGTCGAATAAGTAAATGCTTTGTTTGCCAAATAAAATAAATCAAGTTTTAGTTGAGTGAGGTATATTATGCTCCTTGGAAAAATCATGCTTTTGCAGAGCCCGAATCAGTTCGCACTACGGATTTTAATTTGACAAAACAAAACAGTTTAGTTTTGGTTTCACCACAGATCTATATATTATATGATTCTACACAAAATTTGCAACTCAAATTTTTTTTCCCACGAACAACATACATAAAATGTTCGCCTTTTTCTCAGGTTTCGAATGGAGTATATTAAAATTCAATTTTGTAATTTGTTAAATGACAATAATTAAAAACTTATAAACAAATGCATGATTTTTTCTTTTTTTTTTATTGACATCAACTCAACCTTTTTTAAAATATTGTTAAAATTTTAGAGTGGAAAGTTGAATACTTTCAAAACAATAAATTTTCCAAGCACGGCTCTGGAAAACAGGGAGGTGTTGCTGGGTGCGTTCCTCGATATCGAGGGCGCCTTCGACAACACATCCCATGACTCCATTGCTAGAACACTCAGACTCAGAGGAATCGAGGGAACATGCTGTGACTGGATCGACTCCATGCTGAGACAAAGAGTGATATATACAACAGTCATGGGAGTGACTGCATCGGCCAAGGTCGCGAGAGGATGTCCGCAGGGCGGGGTCCTCTCACCCCTGCTATGGACTCTTGTAGTGGATGGGCTACTTAGGACTCTCGAAGAACATGGTCATCGCACTCTGGGATACTCAGATGACATAGTCATACTGGCCAGAGGTAAATTCAACACCACGGTTAGAGATCGCATGCAAAGGGCTCTAAACCTGGTAACAAGATGGACGGACGCGGAAGGGCTGAATATCAGCCCCAACAAAACCACCATCGTAGCATTCACACGAAGACGCAAACTGGAGGGACTAGGCCCCTTAAGCCTTCGTGGAAGTAACATCCAACTGAAGGGTGAGGTTAAGTACCTCGGGGTAACATTAGACTCGAAACTTACCTGGAACCTTCATTTAGAAAAAATCACAAAAAAAGCGGAGACCGCTCTTGCAGTGGCCAGACGCTCCTTCGGAAAGAAATGGGGTCTAAAACCGGACATGCTATATTGGTTATATAACATGGTGGTTAAACCCATAATAACATATGCCGCTCTGGTGTGGTGGCCCAAGACACAGCAGATTACCACTATTATGAAACTCGGCAAGATACAAAGACTTGCCTGTTTAAGCATAACTGGAGCCACAAAATCGACTCCAACGGCAGCAATGGAGGCGCTTATAGACCTTCCCCCCCTGCAATTTGTGATACAGGGGGAGGCCAGACTTGCAGCCTATAGACTGAAAAAGGAACCGGAGGATATAAATATCAGATCGGGTCACACAAGTATCATTAGGGTGGTGGAGAGGAATGTACTAAACGTCAACTCGGACCACACTAAGAAAAGGTACTCATTCAAAACCCCGTTCGAGGTAATAATACCTGAAAGGGAGGAATGGGAAAACCAAGAACCAAAGGCCATACAGCGGGGACAGATCTGGTACACTGACGGATCTAAGACCGCTAATGGAACTGGTGCAGGAATCTTCTCCAGGCATATGAGGCAGGGACTCAGCTATAGACTGGAAAAACACAATTCTGTGTTCCAAGCAGAAATTTACGCAATCCTGCAATGTGCAAGAGAAATAAATAGGAGAGCCTATGAGAACAAACAGATCCATATTGCATCAGACAGTCAAGCAGCCCTCAAGGCGCTATCACAGCCCGAGGTAACGTCAAAACTGGTATGGGAATGCCTTGCAGAACTTGAGATCTTGGCAGACCAGAACAGAGTAAAACTGGTCTGGGTGCCGGGACATCGAGGTATAGAAGGCAACGAAAAAGCAGACGAACTCGCAAAAAGAGGAACGGAGGCTGAGATACCTAACACAGAACTGATCATCGGAGTACCAAAAAGTACAGCCCGAGGACAAATCAGAGACTGGATAAAACTGAAACATAACAACTACTGGGAAAATATTCCCAGACAAGTGCATGGGAAAGCCTTCATAGGCAGACCATGCCAAAAGAAAGCAAAAGAACTGCTTACAATGAGCAGGAACCAGCTGAGAATAATTACGGGATTCATGACTGGACATGCACCAGTCAAGGAACGACTGTACAAAATGGGACTGTACAACGGGGACTTGAAATGCAGACTCTGCAATAAAGAGACCGAAACAGTCAAACATATACTGTGCGAATGCGAGGCATTGGATCACAAACGGCAGTCGATCTATGGGCAGCCTCGGGCAGAACCAAATACATACACCACACACTCAGTTAAGGACTTGTACAAACTTGTGCAAGGTACAAAGATACTGGAATGGGTGGAATGAAGAAAATGGGTACATAGTACAATAAGCCGAAAGGCTGCAGTACTGACCGATCTGCAGGCGGGCCCAAACAACAAAAAAAAAAAAAAAAAAAGCACGGCTTGCACGCGCGAAGCGCCACTTGCTGGGACTCGGCTGGGCTTGTCTAAACTTGTCGCGCTGGACATCAGGCGCTAACACTAGTTTATAATTTGCTATGTTCTGGTGATGAAGAAGGGTTGAAAAGTCGTCAGAAATGCATTCAAAATTCAAAAATCGCTGTTGCAATCCGTTCGATTTAAAAAATTATAATGGGAGAAGTCAAAGAAAAAGTTTGCATCGAGTTTCTGGGTCACATTTTGTATAATCCAGTCCGAGTCCGAGCGGGTCGCGCTTGCAAGCCGTGCTTGAAAAATGTATTCTTTCGTAAGTATAGGGCTGGGCGATTATGAATTTTCACAATCGATTGTCGATTGTTAAAAATAATCGATTATTTCGATTAAATCGCTTAATCGAAAAACAATCGATTAATCTAAAAATAATCGATTAATCGAAAAACAATCGATTAATCGAAAAACAATCGATTAATCGAAAAATAATCCATTAATCGAAACAATCCCAATTGCACACTCTATACCATGATGATTTAATTATTTGTTAAATCTTTTATATTTGCCTCATTTGGTTAGCCTAGTTCTTTTATTACTTTGTTTTCTTTCAAAAATTTCAGCAAACAGTTAACGTTATATTACTGTTTTTTCTTCAAGAAACAAAAGCATAATATTATATTATGTCTATATGTTTAAATTAGTTACTAATATTATGTTTATGTTTAAATTCGCTTAGCAGGCTGCTCACTAGGATTATAAAAATTCATAATCGTATAATCGAAAAACAATCGATTAATCGAAAAATAAACGATTAATTGATTAATCGAAAAATTATCGATTAATCGATTAATTGATTTTTAAAATTTCCACAATCGTTTAATCGATTAATCCATTATTTTGCCCACCCCTACGTAAGTATTCAACTCTCCACTCTAAAATGTTAACAGTATTTTTAAAAAGGGTTGAGTTGATGTTTGCAATAAAAAAAAAAGAAAAAAAATCATGTCCAAATTTGAAAAAATTGCATTTGTTTATAAGCGATCGGAAAAAGGCGCTTTTTTACAAAAGTGAAATTTCAAAAAATTTTTTTTCTAAAAATCTGTGCATCACATTAAAATAAAAGAATACGTGTCAAATATTTTTGGCTGCTGAACCGTAAAAAAAAATTGTTCGTGGGATAAAATTTTGAGTTGCAAATTTTGTGTGGAATGCCCCATATACATTCACTATCCGTAAGCCATGCATTATTTTGATATAATTTTTTTCTGAAAATTACCTATTATATACTCCCCTTGACTCTCTCCCGTGTTAATTAAATCCAACATTTTAAGGGTCTGCCGACCATTGTTTTTTAATTTAATTTCTTCATCCAATGACAATAATCCATATTTTAAACCTAAAATATATTAAATAAAATCACTTTTTAGCTCAGTTTCAACTTAGTTTTCCATGTCGTTGTATGCGTTACCCTCAATTTTTCGGAATATCCAAACAGGATATTTGAAATTTTAAAACACTTTCCTGAGGATCTAATTTAAAAAAAAAAAAAAAAACGGAAAGTTTTTTTTTATAACAGATAACACTTATTTTACACTAAATTAGTTCTTCTCGCCCCTGTCGCCCCTGAAATGCCGCCATTGACAATTAATGAGAAAGGGGCAAAGCATTTAGTCTGTCAAATTTCTCCCCACCACCAAAAAGAATGATTTCAGGATTTCGGAATGATTTCGAGTGACAACAGTTTGTATTCATATTTCGGAGAGTGGTTGCCCCCTCGATCTTAAGGCTGCTATATCAATGCCCTGATAACTATATCAAGAAGGTACCTTCTAAGGAAACCGTTGTTGAAACAATATAATTGTAGTCATGGATACCACATTGATATAGCCGGCCTTAAGCATGTAAGTACCTACATTTTAAATTAAATGTGTTGTAAACTTATCAATTTATATATCGTTTTATTTATTATACATTATTGCATCAAAAGTAAATTTAAAAATGTTCCGCATATATCACCACGTGTATATATGTTATCATGTCAAGGCCATAAACACTAACGGAACGTGTTCGAATCGCTAGAACCTAAATATAAACATGTTTCTGCACCAAATAATCACAAAGAGGTATTAAAAATAAAATTTTAATTTGCTAAATAAAACAGTGTCGAACCTTCACGAATTTAGAATATAACTGCGGCATTCGATAAAGTTGGAGATAGATAGCAATAAAGATAGAGTTGATTCAGGATTAAAAATTGCCAATAATACACTAACCTGAACTTAAACAATAAGTAATTCACCTATAAGCGACCCTAATTTTTTTGTTGTGCATTTAACTTAACTTTACAATGCTAATGCTAGTTAACAAGTACAGAATAATATTCTCAATATTTAATGAGCATATAAAGAAACGGTATTTTTATTTGATTTATTGGAAGGAGCTATGTCTAACTTAAATAATGGCGTTGCGGTTTTTTGTCTAAAGCCCGCCAGACACAGTGCAGGTTTTCACATGCATTTTTGCATGAAATTATCGTAGTATATATGATATCAAATTTCCAAGAAATAATAGCACGCCTTAAAATTTCTGCATGAGAAATATTTAGAACTTTGTTCTATTTTGTTTATGATCAGACACAGCGCTATAGGATCAATCCTGGGGCTCTGCGGGTGGTGCATGTGCGCAGGAAACGATTTACGTTGGCCTTGAATCTTCGGAGATTATACTCGTTGGGGAGCACGGCCTCAGGGAGGTTATTTCAGAGTGATGACGTTCTCCAGGAGGTGAAAGAATTTTTAAACAGTGTCGTTCGAGCGACACTAAGCTGAACCACGTACGGGTGGGCTGCAGTGGCTCGTCGTGTATTTTTACCATGCATCGCTCTGAGTAGGATGAATCAAGGGGGCAACCTCAGTTGAGCACTTGCCATGAAAATATTTGTAAAAGAGGCTCAAGTCGCCAACCCGCCTTCGATGTTCAAGGCTTTTTAGGTTGTTTGTCAGATCACGGTCACCGACCAATCGAATGGCTCTTCTTTGAATGGAATCCAGCAATCTCAGAGTATGTTTAGGTTATATAGTTGGACTTTATAGAGCATCAAAAGTTGTTGGGGCGTATAGAGGTTCTTAGTTCGGAAAATTATTCCAAGCTTCTACAACGCTGCCTTAGCAATGGTCGCAACGTGGCTATGCCAAGGCATCAATTGTCAAACAAGAAATATAACCTCAAATTAAACCATACATTCATAATATCGGTTTTCGACTTGTAGTTGGTTTTCCCTTTGTATTGTGGTCTGTTGTCTGTCCCGGAAATTGGAAACAAATTTGAAATTTAATATTTAATGTGGTTTCGTGGATGAGGGAACAGGTCACCAACCTGTTAAGCGAACTAACAAACTACCTATACTTGCTCATATGCTGTTAAAAGTTCTGATTATAAAAATAAGTACGCTAGGATAAAAGCATTAAAACTCCTTAAGGGCTTTCTTTGAGGGAAGTCTCTAGCAAACATTAAAATTCAATTTTATTTAAAAGCGTCTTGGAAACACTTCGGAATTCTTGGATAACTGCGATAGGATTCAGCATCTTCTACCCTTGTTGAGCATTGTGAGAATAGTGTCAGTACTGTTGAGGTTCACAAATTACTAGTGATTGGCCGATACGGACTTTTTGCCGATACCGATATTTTAGTTGCCGATACCGATATAATATCGGTATGGGCCCCACATTTTTAAAAGATGTTACTATTCAACATATACAGGGTGGCCCAACAAGGGCGCGTCGGTCACTAGATGCTAAACTGTTGAACTTATGAGAAAATTTTCTTAATAAAACTTATAACGTCTCGCCTCTGCTATAACCTAAAATTATTTTCAAGTATACAGGGCGTCTCAAAAAATAGTATTACCAAAAACTATATTTTTGTTAAATGGAATACCCTACATCCTAGAATATTTTTGAATTTTACATGAAATAGCCATTATTTTTTAATAAGTGCATTATAAGTCTAAGCCTAATAATTTCCGAGATATCGACTTTTGAAAAATGACGGTTTTGAACTTTGACAGCTTCTAGCTTTCTAACGGTGCGTCTTAGAGTAAAACGGCTTACATGTCCCTATCTTAGTTTCTTATTCTCTTCCTAAAAGTGTCAACTTGCGGTTAAACCGAATGTAACTCAAAGGCCGGAAATACAGTACTTCCGGTTTAACCGGAAGTTGATGTTTTTGGGAAGATAATAAAAAAGTAAGATAGGGACATGTAAGCCGTTTTACTGAAAGACGTACCGTTAGAAGCCTAGAAGCTGTCAAATTTCGAAAAATGTCATTTTTCAAAAGTCGATATCTCGGAAATTATTAGGTTTGGACTTATATTGCACTTATTAAAAAATAATGGCTATTTCATGTAAAATTCAAAAATATTCTAAGATGTAGGGTATTCCCGAGGGTATTCCATTTACCTAACAAAAATATAGTTTTTGGTATTACTCTTTTTTGAGACACCCTGTATTCTTAAAAATAATTTTAGGTTATAGCAGAGGCGAAACGTTATAAATTTTATTAAGAAAATTTTCCCATAAGTTCAACGGTTTAGCAACTATTGACCGACGCGCCCTTGTTGGCCTACCCTGTATTTGTGGATTAAGTAAAAATTGTCAATAGTGGCAACATTGTAAAGCATCTTTAAGTCAAATACTGGCATCAACGCGGACGTAACGTGAACAAATTTCGGTATTGGGTTTTGTTTATTTTTTAACATCAGAAGTACTTTTATTTCTTTTTTAATGTTAATGCTTGTTTACTTGTGTTTTTCATCCTGTAACTCCTGTAGTTATTTTATTTTTAAATCTTACTTTAAATAATGATTTTAATGTCATTTTAAGTTAACTATAACTTGTACTTGTTGTTTAGTTTGGTTAAAAAAGTATTGTTTTCATTGACCAACATATGCCTTATTTAATTTTATCATATGCCTAATATTATGTAAATAATCTAAAATTAATCAGATTAATGTTAGAAATAATTTAGTTGTTTTATTAAAAAAAAATGTTAAAAATAGATTTTCACTTACAACTAATAAAATAGTCAATCTTAAATATGCCGATATTTATCGGCAAAATATTGCCGATACCGATTATCGGCAAAATATTGCCGATAAAGTCTGTGCGTTTTAAGAAGTCCGATATCGGGTTAAATCACCAAGGGATGTTATCGCTTTTAAAACAGTAAGTCGGTTAAGTTACAATATCTTCGCACCTTCGCTATACTTGATCACACCGAACATCCCACTGGTTTGCTGTATTCTATTTCGCCCAGTAATGCAATACAGTAAACCAGTGGGATGTTCGGTGTGATCAAGTATAGCGAAGGTGCGAAGATATTGTAACTTAACCGACTTACTGTTTTAAAAGCAATAACATCCCTTGGTGATTTAATCCGATATCGGACTTTTTAAAACGCACAGACTTTACCGATTATCGGCAAAATTTGCCGATATACCGATTCACCGATATTTATATCGGTATCGGCCGATTACTACAAATTACCATTTTTAATGGTATATTTCCTAAAAGTATTAAAGAAGGAAAGGTTGTGCCTATATGTATATACAAAAAAAGGGAGCATGATAATATAGAAAATTATAGACCGGTTACAATGCCTTAAATTCCGTATTTACAAAGATATTTGAGTACTGTTTTCTGGAAATGATTTTACTATTCTTGTAGAATAATAAAATATTATTAGTGCCCTGTTGTGATTCTGTGTGATCTCAGCAGGGTATAAATCGAGTAGGGGGAGGGCCTAGATTGGCTTTTCTCTTATTTACTTGATCCCAGACAGTATGTAAGTATTTTTTTGTGTTAACATCGTCTAAAGAAATAGAGTAAATTCAAGTGAGCAAAATATTACGTTAGGTGTTCCATATTGGGGCTCATATTATTTCTATCATATGTCAAGAATTTAAGTTTGACTGTGTCAGAGGCATTTTTCTCAATTTATGCTGACGGGTCTTTGCTTTTGTTTGATGTGTCTCGTGAGGCACTTTAGACAAAAACTCAGAGAGCACTATTGCGCCTAAGTGCTTGGTTTGGAGAGCATTAGTTGTTTCTTAATGCGAGTAAAACTTTTAGTTCAATTCTATAATTGGCAGCAAAATAGTAACAATTTTCCGATACCACTAAATATCTTTATATCTTCTTACTACTGACTGGGATTACTTATATATCAAACTATGCCTGATTTGGCGCTGTCATTGTGATTTAGTAAGCTCAATACTAAATGGTTCCGTGTATCCATTTAAAAATTTAAGATTTGTTCTAACAACGAATCAGTTGTTGTTAACTTTTTTTTACGCGTATGTCGGGTCTCGCTTGAGATATGGTCTGTGTTGATGGGGCTACTCATGCGTAGAGTGTTTTTCTATCTCAAAAATGCGTCATAAGATCTATTGCAGAAATGTCAGTAACAGACTCGTATAAACGATTCTTTTAAAGTTTCAAAATCTTAACTCTGCCAGCTTTATATATCCGTATAAGAAGTGTGTGTTTACGTATTTTAGAATAGCTGCAAGTTTTCATTAAGTAGAGATGTCCACAATATAAATATTCGTCAAAGGGAAAATATACATGTTCCATTTACTAAAGGTCTATTGGCCTATAGGTCCCCTATTTCATAAGGTATCTACCCAAAGATATAAGAATTTGCATCTTCCTTTTGTGTTTAACCATTTTTACTTAATAAATGTTTATGTTCGCTGAACGATCTTTTCCAATAAAATTACACAGAAGCAATCTGTGACAATTGTATAGACCGTCAAATGAATGAAACAAAATTATAACGACAAAAGGTAGTATCATGGGGTGCATCTAGTTCAGTGATCACAATAAATCTTACAGGTCTCAGTAACAATAAACCATTAGTCAAGCTATATAAATTATTTTTACGTCGGTTAAGCCGGGTTCTCATTAGTCGACTTTATTTACCAATATCATTGAGACAAAGTAGATGAATGTGAACATCCTTTCAACGATATTGACCAATAATATTGCATTTCAATAAGAGTGAAAGCCATTTCTACTTTTGGTTGAATCTACAGAACTATACTATATTGCTTAATGCGAGAGAGTAATAAAATGTAAATCTATAATGACAGGACCCATTATGGGTGGACAACTTGAAGGTTGCATTGTAAATTTCAAGTAACTTGTAATGATAGTTTTTAAAAATTCCGTATTTCAGATATTAATGACCTACACACCCTGAATCGGTCGTAAATTAGGGTCACCCTAATTTTCATACAATAGAAAGACGAGTTTGGTGAATGAAAATTGTGTGACAACGGCGTTACTACAGGTAGTTTATTAGAATAATAAGTGTAATAATAATTATACTTGATTATAATTACAGAGATAGGCAGATAATTGAGATATTAATTGTTCTAGTATTAAGTAGATAAAAACTTATATATAGAAGTAAGAATAATACGAAAATAGATAAATTGGAATAAATATTAATATTTATAAGAAAAATTTACTATGTACAGGGTTATCCAACCAAGACTAGACAAGGCGATTTTTTGACTTTTCCTGTACTTTTATAAAAAAAACTGAAATAGCCATCTTAAGTCATTTTCTCCCGCGAATTCGAATATCTTCAGCAAAAAACAATTGAACATCAAACAAAAGTACTAGGGGTCACTTTGATATTTTTTTAAATGGGATGCCGTATTTTTAATGAGCTTATCCGATTTCTCATATAAATTTTGATCTAAAATGTTGGATTTTTAATTCAAAAACGCCTTTTTTCTTCAGTTTTAAATTCGGAAAATGTTAAAAATAAAAAAAACAAAAAAAAAAATAAATTAAAAATCCAACATTTTAGATAAAAATTTATATGAGAAATCGGATAAGCTCATTAAAAATACGGCATCTTATTTAAAAAAATATCAAAGTGACCCCTAGTACTTTTGTTTGATGTTCAATTGTTTTTTGCTGAAGAAATTCGAATTCGCGGGAGAAAATGACTTAAGATGGCTATTTCAGTTTTTTTATAAAAGTACAGGAAAAGTCAAAAAATCGCCTTGTCTAGTCTTGGTTGGATAACCCTGTACAATACAACAACTTAATTTTTAAAGTCATCATGTTCCGAGTAGTGGAATGAACTATCGTCGTTGGGATTCACAGAAATAATAAGGGGATCTACAGTATTTTCTAGCATGTTATCAGCTTCCCACATCCTTTCTTCTATTTCAATCACATGTTCGACGCACTTACTTGGTATGTCTTCCGTCTACACACGTCCACAATCCACTGTCTTTGAATTTTTTCATAGCAATAATTCATTTTCTTCAAAGTTTGTCTTTTCATCCTAATTTATTACAGTTTCTCTTCTTCCTGTACTTCTCTTTGGTGACCTGATGGTGCCGCGTTTATCCTCGTGCACAAGTCGGTATATTGTTGACTGTCCGTCTTATGTAAGAAAGTAACTAAACGTTTCAAATTTTTGATCCTACCTATCCGATCTCGTGACCCCTGACAATAATTGTAGGTATAACGACAATAATTGGACTACACGTATGGAATACGGTGAAGACCACTGGGTTTTATAGTTCAATAATGATTTATTACTCTCTCGCATTAAGCAATAGACTATAATTCCATTTAACTGAACAGTGCTTGAAGACGGGTTCTCATTTGTCAACAGCAGTGATCAACATCGTTGAATCTATGAAACTGAACATAGAATTGTATGGAAAAAATGAGCGAAAGGAAATTTGAAGACACAGAAAGTGTCACGTCTTATAGAGAACAATAATACTTAATTGAAGGGCGCTCTTTCAGCAATACTAAAATTACAAGTAGATTCCAAAAACTTGCGATATGATTTAATATAAAATATAAAAAGGTTTAGCTAGTCCCATGATTTAATTAAGTATTATACAACCAAAGATAAAATTTAACCTTAAAAACACCCTCGTTCTCACGATCAATCACTGGCAGTTAAGTTGACTCTAAATTAAAATTCTGTCGATTCAACCAAAAGTAAAAATGGCTTTCATTTTAATTGAAATGCAATATCGGTCTATTTTGTTTCAATGACATAGATTCAATAATATTGATCAATAAAGTCGACTAATGAGAATCCGGCTTTATAGTAAACCTTGAAAAACTATTACCTTGAATTTTGTGTTGGCCCTTCTCTATTGCTGTTTTTCCTTGCTTTTGTTTTCATTTTCACCAACACAAATTTAAAGGCAAATAATATAAAGTGTCTGACGCTACTTAACGACCTTACACACCAATCATGTGAAGTGTTAATGTATAATTTACCAGCTTTTCGTACGGAAAACCTTGCGTGAAAAGCCATGAACTTTTGCCTGACACAATCGGCTATAAAAAAGTATGAAATTATTGTTATTTTTTCTGCCGTATTCGGACCTAAGTAAATATTTTATCAAGAAATAATCGTTCTGTGTTACTTGTGTTTTCAATTAAGTGTTCCATGACCTTAGTGTAATTTAATACCGGAAGCATTTGACTACACATGTACACTTAAGAAGGGCGACAAAATGTACTTTGCATACATGTCTAAGGTTGTATAGGTAAGGTGTTCCATTAAAAGAACGTCCGAAAGAAACAATCTAACTTTGTTTAATAGTAAAAGTAAGACAAAGGTTTAAAAATTACACTTAATCCGGCGTGTAATCTGCACCTGAGAGTAGTTTATTTTAGAGTTACTGCACGAGGAATCATGTCGGCGGCAACAACGTGTGTTTGAACGCTTTTAACTATACCGGGTATAAAAGAAATCGTTGTCATCAACGCGTTATTTAAAGTATATTAAAACATAAGTTTCATAAGACACAATTTTAGAGCACGCGTCTGTTTAGGACACGAGCCGCGTAGCGGGAAGTGTCCTAATGAGACTATAGTGCTGTTAAATGTCTTATGTATGTCACTTTTTATAGGCGGTATTTTGTTTTTCGTAAAATGGCTCTTACATCGCCATTTTTAAAGTAAATGTCAACTTGTATGTCGTTGAAAAGGTAATGTTGAGAAGAATTCAAATGGATGATCAAAAATATAGGTTGTCGTTTAAAAATAAAAATTTTGTGTATCTTCCGGTAAAACCGGAAATGACTGTTGTTTGGTTTTTAAATAAAAATTAAGATCTCACTCAAAAATAGACCAGAAAGGTCAAGAGACCAATAACCTCCTATTAGGATGGGTGTAGGTGAATGGGCCAGTGATAATAAACAAAAGGCGATCCTATTTGCTGAGCATCTTTTTAACATTTTTACTCTTAATCTAGTACAAGTGGATAATAGAGAATAACAAAGATTGACAACCAAAAATCAGAAAACATTGTTTTTTTTCCACAGGAAGTAACAGAGGAAATTAAAACAAATTTAAATCCGAAGAAAGCACCAGGAAAGGGTATGGTCATGATTAGGGGTGGGCAAAATATTCGATTAAACGATTGTGAAAATTTTAAAAACCTATTAATCGATTATTTTTCGATTAATCGATTATGAATTTTCATAATCCTAGTGAGCAGCCTGCTAGGCAAATTCTCCTGTTGGAATAAAGTGAATAAACCTACATATAAAGAGATAGATAAATCGATTGTTTTTCGATTAATCGAAATAATCGATTATTTTTAACAATCGACAATCGATTGTGAAAAGTCATAATCGCCCAGCCCTAGACATTATTAATGTACCCATTAAATTGAAACATGTGCCTGCTTCTTGGAAAGTTGCAGACGTAATAATGTTACCAAAGCCGGGTAAACCACCTAGCAATGTCCCCTCTTACTACTACGACTACGACCACTGATAAAAAATATTAACCTAATTCCGGACTTTCAATTCGGATTTAGGCAGACATATTCAACATCAAGTGCATCGAATCGCAAACATAACTGAACAAATTGAGGAAAAACAAGCATGTTCCGCAGATGTTGCACAAGCGTTCGATATGGCGTGACATGAAGGTTTGATATACAAATTAAATAAAATACTTCCTAAGCAATATATAGAGCATCCTATATATGTGATCGACTTTTTAGAATTAAGCAGCAGGATGAATGTTCTGACTTGAAAGAAATAAGAGCCGGCGCGGCGGCGGGCCCCAAGAAAGCGTTATAGGCCTCATTATTTATCTGTTATATATACAAGTGACTTACCAATATCGGAAGAAACTACTATAGGCATTATACATTCGCTGATGACACTGTTATTCTATCAGTTGATCAAGACCATGAGAGCTCTACTAGAAAACTTCAAATTGCAAGCAACACGGTAGCTGACTGGACCAGACAATGGAGAATCAAACTCAACAAACATAAATCAATTAATGTTAATTTTACTAACAAGAAGCTAGCACAGCCACTTCTCCTAGATGTTAACGGTACGATTGTGCCCCATTAGATAAATGCTAAATATCTTGGCATGTCTCTTGTTGCTAAACTTCGGTGTAAAGAACATGTAAAGAAGAAAAAACTGAGCTGGATTCAAAATATAAACAACATTATTGGCTTCTGGCTTGAGCAATTTAAAGGACATCAATGGATATACTTTAGTTAATAAGTACCTATATTTAGTTTTTAAGATTTATTAGAAAAAAAGAGATGTTAAAACTCAACTTGGATTATTCTTTGTCGACCGAGTGATAATACAGTCCACTAATTACTGACCAACCAGATGCCATAAACAACCCTATTGTACTACCTGTACCAGAAAAAGATTGCTATTTACGATTAACCGACCAAACACTAACAAGATCTAAAATAAACGGTACGTCGTACCTAAGCGGTGCCTAAGCTCCGTGTCAAGTGTCAGAGGGACCAGTATAGAAAATGTACATCTTTAGAATTCTAAGATTGAAGAGAATGTCCGCGACTGGTCGTTTTTCCCATTAGACGCAGGTACTCCTTCGTTTGAAACACGTGGTGCCAGCTCATAATGAAAAGAATTTTCGGTGCCGCACATTCCACTCCCATGGTACAAGACTGCATTGATGTAGGTTTCAGTTAACTTTGGGGTTGAGTCAGTTTCTGAGAAATTAAATATTGGAATTTGTGGCAAGATGGGTAACAACAAAATTAATTATGTTATGTAATATATAACACGTTGTTTTAGAGAAGTTGAATTTAATGACTGGTACACAGTGGCGGATTTAACAGGTCAGCATTCAACATTTGCTTAGTGGTTTAGAACATTTAACTGGGGCCTTTTGTACTTTAAGGGCCTCTCGTATTAAAATTCTGCTAATGCGAAAACATTTAAAATTCTTCTATTAATTTTTTATTGAAATTTTCGATTTAATTTTGTTGTTATGAACGTGATACAATTGTATTGAGCCGTTTGCTTTTAGGGGCCCCTATATCAAAAGCTCTTGTATTTGTTACAAGTTGTTTGGTTTTTCCTGTAGCAATTTTGAGAAATTAATTTTCCCGTGATCTTCTAAATCTGAAGGGGCAAGAGTTTATCTGCCAATATAGTGCTTACGAGGGACCTCATATCAGCGGTCCCTAAATTTACATAAAACTAATCAAAATCTGAAAAGAAGAGGTTTGGTTTATATTAATTATTATTAATTAATTAAAAATTATGTTTAATAAGGCCGTGGCTGTACTGTGGTTTTATGAAACCCTGACTGGGTAGGTGGAAGAATGTTATTAGCATTTAAATATATTTAATTGCTCAACCACAACTCTTTCAAGAATATTAGATAAAGTAGGTAGTATACTGATAGGCCTGTAATCCGACAGCTGTTTAGGACTTGTAACTTTAAGAACCGGTACACTATTGGCGGTTTTTGGGGCATCCGGAAAATAACCTGACAAAAGGCATCTATTCATTATGATGCAGACAAAGTCTGTTAGATAAGAAGTAATCTAGAGCAGCATTTTTAAATGCATTCCATTATTACCAACCGCGTTGTTCTGGTAATAATTTTATCAATATCTTTAATTGCTGATTATTTTGGTTCTGTTTATGAACATGCAGATGACATGGAGACTGTTCATTGCCCCCTTGCGCCGGTCCTGTACAATGTTTACACAAGCAATATACCATAATTTAGATTAACGCAGCTGTATCTGCAACGACACTGTGATAACGGCATGCCAGTTCAATATAGCCAAGGATAGTAATATCACGACTGCAACGCCGTGTAAAACTCGTGCTAGATGATTGAAAAATTTGTCTAAATGAAGCGAGAACCAAGTTATCTTCTTCTTCCCCGAAAGTAGAATCATTTAAGATGATGGGATTTTGCCTACATATCTAGTCCTTTCAGTGTCGTCAGGTAATAGTGTTTGCACTGGTCGGTACTTACAAGGTACAGCAAATGTAAATATTATACCATAAACTGGAGTCAAGAAGTTAAATACTCGGGTTATATTTTGAAAATAGTTTGGGTTGGAACGCCACTGCGACTCTAGACTTTCACAAGCCAATAAACAGCTGAGTATCATCTACTCGGTCAACAGTCAACAGACGAGGTAGAATTGACCTACGGACAAAAGTACAAAGTAATCGTCAGACCAGTTGTTCCTATATGATGCACTATTAATAAAACTAAACAAAAAAAATTGCAAATATTTCAAAATCGAGTTTTAAGAATCATTGCAAATATACCTAGATGTTGATGGCCTAGATACATAATGACACACATATATTTCACAATTAAGTACCTGGACACGTCGACGTTAAAAGACTATTTTGACAAAATCATAACTAACTATTTCAAAAGAACCGACTTTTCGACTAACCTGAAGTAACCTAGAAAAATCAGAAAGTCAATAATGCAACATCAACATTATCGAATCATGCCAATAAAGAAATACTCAACCATGAAACTCAACCCCCTACAGAAGATCATCTAAGAAGAACAAATATTAGAAAAAGGAGTAAAAGGCAGTAGAAGCCTTTTCTTCCATGCACTAGCTAAATTTTTCTGGTATCCATTAATGATTCTACAGATCTGCCGGGACGGGGATCATCTTCAATCGAATCTTTCCGCGAAAGCGAAACTGTTTAGACCAGTCTTTGACCTTCGAATATAAAGGCATTAAAGGCAGTGGCGGCTCTACCATAAGGTCATTTGGGCAATGACCTCCCACGCCAAGTCACCAACCACCTAACATATTAATATTTAACTTTAAAATTAAAATTGATTCAATCAACCAAACTTTACTGCTCGGATACTATAACCTCTAAAATATCCCTCGTATTTATTAATGCAATGCACACGCAGCAAAACAAACTAGACGTTACGCTACTTATTATGCGTCCCCGCAAAAATTTCAGGTCAAAATCGAGCTTGCCCACGAAAAATAGCGTCACCCAACAAAGCCTGTGGGGGTAAAGAGAGGAATAAATAGCATGTTATCACTCTCGCACTTGTATTAAATTCGAAGAAAAAGAGGTTTTGTCGGCTGTCAGCCGTTTTTTTTTTTTGATTGAGCTTAGACGCACGTTGCAATTTTTAGAATGAATGGGAAAAAGACAGAAGACCGTTGATTTCTGCAGTCGGCAGTCTGTAGTTCTTTATAGGGATGTTGATTCTGATATCGAAAAAATATTATATCGTTACAGATTTTTCGTTATGCGTCATGCGTCACTGCGCTACCACTGCGCGAGCGGTGCCGTTGACGAACATACATTCATCGTTAAAAATATATCGCTATATACAGGGTCTCCCAAACTCGATGGCACATTAGAAGTATCTCGAGAACTAATAGAAATATATTTTTGAAATTTTGAGAATGCATATAAGACATAAAATTCTAGCCTTTAAAAATAGTTTTAAAAATGCGGCGTTGCCAGTTGTACCCCTCTAACCTGTATAGTTACTTTTTTCTATTGATACTCTGATATATCGGAATAAAAATTAAAAAATTTAAAAACATGTCCAAAGAAAAATATCATCTATTTGATATTATTGACGATACATCCCTATATATGTCTGTCTCTCTGTCGTTCTGACAAAAACCTAACCTATAATATAATGAACCTGATTGTCTTTGTTAATTTCTTGAGGATTGGTGTTGTGTTTTTTACTTTTCCTAATTGAAAAGCAGTTAAATTACCATCATTGAAAAAAGGGCGTGGCACCCAAAAAATTTTCGCTTGCGGCGCTATTTTTTTTTTAATGACCTCCCACTTCAAATGCCCACAAGCCGCCACTGATTAAAAGTGAAGAGTTACCGTATACTATCAAGACGCCATTCATTTTTTCCGGGGCTTCTTTACTTAGAAGTTTGATGACAGTCCGATGCTTCCTTTTAAACATTGCGCATAATGTTAAACAGTCGTCAACAAAGTACACTAGATATATGAAAAATATTTTTACAAGTTATTATGATTACAATTTACAATGTTACGATTTAGACTACACACTAATACAAGATTAGAATTAAGTTTCAGATTTAAATACAGTGCAACGTGTGTACACAGAAAAGTTTTACAATAATCAATTTTCTTAATTCTTAATGTAATTGGGGTTGAACATTAATACTCATACACACATAGGAATTTTCCACCTTCGTTACATGTTTTATCTAGTTTTTCCAACTGTCTGCAGAAATGTTACTTACTATGTTTTTTATTAATTCTACTTCAGATGTCTTAAATGTGGGTGTAATCTTATTCCTTCTAGTATTTTATTTTTCTTGGTGCCATATTAGTTCGATTGGATTTAATACACAATAGTAGGGGGGGGGGGGGGGGGCGAAAGACGCAACACTGTATGCCCATTTTCTGTTGCAAGTTTATCACACACGCATTCTTTATTAATTTTAAAAGCTGTGACAATCCGATTTTGTCAAAACTGAATTATTACAATCTAATACCTCATATCACATGTCTGACTTGTATTGTGTCTTTTAAAAATTGTATTTTGGCTTTTTAAAACAATGTTTGGTTCCCTGTATAAAAGTAAATACGTACCTAAGGTCAACGGCCTCTGTTTTCGTTGTCTTTGACCAAGCAGGGCTACATTATCCTCCTATTTTAAATCACATATCTCCCTGGAATACACTATCCGAGACTTATACTAGTGTTTCATTATGTAATTCAAATATATTTCTTTGTTTTCAATTTTCTTTATCACCTGTCAGATTGGCTAATGAATTTTCTAGGTTAATATTCTTCTTCTGAGGGATGTTTGGGCCATAATACACAGCAACCAAACTTCAACGATCGTTTCTCGAATGGCAAAGATATTTGGGAGGAGTTTTTTTTTTTTTAAATAATTTATAATGGATGGCATGGATTACGAATTGACTTCTTGTGTAAAACTAGATTTGGGTACATCTGTTTCATTTCTCTTGGCTTGGAGTGTCTGCAATTAAATGGGCATGGCTCTAAGGACTTCATTCTATGTCACCGCCAGTGTGAGAACTAGCCTCTCTTTTCGGCTCGAACGGTAGATCTTGCCGGAAGTGGGTCGCCCCAAATTCGCTTTATCCCTCTCCACCTCTCTCTGTCGTTTCTTTTCTCTCTCACATCCTGTTAACGGCACATTTTTTAACTTTTAACCGGAAATTCTGCAGTGACCTCACTTAACTTCCAGCGATCGACGAAGCAACAAGCTTTTCTGGATCCAGGGCTATTCAAGCCATCTTTCCAGGATTTTGGATCTAGAAGCGTTATTTTCTGTGCCCCTTTTGTTTGATTTGATCATTTTTGGTTTGCGGGGCTGCAGAAAGCCACATTGTGGGATTTTTTCTTACAGTTTATCCACAACGCTCTTTCGAAATATTTCTGTTTTCCAAGATTCTGCCATTTTCCCAGTGACATTTGAAAAATAAATACACAAATCACCGAAATAAATTTAGATACGCAACTGGACTCTTAGAAGTGTCAAAAACTAATTGGCGCTGATGTCCTAGTATTTGCGATCCGAAACACGCGAGAAAGAAAGAAATATGTTTGGCAACTATGGGTAAAAATAAAGAAAACTGTTTTACCAACTTTTGATAAAATCTGTTTTATCGGTAGATATTGGTGCCGCTATAAAATTTAAAATATTCCTTGGTTTAAATATTCATTTTTTGCTGCTTTTATTTTTAGTTCAGGGATACATGTTATTTGTAACTCTTGTTTTTAAGTTTGGAGTAAATACTTTGTTGGTAAAGTAGCAAATAACGTATATCTAAGAGCGCAAATAGAAAGCAGCAAAAAAGGAATTATTTAAACCAAGCAATAGCTATTTAAAAAAATACAGCTGACTAAAATAAAGCGAAATAGGTAACAAAACATTATTTTTATGATAAAAAATTATCGGATCTCTTTTTGGCAAGCGGTGTCGCATGCCATGTTTATTTAAACAGTTTGGAACACACCATTTTTTAGGTTTTAACGGAGGTGCGTAGTCTTCCATAACGGAAATAAATACGCGAACTTTAACTAACAAACCGAAAACACACTAAAACTAAACAAAAAGTCAAAACAACTACCAAGAAACACGCCAATAGTACACACAGAGACCGAACGATCACAAACGGCATTAAAATTCAACACAACTTCGAGAATAGAAAAATGACAATACACTTCAAAATTTTGACAACAACGAAATCTGGGAGGGTGCTTCTTTTTGATCGCAAATCGCAAATGAACGTGGTGCTCTCTATACGAACTTAATTAAACTAAATTGGGCGATGCCACTACCGGCGCCATCTACGAAATGCGATCCAAACAACATAATAATGTTTGGCGGGAACGCCCAGCTTACGTATCTAAATTTATTTCGGTGATTTGTGAATAAATATATTAGGTAACTATAACCACCGTCCAAAGAAGTCCGCTCACTTGCTCTTGCCGCTGTAAATTTCTCCCCTGCGGACGCCCTACCCCGCGCCCAGCGAGTCAACGCTCAAGCGGTGTTCGGCTGGGGATTAGTTTTTGCAAGAGCATACTTTAATCCACAGCGCTCTCGGCGAAGAGTTTTCGTATGCTGCCACGTTATAATTAGTATAATATTAGCTTACTTATGATGGAGGCGAATCACCTTGAGAGTTTTTCTTATTGTTGTGCTGATAATGGTTTTTCGTTATTTCGGTGCCCTAAAGATCCAATAAGGTAAGTAAAAAGGATTGTTTACTTCCTTTGAGTAAGATGCAAAGTAGATTTAGTGGGACATATTACACACCATGCCGACGTTTCGTTAATTTATTTTAACTATGAATTTTCATGTATGTATTGATTATGCTGTCAAACAGGTATATTTAAATAATAGTAATTTACGTAACAAAGTTCCGAAAGTAATATTTTACGGGATGAGTAGGAACTCCAGGGCGAGCCGTAGGCGAGTCCTGAAATACTGCGAGTTCACTTTTGGATCGTGTTACGTACAATATTTTTTCTGTAGTTGTTTTGTATGTTAAAAAAAATATATAATACGTGACAAGCGCTGTCATAATATAGTGCAATGTTCATGTTATTGTCAAAGCCGTTTACATAGAAACCCAAAATCGTCCCGAAAGTAACAATAGTAGACCCGAAAGTAAACAAATCGTATCGAAAGTGAAAAAAATCGTTCCTAAAGTAGCTACTTTCGGTACGATTTGTGTTAAGTATTTATTACCACAACTCCCTCGTATAAAAATATTCAAGCGGCGAAGCCACCGTTCCTACTGAATGACTCCCGTATCTCCCTCGTAGGCGGTTCTCCGTGCTATTCGAGGTCACCGCCGGCGTTTTCAATACTTCAAAGAAGTGATCGGACTTCTTATATTTGGACGGTGCTATAACAATTGTGATCCTGTTTAATAAAAGAAAGTCAACAATGACAAGTATAATAATTGTTGTATTCCATATCACGCATATGCACGGGAGCGGTCTTTTTCGACTTCAGCAATGCGTTTGGTAAGGTCTGGCACGACGGACTCATTTTAAAGTTAATAAGGTCAGGTATGCCGAAGTGTCTTTGTGGTAATCTAAAGAAGAATCTGCTATGTTTTTAGCTGAAAGCAACCGACAGTTCGGAACAAATCCATTTTGTGAACCTACGTGTATTATTGTTATTCTTTTGCCTTTATTTGAAGAAGTCTTGGTCTGACATTTTTTTGAAAAATCATCCCATCTTTTTTCTGCAGTGTCATGTGTATCGACCATGTTTCGTCAAGGTATAGATAATTGGTCGATTTTCTGCTCTATATTGTTTAATAGCCGTTAAATCTTTATGTCGCCATTCCCGTAAACGTTGAGATTCCATTAAGATTTGTCCTTTATCATTTATGTGAAATTTAAAACCCATTTTAGGCAATTTTTTTTTTTTACAAAGACTTGAAATGGTACAAGAAATATTTGTTTCGTCTTTGGTAAGCCTCTTTTTTAGGGAAACCAGGGTAGGTACAGATTGGTCTTCATACGTTTGATACATTTTCCTTCTTAATAAATTCAAATCATTCTTGTCAATTAGAGGTGTGTCGTTCACGAATGATTCGTTCAAAACGAACGAATCACTTCATTGAATCGAAAGAATTAATTCATCGTTCCTAAAAGATGCGATTCTTTTTTGATTCACCAATTCAGGAATAATTTAAAGAATTGATGAATCAAAGTCGTATTTCGTTCGCTTACCCGAAACTCGAAAAGGCAATTCAACAGGTCAGTAATTCACTCGCTCGCAAGTCCCTAGTTCGAGCGCTCAAGCTTGAGAGTTGGCCTGTTAGCCGTCGGTCTGCGACGCGTGATGCCGTTTTTGACTTTCACGATGTAGACGAAGACAACAGTTTAATTACTTACGAAAAGTACCTACATTAGAAGGAAAAGATACAAATGTGAATCATTTGAGAATTAATCTTTTTAACAAGAATAAATGAAAATAATTGATTCACCAAAAAGAATCGAACTTCCCACCTCTATTATTGCCAACACTTCTAAATATGCCACAGGCACTTCGCTTCTTTCTGGGAATGATAGCTTTCAGTCCTATATCCTTTACCGACGATAAGGAAGTAATTGTTAAAGCAGACGTCTTGGCTAGGCATCACTTAAAATAAAATCTCTTTTCAGCAAAGATTGGTACACATTCTAAATTATTTCTTCAGCATCGGCAGATAAATGCTTTCTTCTGAAAGTGACACTACAAGATGCCCCACTATCAGCACAAGCCCATGGACGTCACATTCTAACACTAATACAACAATAAATATCACGCGCCAGTAAACAAAACACTAATATAACGAAATTCACTCGTCGGAAAACCAATTGGAACTAATGAAAATCAATTTGCTATTTATATATCATTAGGTATTTATACCTACTACTTAAAATGGTGTAGCAATTAGGGATGCAGATAATTTTTACTCCGGCTCTGCCCGAAATATGTAAATTTGGGGCACTTTATGGCCAGAGGGATAGTTAGGGTTTTATGACAGTCAAGAGATCAACGGTATAAGGTAAACTTTACTATATCACCGGGAAATGCCACAGTTAGGCAAGACATATATTGTTTTTTCATTTAACATAATTATGCCGAAAACGTTTGGACCTTACTGCATACTACTAATTAAATTGAATTTGATAGATTTAATGCTGCTCGTAAAAGGAATTAATAAGGATTGTTAAAAGTTATAAAATTGATGCAAAATTATACGTAATACACCTAATTATATCGCATTATAGATTCAGACTTAACCTTATCAAAATGTGCATAATTAATTATAAAACCTTTACCGATACGGTGCAATCTGTAAATGGCGAATGAAACACCTGGGTAGCAGCAACACGCAAAAGTTATAGATGGACCCTATCTATTTTGCGTTGGCCGGAGATAATCTGCACATCATATACTGAACAAACCCAACCCCTCTGTTATTACCTGGGATTTAATAATAAGGTTGCATACACTGAGAGCAATTAAAATTATAATTCAAACACCCCAGAGCATGGGGATCTTACGAATTAACAGGTTCATCGACAAGTTGAGTATTCATAAGCATTTTTTTTTACATGCAATTATTTTTTTTTACTTATCATTAACTACTTAATTCAAGTTTTACTACCTTCGCCTCGAACCCAGCGGATGTATAAAAGACACTACAAGAATTGATCCGGAATATCAATGTCCTGTTAGTGGAAACAGGATAATAGCCACATAACGTCCGGGACACCCGTTATTGTTCCAGCAATGGTATCTTTTAAATATCGCACGATACCGATATTGATATCGTTATGTCGGTATACACTGTTAGAAAATAATTATCAAATTAAACATTAAAAAAAAGATTATCGTTCCTCATTACTTGCACATAATCAAATCCAGATTAGAAACAATATTAAAATTAAATATTATAAAGAAGATTCCATTATTCTTACCGTGTTATTTTACCACTAGTAAAAGTTGTATTACTGGATATAAAATCCCACACCATTTGGACATCCACCTGGGGTAAATTTAACAAATCACCTTTTTGAAAACCTGGCTCCATTGATTACTTGTATTATAAATAACAACACAAACTGAACTTCGTATTATCAAAGAAAATACTGGCTACCTATTAATTTATTTGATTCTATTTAACATAATTTGCGGAAAGCCAGAAAGCGCTTCACAACTCAGCGAAACCTTGGTGGCCTAGCGCGCTTGTGACGTCAAACCAATAGAAAACCGTTTAGCCACGTGCTCCATAAATTTAAATTTAATCGCGGATTGTTTGAAAACTATTGCATATACATATTTCAAAAATTCTTTTGGTGTGTTGATATTTATTAGCTTCTTTATGCAATTATATACAAATTTGTGTATGTTACAATTTTTGAAATCTCCCTAGTATATTGTCAATTGAAAATGCCCTAACACGATCAATACTTGCGTGTATCAATATTTAGTTGTGTCGCAAATTTGCGAATAGAAACGCAAAAAGAAAAAATCCAAATTACTTAATCAAGGTAATTTCACCGTATTTCGAAAACAGATTATTTGCGGTCTCGTGGGAAAATGCGATTTCTGATTCAAAACACGTGAGGGCAGGGGTGTCTCAATGCTGCTTCAGGGCTGTATACCATTTATACTCGTGATGTATTGAAGGATAGACAGAATCAGCTCTACTTGCCTACGGGGCGGCAATTACTCTCTCTCTAAGCAACCTTGGTTAATTATCACAAGGCTGCAGTGCCATTAAATAAGTTAAAGTGCCGTTCGGATTGGAAGATTCGTCTGAATCCCTCCAAAACGAAGGCCTCACACACTTTAATGAAAAATTCAATGAACAAATCTAAATAAGCAATAGAGGACCTGAAAGAAGTAAAAAAGCATTGGACTGTTTCTTTCTTCAGTTAAAGTAGAAGCTTACTATTACTACGTTTAAATATTCTATAACAAGTAGGAAATGCCATTTCATACGAGTTCTAGATTATGCTTTCCCTAAGGCCGTGTTTCCACGGGAACTTTTTGAAGTTGATATCGACTACAAGAAGTGGTTCGTGTGTGGTCTACTGTCGCCAGCTTGCAGTTCCATTTACGGCAATGTAAAAAGTTTAGTCCTATTTTCACGAGCGTTTTATCGACCACAATCAAACTTCTGTCGCCGAGCCCGTCCACTGACCACAAGCCAACTTCAGCGCGATCCTTGTTCCATGGGCCACGTGCAAGGCGACCTTTTTTCTTGTCGTCATCTGGGCAGTATTCGAGATGGAACACTGAAATTTCCGCGCCAATACGGACCACATTTTGACGTTAGCATAACTGCAAAATGTGACTGGGTCGGACCACTGAAGTGGTCGGGACGACTACATACGAACTACTTTTTGTAGTCCATATCAACTTCAAAAAGTGGCCCGTGGAAACACGGCCTCACTATTTTAGAAAAAAGAACAAGAAACTATTGAATATCATTTTTGTTCTCCTGTCGACGCCAACTCCGTTACCCAGCAACGGAGTCGTAAACAACGGCAGCGAGCGGGACCCTTTAGCACTTCTTGACGTCACACAGCGGATTCCGCGAGTCGATGTTCGTAAATTATTTTAAAGGCTTTAGAGGCATCAGAAAATTAATTACAAAATCTTTCAGAAAGTGTAATAAAAAAAATGCTAAATGACCCTATTAAAAACGACCTAAAAGTTGATGAACACGCAATAAGATATTGCATTTCACTACAAGAAAAATCATCGTTACTTTGTGGTAAGTTTGTTTAAATTATTGCCGATTATAAACCAAACGCCGTAAGACGCACTTGTCAATTGAAAGGTCCAATATACATGTACGGTAATTCAATATTAAATTTTGCGTCTTTACCGCGTACACGCGCTTCTTGGTGAACGGTATATATAGAAATTTTTGTTATCTAAATAAGCGTGGCCAACTATCGCGCGTGTACGCGCGTCTATGTAAAACCAGCCTAAGACGAAGATTTTTACAAAAATTATTTTAGAAGATGAAATCCCAAACGTGCATGGAGAAGAAGAAGAATACTTTAGAATGAATTTAGAGCTATTATAATTAGTAAATTTGGTTAAATTCATTGTTCAGTTCGTTCTTAAGTGCTTTGTAGATAGAAGGTAGTCTGGGTAAGCGATCTGTCATAAGGTAGGCGTCCTTATTGTATAATTTGAAGAATTTTTGATAACATTCATTATTTTTATCTCTATCACAATATTTCTTTTATGAGGTATTCCTGAGTACCGGATGTACACGATTCGTGGCGTAACCAAAAAATAAGATCAGGAGGGGATGAAAAAAAAAGCGCCGCAGACGAAAAATTTTTAGGTGCCCGTGCCCTTTTTTCTATGATGATGCTTGATTTTCAAAATCACAAAAACAGTCAGACTCGTTTCAATTTTTGCGTAATTTTACCTATCTTAGGTAGTCATAAGTTTATTTTTTTTGTAAACAGGTATTTAGACGACCCGAGCTATGCTCGCTCAGGGGGGGGGGGGGGCTGCAGCCCGGTAGCCCCCCCTTGGTTGCGCTACTGTACACGATACACGCTTATAAAATGTTTTATTATTTCCCGCTCGCTGTTGTCCGGCGGCGTTATTGTCAATATATTATTGGGTAAATATTTTCAGGATCTCGAAAATCCATCAATATATTGATAATATTTAAAGATCCTTGAACGGTCAATATCGCCAATATTGATCGTATGAGAGCCGCTTTACTAAAATAATGTTCTGCAATTTCTTAGCATTGTGCAGTTTACCTCCACGCCGCTACAACGGCTCTTATCGGGCGGTTTGCACACCGGTTTGTTATGTTTAGGCATAAAAGACAATAGATTTCGCAATGCATATTTGTATCTGATGATATTCACCTATCAGGTATTTTCCGGCTCGACATTTTGTTATAAAGTTCCTCATAGGAAGGTACCTACATCTTTCTGGTAATTATAGTAACATAAAATTACATACACTTTGTTTGAGATTGGGTGACAGTAATACAGCCTTAATAATAACTTTAATAGGTTTTATAAGGATTTACATTGCATATCACACCCTTTCTTTCTTTATTTGCCTACCTCACCCTATAAAAGACCCAAATATAATAGAAAGTCGATTTTGATCAGCCAGTTATTGGCAAACATAGGCGTGCCTTCAGGGTCAGACTTTTGAGTAGCTATATTTCTCTAAAATCTGCATTAAATGAAAAACAACTGGAGATTGTCGGCACAATATTTTCATTTATATACGCACATTTAACATATGGTTAAGTATGCATTTTAACAACATTGCATAAATGATTTAAAACTATAAATCAGTCCTATACAGACTGTACGGTTTCTTCAATTAAACCGTCTAATTCCCATATTTTCTGCTCATCGCTAATTACGTGTTCTATACATTCCGCCACTTCTCTGCATTGATTTCCTTAAGTACTTCCTCCAAATACTTCTAAACATCATTCATTTTATATGTAGATTTTTTTAGCCACAGAGTCTTTCCCTTTGGCCCATGTTAATTCTATAGGGCTGTAACGTTGTTACTTTCAGGTTGTTCTGGTTATGTTTTATCTTGCAATTCCGTAGATCTACCTCCGTGCGCAAATACGCTTTTCATTTTAAGGTTATGTTCTCTCGAATATGGTCTACTCTCTGTGGCCTTTTCGGTGGGTTCTTTGGTTTGACGGAAGACTGTGATCGGTGTCATGCAATGAAACAAAATTTTGACTTTTTTTGGTTGAACTTTTCGTCTTGTGGGAAGATTTGGGAAATCCTTCTCCATCTCGGTGTTTTCCACACCGAATCTCGTTTGAGACACATGTAGGACCAGAATAATTATAACCAGAATAGTATTTAGAAGAATTAGAATAATTAGAAGAACTATCCTTCCTCTACCATATTGTTGGTCTCATTATCACTGCCGTTGTCCAACTCTCTGCCTTATTGACCCTTGGGTTTCCGGTCGATGTTTGAAACCTTTGTGAGGCTTATTTGAGGGCCGATATTGTCATTGGCCAACTTTGCTGCGAAGCAACAAGGGGCCATTCCATAGGGGAACCTGTCACCTATACGAGGACCCCGATAAGTACCCTTGATTTTAAACTACTCATACCGTAGTGAAATGTTTCATGGTGTAGACATAGCCTAATGTGATTTCCTGTGATGATATAATTTAACAGTACAATTCAACATTAGTTCAACACAATAAATAAGTGATTTACCTTGTTAAATCGAAAAATTCAGATATTTTTGTTAAGCGTTATTTAAAGGAGTTGCAACTGCTGCGCCATAAGAATGAGTGTATAATCTATAGTCTATTTCAGAAAGGTGTAGAGTAATAAAATGGGAAATTCCGTCCAGTTCGGCTCAATTTCGGTGTCGGCCATAGGCGCAGGTAAACTTTGTGCATTAAATTATTTATGATAACTAACCAAAAATTTTAGAGAATTAGGTTAACGAGTATTAAGATAAAATAGTATTGTTTGTAATATTAAAATTTCAAGTAATTGCGTAAGAGGATTAGGAAAGGTATGTTTTCTGGCCGGAAATGTCAAAATCGAAATATTGTGTAGGGATTAGTTAGGTAGTAGATTATGAAGTTACGTTTTGCGTTTAACAGGTACCATTTAAAAGGTACCGAGTTTGGCTCTGGCCTCTTTGGCTGGATCATATTATAAGTTGGTGGTAATTTGGAATAAACTTCATATATCGTGTGTGTGTGTGTGTGTGTGTATGACCTTAATAAGTATATTTGTTTAGTTTAACGCATCAGTATCAGCCGTATATAGTGTTTACAGTATTATAATAATAATAATAATAATAAATATAAGATTAGTAATAAAATGGCGACATTCACACCAACAAAAAGATGTTCCAATAATTCTCCACTATCAGTGAGTGAAAAAGTTATTATTTTAAATGTATGTACATGATTGCATAAAATACGATTATCCGAATGTTACTGTACAAGAAACTGTCGACCGATGTTCCCGAATGACTGGAGTTGGAAAGTCCACCGTTTTTAAATTATTGCGGGAGAGAAAGACAGCAGGTCAAGTGGAATCTCCCAAGAAAAGTCCAGGCAGACCAGTAAAAGTCCTTGATGAAGACTCCAAAAGTGTAGTTCGAAGAAAAGTTCACTTTTGTTATTTTAAAAAAGAAATACCCACCCTAGATAAGATTCTAATAGAGCTTGGTCAGGATGACAGTATTCCGTTTAGAAAACTTGTATGGACCACTTTAAAAAATATAGATTTTGTCTGGAAAAAGCATAACCGTAAATCACTTTTACTGGAAAGCGATGAAATTGTTTGCTAGCGACGAAAATATTTGAGAAGTATAAAGCAGTACAGAAGAGAGCAAAAGAAAATCTTTTATCTTGATGAGACGCGAATTAATGAAGGTTATATAAGTAGTACCAAAATTGTGGCAAGACAAAAATATAACCAGTGCTCGCCAAGCTTTCATGGAAGGCCTGTCAACGGGTATTAAGGTGCCTTTAGGTAAAGGGAAGAGACTAATAATCGTCCATATTGGAAGCGAACAGGGATTTTTAAAAGAAGGTTTGCTAACCTTTCAGTCGTTCAATACGGGAGATTACCACGTGGACATGAATTCGAATGTTTTTGAGGACTATTTTGGTAAAATAATAAAATATTTTCCAGGTGATTCAGTAGTAGTTATGGATAACGCAAGCTATCATTCACGACGCACAGAGAAGACTTAAACTTCATCTTGGAGAGAACAAGAAATTATCGACTGGTTAACCACCAATATTATTGAATTTGAAGATAATTTGTTAAAGAAGGAACTATTAGCTATAGCAAATTTACACAAACACCGTTTTATGAAATATGCCGTGGAAGATACAGCAGAAAAACATAGTGTAACTGTGCTACGCACACCGCCATATCATTGCGAACTAAATCCTATAGAACTTATATGGGCGCCAGTGAAAGGATTTGTAGCAAGACACAACACGACATTCAAAATGAAAGACGTTAAGCTACTGTTTGATCAAGCCATTAAGGAAGTGACACCAGAGAACTGGCGAAAAGCAGTCCATCATAAATATTAATAAAAAAAGGTGTTATCTCTTCCTGACGACTTCGATATACTATAGATAGTAAAACCTTTGTCTTCGTTGGATAGTAAATTACTTCTTCTTGGATTAAACTCAGCAGCAACACCAAAGAACTTAAAAACTGCCGAAAAACATTTGGTGACTGACAAGTGACACACAATACGACAGGAGGAAAGACGGCAACATCGCAGAGCCTGTTCTGCAATTAGACACTCATGTTCGAGTCTACCTGAACACATTTTTCGATTCATGGCATATTTCCTTTGTAGATGAGCAATCGCATGATATTTTTGTGCAAAAAATAAAAAGTAGATATTTTTTAGGGAATTAAAAAGAGAATCATTAGTTTACATTAAAAAAATGTTTAAATTTTTTAAGTTTATAGAAATTTAACTTAACAAAGCTGTTTTAGTAAAAAACTATCCGTTCGAAGTATCTTATTAACTTATACGGCAAACATAGCTGTGTCACAAGGTCATTTTATCAACGTCCTTGTCGTGTTAACACCGACTACGAGATAAAGTCCAAGACTACCATTGTTGGAATGATTGTTGACATGGACGTTATTCCTAACAGGACATTGATAAAGTTGACCTAATGTCATAAAAATAAAGGTGGATTTATACAAGCCAATTTTGTTTAATTTTCAACAATTGTTAGGTAATGTGCATAAATGCCAATATAGCATTACCAGTGTTTATTATGTTAAATTATTAATTTTTCTTAGTTGGTCTTCATAAATCCACCGTAAAGGGGCCTACAGACATGCGTACAAGTATTAATAAATGCGCGCGTCGATGTTTGCCAGTTTGCCAGTGTGTAGATAAATTTTCCGTTAAAGAACCTCAACACACTGCGTACATGTATTAATACTTGTACGCGTGTCTGTAGGCCCCTTTATAGAGTAACACAATGGAATTGTCACTTCTTGACACATTCCCTTTATGTTTACAATTAAGGTATTATATGTAATTATATGAAGGCATAGAAGGTATATTTATCACAAAGTGAAGGTAATTAATGCATGAGTAGAAAGTTAATATTTACAATATAAGTGCTTTTCGGAATTTAATTACCGCTACTGTACATCGTACATTAATGTTTTAGTTTTTAGTTTCAAATTGTTCTAAACCCAGCATTTGATTTAACATTATGTCTTTGGTGACTTAACGATTTTTCTTTAGTAAGTTTGATTTCATCGATTTTAATAATTTAATTAACAGCTGCCTTTTTAAATGTTTTAAAATTTATGATATTTCTAAAACCAAATACACGTTTCCCTTAATTACTAACTCCAAAGATAACGCGAACAAAAAATATATATAAATTCTATGTAACGTATGAGGACGAGGAACAAAGTGTTTTCGGGCTTTACGTGACGTCGCTGTGACAAACGATAAACGATGTTCCAACACTCCCGACTACACAAAAGAAATAAATCAACAAAAGAATTAATCAGCATAATTTTAAAGGCTGATCTAGTGCATAGATAATTTCCCCCTCATTTTGTAATTTTTGTTTTCAATTATTGACAGAAAATATTTGACGGCCGGCGCACCTTAAACCAGTTTTTCAACAGTTCTTTTATACAGAGTGTCGGGTAAATGTATGACATACTCTCGTATAGGGGAGGTCAAAATAATCCTAATTTGTCATAGAAAAAAAATCCTAAAGTGCCCCTTAACGGAGATACAGAGCCCCAAACTTTTGAACCAACATGTAAAATTTTATAATTCTATGTAAGCCATAGACTCATAAAACCATACTACAGTAGATGTTTTACATCGTCAAGGAAGTCAGGAACGGACTTGCCAGCACACTCGTTGGGCCAAAATTTTGACAGGTGCTATTTAAGAGAGCTGAAACTGATTTTTTAAATACTTTGGTCATTGCTCTTTAAAAAAGATAATCTACAGTTGTTTCGATATAATTAGCCGTTTTCTAAGAAAATACATGTTTCGTGTAACACGTTATTGAAATAATAAATCAGATTACTACAATAAAACAGCAGTCGTTTTAATTTCGTTATCAATGTGGCATTGACAACACTTTTCTAAATTGTCTGATCAATTGAGTACATAAAACTTAAGTAATGGAGGATGATTTCTATAGTGAATATGCTGACACATCGCGAAAATTCTTGGACCCCCTTATATTTGTCAAAATGAGACACTATTATTATAAGTCTAGAAGTGTATTACAAAGTACATTTAATTTGGTTATGTATCCAATTTTAATTGGCTGAATTAAATTTTAACTGAACAAGAAAAAAAATACAAACGAAAAATAGTGCATAATAAAATGATTACCAGAATTTGAAATCTAGAAGAAAACCACTTTAGAGCGAAATCAAAAATGCATTAATATTCGGTGTGTCCTCCCCTGTTCTGTAGTAAGGTGTTAACTCGCCTGTGCATGGAAACAATGGGCGTTAATGGTATGCATTGGGATGTTGTTCCATTCTCCTTGTGCCGCGAGTGTGAGTTCCTGGAGGGTTTGAGATTGCTCGTCCAACGAAATCCCACATGTGCTCAATGGGGTTCATGTCTGGCGAATTTGCTGGCCACGGTAATCTTTGAATATTCTGAATCTCTAGTGAATTTTGTACTCTTCTCCTGCGATGGGGCCTAGCATTGTCATCCATGAAAATGAAATTGGCTCCAGTTTCATTTCGGAGAGGATAAATAATGGGTTCAATAATGTTTCGAACATATCTATCGCCTGTCATAGTGTCTGCAATGGGAATAAGCTGCGTACGACGACCATGCATTATGCATCCCCAAAACATTGCTGTTCCTCCTTGGTATTGAACGACTTCTCTGGCAAAAGATAGTCTTTCTGGTCGCCCTGGCCCTCTCCAAACTCTGTGTCGCCGACTATCACTAAGTAACCCAAATCTGGTTTCGTCTAAAAAAAGGATATTTCGCCACTGAGCTGAAAGCCAGTCTCTGTGTTCCTGTGCCCACTGTACACGAGCGGCTATATGTCTGGGAAGTAACCTAGGTACTCTTAAAGGTCTCCTAGATCGCAAATTGACTCCAGCAAGTCTCCGCCGCCGCGCCGTATTGTGGTACTGGAAATGAATCGACCAAACGTTCTTCTCAAATTAGTTCGGACAGCTGAGACTGTTATGGTTCGATTTCGACGTACATAACCTGCTATATACCGATCTTCTCTTGCATTAGTTACACTAGGACGCCCAGTTCCACGTCTCCAGTTAACGCTGTTAGTTTCCTGGTACAAACGCACTATCCGGATAACTGAAGCGCGGGGAATCCCTAGTCTATCCGCGAATCAATGATTCGGCAGACCCTCATCATGCAAAGCCACTATTCTTGCTCTCTTGAACACTGGAATTCTATTGCCAGGCATAATTGCAAAGGAAAACTCAACAATCACTTCAACACGCTAATTTGTTTTTATAAACATTTTTAGATGCGTAGCAACGGTGAAACAACTAAAGATTAAATGTACAAAAAGGCAGCCATGATAAATATTTTGTTTTAAAACTTACGGGGGGGGTTCAAGAATTTTGGCGATGTGTGTAATTTAAAGGCACTCGGTAATTGTGTGGAGGCAAGAAGAATTTATTCTAATTCATTTCCAACTCTACGTTTACCGCACCGAAGAACTTTGGAAAGGGATCGCATCGTGGTGGAGTAGGGCCTCCAAGAAGAACAAGGAACCCTCTGTTGTACTATGTTGCTTAATGCGAGAGAGTAATAAAATGTAAATTTGCAATGACGGGACCCACTAAGCAGGGTGGACAACTTAAAAGTTGCATTGTAAATTTCAATTAAATTGCAATAATAGTTTTTAAACTAAGACTACACTACACACCCTGAATCGGTCCTAAATTAGGGTCACCCTAATTTGCATAGAATAGAAAGACGAGTTTGGTGAATAAAAGTAAGGTGACTGCGGCGTTTCTATGGGGTTTAATTCACAGTGATATGGCGGAAGGGGAAGTACCGTTATATTTCTTTTTGAAGCGATTTCGTACAAAGAAGTTTATTCAACTTTACAATCTCCGGCAGCTCCTTTTTCAGCATATCTTTATGAGATTTTTTATTTACAGTAAGCCAATGAATAATGTCATTTTTTTCCCAAGAAGACGTTGGAATTTTTTCAAGTTTTCTTGAGTGGTAGCTGGCATTATTCATGACTATGACAAACCCAGAAGATATAAGATCTAGCATTTGCTGGAAGTATTCTTCAAAGACATCAGCGTTCTTGTCTTCATGATACTCTCCAGTCTGTTTTGATTTAAATACAAATAAAACAAATAAATCCTCGGAAATACCTTATATCGTAATTTTTTCGATAACTGTTGTGTTTAGGTATAGGACAAGGTACCTATATAAAACATACTTAGAATTGGATGCAAGATTTAAAATTGAAAAAAAAATCTGTTTTCATTTAAAAAAATGAAGTTGATGGTCGTAACTTCTTTTTGGGCTTCTCCGTATCATGAATTTCCCATTAAAAAAGCCACATAATATAACAGAAATAAGAATCGACGGGTCCGAGCGTTTTTCCAAAAAAACACACCGCTGAATTTTAAACGAATTTAGACATTACCTCTGGGACTCACTGTATATTTCATAAAGTCATCAAGTCTCCTTGTAAAATGTCTTGAGAATTGTAAAAGATCCATCAAAAATTTTGATAAGGAATCTGTTATGCTGATTGATGGTTGGAAGAACTCATCGAGTAACACAAAAAACGTTTGCCTTATTCAAAATGTTGATGGTAACATAGCTTTTCTAGAGTCATTTTACTTGACAGGTGAAAAGGAAACTGGTGATAAACTGCAAGAGATTGTGGAAAGCTGTGCAGTTATAGCTAAGAAAGCTTTCAATACAGAAATTTACACCGTTTGCTCAGACAACAACATGAAAAAAATGGGTGCACAGATAAATATTATGTGATATACAAATTGCAACAGCCATACAGCGAATCTACTTACAAAAGAATTGGTTTCTGAAAATATCGCGGGAAAAGTTCAATCAGTATTAAAAGAGGTTTCATCACCTAATCTTGAGAATAGGTGGTAAAAGAGTGATTCTAGCTGGTAAAACACGTTGGTGTTCCTTTCGCGACTCATTTGTTAATTATTAGGAGAATTTAAAGCGAATGCGAACAATAATTGCTGCCTTATTTAAATACAATATAACGAAACTTGTATTTGACGAAATTCTAAAAAAGCAAACTGAAGACAATGTTTAATTATTAACGCATTACAAAGTAGGTACTTAGGTTTCTATTGCAGATGCAGCTGAAAAATGGCTAAACTGCCAGAATGTTTTGATGAAACGCCCAAAAGAATGCTTTATTATACCTTTTCCATGGCCGCTAACTTCTTGCATCCTGCTTATCAAGGCAGAATGTTAAGCAAAGATCAAAAAAGGGATTAATAGATAATTCAGATGCCGAAGGGTTGGACATTCTTTAAGATTTTAGGCATCATCGCAATATATTTCACAAACTCAGCGACAAAAAAATTACAAAAGTTCGAGCTTTCTGGGAATTAGCTGAAAAACTTCATCCTACATTATCTATCCCGTCTAGCGATTAAGCTAAACACAATTCTTGCATCATCAGCACAACTAAAAATGCTATTTTCAAATTGGTCGTTTGTTCATTTCCCTGTCCGTAACAGGCTCACTTCTGAAAATTCAAAGGTGCTTACTTATATTTATTATCACTTAAAGATTAGAGACCATAGCAAATCCGACGAATACAAACTTTCTTTGTGTGTTCACTGTTCATATTAAGCTACACTTAATGAGTGTTTTCTTAGTCGTTACTTAAGCAATGGTTGTATTGTCTCAGTTCAGGTTAGTTTATCTGTTTTATTATTTTAGACCCTGTGTAAGAAAGAGTAAGGTGTAATCAGAATTAGTAGTTTATAATGACATATTTCTATTATTTCGATAAATATTTAAACAAAAATAATGGCCGATATAATAAATAAATCATACTACATCTCAAGATGTAGAAAATATAGAAAATTGGTTGGTGTAGGAATAGTAGATTCTGTAACGAGGTTGGAATGAAAATTCGATCCGAGTGGAAGATTCCGAACGCGAGCGTAGCGAGCGTGAGGAACCACGAGTATCGAATTTTCATTCTAACCGAGTAGCAGACTATATTTTCTCCACGACCAAAAAGTACGAATAAAAACAAATAAAATCTGTACAAAGCAATTAAGTTATTTATTCGCAATATTCGTAATTTCAGGTGGAGTATTATCCAGTTCCATATCTGATTCATCCGATTTTTCACTCATTTTTTGACGTGCACTAAAATTTGTCTGAAAATAATTATTACAACGCGGCCATTTTTATCTGACACTGACAGTTTCGAAATTCATGGCAACCTATGTCGTTTAGATCAATTACAGAATATTCATTCCGTATCTTGTTATGGAATAAAAATACACGCAAAACGCATAAGAAGAAAGTGTTTCAGAATAAATATTCCAACTCAAGAGCGAGAATTTTTACATTCTATTATCAAAAATGATTTTGGAATTATTGCATTCAGTAATGGTCGTGGAGAAAATAATTTTCTACGCGTAGAATATGCAGTAGAATATTTATAATTTTCTACCTACCCATCCCTGGTTGTCAACCTTTTTAAGAATATCCATTTTATGTTCTTTTTATCGACATTTTATGTATTGTCAATATTATCATTGGCATTATTGTCACAGGTTTATTCCTTATCTGTGATATTGTTTGTTTTGTTAAAGAAGTCTTTTTCTTCGTCACTAACTATTTTCTCAAATATATTGCTTATGTTGTTCAAAACATCAAATTTCACCAAATTGTTATAATTTCTAGTTCAAACCATAAATTCTTAACGTTGCTATTGCTGTTAGCAGTTGCAATTGACATACGGCACGGAAATCTAACCAATGAAAGTAAATTCTAAAGAAACTTATCGGATCATCAGAAATAATCGGTCCTACCAACTAGCAAGATTTTATCCTTCCCACAGCTGTAAGGGCTGGGTAGTCCGTAGCTAACCGCATTCCTTAACATGAGTGGTTAAGGCTGTACAAACTGCGCTTGTCCGATCTAACGTTAACTGCAAGCCTCGTGTCAGCTACGAAGCCCTTACGGTTGTGTGTGGTAAAGATAGGATCGCGCCACGATATCAGTATATCGATTTTAAGTTTATAGTTTAGATTTCTGCCCCTGAAAAGTCAGAGTTTATGCATTTGGCAACTACCATTGTGTGTATCCTAAACAATTTTCCTAAACTGCTTGTAGGCGATCCTAAAAAATCGAATTAACAAACCAAAATAATACTTTAAAAAGGCAGATATCCAACATGTAGACTAGAACAAAGCAACTAAACACCTTCACCTTCAACATGAAAATTTATAGGTGTACGATAGCTTTAGGATTTATGTCCTGCAACGCTTTGTTTCTGTGTCTAATAAGAAACACGTGTATCAGTTTATTTTATGGCCGTGTGCAGCGACATTTGTTTAAAAGTTCTGTCTCTTTGTGAGGTTTAACATGCGGTTAAAGGCGAATAGAGCACATTATTACAATTGATAATATTAAATGCATGGTTATACGACTGATTCATTTTAGTATTTACGACTTACTTGCAAGTCAGAGTTAGTAGAGGTGGCAATGGTCGGCCGCAACCCGCCGTTTATCGGCGCATTTCATGACATCCCTAATATCAAGATTAAAGTTTTGAGGTAAAGGGTCGGACTAAGGAAATTAAGTAATTATACTCGTATGATGTGTTTATATTAATGTAATGAAATGAAAAAAAAACAAATATTATAAATTTTTAAATACTACTTATATTTATTTACATGCATAATGATATTCTTTATCTAGTTCTGGTTCGTGTCGCTATCCTCATTTAAATTAATTATAATCGGTTTAATTGTATCATGCAGAGTAACATAAGAATTGTCTACAGTAATTATATGATGGATTGAATTTTTCCAACTACCTGGGGGAATATCATTAACTCATTTTTTTATTAATTCTGCAACACTGTAACTTAATGTCGGAGACGTATTTTCTAACCTAACAGTTTATTTTAATTAGTGCCACATGTGCTCTATGGCATTAAGGTGGGAGCTGTAGCACAGTATGTCCCATTTCGTCTGCCAATGGGTCACAAACATATACTTTTTTTATATAGAATGCCTAAAAGATCACTTTTTTTTTATAACTTTCTTCAAAATATATATCGTTCGCCGCTATGTAGTTTTAAATCTCCAATTTCGTGCTATTTAAACCTGGAGCCATATATATTGGTGACTGTGATAGCTCGCATTGTCCATTGCTATCACGCTATTCTGAGGAAGGTTTGGTAAAAGACAATTTTTGAACCATTCTTCAAAAAGTTCTGCCGTTGTATCTTCATGGTAGTCCACGCAGGAGTCTTTAATATTCTTTGTCACAAGGCATTTGATATCCAACCGTTTTCTAACCCGGCATGTAAAATGGTAATTATTTTTCCTTTATTTGACGGAGCTCTTGTTTTACACCTGCCGGAAGAATCGGACCATAATTTGGATGGTGTGTCATGCGTGTCAATCCATGTCTCATCGAGGTAAGTTATTGGACGATTTTCAGAACAATATTTTCTTATCGATATTATATTATGTACTCAAAAGTTTTTCTAATTCAGATTTAATTAGAGAAATATTTGATGTGTTGAAGCAATCATCTGGCTCAGAGTTTATAAAGTTGGGATTTGTAAAATAGCTGAGAATTTCAGAATAAATGGTTCTGCGTTACTTAATTATTTTTCTTAATAAGTCTTGTAGATCTGTGCTGAGTGGTGTTTTAATTATGGATAGTTCTTACAACATGAATTTTAATGCAGCATCCGCTTTATATAAATCTATGTCGCGTCGGCATAAGGCTTCAACTGTTAATTTTATTTGCTGCAAATTAATATATGCATAAAAATCGGTATTTATCCCGGGATTAACAGGTCTGATCCTGATATTTTCGAGACAGGCTTTCCTCCCGGGATCCCGGGACTCCGAGATCCCGGGATTGACATCCCTAGCACTAACGTTAAGTAAGGAACTATAAACAGTTTTTACAATCTTATCGATGACATCGACATTACAATGACATCGACAGATAATTGCTTTTTCTTCACGGAAACATTTGAAGAAGCTCTGTCAATGTTTTTCCACGGACGCCACATAATGCTGTTTAATATATATAATAACGTATAATATAATATTATAATATACAGGGTGCCCAAGATAAGGAGGGCCTCTATGGGGATCTCGGTTATGGTAAGAGCTACAACTTTGATTAAATGGGGAAAAAGTTGCGCAATCAGAGGACTAATAATATGGCATAAAAAAAGTTTTAGTAATATTTGTAAGTTTTGAGATATTAAATAAAAACTGATATTTTGGATTTTTGATTTTATTTTTCTTTGGCGTTATTATTAAAGTTAGAGCAAAACTGACAAAACTCTCTCACAGCAACTTGTTATGAACTTAAAGATTACATCGCAATTTTTTTTATACGACGTTTCGTTTCCAAGCAAACACCATCAACTTCATTTTTTCTAATACGGCCCTGATTTCTTATTGTCAAATTTTGAGAGCATTTTTTATTCTTAATTCAATGATGTACCAGACAATGTTGTTTAATTACGTTTCGAGCCTTTTTAACCATCTTTATGAAATTTTCAGGGTCCGGACCTGGATCCTAGAGTGTTGCATATGCTTTTTCAGCTTTTTTAATTAAACCTTACGATACTGTTTAAAAAAAAATAAAAACTTCCTGGGTTTATTTTCTTTTTGAAACAACACAAATCTACGCTGTTGCAAACTAAGTATTGTTCTTTTCCCAAATTAGCGAAGTAGGCATTGGAAAAAAAAATGAGTAGGTATGGTGTCAGACAATTTGGCATTACTTCAGTTGAACTAAATATGGCAGGTTATTATTCAAATGAAGAAAAATTTGATATGTTATCATGTTTTATTTTAAGCGGAGAAAATTGTAATGTAGCGGAGCGGATGTATTTGGACAAATATCCGGAAAGGAGACAACCAGCTAAACAGACTTACAGTAAGTTAGTAACTAACCTTAAAGAACACGGTGCATTTAAAAAACCCATGCTCTCCCGAAAAAAAAATAGTAACCAGGAAAAGGTTTTCAGCGTATTATTAGCTGTTACTGAAAACCCTGGAGTATCAACTAGAGAAATTGATGAAAATGTAGGCGTAGCGAAATCAACTGCTCAATTTATTTTAAACAAACAAAAATTTCACCCATATAAATACAGAATTTGTCAAGGACTGAGGCCAGGTGATGCAGAAAGACGTCGATCATTCTGCGAATGGTACACCAGAAAATGCCACGAAAACATAAATTTTCCTTACCAGATAATTTGGTCTGATGAAAGCATGGTAAATCGAAACGGGATCTTTAACAGAAAAAATGTACATTACTGGTCTAAGGAAAATCCACGTGTATTCAAAGAATCAAGACACCAATACCGTTTCAGATTTAATATGTGGGCTGGAATTTTGGGAACAAGAATAATAGGACCTTTTTTCTATCAACATAATTTAACATCTGAGCATTACCTGAATTTACTCCAAAATGACTTAGAGGAGGCTCTGGATAATTTACCTCTGGCAGAACAACGCGACACTTGGTTCCAGCAGGATGGTGCACCTGCACATAATTCAAGGGTAGTTAGAGAGTACATTTCAGCAAGATTTCCAGAAAAAAGTATCAGCACTTATTCTGTAACACCCTGGCCGGCGCGTTCCCCAGATTTAACCCCGCTTGATTTTTTCCTTTGGGGATATATCGAGAATTGTGTTTATAAGCAGAATTTTGAAACAGAAGAAGAGCTTAGACAACTAGTGCTTGCAGCCTTTCACAGCGTAACACCACAAATGTTAACTAATGTCCTAAATAATACAGTTTTAAGATCCTATTTATGTTTGGAGAACGACGGAAATCACTTTGAACACCTTTTGGAAAATTAATTTTTAATGAGTTAATGTTAGTTTTATTTCAATTAATTAAAGTTTAATTATTATGGGTTCGGAATCAGTATTTTACAATGGTAAATAAATAATTAAAAATCTATTATGTAATTTTATTATTTTTTTTTAAATTCATAATGAAACTAAAAAGATTACGTTGTTACCTTCTACATCCATCATTTTCATTTTTTTAATTAAAAAAGCTGAAAAAGCATAATATGCAACACTCTAGGATCCAGGTCCGGACCCTGAAAATTTCATAAAGATGGTTAAAAAGCCTCGAAACGTAATTAAACAACATTGTCTGGTACATCATTGAATTAAGAATAAAAAATGCTCTCAAAATTTGACAATAAGAAATCAGGGCCGTATTAGAAAAAATGAAGTTGATGGTGTTTGCTTGGAAACGAAACGTCGTATAAAAAAAATTGCGATGTAATCTTTAAGTTCATAACAAGTTGCTGTGAGAGAGTTTTGTCAGTTTTGCTCTAACTTTAATAATAACGCCAAAGAAAAATAAAATCAAAAATCCAAAATATCAGTTTTTATTTAATATCTCAAAACTTACAAATATTACTAAAACTTTTTTTATGCCATATTATTAGTCCTCTGATTGCGCAACTTTTTCCCCATTTAATCAAAGTTGTAGCTCTTACCATAACCGAGATCCCCATAGAGGCCCTCCTTATCTTGGGCACCCTGTATACCGGGTGTTGCATCGTCGAGCGGGACATAGGAAATCCCATGTAATTTTAAATGGGGTCAATTATTGGCTTCCCTAATTATTTTAGAGAAAAATTCTATTTAGGTTTATTAAAGAGCACTAAAACCCACATTCAAAAGAATAACTTTAGATATTTTTGATGAGCCCGTTTACGGGTTATCGCCGATTTCTTTTTAACTATTTCTCCTTTTTATGGCCCCGTATTTGCGGGCACCAGTCAAGGTAAAAGATGACTGTCAAATAAAGTTGTCATTTTGAAATGTGTGCTTTATTGTTAGAAAAACTCGTACATCGAAAATATTAAAGGTGTATTTATGAGTACAAATTAATCTGAATAAAACTAAAATAAAGTATCCAATTACAAGGTTAATTATGACATTTTACATGTTTCAATATTTTATTAATTAATAGGTAGGTACTATTAAATTGTTAGAACTTTAGGATTTAAGAAGATGTTCAAATATTCATCAAAATAACAACTTTATTTGACAGTTATCTTTTACCTTGACTGGTGCCCGCAAATACGGGGCCATAAAAAGGAGAAATAGTTAAAAAGAAATCGGCGATAACCCGTAGACGGGCTCATCAAAAATATCTAAAGTTATTCTTTTAAATGTGGGTTTTAGTGCTCTTTAATAAACCTAAATAGAATTTTTAATAAAAAATAAAAATAATTTAATTTATAATAATAATAATTTAGAAAAAATAATTAGGGAAGCCAATAATTGACCCCATTTAAAATTACATGGGATTTCCTATGTCCCGCTCGACGATGCAACACCCGGTATAATTTAAAATATATATTCTTATTTTAATAGTATTTAACAGTTATTGATTCAAAACCATTTTTCGTAAAAAGAACTTTACTTTATTTTATAATAATTATTATTAATTAAGGTTGTGAAAAGTAGGTAACAGATTCTGGGGCTTTAATTTTGCTTGCATTATTACAAAAAATTATTCAGTGTTCTTTTATTTATAAAAATGATATTAAAAAAAAATTAAAAAAGTGTTAAACTTATATTAAATAATATGCGAGATAAAATTGATTGGCAACGTTAACGAATTTGTTCAATATTAATTATTGTGAAAGAAGTTATATCGCTAATAAATGTGATCAGTGTTATGTGATATGATATTTTTGTTTGCCCTTGTATCATTTATTTATATATTTTTTTTTTCTTTCTAGGTAAGCATTCCTTATTTTATTTCATCGGTGGACACAAAATGCATGGTAAGAGTTTAGTCAGTATGATCCCCAATAAAATTAAGTATTTAATTTAAAGAAATAGTCTTCTCGAAGTAGAGTTGAAATATAGGGGAAAGGGGAAAGAAAGTCAAAAATTCTTTCTCCACTAATTTAATAGTGAGCTATCAAAGGCTCAATTTTAAAATTAAAACGTCTCTACATGTTTCGAAGGTAGTAACCTTCATCTTCAGGAGACAAAAGTAGTGCTGCAGTTATTATTAGCAGTAGAGAGAAAACTGTTGGTGGAAAGTGACGCTGATGGAGCTTTTTTAAAAAAGTATTTTGACAAGATATTAAAAAATTGAATGCAATCAGCATACTGAAATTGTAAATGAAATGTTATATTTAATTCAAAATTTATGTGAGGACTCTGTCAATTTGTGGTCGAATTTAAAAAGGGAAGATATTCGTCATTTAAAAGTCATAAGTTAGGATATATATAAAAATAATCTTTTGAACATTTTAGGTCATGTTATAAAAGTTTTTTATTTTATTTTGGAGAAGAAAAGAGAAAGATTTTTGTTAGCGTTTTATGAGAAATTATAATGTTGAAATTTCAGTTGTAAAATTTAATTACTGGAGACCTAAGGTCCCGGTAACTTGCGTTATGTTCGTCCCATTCTGTAGGAAAAATAATAGAATTAGATTTAAAATAAAATTATTAAAAAACACACAGATCTTATATTTTATATACCCTCAAAGACTAAATAAGGAGACGGACACAGTTAAAATGAGCTCACAAATTGACAGAGTCCTCACATCAATTTTGAATTAAATATAACATTTCATTTACAATTTCAGTATGCTGATTGCATTCAATTTTTTAATATCTTGTCAAAATATTTTTTAAAAAAAGCTCCTTCAGCGTCACTTTCCACCAACAGTTTTCTCTCTACTGCTAATAATAACTGCAGCACTTCTTTTGTCTCCTGAAGATGAAGGTTACTACCTTCGAAACATGTAGAGACGTTTTAATTTTAAAATTGAGCCTTTGATAGCTCACTATTAAATTAGTGGAGAAAGACTTTTTGACTTTCTTTCCCCTTTCCCCTAAGTATTTAATATTTATATTTATTAATTTATATTTAATATCAATATAAAAATAAGAAGTATAAGTAGATACACGAAAGCGAAAACCAAACAAATCAAATTTAAGGGTCGCCCATTATAAAAACATTTTAAATACAAATTATTGATATTCAAAAACAAATAACAAGTTACTATACAAGAAAGGCCTTTGATGGAGTAGAAAGTTGTTTTATATGATTTGCCACCATGCAAAGAATAAACTGTTTCTGCTCTGGTTGTGTGCTTCTTTGCTTTGGTTTATCGTTTGCTTGCATTGGTTTCGAGCGTTGACAAAGATGGTACGATTTTCGGCGGTAGGGTTTTGACGCCATTGTCGGTAGAAATGATTTTTTCATTTAACAGCTCGTCCTCAATTTGAAGCATTTGTATAAATCAAAAATAACAATAAACTTTAAAATAAAAAAATTCAAATATAAAATGATTAAAGTCAATTATTAGCGTTCATCAACATTATACAAGACAATGTAATGATTTCCAAATTACCCAAATCAGATCAAGTTTTACATGAAGGAATTATAATTTTTTATTCAATTTCCAACGTTTCTTAAAGATATCCAAGTAATAAAAATATTTTAAAATAAACTAACAAAAGCAATTTTGGAAGAATGATTTTATTAAAAAATTGTGAAATTATTATTTTAATATTACTTTATCTATTGTTAGTTAATAGTATGTGTAATGAACTATAATAGTTAGTTGGGAATAAACAATTGAATTAATTTCCCAAAATATTTAATTTACAGTTCTGGACGATGACTGTTTCAATAAAAAGAACAAGTAATTCGCAGGATTTTTAAAAAATATTGATTTTAGCGCGCTTTCCACTGTCTATTGAAGTGTTTTTTTCGAGGGGTGTCTCACCTATAGAAAATGTGTACACTAATTACTAAACTAGGGTAATTTACATGGTTTCTAGCTAATTATTTACCACTGATTTCCAGTGATTACTAATGATTCCTAGTGATTGCCAATGATTTCCAGTGATTACTAATGATTCCTAGTGATTGCCAATGATTTCCAGTGATTACCACTGATTTCCAGTAATTACAGATGATTTACAATGATTATCGATGATTATTATTGATTTTCATGATTACCACTACACACTTCTAACCTGAACCACTGGATACCACTCATTTTCAAATTTACTGATTACTAAAGTATATACACTGTTAGGTAAGACAAAGTGTCAAATTTTTATTCTTACGAATCCTTGTCTCCATATACGCAAGAAAAATACCACATACCACATCGAAAATATTCGTTTCTCAGAATCATCGGATTTATCCAGAAATGCATCAATTTTATTAACTGTCGGAATAATTTTTCTATAAGGTTTGTTTTGGTTCTTAAATAAGGATTTATTCCAAGCAGTTCGAGAACTGCGCAAAAATCGATGTGCAATGAAATAAATTCATGAACTGTTTTAGAACTGTTCGCACTTAAAGGAAACCAAAACAGTTTATTGAAAAAGAAAAAACAGAAAAATTAACAGTAACCCCAAATATTTCAAATTTCAAAATGACCTTTTGCCACTCAAATAAGACATTTGAATTTCTATAGTAAAACCAAACAAGTTTGACGCCTGAGATAAACAAAAACACCTGGCCGACAACTACCCGTGAAGTAATGTGATTGGTTTTGTTGTTCCATCTTAAATTAAAGTATTTTAAAAAATTTGACTAGGAAACTTGCAATGTAGGGTTGAAGAACTTCAGTTCGGAATCGGCTCTAACTGAACAAAACAGAAATATCTCGATGCGCATGTGCAAACTAGAACGGTTCTTAGTTTGAACCAAAATAAACCTATTAGGTTTGTTCCAACCAACTAATTTGGTATCGTCCCCGAACGGTTATTGGGATCACTCGTACCGATGTTGTGCGCAGGCGTGGATATTTTACAGTTCCGTGATGGTGCAAAAGGTTTGTTCCAACCGCAGCAAAGACCGTTCTAGAACGGTCCTGCGCATGCGTATTGCATAAAATGCGTTCCAACTGTGAATTGACGATTCATAGGACGATTCTTTAAGTGTTCCAATCAACCTTGTTACCGTTCTAGAACCGTTCTTGAACCGTCCTTTCGATCCCTGGCCATACATTGGAATCGTTTGGGATGACCTGCGCAGTAAGGTTTTAGTAAGCTGGGGCTGACATTAGTGATATTTTTCACATTTCCATTTGTTTGTTGGTGGTTTTTGATCGTGAGATTTTTAGTTCGACTGTGTATTTTTCTGTTTTATACTGCCTTAATTTGACTTCGGTTTATTTTTACTATGAGTGACGAAGGAGGTAGTGAGGTTATGTTCACGTTATAATTATTTTACTCGATACCTAAATCGGTTCACAAAATCGTTCCAACCCGTCTATATGTTGCACCATCACGGAACTGTAAAATATCCACGCCTGCGCACAACATCGGTACGAGTGATCCCAATAACCGTTCGGGGACGATACCAAATTAGTTGGTTGGAACAAACCTAAAATATAGACGGGTTGGAATGATTTTGTGAACCGATTTAGGTATCGAGTTAAATAATTATAACGTGAACATAACCTCACTATTTCCTTCGTCACTCATAGTAAAAATAAACCAAAGTCAAATTAAGGCAGTATAAAACAGAAAAGTACCCAGTCGAACTAAAAATCTCACAAACAAAAACCACCAATAAACAAATGGAAATGCCACTAATGTCAGCCCCAGCTTACTAAAACCTTACTGCGCAGGTCATCCTAAACGATTCCAATGTATGGCCAGGGATCGAAAGGACGGTTCAAGAACTAGTTCTAGAACGGTAACAAGGTTGGTTGGAACACTTAAAGAATCGTTCTATGAATCGTCAATTCACAGTTGGAACGCATTTTATTTAATACGCATGCGCGGGACCGTTCAAGAACGGTTTTGGCTGCGGTTGGAACAAACCTATAGTGTCCACGTAGCCGACGCATTCCAAGCAAACAGAATCACCGTCCCGCGCATTCACGAATCGCTATCGGCTGGCCTGTCAACCGTTGCCGAACGTCGCCGTCGCGTGACCTTGGTGGCAGATTACTTAGGATTTTTGTTTATTTCCATAAATCACGCAGTTATTACCAGGTAATTACTGGTGAATACCAGTTGATTTCCCAATGATTTCCAATGATTACCAGTGATTTTTAGCGATTTCCTTACAGTATAGGGTAACTGAGGTGAATACCGGCCCCCTAAGGATTATCTTGGATTTTGAGAATACATTTCAATAAAACCCTTAAGTCTGGGCAATGCAACATTGTATGCTTATCGAATAAGTTTTTTATTAAAGTTTAATACAAAATACAATATAAAAAAAGAAGACAACTTAAAAAAAACTCTACACTGGCCGGATTTAACAGCAACATGGAGGTAATTGCGGCCACGTGCCGGTATTGCCCACTCATTCACAATGATCGCAAATGTAATCTTTTCTTTCTTGACTTGTGCATGCCTTGTGTGCCCACAGACTAGGTACAGCTTGTGCACCTAATCCAGATTTCATTTTTGCCTAACTCTCCGCAGACCAGGCATACTTCTTCATCTATTTCAGCTTCAGACTCCGAAGAGCTAATGGATTCATCAGATGATTCTCTATTAACTGAAGTAGTTGCGTCCATCTTGCACTGTCTGTTTAAATTGGATCGCGGCATCAGTGACAACTTTGTTTTTTTGTTACTAACAATCGGCCATGGTGGTAATATCAGCCGGTATTACCCCCATTATTAATGTAAACCAGCATTACTGTTCAAACAGAAAAATCTTAGGTTAGGTTAAAAAACTCCTAAATTTGGTCAACTAGACATATCCAACTACAATTTAGTTAAAATAGATCTATAAAATATTATTTAATAAGTTTCATATATACCTTGGAAGGCAGCAGATTTTTATAGTGAGAAAGTAAAAAACTTAAAAAATTAGAAAAATGTCGGTAAACACGAGTTCATTTAAACGGCGAATTGAGCATCTTATGTTTGTTTGACAACCGACATTTTCCTTATGACTAACCGCGTTTACACCTTAGTATCTTAGTAATATTTGGGGGCCGGATTTACCCCAGTGGCCGGTATTCACCCCAGTTACCCTATAGACTTATTACCATGGGTGAGACACCCCTCGGTTTTTTTATACAACTCTTTAAAGTATACCTAAAGTTCGCCACACGGCTGGTGAGCTATAAGAGAAATCCGAGCAAAAAACTTGACATTGTTGCCGTACCTCGCATTTTAAATTTCCATAAAATATTAATTTGTATGTAATTCAAATATATTACTTAAAACAATTAGACGTCTGCATATCCCTGTATATTGTATGCCCTGTAACATATATCCCGTTGATTTTTTCCCTTCACATTGCAAATTATAATCGCTAAATATAATTTATTATATTCTTAAAGCGATGAGGATAGTATGTTTCGTTTTAGCAACCCGCGCCAAAATTAAACAATCTGCGCGGATTCCTGTCACTAATGGTTTTGTATCTTTTTATTGTACATAATATTGAATTGGTGAAGATACAAAGCACATCGTGACACCTTGAGAAACTTTTCAGGCATTGCTAGAGTTTAAAATTATTATATTTAATTTATAATTATTAATCAATATTTAAACTTTGATGTTTGTAAAATGAATAAATGTATAAAAGGTAAAGTTATTCATAGTTAAGCTAGGGCAGTAATTGCCAATAATCAGTAGGTATTTGTTTTTATATTTTACGCAATTTAAGACTAAAATAATTGAAAAAAAAACATTCAATTTTTTCTTAAAAACCTCTTCAAAACTTTTATTCAAACAACGAAGAATTATTTAATGTCTTTCATTTCAAAACTAGTCACTCTGAGTAACTTTTACGTACTTGATTTAAACTTATTAATTAGGGTGCGTCTATGTTGGTACTACGATAAATGATAGAGGATACTAGCGTGAATGCATGTAATAAAAAAAGTAAGGCGGTTAGTCCCGTTTTTTTCATTACCTGCATTGACGCTAATATAGTCGCTCTTATCGTTTATCGCAGCTCCAACATAAACGCACGCTTAGATATCGCAGGGGAGGTTTAAAACGAGTAGAGCCTCAATTTTATATTTCGCTCTTTACCCCCAGCTGTCCTAACTTTGAAATTTTAAATAGCACTCCCCATTTTACCGTTTTAAATTCTGATCTAATTTCTTTTAAAAATTTAATTAATGGCACTTTAATATTTTATTTTAAAAAATTAAAAGACCCAGGAATAATTAATTTGCTCTTATGTTTTAGAAAATTGACTTTATTAAGCATATGTAAATTGGCCTCCATGGTCGACCAGACAATAATACAGTCTATTTTTGAACTTTTTTCCAACATTATTAATACAATACTCCGCCTACATTCTTGGATATTTTGGTTTATAGGACCATACAATAATAAAGGATCTGTTATACCTTTTAAGTTGATTTTTTTGAACGCACATAGTTAGATCAAAATATTTACTTGCCGAACATAGGCACACGTCCAGGGCTTCAGATTTTATGTAATGGCAATTTGAAACGAACATTGATTCTAATTAAGAGAGAAAAAGTTTGCGGTGAATTGCGGTATTATTTCTTTAATCGGGCCCTTTGGGGAAACAGGTTCTGCTTAAAAAAACATCACGGGGTCTTAAAACAGGGTATGCTTTAAACTGGTCTGTTTTTTAAAACAACCTGATTTCAGATTCTAAGATAATAAACTCCTGAATGAAAGTTATAGAACAAATGACCCTACTACTCAGGCGCCGATCCAGAAATAATTTTTTTGAATGCGGGGGTAAGGAGTGCCGTAGGCAACATTTTTTTGGAGACCACGCCCAAACTTTATTTTTGTCTACTATTCTAATATTGGCATTGAACAGAAGTATGATAAATCTTTTATTCCCATGCAAATTTTTTTCGGATTTTTAAATTGCAAAATATGATAATTATGTAAATTGTTGGCAAACTACATAATACAATGATTTTGGATTATAATTCTCTCCCAAGGGGGTGGTTCGGACCCTCCGCAACACTGGAGGACTTCCATCCACCATGTCTTTTTAAACTCATGATATCCCCGCCAGCATCTACTAATAATGTAGCTGACGTCCTTCGATAACAATGCCCCGTATATTCTTTGGGACTGGGCAACTTTAAATATGATGCAATTTAAGAAGGTATTTTTCCATCTTCCTTTTTTATATGCAATAAATAACCGTGTATAGGCAGTATGATCGGGTCTAAGGGCTCTATACTTCTTGAAAATTGAAATATTATTAATTTCTGATGAAAATCCTTCCACGTAAACCACGAACTGTCGATCTACATGTGTCTTTCTATCCGGGACAGTTACAACAAGGTGGGTTTCAAATTCCTTAATATCTTCAATTTTCATTTTACATAACTCCACTCGGCGACATGCCCCAGCGATGCCCACAATGAGTACCACCTAAAACAAGCAAATAAGTTGTTATTTAAAAGTAGATTTTAAAAAAATCGCAATTAAGTACCTTTATTAATAAAAACTCCTCATCTGGTGCCGTAACAAGGAATTTTACAACCTCATTCTTGGAGAATGCCTTTGATTTCTTAGCTTTGTATCCCACAGACTTCCTTTTTAAATATGCCATCAGTTTTGCATCCCTGCTTATGTCGACATTATTTTTGATACTTGTAGTAGATCTGAGCATTGAGTAATAACTCCATAAAGAGGATGATTTACTGTCCTTAAATTTATCCACAAAATAGGCAAGCATCACATCTTCACTGATTGCTTTAATTTTCTTTGATGAACACCAGTCCATATGAAGAGCCCATATTCCTTTTCATAACTATGCCGTGATTTATCCGGCAATAAATTAAGGGTAGCTGCTTTAGCAATGTCCAGAACTTCCTTCGGAATTTCATCATCACTGCTGCTACTGACTTCCATTTAAAGGACGTAAAACACACTTTCACGAAATTGTTACACAAATAATTATCGTTTATTCCGTTGTCAAGTTCTGCCATATAAAAGCCAACTCTATTAAATTTCTTTAATTTATTTCCCTATAGCAACCTGATGTTAATGCATTGTTGATAACGACTTACGAGGCACCTACGGGGTAAATTAAAACAGTGCTCTTTTAGAGTTTTTAATATTGGTGCCCTAAAACATGCTTGTAGATAAAATATCGTACAATACACTTACGGTAGGTGTCTTTACCGTACTTGTATTGTAATATACTATTACCAAACATTTTATTACCTGTGTTTCATTTACAGCTTTCATGTCAAAAAAATTGACACTTGTCAAAAAAAAATTCAAAAGAATTTTTTTCTCAAAAACTGCGGCAAATATTAAGTAAAAAATGAGTGCTTTAGAAGACTCAGACATTGAAAATGCCGCAAATGAGGCAATGGTGAACAAATAAATAAATAAATAGGTAAAATTATAGTCTGTGTTTAGTTTTTAATTGTAAATAATTACTTTTAGGCACAGCGTGCTTAAAGCACTTTTAAGCACGCTGTACCGAAAAGGAGGTTATTTAAAAATCAAAACGACAATCAAAAAGGGGTTATTATAAAACGTCAGTAGAAAAAAGCTTTTTGGAGCGAATATCTCTGCATAATGGGTAACTTGAAAATGAATTTTGACATTTCTCACGTGACTACTGGTTTGACGGGAAAATTAAAAAAAATATATTTTTTGATGAAAAGTGGTATTAGATGACGACATTTAATATCGAAAAAGTGTTTAGATTTTAATTGTATGCTCCTTTGCAAGTCTGACGCAAAAAAAAAAAAAATTTGGAAAAATATTCAATATTACTTTCATAATCCCATGAATTTAATGAAAATGTGTTAAATGGTCGAAAACCTAGGTATTAAACTGTGTTTTGTTATTTTTAAACCTTTTATTTGTTAAAATTCAAAATGAAGCTTTTTACCATGTGCGTGAGTGTGGTTGTGGTCAGCCCCTGTATCCGACAACCATATTTACCATTTATAATTATTTTTGAAACAATATGCATGCAAAGGACCGTTTTTCTAATTTTTACCATGTTTTACCGTATCTTCTAAATTCATTTTTACAAAATAAGAAATAAAATCTTTAATTTAATTAATTGATTTTTAATCAAATATTGAACCATGGATTGTGTAGAGATACGAAAAACTTTAAGAAAGAAAATAATGTAATAATTTGCCTCAAATAAAAATACGTTATTTAGTAGCTTAAAATGAATACATTTTCTTTATTAAAGTTTTTCGTATCTCTACACAATGGTCCAATATATTTGATTAAAAATAAATTTAATTCAAGAATTTATTTTTTATTTTCTAAAAATTAATTTAGGATATACGGTAAAACTTGGTCAAAATGAGAAAAAAAAAAGGTTATATGCATGCATATTGTTTCAAAAATAATTATAAATGGTAAATATGGTTGTCAGATACAGGGACTGACTACATCCAAACACATGGAAATATGAAAGTAATATTGGGTATTGTTTCAAATAACTTTTTCGATATCTCTTGATCCAATACCACTTTTCATGATAAAATGTATTTTTTATTAATTTTCAGCGTACCCATATACATTTTAGGGCACGTGGTTATAGAAAATTATTTATTTATGCGAAATATTGTATTGAATACGTTTTACTTTGCGAAAAAAAGCAGTATTTTGCTCGGGCCAGGGGGGGGGGGGGGCACGCGCCCCCTCGCCCTCCATTGGTACGCCGGTACGCCCTTACTATCTTTATTTAAACCGAATTTAGCTTAAATCAAGTAACAAGATTATTGTTATTATTTTTTATTGAATATTGGATATTACGTTACAGTTCAGGTAAAACCGAACTCAATTAAAACCCGTTTTTTTCTAGTTTTAACTAAATACTTTTATTTAAAACTAGGTACAACGGGTGCTTACTGAATTCGGGGTTTAACTGCAACATATAGCATATTAGAATGTTCTTATAGTGAACATTAAGAAACAAGGATCTCTGTAACCACATGCCAAGATAATCCCGATCATTACCATAAAAATAGAATCCACTAAGTCAGGCTCATTGCAGGGTCTCTTTTTTATTGTTCATAACGATGGTAATATGTTTTCCCCAAGGCAAGGCAGAATTTTATTTTCAGTTTCTGCATAAAGAAAGAACATGTAGTATTATAATAATGACCTTGTCCTTGAGCTCCCTTGTTCGATGATAATAAAATTGTGGTTAATGCATCATTTATCATGTTGTTTTATCTCCAGTTTCTGTATTTCTCTATTACCATGTTGTTGACGTAATACTTAATATCGAAATACTGTAAAGTATGTATATAATTTTTCATTTTAAATTGGTCATTTGCTTCTTTGCCTTGACGCGTTGGCGTTGTAAAACAACTTGGAAATCCTTTATATATATATTATATATTTTCATTATTAAGTCATTAGAAATATCGTTTGTATGCCCCTGCGTTTGAAAGGAGTGAATTTTTAAAAATTGTAAAAAAATGCATCAAGGAACATTTTTAGTCTACATTTGAAATTAAATATCTCAGGAAATAATAAAGATATTTGAACGCGGTTTGAAGCATAATAGGGCTCAACGTTTGGTCTTAGGTTAGATTAATTATAAATTAAATATAATACTTTTAAACTCCAGCAATGCCTGTAAAGTTTCTCAAGGTGTCATGATATGCTTTGTATCCCCACTAATTTAATATCATATACGATAAAAAGAGACAAAATCATTATTAAGGGACAGAAATCCGCGCTGAATGCTTGGTTTCGGCCTGGCTTGCCAAATTTACCAAACCATATTATCCTCACCGCTTGAATAATATAATAATAAATTATATTAAGCCATTATAATTTGCAATGTAAGGAAGAAAATCAACGGGATATAGGTTACACGGTTATACAATATAGAGGGATATGCATATGTCTAATTGTTTTAAGTGATACAGGTATTTGAATTACATACAAATTAACATATTATGGAAATATAAATAGATAATTACGGCAACAATGTGCTTTTTTTGTTCGGATTCCTTTCGTAGCTTACCAGCCGTGTGGCGAACTTTAATGCTTTTTCAATGTAAGTATTATAAAAAACAGTAACAAATGTCAAAAATTTAGTTAACGACAATAATTAATACTTGTTGTTAAAATTTAAAACAATGATTATTATTAATTTTTTATGGCTTCCAAGTCTTAAATGTACAGTGTTAAAAAACAATTTTAGAAGATGGAAATTACATAGTTTAATTACTGCTGGGAGAAGAGAGGAGAAGAGTTATTATTCCGTCGGTAAAAGATTAAATATTTTGTTATAAAGCGTAGGAGATGTTCAATGAAATATAAGATAAAAATATGGAGAAAATTATAATGATATGGCAACGCCGCAGACAATGAAAAAAATATTTTAGGGTTATAAGGGGACTTAGTAGAAGTTTCAATTTTTGATAAAATATACAGAGTGTTTCAGAAGTACGGTACGTAAATTAAGAGGGTGATTCCTTATGATATTTTAACAGAAACAGTTCATATGAACATGTGCCGCAGTGCCCCGTTTTTGATATAGATACGTACAAATAGTATGCGCAAGACCCTGATGGAACTGCATCTGCAAAAAATATTTATCAAATTAATATCAATAAATAAATTGTGGCAAATTTATTGCGACTGCAGAAGCAAGAAAAATAGGAAAATGATTAATAACTTGGCAACGCCGCTACAGATTGGGATGACATAACCAATAAGCAGGGACTCAAATTCCGTTTGAGAAATGAAGGGTGTGCCATTTAAAAATATTTAATTTTAAGTTGTCCCGTTTTTGTGAAATTGTTAGCATTCGAAAAGAATTTCCAAATCCGTTATCATAGATCTGAAACGAGATCGTAATGTACTGTTGAATAAAGGTAAAAAAAATGCTTGACTTCGTGCTAGAAGGAGCACGTGAACTAGTGTTAAAAGTTTATTATTTACCAAGGGTTTTAAAAGGGATTTAAATTTTTTTTTTAACTTCAATGATTAACGATACATATGCGAGATATTGCACGTGATGTCGCCACGTGTATGTATGGTTACATTATGTCAGACTCTATAGCCTTGCAGATGAGCCGTAATACGGCGAAACGCGTCCAGGGATTGGATCTGACGAAAAGAAAAGGGACAAACTTCTTTCTTTCTATGATTAACAACGGACTTAAAAGCTCTTACTGGATATTAACTTTTCCGTGCTACTAAACGGTATAGTTAGCTCATTGTATTGCATACGACGCGTACTATGACGCTATTTTAGGCCTTGAGAAAATTACCCAAGAATGTGTTTTCTATGGTGTGACTATAATATTTTTTGTTGCTACCTAAATTTCCATTTATACCCTACTGATTTATTTTTCACCCCGTATGTTTCTAAACTCGAAAGTTTTTTTCAATTCAAATTCAACATGAACAAAGCCTTGTCTCGGTGTCCCGAACCCCATTTAATTTTTTAGGGCTTATCATCCCCCCAAAAGTTATGAAAGTTTAACCCCGCCTCACCCTTTCGGCATCAGAAAGAGAGGGCCTTATAAACCCTCTTGATCACGTTACGGGAGGTTCGTTCCCTTCGTAGTAATACACGTGCTGCGAAAGAGCAGAGAGAGAAAAAGTATAAAAATACTTTGAACCCCGAGTCTGTCGGCTTTAAAGTACACAAAGTGCCTGATGGAGTTGAAACTGAATGGAATTACTAAAATATTGTAAACGACCCAATACATTTTGCAGGACTTATAAGGAAATTAAATATTAAAAATTAAAATGATATCTTTATGAAAGAATACTATACTGTTTCCTATAGGTAGCATTACAGTTGGCAAGTTTTTCTTTCTGAAGAAATTTTTTATTGCAGCAATTTTTAATTAGTGCAATTAAAATTACCAATCGCTTTACAGCGTGCAATGATTGCCCATTTTTCTTTTGATTTCGTACATGCTGCCAACTAAATAAAATAAAATGACAGATAACCTAACTTTCTCGCGTTGTTTTGAGTATGCGCGGTTCGTTATTTATAGTAATTAAAATGGATAAATCTCTAAAAAAAAACCAATATAAAAATCAAAAAATGATAGAACTCTAGGTTTGAATGGTAGAACCAAAAATACTAATATTTTTTCAGGTTAGTGGCACTGAAATTACCAAAAAGTCCTCAATAAAAATTGCAACAGCTGATTACTAAACTCACTTTGCGCATTCTGGCAATAAAAATCATGCAATTATTTATTGCAGCAATAAAATATTCCCAACTGTAAGGCGGCTTTAGTGCCTGACAGCAAGTAATCCTCATTATAAACGAAAAATACAAATTTTGGGTTGCAGTGTGAATATATTATTTTTAAGAGAGAGACTAGTAAAGTTTTTGTGTATAAAGTGTTTATTCTTCTATTTATTGCAGAGCGCTTTCGGCCTTAGGCCATTATCAGTGCATCCTAAAAGCGAGGAAAACCCCATTTATAGAGGTGTCTTATTGAGAATCTTTTCGTTGTAGACAAATCTGTGGTCGGCGCTTAAAAGGACAAGTCGATTTTTGACGATTCGGGTAAATCAAGGTTAAATATTTTAGGTTCTTGTAGCACTTGCCTTGGGTTGAGTTTTATGACTTATTTGTGAGGTATTTCTATGTGAACCGAAGTTACGAAAATGATACTAAACATAATATTTGCAAAAAAAACATCAAGTTATTTCCTTTTAATCAACGAAAGCCATAATGTCTTATTTAACATTTTTCATTTCTATAACTTATGCTTTTAAAGGCTATTTTTCAAAAATATTTGAAGGAAAAATATATGATAAATGGATATAACAGGTTAAAGATTTTCGATTCTTTGGTTCATATCATAGACATCTACTTACGATGCCTATGGTTCATATAGCTAAAATTGTCAATTTACAAAAAATTTGACCTTTTGGGCACCGACCACAGAAATGTAATTGTTAAATAGATGTATAGGTAAATCCGAAAATCTATTGTGTAAAAATTAATTAAATTTATTTTCTTTTTGCTAAAGGTTATTTTTAAGGTCACTTTGTGAGAAAACAGGAACAAATCGTTGATGAAACTCACACCACAGTATAAAATCCTAATAAAACTAACTAACCCATCAATATGTCCTCATTGGCAATTCAACAATACAGGGTCTTTCGGTACGGTACGTAACTTAAGGGGGTGATTCCTTATGATATGCTAAGAGAAAAAGTTCATATGAACATGTGTCCGGAGTTGCCCAGCCCCGTTTTTGATATATAGGGTGTTAAAATTAAAAAAAAATCGTTTTTTTATAATTTTTTTAATATTGTTTTCCCGATTTTATTGAAATTCGGTACCGTTATTCATAATAACAAGGAGCTTAATTAGCCCTAACTACTTAGTTTAAATTTATTAAGTCCAGTGGTAAATGTAATCTTTTAAAATGATTGGTGTTCCATATACATGAGGCTAAAGATTATATGTTTTTCCGATTTTTGGCAAAAATCTCGGAAACGGGAAAGCATTAGATAACAAAAATAAGTGTTCGTAAAAAAATAATTAAAGCGTTTTCTTAGCAACGGGCAAAATAGCAGGGTTGAAAGAAATTATGATTTTTTTGAAAACCATCAAAAGTTGCGATTTTTTTGAAAAAAATCAAAGATTTTTTAGTTTTTTTTTCTTTTTTTATTTTTTTCCTTTTTTTCTATTTTCAACACGTTTTTGATTCTATTCCCACCGTTCTTCAAATTTTAATGAACGCTACGAGCTGCAAATTCCTGTCAGAACAAGAAACCCCTCCACTGTTTATATAAAGATGCGTCCGCGCTAACTCATTTTGACAAAACGGCCATAACTTTAAATCACCTGCAAAAATTTAAGAGGCGTTATGAACAGTGTATAACCCCATATCATTTGTTGGCATATATTCTTGACTCAACAAAAACTCAGCAAACTCTAACAGAGATTGAATAAAATATTGCTTTAAAAGCTGTTAAAGAATTAGATCCAAATAGTGGTTTACTACCACTTATAGTCAAGTTTCTTGCCAGATCAGAACCATTCACTGCTATTATGTTTCATGATGATATTCTTCAGAATGTAAAACCCATAGATTGGTGGAAGTCGCAACAAAATATACCCATTATTCAAAAAGAGTTTTTCATAATTAGACAATTACTTTGTGCTGCCGCTTCTTCCGCATCAGTCGAAAGAATTTTCTCAACATTTGGTTTAGTCCATTCCAAACTCAGAAATCGATTAGGAACGGAAAAACCTGCAAAATTAGTTTTTTTTGTACAAGCACTACAATTAACCAAAATAAACATTATTGAAGTGCAGTGGTTTTATTTTTTTGATATAATAAACCATTAATTAAAACTGAAAGTTTTTATTTTTTCTTAATTATAACTTATTAGAAATTTTGATTTTAATCCTGATTGAAATTTAAAAAAATAAAGTGATTTAAATCGCGATTTAAATCATGATTTAAATCAATAGATTTAAATCCTGTTAACCCTGCGAGATAGCCAACTTGATTTTATATGAAGGATTTTCGCTTACTAACGAGTTACAGATATCAAAAAGTTTTTAAACTATTATCTTTATTAAGCCGCATTTATACTATGCAACATGTTTAATAAACTTGTGTTGTACAACAAAGTCTTGCAACAAGTTTAAGAACGCAATAAAAAAAGTTGTAAAATGTTATACAACAAGGGTGTTTTACAACAGAAAATCTTGTTTTGCAACAGGTTGTAGCCTTCCCGGCCCAAGTCGGTAAAGATCAAAGGAAATTTGTGTTTCATAAACTTTTGTTTATAAAACTTGTTTAAATACCTAGTTTGCACCGTTTCAACTTGTTCACAGAACATTGCTGAAGTGACGATCACTTTCGGCTTCCGCCTAGTAAATATCATGTATTAGTGTGTCCTGCGGTTTTAGGTTGTTTGCTTTTAGTGGAGTGATTGTGATGATGGAGTGGCGTCAGGTATTAATTAAGGGATACAAGGAGAGGAAAGTTCTCTGGGATCCAACAATGGATGGTTTTAAAAACAGAAACAAACGGCACGACGGTTGGGTCGAATTTAATGAACAGTTACGGGTGAAAGTGAGAAGGAAATACGAAGATTGGTTAGCCAATTCAACCGCGAGTGAAAAAAGTATTAATGTCCGGGAGAGGGACGGACATTTTGTACAGTCATACAAATACTCGGAAAGTTTAAACAAATAAAATAAACTTCTGTATGAGTCACCAGTGGTCAAGAATCGTAGGTTTACACCAAGTCTTTCTTTACCTGGAATTGCATCCCTAAATGATGTGTTCTTTTTCAATTCATCCTCCGATACGAAGTATCAAGTACTCAAAGTCTATACTGGTCATTGTTAGAAAATTTTTGAAGCTACCGTTAACTCTTAATTCCCCTGTTAACAAATCTTTATCATCTTGTTTCAAATCGTGTAGTAAATCGCTTCCGTTGTATTTCTTTCTAACTTCCAACGAAAGACGCACTTAGAACCGTCGTTTAACTCTTTTCTTCTTTGCACAACATTGCGTCCTTACTGCATGCAAATGGCGGCTAGAGGTTAAAAGTTTGTTAAACATGTTTAATACATTTTTAGGACACCTACAAATAATGTTGTACGACAATAAAATTGTTGTGAAAAGTTTGAAAACGAAAGTTCGCGGTTTCTAAAACAAAAGTTTTAAGCGACATGTTTAAAAAACAAAAGTTTATAAAACATGTTGCACAGTATAAATGCGGCTTTACTTCCTTGCAAACGATACATTTGGCAAATCGAAAGATGTCTTTGGTTGAAGTTGAACTAAACCTACTAGTTAAATAAAAGATATTTAAGGTCTAAATGTATGTAATATCACAGTTCTCTTTTCAAAAATTTAATTTAATATCGCAAATTGTTTTCGTATTTATTGGTTAATTTTAAATACCAAATTTTATTTCTGGCCGCGTAAATACTCGTATACAAGTGCACACATGAGCGGTAGTGTATTATAACGGTATTAGGCAGTAGAGTTCTTTATTATACACAATTAACTAAACAAATCACCAAGTTAATTTAGGTTATTTATAATTCTAATCTTTATTTACATAATGATATCAAGCCTTTCAGGAACTCAGCAGTAAATAATTATAAAAAAAAATTAGTTTATCCTCGACATTGACCCCCCGGCGCTCATGTTTTATATTGTTCTAATATTTAACAAGTCAATAATGAATCACTGACTTTTATTGTGATATAATTTCAACGGTTCATGTTATATATACATTATGGATTTTTTATGAACAAAACGTTATGTTTAAAGGTTGGAATATAGTGTAGTAACTTACTAAACAGTTTATTTGTTTTTCAATAAATCCTTCGACTAACACAAACACGTGCAACTAGACGTTATTTAAGGCTGCACGTTGTTTTTTCTTATTTTAAGGAACTTAAATTTGGCAGAGCCAAAAAATGATCAAGGAAAGATGCTTGATCCAAACTGTACGCACTATAAAACTTAGGGAAGCAAATGCAGGGTGGCTAAAATACTAAAAAGTCCATAATTAGGAATTTTCCATTATTTTTTAAATGTGGTCCAAATCATAGCCCTAAAAATTTTCACATTACCAAAAAATAACTTATTGAAATCACTGCTGCTTTAAAGTTCCGAATTTGACACTTGCCCGCGAATTGCTGCGCTCGTGACGTCACGTGGCATGATCAATAATTATTAACAATAATTGACTTCGTTGACAACAACAATTATTTCGCCCTAATTAGTGATAGAATAAATATTAATAATTTTATAAATACAGCCGTGAAAACCCCCGAAATAAACTAAACCGAAAGCCAAAGCCGAAAAGGTATCGCTATCGACCGGCGCCTCTGTAACAGCGACGGGCGCGGCGCCGGCGACTCGCTCCACTCCGGGATAGTTGATGGTTCCAAAGTAACTGCTTGTTTTTAGGTTGTGGAGCGCGACACGACGGTATCAAGAAATACCGTTCCAAAGTGGCAGTTCCTCTAATACCGACCCACTTCTAAATCGCAGAAAGTACACAATGAATCACGTCAGGACTGTCACGTACCGACAATTTACGATTTATTTTTAAAAGTTTTCACTTCACTGACTATTACAGTGCAGACGTACGGATGTATCGACAAACCACTCACACAAGAGAGCTAGACAAGACGCAACCTATAAACTACCTAAAGACTGGCTCCCTAATGGTCCCAACTATTAGTAGAGAGGCACTAAAATCATCAACATCGAAATCATCGTTGAGAAAAAGGCGCCAAATTACTTTGCACCGCTAAAAACTTTAAATCAACCACGGCACAACGCACACATCAGTAATGGCCAGAAGCCGATATCAATTTGCTACCTAAATGCAAGACCCAATAAGTTTACGAAAACCCAATATGTTAAGGTTTTTCCTAAAATATTAACCCAAGCAAGATCCCGTATAAAATATTTTATTACATTTTTTAAGTCCCTAATCGGCTGCCTGTTATTGTATTATTACTACTAAAAATTTAATAGTTGCAATATTACTTTTGTCAGATGATATGTCGTCCATCTTGCAGGTTTACTTGCTGAAAATACTATATCTGGTTTTTATTTATCATTTACGGCGTACAACCGATGATACACATAACAATAAAGATAGGTTAGTTGAGCACTGATTCGAGCTCTAGTGACATCAGCGGATCATAAGGAAAAATAAAGGCGTGGCATATTTTACCCGACTTTAAAAACTTCTTCTAAAGCCGTTTTAAGTGCTGAACAAAACAACGGCGCTAGACATTAATATTTCCAAATCAAGTAAAATATCGTTTATAGACTCATCATTGTCGATACTGTCGTCATATTTATTTTGGAAAGAAATCCCAGGATGGATATTTAAATATTAACTCATTATCTAGAAATCTAAACTATCATCCAAAGGCAACAGATCTTGTTGACTAAAAGTACAGTTGATTTTAAAAGACCTAATCTAAAGTGCAGGCATAATTTTAACATATGGAGGGAAAAAATAGAAAATAAAAATCCTAAAAAATGTTTGGAACAAACATCCATATCTCTCACGATAAACATTTTGTAGTATGAATTGTAAATATTGTTAATGGCCGCCAGTAGTGTTTGGTTGACCGCAATTTAATAACTAAATAAGTTATTTCTTACTATGTTCATGGAAAAAAACTTTTAATGCAATTTCGCTGGCATAGCCTGAAACTGAAAGACGGGCGACAACCCGACCCGACTGAAGCTTAATGGAGTGGCTGTCTCGCTGAATGCAGAAACCGCAGCCGCGCTGGGAAAACCGGGGTGTCCGACGCGAGGCTGAGCGAGCGGCGTTCCATACCGATAGGCAGACGGAGTAGTAAAATATGAAATAGTTTCGGGGGAGTTCAGTGTTACCCTTTACATACAAAAGCTAGCTGCTTCTAGTTAGCTGATCAGATGGTACTTAATTATGTAGTATTGTGTTTATGTGCAAATTCTTATATTTTTGGACACTGCCCAACCAACAAAGTTATTTTATAATTATTCAATGGTTATACAACTATTGTAGTTTATTGGTATTTTAATAATACCTCCAAAATGTTAATCGATCACATAAGAGCTGCAATAAACACTATTCTGTTGTAGGCAGCTGATGTGTTTTATAAATTTATCATTATAAAGTTTATATAACAGAATTATAAAATATCTTATAAAACAGTCATAAAATTATTTCTATGAGCAACTTAAAAAACATTTTAGCCTATATAATATAATTATTTTGGCTTTATAGTACATTTCGGCGACATTTTTAATTTCCTTATAAATATATTTTAAAATTGTTTTATAGTTGCTTCCTGTGACTTTAAAAAAACAGTTTTAATAGAGTACTTCTAAAAACAATTCGCCCTTAAAAGTAAATTGTTATTTTAGTGATCGTTTTACTATTTTGTAGTCTGGCAATTCTACTACAATATAGAAACAAAAGCAAATTTCTTATAAAATTAAATTGTTCTCATGTCGCTCTCTGTCGCCAACTACATAATAAGCTCGATAATAAGATATATTTAAGACAACTAATTTTATACCATCCCTGAGTCACCTGATGTTAGAGTAAAGATTTTTTGTCAGTTTTGGGTCCTAAACTAAACATAAACATTAAAAATGTAGAATATGAAACAATGGAAAAAAATTGTAAAAAGTGGTGCTCTTCGAAGAAGATTAAAGATGTGTTATGAAAATTTGATGTGTAGTGTAAGAACATTGGTGTTGATATTAATAATACACTAAAGCTGGTAAATATATAAAAATTATGAAATAATGATGCCTAGAACAAATTGGTTTAAGTTTTTCTGAAGAAAATGGTCAAATCGACAAAGCTAATTTTTTTACGTTTTAAAAATTTCCCTTAAACATTAATAAATACGGGATCTGCTTATATTTTGTTAGAAATAAGCTATATATTTTTCAATAAAATTTAATTCGCAGTAAAAACTTGATGATAATATAAAGAATGGAAGAAGAAATATGATAGTCCTAGATGAGAATGTGATTTAGGGAAGAGTTTGATGTAATTTTTAGTTTCATGGGGCATGTTAAAATAATTTCTATCCTTCTCATACAAAGTTTATAATACTTTAAATGGCCCAAGTGTCTTTTGGATATCAAAATATACCCAGTCTCTTGTACTAAACAAATTACTTCATTGACGGTTAGGTTAGGTTAGACAAGGTTAGAGTGGCAGACTTCTGGTCTATCCAGGCAGTCTCATGTAGTCCTATAAGGGCCGTTGTGTTAACACACATGTTCTGCGGAACCTATCAGCATTAGCTCTCTGATGGCTAGAGCAAAGTACGGCGTAGAAGAATCTTGGCAGCTCACTCGAACCAGCCACTACTGTTAATAAACTTAGTAAGTCGACCCAGTTGTAAGCTGCTTACTTCCTCCAGATTATTGAAGAATGGTTCGCCCAAGGCATTAAACCTTCTTCTTCTTGCATTCACACAAGAAATATTGAATGCTTTCCTCCTCTTTTTCGTCTCTGCAACTTCTGCAGAAGTCGTTAGCGGGTATTTGCATACGTTCGACATGTCTACCGAAAAGATAGTGTCCGGTAACCACGGCAGTGATATTTCTCAGGTCCTTCCGACTGTGTCGTAATAACGCTGCGGTTTTCCTGTTATTAAGTAGGGGCCTCATTGACTGTTAAGGCTTGTCAATTTTTTCCGAACCAGGAATAAATAATTCGGCAACCTTTAGTCTGTGATTGTTGGTGATGGCTAAATGCACTAATGGTGTATTAGATATTCTTGTGATTATTAAGAATTAGTTTTTAAAGCGTTTATATCATTTTTCCACTAAAAATGTATTTTCATTTCTTGATCTAAACCCTTCAATTACACCAAGTGTCGAATTACGACTTAGTGTCTAGAAGTTACCACTTGGTTCCCAGTAGTTGCCAACTGACTTTCATGAATGAATTCCATTGATTCCCAGTGGCTGATGGTTAACTTCTCGGTCAATAAGTATGTTGGATTCATTTAGTTCATTTATGTCTCTAGGAAGAAAATACTATTTCAGAAAAAAACACATGTAAAATATCATTTGTTTGTTATTTATAATTTATATTTTTTAAAAAGAACAGCTTCTCCTCAGTTACCACAAAATAAACTCCAACATAGGTAATGAACAAGAGCAAACATAAATTAAACAGAATTATTGATATCAAAAAAGAAATTCATCCTGGCCAAATATTGCCAAAACAATATAACGGCAGAACGAACATCATCAAAACTGCAAAACCGATGAAAAATTCATGCCTTCCGATTTAATGAAATGCAGTGTTGTCGCGTTTAATGTGGCTTCTCTGTCTACCAATGAAATTGATTAAGATAACGGTTAGTTCATTATTTTGCTTAAACACTAATTAAATTATTTGATATAATTATTTTATATTAAAGAATAAAACACGCTTGTCCAATATTTAGGACTGCTGACATAATAGTATATTAAAACATAAGTTTCATAAGACACAATTTTAGAGCACTAAACTATAGACGAATATTTTATAATACTTTTTCTATTGGGTCATTTTTAAGAAAATTTAAAAAAAAATGTAGTTAATAATTTCCAGTCAAAAGTTTTAATTTAGTTTGAGGTTGGCAACACTATGTTACAGAAAAAACAATTGGACACCCCAGCCGCCATTATTTGAAAAGTAATACATAAGTATTTTTAATAAATTGTCATTTTTTGCTGTATTGGATCATTAAATATTATTTAATAATTTAGTAGTAAAAACGAATAAAAATGAGCCAAGACGGAAGACATACCCCACCAGAATTACGATAAATCGCGGAAAATAATTTAAATAATCTCTTACCGAAGAAATCTCGCAATGTCTATCAAAAAGAATATGCAGATTTTGAGCTATGGTGTGAGCAAAATAGTGTAAAAGATATTTCAGAAAATGTCCTGATAGCATTTTTTAACAAAGAAAGTAAAATTAAAAAGGCTTCATTGATGTGGTTCAAATACTCAATGCTAAGAAGTTGTTTAAATATATATAGAAATATTGATATATATCGAAATTTAAAAATTACAGGCATATTTAAAAAGGCTCTCGGAGGGTTACACGCCAAAAAAGTCAAAAATTTTAGAGATTGAGCAAATGAATCGCTTCATTGGACAAGCTGATGATAAAATATATCTAGCAATCAAAGTAAGTATTGCATTAAATAAGAATGTAGTTAACAAGGTTGGAATGATTCCTAAAATTCTTGCTTCAAACTAACTTTTTCAGCATTAGCAACGATATATGTTTATCTCAAACAAAAATACAATAGGTATCGACAAAAAAAAACTTACCCATAATAAATGTACTTAGTTGATCTTGAATATAAATTTTAGGTTATTATAATGGGCTATAATGGTGCCTGCCGCAGAGAAAAAATTACAAATATGTCAGTAGATATTGAATTTAGAGACGATATAATCATTGTACATGCACCCAAAACTAAAAATTACATAACCAGGCAGTTTATAATTACAAATAGTGACTGGGTACAAATGGTAACACAGTATTTTAGTCTCAGACCAAATCACGTGACAAGTCGCAGATGTTTCTTAACTTATAGAAATGGACACTGCATTTACACTCCTATTGGTCTTAACACAATTGGCAAAGCTCCTTTTGTTATTGCTTCTTACTTAAAATTACCAAATCTCAAGTTATTTACAGGCCATTGTTTTAGACGGTCCAGTGTTACACACTTAGCAAATAGTGGGGGTGACTTGAACACTATTAAGAAGCATGGTGGCTGGAAGTCTTCAGTAGTGGCCGAAGGTTACATTGAAACTTCGATGAAAAGCAAGGTTAAAGTTGGAAATATTTTGTCCACCCAATCTTCACACGGTGTATCTCCACCTTGCTTATCACGTCCATCCCAAAATACCACAGCTACAGCATCTGTAACGTCAAGTGGAATGACTAGATTAATTATAAATGAGCAAGGTCTCACACAAAATATTGTGCCTACCCAAAATATTCCAGGGATAACTATTAACGCCACCGAACATTCAACAGTAACAGTAAATATTTACAATAATCACTAATCTCTTCCCAAGTCTGTTTCTTTAGAGAAATAAAATTGAGAAAATTACCACAGTATTTATAATTGTAACTAAATAAACTTAATAAGCACTACTTTTGTCTCACTTATATTTTAATAGTCTAATAATAATATAGCGTTTTGTGCTTGAAATAAATAAATATACGTAAACCAAGTCGCATATTTTTTAGGTTATGTTGTTTGTGGATGTATGTAAAGCAGCGTGAGCGTGATCCTAGTAAAGATATACCTACGTATATTCTGTTTATACAACCAGTAAAACAGCATTTCAATTTAAATAATTTATTTAATTGCTTGTAATCGAAATTTTTTATAAAATATGTCTCGCTTCTAAAGATAGTCCCATCCATAGGGATAAAATTTATTTTATAGACTAAAGACTTTTTGGGCGTTATTCTCGATATTCTTTAGGTTAAATAACTTAAATATACAATTTGTTTATTTAGAGATTTGTTAATTCTTATTAAGCTTTTTCCTGCCGTTGTTTATGCGCCCTCGGAGAAGGACCATAAAAATTAAATTATTTTCTGAAAAATTATTTATGATAATTAGGCTTGGTAATAATAATAATAGTAATAATAGTTATACGACATCGGCGATGACGCCACGCGAAGGCATGGGACTGAATAGTGATAAGCCCGCCGAAGCCGGCGCGGCGGGTCGGTAGATCGACAAGAATTTGTCCGATACCCGGAGCTAAATGGGCGATGGGCCGATGCAGCACTGCCAGTCGACCATAAACCTAACAGTAAATTGCTTCAAGGAATCGGGAGGTGGAGGTGACTAGACGACCCCGACGTGTTATCTAGATTAGACACATAATTAAATATTCTTTATACCTGAAATAAAATTACAATAATATGTTACATACTGCAGCAGTATACAGGGCGTTACTTAATGATATACCGTAATTCCAAGGGTGCATTCCTGAACCAAATTCAAGTAGAAAAGTTCATATAAACATGTGTCCTAAAAAGTTAGGTTTTCAAAATACAGGGTGTCAAAGTTTAAACTAAAAAATAGGTTTTTTATTTATATGTCAAAGATCCTTTTGCCGATTTTGGTGAAATTTGGCGGTGTTGTTTGTTTTGATAAGATGCTGTTAGCACTAACTATGGGTTCCAATATGGAGGACAGTGTCACGAATAGTATTGATAAAGTCTGCGTTTTAAGAAGTCCGCTAAGCCATAAAACCTCTTGAGCATTATGTCGGTGGCTCTCAAACAATAAATTATATTGAAGGTAATTTTGGATGTTGATGAATTACATTTTCTAAATAAAATAATTTAAAGTAAATAAAAAATTAGTTTAGGTAAAGAAAAATAATAATTTTTTAGCTTTTGTAGTATTCAGACAAATTAGTTTTACGAATTCTTTTTTATAAAGTTTTGGTTCTAAAAAGAACCGATTTTGTAGTCTTGCGACAGAACAGGGTAACATATTCCTTGGCTTTATACACATCATAAACAATATTCCTAATAGAGAGTTTTATCCCTTGGGATAAATCCAAGGTTTTTGAATGGAGTCGAACCCTTTTATATGGTCTGTCCAAATCCTCTTCACTTTTTTTTCGAAGTCTTCTTAAGGTCTCTGAAATGCCGCAAGCATCAGACGTTCGTTTTTGCACTGCCAAAACAGACTCTAACGGGCCCGAGTTATCTTTTTCTAAAGTAAAATAACGTTCCACTTGTAATACCAAACGGCGTTCACCTGGAGATAAATGCCTTCTAGGCGATGTGCCACCTTGCTGAACATTTTCCATAACTTTGCTTAATAACTGATTTTAATTCACACACAATGAGAAACAAACTAAAAGTGAAAAGCACAACTACTTATTTAAAATAAAGTAGAACATACCATCCCGCACTTCAGCAAATTTTAATTATTTCTTGGAAAATAGTAATTATTATGAACTAACCTGACAAAATCTTTAACATATTTAACCATCCCGCACTTGAGCAAATTTTAATTGGTTCTTGGAAAATAGCGATTATTATATAGATTTAACTATAATAATAGCAAAATAATTTAATTATCTATTTAATTATTATTTATGCTCAACGCGTAATTCTAAGATAATTTTGTTTTGAAACCTCTGATTTCGCCCAGTAATAGAATACAGTAAACCAGTGGGATGTTCGGTGTGATCAAGTTTAGCGAAGGTGCGAAGATATTGTAACTTAACCGACTTACTGTTTCAAAAGCGATAACATCCCTTGGTGATTTAATCCGATATCGGACTTCTTAAAACGCACAGACTTTAAAAAAAAAATGTATGCCACTGACTTCTTTAAAAAATTTATACTGTTTTTTGGTTAAGCAGCTAAAAATACAACTTTCTTGTCTCTTGATATTTTTTCGTATCTTACTTTGTTTTCGAGAAAAAAAAACATAAAAGCCACTTCATTGCATGTCGAAGAATTGATAAAATAAAATCAAGTGAACTGGAACTCATAATTATCGTCTAGTTAGTGGTAACTTAGAGTCTTATCACAACGAACAAGACTGCCAAATTTCACCAAAATCGGCGAAAGTATCTTTGAGATATTAATAAAAAAACGATTTTTTGTTTAAACTTTGACACTCTGTATCTTAAAAATCTGACTTTTTAGGACACACGACTTATTATCGAATCTCTATTATCTTAAAAGTCGTTTGAATCCGTTCTTATGGGTTCTACTTGATCCAAGTCTGTATTGCTTCGAACGAAGAAAAAATATAGACGGAAATACAAAGAAAAACAAGTCGAAAATCGTATGTGAGCATAGAATCCCATAACCGGAATTCTTTCAACAATGTGTGTATAAACGTATACGAATACGGTATGAAGCAATAAACCCTTTGTGTATGACTAATGACATCTATGACATTTTTAATTGATTTGCCCTGACTGCCCAAGCCACATGTCTATCGAATCTAGTCGAGGAAGTGTTAATGCAACTGAAATGAAATTATGAACGTAAAACGGTCTGGCATTGACGTACTTTAATCGATTGATAACGTATCATCAGTTTAATTGGTGCACAATGCTTAGTAAAGCGGCGTATCATACAACAAATAGTATTGAGTACGACCCATCACCCAGTTAGCAGTACTTACTTACCACCCTATTCTAAGTTGATACTTTTTGAAAATTTATTATTATTCCTTGGATTATAGGAAATATATCGAGGGGTGCGACACTTCCCAAATCTTGTACACCTTTTTATAAATACTTTTAAATACATCACATAAATCACGTATTTAAATGTATTTGTTGTATTTGTGTATGTACATCTAAATGTATTTACATGTATTTAAATGTAAGTAAAATATTCAATTTTATTAATATTTGGTTGCAATTATACATCTAATGCCGCATACGGTTTTAAAAATAACAAACCCAGTACCTACCTACTATACCAACCAAACCATTGAAAATAGAATAAATTCGATAGTTGGATTTATTAAATATGTATGTAACGAGCAGTGGCGTAGCCAGCATTTAGGGGCGCAGACTGTGGAGTTAAAGCGCCGCACCAAAAAGTTTTTGGGACCACGCCCAAATTTCGTAGGATTCACCTCCTTCATGCTCCCTAGGAAACAGGGGTCTGGCTCCAAATGAAGTTAAAATCCGCTATATAAAAAGAAGTAAATTAAATATGATGGGACGCTCTCAAAACCGGTTTTATTAAGTTTATTCCGATCGCTCTTCTTTACTAAAAATAAAATAAGACCGATATTGTTTTTTAAGAATTATTTTTTAAGTAGTAAAGGGGCGCCAGGCCAAGAGGGGAGGGGGGCAATCGCCCCCCTGTGGCTACGCCACTGGTAACGAGTAGGACTTTTGCGTCTTAAATTCCTTGGTGCTATGCATCTCAATATTTAATATTTACCCTTGGGCCGTAATAGTAATTATCTACCTAGTTAAGAATATACTAAGTATGAAATTATCTTTTTACTCCAAAATTGTCATAAAGTAAAAAAGGTTAAGGGTTATATTATATATCTCCTCGGACAATGGCGCAGCCACGAATAGGTTCTGGGGGGTTAACCCCAAAACTCCAAAACCCTCCCGTGGCTGCGCCACTGTGGTGCTCGAATATCTGCTTTTTTAAAGTTAATATATCAGTATTTTTTTTATACGTATTTTGTTTACTATTTATTACAATTAGTTATTGTCAGGTTTATTTTAGAACAAAATCAAATACCAAAATACGAGACAAAATACATATTTTTTTCTAAATTTTGTTTCCTTGATATACTTCCTTTTACTTTGTTCTGTACTTGGCATTTCTTGATAATTTCATCGATTTTATAATAATCCTGCTCCCAAATGGGTCCTGAGATTGTCATTGAATAACAACTTAATTGTAGAAGCGACTGTTATTCTGCAAGTTCTAATTTTTTTTTAGTCTTAACCAGGTTCCAAGGCACAATTAATTTTTATTAGAAATATCACAAATTTCTATATACCGGGTGTCCACGGAAGGTAGCTCGCCCTTTTAACTCTTTTGTTTTTAAAGATAATGGAATAAAATTTGGAAGATTCGTATGCGACATAAAACTGCATTTTTTGACGGGTGATTCAACTTTATAGATCTTCCGGTTTTATCGGAAGTGACATAAACTTTCGATTTTTCAATGAGACACCCGGTATATTTTTACTTTCTTTTAATCCATACGACATTCTAAATACAACCATGTGTCACTTGTCACTTTTTGTCACCATTTTTTTATTTTTTTTTTTAATTTCATTTTTTGATCTAGAAGGCTATAAATACGTTAAAATCACTAATTTCAGTCCTAACGTCTTTGACAAAATACAACTTTACTGTTTTCGGTCAAAACCTATCTGCTGTGTCAAATTAAACTTTGAAACCTCTATTACTCATTTTTTTCAAATGGCAACATGGTGGCTCGTCGGGTTAGGAAAGAATAGCATTTTATTACGATTAATTTGATACCACACACTATTAGGTTTTAAACAAACTTCCTTTAAGAAACTGTAAAAATGTTACGTTATGTACGACTTTCCTAAAATAAAGCACCTTTTGAGAATAAAATAAGATTTTATCGAGTAGCCTGTGACCAACACAACTGATAAAAACAAAAACGTTAAGATGTCTTGTAAAAAATTGACAAGTCAACATCTTATGGAACTTTGCTTCTGCAAAAGTAAATTAGGTAATTATTGTGTACGTTATTGTTTAAAAATCATGGAAAATAATAATATTTATACAAGGAGCGAAAAAGTTGATATGTTATTAGTGTTTGGAGAGTGTGGGCAAAACTCAACCGATGCTGCACGTGTTTACGCACAGAGATATCCTGAACGCCGTCACCCAACCCGGCATTATTATCCAAAACTGGTTCAGAAAATGCGAAATGAGCCTGATAATAATGAAAACTATCCAATTATTGTGTGTGAAGAAATAGAAATAAATGTTCTGGTATACGTGCAAGTAAATATCAATGCGTCACTCAGGGAGATCGCGCTAGAATGTGGTATTTGTAAGTCTTCTGACGGGAATATTTTAAATAAACATAAATACCAACTACATCAGCACCTGTACCCAAACGATAATGAAATGAGACTTGAGTATTGCAATTGGTTCTTAGGAAAATATTTGGAGGATAATACACTTCCATATAAAATTCTTTATACTGACGAAAGCCGTTTCACTAATTTGGGACATTTCAACAGAAATAATAAGCGATATTGGTCCCACGAAAATTTATACTTGATGCAGGAGGGAAATTTTCAAGAACGGTTTGGTTTTAACTGTTTGGTTGGGATTTTAGGGGACAGAATTTTAGGCCCTATATTCTTTGACGGTTCGCTAACGAGCGAGATATCTAGGTTTCCACCCGCAAGAAATTGAGCAGTTCTTGGATGAGATACCATTAGTAAATCGAGTGGGACTATTTTACCAACAAGATCGTGCCCCACCACACAATATGGGGGCAGTTACAGAATATTGGAACGAATCATACAACGAAAACTCGATTGGAAATAGAGGTCCAGTTAGTTGACCGGCTAGGTAAAACAGAATTGTTTTTAATTTATACCTTTACTAAGACTTATTCCTTTTTCAATCTTTTCAGGTCATCTCACCTTACGCCTCTAGATTTCTTTTTATGGGGTTCTATTAAAAACGACGTTTATGATGTACCTCCTGCCACACGGAATGAATTAGAGGAGAAAGTAAGGTCAGCTATTCATAGAATTACACCACAGCAGTTAAGAAACGTTTCAAGAGCGACAGTAGAAAAGTACGACTATGTCAGCAACAAGATAGAGGTCACTTTGAACATCTGCAACCATAAAAATTGATAGATATGTGGATGTAGATTTCTAGTTCTTTTTTCTTTTATTTATTTATTTTTTTTTATGACAAAAAGTGACAAGTGACACATGGTTGTATTTAGAATGTCATATGGATTGAAAGAAAGTAAAAATATACCAGGTGAAAGTTTATGTCACTTTCGGTAAAACCGGAAGTTCTATAAAGTTGAGTCACCCGTCAAAAAATGCAGCTTTATATCGCATACGAATCATCCAAATTTCATTCCATTATCTTTAAAAACTAAAAGAGTTATAGGGGCGAGCCACCTTCCATGGACACCCGGTATATAGAAACAAAGTTAAAAGAAGAAATAGCCTTAACTAGGGAATTACTGTATATGTTTTAAATTATCATAGTTTTCACTACATATTATGTTGTTTTGATATTTGTATTTGTATTGTTTACATCTCCAACCCACCTACACTAGATACTACATATTATCATTGTTTCTTGCTGGGGCATAACATATTAACTTAGGTTTGGTATCATTATCATCATTAGTTTTTACATAATTAATTCCTGTTAACTCTAATGTTAAAAGTTACAGTAGTAGTAGCAACTTCTTATTTGAACGATTACTTACTTCTTTTCGCCTCTTCGGGTTTGATTTTATTTTAAAATGTTTATGGCATTGCATTGTTCAGGTTTCGTTCTTTGTCTTGGTTGGTTTAACAAAAATTAAAAAAATATAAATTTCCGAATTTGTTTTGCACTTGTGATTTTCTGTTTGATTATGGTTTGACTCCAATAATTCCCGTGGGTTCGTCAACCCTGTGTAAATTGGTTATTTGAGACGCTTCGGGATTATCCAGATTTTTCATGCAGGGGCGTTTATTGCCTTGGTTTTTGAAAGCAAAAACTGTCATGTAATTCTTTATTTTCATTATTATCATCATATTATTTTCAGTCACATTTATTTCATAAGTAACCGATACAGCGATAAGAGCAAAAAAACGTTATTATTATATCTGGGTGGATATTGGATGTGGGTTGTTGTATGCTGGCTTTGTTACTAGTACATTGCAGGGTTAGTTTATATGGTAGCAAATACGTGTTATTGCTATTATCATAATTTATTACGCCATTAAGTAGATGTTTGTTAATTCTTTTGTTCTTACCAAATTTCAAGTCCGCATTAGTTTGAATCTTTAAAATTATTACGTTAACATCACGATGAGCTCTTGGAAATCCGTTTTTTTCCGCTACCTGTTGGTATCTTTTGATCTATTTGCTTTGACAATTCAGATTTTTTACCAATATTTTTGGTGGTACTTAACAGTGGCGGCTTGTAAATTCAATTAGTGGATGAGCTGCACAGATAAAAAAAATATCGGCGTAGGCGAACATTTTTTTGGAGCACTCGCCTAGTTGCACCTAACCCTTCCCAAGACTAGAAAAAATTTTAACGATGATACAAATACTGAGAACTAACCTGAACTGAAATAATTTGCAGCACTGAACCCAACATAATCGGTCTGTATGTTCGGCTCACTTCGCCCGTGGCTATTTTAAGAAGAACATGCGCTATCAGTCAGTACGCGGCAAGTGCATAGAATAGAAGTGGACGGATAGCTTGATCCTGCCTACGATTTATTGCACCTACCGTTCATTGCGTCTAATAATAGTATCAGTTGTGTGTTTTAGGCATTTGGTGTAGAATTAGTATAGTTCAGATGCAACTATAGGGGAAATTATAATTATAATACGATTTAAATTGTATTAACCGGTACCGTGGTGGGTCCTATATTCCCACCACGACCGGTACTAACTGATGGTCTTGGGTATTCGGTTTAAGAGTTTGGCCTAGTTGTTGCCATTTTAAATATACGTGAAAAATTACTATTTGATGTTAAGGTTACCCATGTTATTAGTTTTTGAGATATTCATATTTGGATACTACAGTTTACAGGCGCACAGCTCGGAGTAGAATAGTTTGCATATCTCTACTCTCTACCCAAAAATTGCAAATTCCGGTTAAACTAGAAGAATTATTACTTCGGTTAAACCGCGTTAACAGATTTGCGTAGAAAATTGAAAACGAACATTGTACTCGCAAGTTGCACCGTTAACAGGTTAAAAATGATAATATATATTCAAATGTGAATATCTCTGCCCAGAAGGAAACTTCGAATTTTAATAAGTCACCCCTCAAGAAGGGGGTACATTTTAACGCCAGAACTACGTCATAATGTCCCTCTTCTTCTCAGTTACTCGTATCGAAATTTATTAAAACAGTGCCAACCCTTTTTGAGGTCTCCAACTGTGTAGTGATTTTTTTTTTATTTAAAAGTTGTAATTCAACGCTTAAGATAAGAACAACTAGGTTTTTTTTATTACTCGTTTAGCATACCTAATGCCACAAACATCGAACAAAAATCGTTTTGAAGTCTTAACGCCCGCCACACTGGTGAAGCCAGGCACGGGCTCCTTGCACATGCCCCCGTATCGAACGAAACGAAGGGCGCTGCGCCCTTATCTGGCCCGCCCCTAACGGCCCAAATTGCCCACCGTCTCCATGGTTCTCCATGCAGCGTTCTCAGGCACGACTGGAATCGTAAACGAAAAAACAGGGACGTAGCTCTGTAAACGAGTAAACGGCCAAGGAGAACCATCCGAATTTTTTATACACTTATAGTTCGCCACATGGTTCTAGACCTACAACGCCTAAGGAGGCAGGGCTGTAAAATGCATAAAAAGAGTCGCTATGACGGTGGTAGTATATGCGTGTGTAAAATTAAATTTCGAAAAATGTAAAAACAAATACCTACTGATTTCTTGGCATAATTTACTGCCCTAGCTTGATTATGGATAACTTTACCTTTTATATGTTTATTCATTTTACGAACATCAACGTTTGAATATGATTAATTTTAAATTAAATATAATAATTTTGAACTCCGGCAATGCCTATAAAATTTCTCAAGGTGTCATAATATGCTTTGTACCCCCACTAATGGAATATCATACACGATAAAAAGAGACAAAACCATTAGTAAGGGACAGAAATCCGCGCTGATTGCTCGATTTCGTAGTGGGTTGCCAAATTTACCAAAACATATTATCCTCGCCGCTTTAAGAATATAATAAATTATATTAAGCCATTATAATTTGCAATGTAAAGAAGAAAATAAACGGGATATGTATTACAGGGTATACAGTATCACAGCGGGTAGTTAAGACCGCTGTGACAGTATACAGGGATATTCATGCATACGTATAAATGCGCTTTTTTATTCGGATTCCTTTCGTAGCTCACCAAACGTGTGGCGAACTTGAGATACTCTGTTCACTGTGTTTTGGTTCAGTATAAATTAGTTTAATACATTTTAGCACAATAGGAGTTTCCATTCAATCCAGGTGGTAAAAAGTATGGTCCAATAAGTCTCGTCGCCAATGATCCCTGCCCACACATTCACCGAAAATTGTTGCTGAAAACGACCTTCTCTAATTTTACGAGGCTTATCGTCCGTCCAAAAATGTTCGTTATGAAAATTCATAATGGCTTCTCTTGAAAAAGAGGCCTCATTAGTAAATCAAATGTTCAGCAAAAAATTGTTATTATGTGCTACTGTATGCAGCAATCAGTAGTAAAATCAAACCTTGGCTCAAAATCACGAGGAAGCAGAGCTTGCACACGTTAAATATGGTATGGGTATAATTGATAAAGATGCGAAACCCTCCAAACAGTTGATCCACTTGTTTGAAGTTGCACTGCCCCCTTCCTGGCACTAGTTGAAGGATCATCTTCTATCTCGAAGTATAGCCTCCTCTAACTCAAGCGTGGTTACTGTTGCAGGTTTGCCAGGAAGTTCCGTACTACGTTTAAAACTCCCAATCTCACTCAATCTTGCATGGAGCTGTCTAAATGTTTTGCCACATGGCAGTACTCTGTTTGGATAACGTTCCTGATAAATTCGTCGAGCTTCTTCAGCATTTCCGTCTGCTAGGCCCTAATTGAAATGCATTTGAGCCATTTCAGCGTTAGTAAAGTTTTTTCATTTTTGACTTGTTATTGACAAAACAGGTAAATTAGACATCAAAACTTACGTTCGCCTCATATTTTAATTAACTTTGAAATACGTAGTTATTTTTTTTGTACATGCAATAAAGTGGTTTTTATTTTTTCTCTCGAAAACGAAGCAAGATACGAAAACAATTTAGGCAACAAAAAAGTTGTATTATTAGTTGGTAAATGCGGAAAATAATATCAAAATTGGAAAAAGTCAGTGGCGTACATTTTTTTGTCAATACTGTTCGTTATGGTACTCCTCGGGGCACCACTGGACTTAATAAGTTTAATCTAGTTAGGGCTAATTAAGCCCCTTATCATTATGAATAACAGTACCAAATTTCAGTAAAATCAGGAAAAAGATTTAAAAATATCATAAAAAAAAAGATTTTTTTAAAAGAACTTTAACACCCTGTATATCAAGAACGGGGCAACTCCGGACATATGTTCATATGAACTTTTTCTATTAGAATATCATAAGTTACGTACCGTACTTCTGAAACACCCTGTATATCTTAACGGATATAAAAATTAATAGACCAAAAACATCACCGGCAACTGTTGAACAACAGCTGTACAACATCTCTGCTGGAGGTGTACAACCAGGATGATAATCGCCCCTACACAGTAACTAGTTATGTCACCAGATACAAGATCGATGTTGGAATGTTGTCGGCAATAATTTAAAAAGTATCCGGGAAATATCGATTCTTGCTGTGTGGCGACGATTATCTATCTTCCGGTCTGTACACCGGTGTGGATTATGAATAGCGTAATTTGTTAAAATTAAATATATAATGCCTGTTTTATTTCATGGCCGTTAGAAAAAGATACATATAAACATAAAGAACTGTAAAAATCATTTTTAGATAATATTTATAGTTGATGCAAAACAAAAGCCGATGCACGTCATACCCTTCGAGTGACGTCAGTTATCGACAGTGTTGCCAGCTTGTAACCAAAATATCCGAGTGAGGGAATTACACAGTTTTTTTTTTTTCATAAAAACAAGATAAATATACAAAAATGTCTCATAGTTTATACATTTCTTTACTGCATAATACCTTTTACCATCAATTTTAGTAGATCTAACACTTCTTCTATTTTCATCTTGCCAAGATCGACCAATGGTACCATTCTGAAAAATCCATGTTTCATCCAAGAAAACGAATTTGTACAAAAATGCTTCTTTTTCTTTAACATTTTCTTTTAAAAATACCAGTCGTTTGAGAGCTACATGAGAAAGTTGCATAAGCCCTCACTTCAGTTCATCTTTTTACCATCCGAAGCCTACTTTTTTGAAGAGGCTTCTTAAAGAGCTAAGACAACCATCAAACAGTTCTCTGTCTTTTAATTTCTAACTTAAAGTTGTCAAAGTTACATGATGTTCTAAAAAAAGTTACAGCTTATGAATAACCGATGTAAAATAGTATAATTTTTAGATAATACAACTTACTTGTTTCGTACATTCCATAAATAATGTCACGGATAGAATTTATTTACACAATTACAACTCTCTTTGAATTATAACGTTTGTTTTAAGGTGATTCTAATAATTTATATTCCTTAACTGTTGTTGAAATTGCGCTTACAGTGAAGATATTCAAATTTAGGGCAGGTAAAAGTTTGTAAAGTAGAAATAAAATATTTAGACCTTAACATACTCTTTAAATTTACTTATCTGTACTGCTGTCAAGGGTAACAATAGGCCATTGTTGTTAAGTTCTTCCTGAAAATAGCTTCGCAGAGAAGCTATTAGCTCTTTGCACCGACTATTTAAATGCTTCGGCATTTTTCACAAATAGTAAACAACGTAATCGACAGAGATATGTATGTGCACTTTTGTTTCTCTTAATAGAACAGTTTTTTAATGCTATTTATGAAAATATCTGGAGTTTTTGTTAAAGATTAGACGCACAGCAACACGGAACCACGAACAATTAAGGTTAGTTTTGCATGAAACGGCAAACCAAGCCAACGAACGAGCTGGCGCCACCGCACAGTTTACAGCTTAAATAAACAAAATATTTGCTATACGTGGGTTCGTATTCAAGAAGAATAGTTTAAGTTTGTAGTAAATTCAATATCGCACAAAGTTTTAATAAACCTTTTCTCAAATTTAATTTCCTCGTGTTTTCTTACGGATTTACAATTACCAGCTGATTAATGACGTGCATCGATTTTTGTTTTGCATCAACTGTACTTGTATAATTTATTAGACGAGCATACTGTATTATAGGGTTTCCACCGCCGGTATTTGATCCCGGTACCTTAAAAGTCCCGAGATTCTAAAAAATAATCCTAGCATTAGCAACAAGGCGGGCCACATAGTATTTTTTTTTTATTTCGAGATTGCGTATATGTATTTTTTGTTTTTCGTTAGTTCCTTTTTCCTTTACTGTATTTAAGTAACCTGTTTTGTACTACTTGCTAAAACGCCAATTATACCCAATACCAAAATAAAAAAATTGTAAGGCCCTTCTTTTATTGTTTTTATAGTAATTTGGGCGCAATTGATAAAATGTTTCATCTATCTTGTTTTCGAGATTTTGGGGACAACACAGGAACTTAGAATTTAGCCCCCACGACCTTTTTCGTCTCGGGACTTTACTATCGTATTATTGACAAACATGATTAGGTTTTTAGCATTTTTAGTAAATGATGGTCCTTTTTAAAAAGTAATTCTGCTTGACGGTTTATCATAAAATCAGATAGATATACATATACCTACACGATCAAGATTTAAACACGTTTATTTCTTTGCCCGTCGCCCTCTCGCGCTGTCCTTTCAGTTTGACACTTTTTATAAGGTACCAAATTATCGTAGACAAGCGTCTCGTTTCCTTTGCTCTCGTACTTCAGTTATCTTCAAAATGTTTTGCTTTAAAAAAAATTGTTGCCCTTAGCATCCACCAAATGGGAGTAAAAGTTGAATCAGTCAGCAATACGAAATAAATATATAATTAACAGCTGTATACAGTGAGAACGTAAAGGTTGGAACAAATTCGTATAAAATTCACGTGTTTTCTTTTCGAAAAAACGCTCGGACCCGTCAAATTTTTTATTTTTGTTGTGCATTTTTTGAAGCTTATTTCATGTTTACAGGTTCTCACAAAAACAAGTTATGACGGTTTACTTAATTTTTTTAAATGGATACCCCTATTTTATAATAATTTTTTGGATTCTGCATAAAATTCTAAACATATTTCATGAAAAATGTCATGTTCATTCACCTGTTTGCGAGTAAATCGATATTCGGATTTTAACAGATGATTTTTTTACTATTACTTAAATCATAAACACTGTTGTAAGTAAGGCCTTTGGTTGTTAGGTTGTCACACTGACAGTGACGGTTGTCCCCTGGTTTGAGTAGTTTTATCTCAAGTTAAAGTGTCTGACAAAATTTATTTTGATAACCTTGTTATTTTAAAAAATGGTACGCTTAAGTGAAAGAGAGCGAATAGAAATATTAATAATGATTGCTTATGGAATGCGCACACAAATAGAAGTTTGCGAACTCTTCAATAACAAGTATCCTCGCAGAGAACCGATATCTCGATCTACTGTCAGTAAAATAGAAAAAAATATAGATATTTTGGTCACGTTAGGGACAATTATACGAAAGGTCGTCCCGCGGTATTAGAAGATACACAATTAAATGTGTTATTGTCGGTTCAAGAAGGCCACCATAAGGCGAGTATACCCACTATTGCTTTGGAAAATCATATCTGTCAAACATCCGTCTTAAAGTATTTAGACAAAAATATATTTCATCCTTACAAAGTCCAATTGATTCAAAACTCAATGAAGATGATCTAGACAGAAGATTCCAATTTTGCGAGATAATGATGAGTATGTGCAATAATCATCCACAGTTTTCGAAACGAATTGTATTTTCGGACGAGGCAACGTTTTGTTTGAAAGTATAAACTAATAAAACTGTCGGTATTGGGCTACAGATAATCCACGCTGGATTATGGAATGCGACACCCAATATCCTCAAAAAGTTAATGTTTGGGCCGGCATTGTTGAAAAAGAAGTTTTTTATTAAGGAAATTTTATGGCTGAAATATATTTAGAATTTCTACAAAATGATCTAGTACCGTGCCTTGCCACATTATACCCTAATCCAGAAGATCCTGATGCAACCGAAACATTTTTTGTGGTATCAGCTAGATGGATCTCCGGCCCATAACACCCGCCGTGTGCGTGAGTACCTTAATACAATTTTTCCCGAACGATGGATTGGCCGATGAGGTCCATTTGAATAGCCGGCCAGATCTCCAGATTTAACCCCTTTAGATTTTTTTTGTGGGATTATCTTAAGTCTAAGGTATATGTTAACAGACCAAACAATATTGAAGTCATTTCCAACATTTGATGAGTGACTTTTAGTTTCTGTAAAATTTTCTTTTCTTTCCGCTAATAAATAATGTGTTGTTGTTTTAAGTTAAAACGCAGTTTTTTCGCAAGCAGCTGACATATTTCATGAAATATGTTTAGAGTTTTATGCAGACTCCGAGAAAATATTATAAAATAGGGCTTATCAATTAAAAAAAAAATAAAGCAAACCATCATCACTTGTTTTTAGGACAACCTGTATACATGAAGTAAGCTTCAAAAAATTCACAACAAAAATAAAAAATTGACGGGCCTGAGCTTTTTCTCGAAAAGTAAACACATGAATTTTAAATGAATTTGTTCCAACCTTTACGTTCTTACTGTATATTTCTAACTAATGTCTGGTAATTCGGTTCAAATTAAAAATATCAATAAAGTTAATATTGCTTTATTCATTTTTAAAGGGAAAACGGGTCGAATTGAGACGAAGTAACTTTATTATTATGATATTGAATATAACTCTAGATTCGTTTGAGATTCCGGAGCGAGTGTTCATAATTCTGTTATAAAGGTAAAGTCAGGTTAGGTCTGCTCTGTTCAGGTTAATGCCGTGACAAAAAATTGATGATGTAGCAGGCGCGGTTATTGAATTTTTTACTAGTGAGGCAAATTTTGTGGGCAACTACTAATAATGAACCTGGAATTTAACAAGATAAATTTCTAAACTGACCTGCACCACTTATTTTCCACCGCAGTTAATTAAAGCCATTGTTAATACTATTAAAGTAGGTACTAAAAGTAGCAAGTACTATACTACTATACAAAGTACACAACACAAATAAAATCCGAAGAAAGTCATAAATTTAAACAAATAAGCACCAATAAGTAAAGTGCCAGTGTCATGAAATGTAAACAAAAACTAATGCAAATACAATGACTATTAGGTAATTAGTTTTTCTTGGTCTAACCCAAATATTTTGCAATAGTATACTTCACCTAGCGGTTGGAGTTAATTTCCATAGGGCCGGCACCCAAGACGGAACAACCCGAGAACCGGCGAAGTCGCCGACTGCGCGAGCGCCCAAAGAGATTTTAATTTGCGAGCAGTCGACGACTTCATACTAATATTTGTCTTTTTTTAACTTCCTTGAAGCACGTATGTTTGTTTCCGTTTTGATTTCGATGCTTTTCTACTGACATATAAACCTACGAGATGAATTTAAAATACGGCCGAGCCCGCGGAGTACGCACAGGAATAACGAATAATTAATTATCCTTTATATATTTGGCCGATAAGGCCATAGCGTTTGGTATAAATCCGTTTTTTGTCCCAGCATGAATTATTCTTATACGCTTACCTTTATTTGATGTAGCTTTGGTTCTGCATTGATCCGATAAATCTACCCAACCTTTATCTGGAACTTCGTGTGTGTCATACCACGTCTCGTCCAAATAAATAATATCCCTTCCATCCTGTCTTTATCCATGGACTGCAATTAGGTTTTCCATCCTCCATCTTTTTAACCGGGACGATTCCATAATTACTTGTCGTTTGTTCATTTTTTTCATTTTAAAACCATTTCTTAAAATACATCCTTAGAGTCTCACGACAACATTCTATTCCCGTATCATCATTTTTTAATCTTTGCAATAGGGTTTTTAAAGTGGAGATCATTGTTAGAAAAATATATGCCATGTACAGGGAACATGGCATATATTTTTCTACGAATTATATCGACATCCGTCGCGTCCAGTTTCTTAAAAGTAGAAGGGTCTTTCCTCTTTCTTCTCTCCATTATAGGTTTATTCACAACAAAGTACACTGTGCTCACTGGCCTGCGTGTCAAAGCTGCCGCTTCCTTCACTGCACCAAATTTTGAAAAACCACGTTTAAGAAGGGTGGTGTAAACGTCGAAGATTACTTTTTTTGTGTTAACTGATAAAATATCACGCTTTAATTGGTTTTTATCACGACCCGTAGATCCACTTGACGTACTGGTTTCTTCCCACGGACGAAACATTCTTAGATATCACGTTTAATTCGCAACAAATAACTTCTTGTCTAAACCAATACAAACATCTAACTGAATTTTAAAACCAAAAATCGGCATATTTAAATAACTAAAATAAACCTATTTTATTTTGCCCTAATTATTTTAAGAGGATTACTGAGAAAATATAATAATATAATAGTCTTTAAATAGATCCATACCTGGAGTCCCCAGATCAGGTGGCCGAACTTTACACCTTTAGCATTTATAATCAGTTGTCTGGAAAAAGTGTTAATATTATGTTAATAAAAAGAAACTACTTTATTATGTACCTACTTTTTGGATTGATTTTAATTTTTTAATTTTGCTATTATTTTATTATTATTTATTATTACTACTGACACACGTGTCCGTTACAATTGCTGCCTGTCAGGTATCAATTGCAACATTTGTCCGCTTGATTTCACTTAGGGCGGTGTATGGTAGAAATACACGACGAGCCACTGCAGCCCACCCGTACGTGGCTCAGCTTAGTGTCCCTCGAACGACACTGTTTAAAAATTATTTCATCTGAAGAACGTCATCACTCTGGAACGACCTCCCTGAAGCCGTGTTTCCCAACGAGTATAATCTCCAAAGTTTCAAGACCAACGTGAAGCATTTCCTGTGTACAAGCACTGCTCGCAGAGCGCCCTAAAGGAGTAATGCTGCAGTGCTGTGCCTTACCATGAAAAAGAAGCTTAGTAGACCATGCCAAAATATATTTTACTGGTTCGCCATACACGTCTGATGTACTGTTCATCGTGAATCAACCTGTCTAATCAGTATGGTCTTTACCTGATTAGTGATTATTGGTCAAAATATGTGGCATTTCTCGTTTAAAGACGGTTTTGGTCTGTTTTTCGCATAAGATAAACATGTGTTTCAATTGACTGTAAATTTTATACGATTTGCACTTTCTACTTACTATCAAACAATCATTTATTATTTATTGTCTTTTTAATATATTTTTTTATTGTTAATATATCTGGAATATGAAACAATAGCTAATTTTAACATAGTAACAGGGGTTATGTGATTTCCCCCATGAATACTGCGGTTCTCTCATGGAAATGATGCATCTTTCTCTTTCGTTTTTCGTATAGCGTGATTCGTGACGAGACGCTCGCACTCATAAAAAGTCGCAGGAAAGTGCTTCATTTGATTTATTTAGTAGTAAGTTTAGTGAGGCCTACTTTTATTCAATTTCCAATGTGTTATTCTGTAGAAAATGTCATGCAACTAGAGACTACCTGCAGAAGAAAAACGACTGACAATAAAGAGTCTTAGAATAACTAAAAACAAATTAAGAAAGTCGTCTCTTTTAATTAACGGCTAAAGATGTTGGCAACTAAATGTTCACATCAGTGTAATATGTCATAAACTGTTTTTATTTTCGGGAGACAGGGTTAGAGTTTGCAATACCGCAGGACATTTACTGGATTGGTGCTAGTCTTATTACGTATTCTCGCAGAACTCATCGAGCGCTACTCGGAACTCATCGCAAAACGAATTTTGTAAATTAGAAAAGTGGATAACCCGCAGCGCCGGGGGTTCGACTGTTGATTATTGTGAATAACAATGAAAGGATTATTTGTCAAGAGTTCTTGTTGCGTATCTAGGCAGAAGTCATGGAGCGCCGTCAAGAATTTCGCTCAGAACGTGCATTGAATTCGTTGTGCAAATTTTTGCAAAAAGAACTTTTTTTTAATTTTGAAAAACTGTAGAACTTTTTTTGCAAACATTTTGGAAGTCTGGCTCTCTTCTACCTCTACCGAGAAATACCCTTGAAACTCCTTTCTTCGGCTGATGACAGTCTGAAAATTTTGTGAAACGTCAATTTAGATCTGAAGGGGGACAACTTTAGAAGTATTTGTTGTTGTATTAAATTCAACTCCCTAACCCCAAGCCCCTAAAATCCTAAATAGCAACCCCCACTTATTTGTTCATTTTTTACCGTTTTAGCTACTCGAATATTATAAGTCATTGCAAACTGGCCACAAGACCCAATGTTGGGTAAACGTAGACTTAGGTGTAAATGTAGATACAACTTATTAATGAAAATAAATGGATTTAAAAAGAAGAAGCAAACTGGCCAATAACTTCAATCTAAGTGGCTTCATCGAGCAATCTTGGTTCATTACTTTTTCGGTGTCTTCAAATTTTGCTACTAGCTGTCAGATGTACTTGTGTCGAATAGTTTTTTCTGGATGTCTATCATTTAATAACATAATAAATTAAACTCGTTTCTACATGTTCAGCGATAGTGTAAACCATTTTAAGGCATCGTGAATATCAAAGTGCATTGTAAAAAAATGTCCAAGGAAATTTAAGCAATGCATGCAATTTCAACTAAAGAATGCCTAAATATTAAAATAACGACTGGAGTTAAAAAAACAAAATTGAAAATTCAAAGACAACTTGAAATATCAGATAAGTTTGAGGCTGAATTTTCACGTAAGAACCTTAATTTTTCAAATATCAATTGAAATTTATATGGGCAATGAAAATATTTTACTTTTAAAGCTAGTTATTATTGTTAACATGAAAACAGAAAACGTCATGGTTATGCGGATTCGTATTGTGGATGCGAATAGCTGGTGTGGGATTCTCTAGACTAGACCGTCAAATGGTGTTGGATCCCTGGATCCCACTTTGAAGAATTACAATTCCGGGACGGGCTGTTAAAGTTTCAGTTTTTTGTTTAGTTGTTAAGTCTCTCTACGCAGGGCCGACGAGAGGGGGGGGGGGGGGCAGACGGGACAAATTCCCGGGGCCCGGAGCCTGGAGGGGCCCGGGCGTGAATCGCGAATTGATCCGCATTAGAAATATACCTACTACAAGCACGGTAAAAATATATTTAAATATATATTTTAAATTTAAATGAAAGGCAAAAAAAGTGGCATGCGGCACTATCTACTTGAAAAGCAAGCACTATCATCAAAATAGGGCGTGGCACCCAAAAATTTTTCGCCTGCGCCCCTATTTTTTTGCCGCCCACGGCGCATACCTGGCAACTCTGGAGGCTGTCCAGTCCCAGGGCCCGTGTCGGCTCTCGGCGGCCCTGTCTCTACGTCCTCCAGATGGACTCAACTTTTGCATATAGGGTGTCCCAGATAAGAATGCACTCTACAGGGATCTCGTAAACCACAGGAGATACAGAGATGGTTAAATTAGAGAAAAGTTGCGCATAATTGAATCCTGTAACGTCATGTTTTCAAATTTAAAAAATTCCGAATGCTTCCGAAGATATTTGGATAAAACCGAATTTTCGCGATTTCGTTTTAACTGATTTATGATTCTATTTGAAAAGACATGTCAAAATAAATTTTACATTCTCATTGCCACTTTTTCTCCCCTACAAGATGGTTTAATTACATTTTTGATCCGACGTTTCGTTTACTCACAACCATCATCAAATATATAATCATATAGAAAAACACATCATGAATGAAAATAGGCACATTATCGAAAATATGTATGTTTTTATTGTTGTATTTAAACACTAGTAGGATTTTAAAACATTTTTTTAAAAGAAACTTATAACAAAACATAACATCTAATAAAACTTATCTGAAAAGTGCAACAAGTAGATAATAATTAATTTTAATTATTAAATACAATTATTTTTTATTTTAAAAAAATACATCATAATATTCAAACATAACGTACCATTTTAATTCGGCATCATATGGGTGGCTATGAAATTGATTGACGTTCGCAATTGTTTAAATATGTAGTTTCTTTAGATCTGTCACTTAGTTACGGAGACTTGTTAGCTTTAAATTTGGTAATTATTATTATGTTTTTTTAAATTTTAAACTGTTGCATTGTGAAGTAAAATTTAAAATAATGGAACATTATTCTAACGAAGAAAAATTTGACATGATTTGCTGTTACATCGAGAGTCATAAGAATTGTGCGCAAGCAGAGATGCAATATTTTTAAAAATATCCCGAACGGCGTCAACTGAACAGGTAATGACCGTTTTACTTGCCGTAGCAGAAGATGATACTGTAGGACTTTGTGCTGTTTTTTATGATAAGGCACAGCACTGCAGGATAAATCCTTTATGGCGCTCTAGGAGCGGTGCGGGTGCGCAGGAAACGATTCACGTTGGTCTTGAATCTTTGGAGATTATACTCGTTGGGGAACACGATCTCAGGGAGGTCGTTCCAGAGTGATGACGTTCTCCAGATGAAAGAATTTTGAAACAGTGTCGTTCGAGGGACACTAAGCTGAACCACGTGCTGGTGGGCTGCAGTGGTTCGTCGTGTATTTCTACCATGCACCGCTCTGGGTGGTATCAAGCGGGCAACCTCAGTTGAACTTGCCATGAAAATATTTGTAAAATAGACTCAAGTCGCCAACCTGCCTTCGATGTTCAAGGCTTTCCAGACTGTTTGTCAGACTATGGTCACCATTCTTTGAATGGAATCTAGCAAGCTCAGGGTATGTTTAGGAGCAGTCCCAAATATGCGAACAGTACTCCAGTGATTATCGAATTTGGGCTTTATAGAGCATCAAAAGTTGTTGGGGTGTATAGAGGTTCTTTGTTCGGAAAAGTACTCCAAGCTTCTGCGAGGCTGCCTTAGCAATGGCCGCAACGTGACTATGCCAAGACATATGACTATCCAACATTCTGTTCCTAAATCAGTATCGCAAAGAAGGAACACTAAATTCAGAAAGATACGAAGAAATTTTAAGAAACGACATTGAAAATATTCTTGACGACCTTCCTCTAGCAGTAACCAATAATATGTGGTATCAACAAGATGGGGCTCCTCCTCATAATTCCTGAAATAATATGGAATATCTGAGAGACCGTTTCCAAAATAATTTAATAGCCACTCGTGGTCCCATAAACTGGCCTTCGCGATCCCCAGACCTTACGCCAATGGACTTTTTTTTTGGGGATTCCTTGATAATGAAGTTTACTGGAAGACTTTTCAAAATAATGATGAGTTGAAGGCTGAAGTTCGAGCTGCAATAAATAAAATAACTCCAGAAATGTTAAATAACGTTATGGAAGGAATTGTTTACCGATGTTATTTATGCTTGGAGAATGAGGGTGGAATTTTTGAAAATAAAAAATAATTTATTATAAAAATAATTGTATTTAATAATTAAAATCAATTATTACTTGTTGTATTGTTCAGATAAGTTTTATTAGATAATATTAGGTTTCTTTTAATTTTGTCCCATAATCTTAAGATTTACGCATTTGAACACAAATTTAATAATATTGTAAATAATTTCAAATAAAAAAATGTTTTAAAATCCTACTAGTGTTTAAATACAACAATAAAAACATACATATTTTCGATAATGTGCCTATTTTCATTAGTGATGCCGCGAGACGAGACGAGACGAGAATTGGCCCATTCTCGTCTCGTCTCGTGAGGCGAGAATTTTTTTTTATCTCGTTTCGACGAGAAACGCGTTTTTCTCGCTCGAGAGTGCCATTGTCTCGTCTCGTCTCGTTTTTTCTCGTGAGTAGGGAATCATAAAAAATATTTTTTTATACGAATCTTAAAGGGGGTAAACATTTAAAAGTATCTGGTCGTCTCGCAGAAGGGTTTAATATAAGTCGGTTTGTTAGGCATGTGACTTAGAAACTATTTTTCTTAGATCAACAAAATATTGCAAGCGGCCATATGACATAATTCACGTAATGTAATAGGCTTGGCACCGAGGTATTTTCAGTCCAAAATATACGGGGTGGTAAAAGATACAGAATGGAGAACGATTTATAATAATAATAATTGATTCATAATGGAACTACCCTTCTTTTATTATTTATTTTTTGGCATAATTCGGGGCATAATTAACTGCAATAGTTTGGAAAATATTCGACTAAATAAAGGAATCAGCCCAGAATGTCATCCGGGGAAAAACCTTAATTTTTTATTACATTAATAGAAAGTGCAAGAGAAAGAACTTAAAGAAGTATTTCCGAAAATGCTCTATTTGACATATCAATCTCTCATAGTTTATGAAATATTCGGACTAAATCGCGGTAACATTAGATAATTATTGTGTCCTTCTTTTACATATGAGTTATACAATGTAAACTGTAATTGGTTTAAGATCACCGCCGCTACAACGTTTTCAATCGAAAATGCTTTCTTTCAGATTTGGTTAATTATTTAAAAATGTCAACTACTAACCATAGACAGAAGAAAGAGGCTAGACAATTAGATTCTGTTCTCTTAAATATCTCTTTTAAGGTAAATGCCTTCACAATACGATAGAGTGAGAACGTTAAACACATTATTTTTCTGTCTATATATTAGGAGATACCTAAAATTCAGTGTTCTAACAAACGAGGAAATTCGAGAAAAAACGAGAAATTTCTCGACGAGAAACGGTCTTCTCTCGTCTCGTCTCGTGACTTCTCTCGAGAAAAAAATTTCACTCTCGTCTCATAACTAATAAGTGTGATACACCGTTGGATTTAGAATAAAACGTAGAATCTATTAAGCATAAAATAAAATTTTCCGACTATTTAAAATAACAAAGTTGATGATGGTTGTGACTAAACGAAACGTCGGATCAAAAATGTAATTAAACCATCTTGTAGGGGAGGAAAAGTGGCAATGAGAATGTAAAATTTATTTTGACATGTCTTTTCAAATAGAATCATAAATCAATTAAAACGAAATCGCGAAAATTAGGTTTTATCCAAATATCTTCGGAAGCATTCGGAATTTTTTAAATTTGAAAACATGACGTTACAGGAGTCAATTATGCGCAACTTTTCTCTAATTTAACCATCTCTGTATCTCCTATGGTTTACGAGATCCCTGTAGAGTGCATTCTTATCTGGGACACCCTGTTTAGTTGTTCCAAGCTTAATTTGATGACATAAAAAAGCATTAAACTGGTGACCATAGGCGTCGCTTCTACCAAATAATTAAAATGCGAATTGTTGAAAATTTTTAATATTATTAAATAGTATATATTACAGCTTGTTCATTATAGTTTATATCGATAAAAGGTTTGTACCCGTGACTTCGCATGCAGAGAATATTTTTAAAATGGTCTTTCTGTAAAGAAAAATGCTAATTTTGCCAAAAACAATTTAAAAATATAGTTAATACCGATAAGAGGGTTGTACCCCTGACTTCGCCTCCAAAGAACACATAAATTTAATTTTTTTAAAATGGTCTTTTGGTAAAAAAAATATGCTCATTTTGCCGAAAACAATTAAAAAAAATTGTCTTTGTCCAGCCAGAACCGCGAGGAGGTATGCGTTTTCCTTGCTAAGAAAGGATTGGGGTATGTAATATGTTAGTTGAAATATACAGTTATTTTAACAACAAATTGCGGATCGCATCAGCAAAATCACAGTAAACGTTCTGTAATATAACAAGTTTTTAAGATACATGTTGAACGAACATAATTAATTTAAAATTCATAAACAAATAAATGACTGGAATCATCAGAACTTTCAGAAGTAGAATCGTTTCCAGGTTGGATTACTACTGGCGCTATAGGCGGTGAAACAGAATATCCATTTTCTGTTTTTATAACATGAGCTACGCAATTTTTCCATACATCGCTACTCTCTTTCGTTACTACCTGCCGAATATTTGCAAGGACAACTGCGCTTAAAGTTGGAGATTGATTATTGAGTGATATGTTTTTCTGACAAGAGCAACACATCTTTACTTCCGGCATGATAACGCGTTTTTCGTTTCGTCTGAATAAATTATACTTTTATCGAATTCATGTTACTCCTTTATTTTGCGCAAATAGTCCTGTCGTAGTTCAATGATACGCGGGGATTCCATTATAACCATTAGATTATCTAATTTTTTATGTTTAAAGCCACATTGTAATAAAACACCATGCAATGTTTCTAAAGATTGAACTTATAATCAGGGTAACCTCGCAATTTATTACGAACCAGTTCTAAAGTTGGCACTATATTATCCTCGTAAAAGTTGTAAATAGGTAGTTCGCAACATAAAATCCCTTGTAGTATTGTCAGCCGTTTTGAATGTTTCATTTAGTTTTTGATTCATTGGTTTACGCTTTATGGAATGACCGGTTACCGTCCTCAAATTAATTACGTTATTTTTTTCTTAATTCCGGACTTATTTCGCTATCGATGGCCGACTCTGGCACCGACTCATATTCCTGTCATAATTCACCTTGACCTTATGTTTCAAATTGTCGCCAAATAGCCATCCTGATATAATAAAATATAGGTACCAAGTAAAAACTTACTTGTCTGAAACCACACAGTTATAGCAGAAAATGAAATATGTAAATTACAGTAAATCGTTTCAACTAGTCACGCCGCTGTCCGATTCCAAATATCGCAAATCTCAAACATCAAGTGATTTTAAAGCTGATAAGGGATCCCCAATTGGGAGCACCTTTAACTATTTGCTGTTCTTGTCTATATGGCATATAAGTTTGAATTTATACGCTGCTCTATTAATTTTCCCATCCGGAAAAATAGTTCGCACTTTAAATGTGCTTTAAATTGGGCGTGGGTGTCGACGGTCTATCGCCAGGGTGTTGCCAGTTCTACAAAATTTTCGTAAGTGTAGGAGGAACATAATAAGTAAAACATTTTGTTTAATAACAGTAAAATTCCTTTTTAGTTTGATTAAGTTATTTTTGTATAAATAATATTCCTGAAGTACTAAAAAATTATTATAATATTCATGAATGGGTTGTTCCTTCTTTCTTTGACATTAAAAATTTCTTGGTTCAAAGTACATTTGCAAACGAGCTTTCAAAGAGAGTTACGGACTATCAATTAAATAGTAATAAAAGAACACTCTTAATAATAAAAGCTTAAAGAATTTTTAAAAAAAGATCTGACAACCCCGATTATGATGCCGGTCCCTTTGAATCCCGGTCGAACCTTTTTTATCGAGTTTTTATTCATCAAACTGAATTTGGAAAAAGTATACCATGCTGTGGATTGGTGTTGCCCCGTAAACTTTGTGTACATCGACGCTGAGCTTTTTTAATGAATACTTTTATACAGTGCGTCCATAAAGTCTTGCACAAATTCATTTAAAATTCAGGTATTTACTTTTTAAAAACGCTCGGACACGTCAATTAGTACTTTTGTTTGCGCATTTTTTAACGTAAAATGTTTTTATACAGGGTGTCGCACGTATGAGGTATGAGGTCATCAATAAATGTGTTTAAAATAAATTTTCAAACGTCAATATTTCGGAAACCGTGATTTCCAGAGGTGTTAAGTGTTCATCATAGAATTCAAAATTGATATAATATACAGGGTGTTCCATTAAAAAAAAACCTTGATGACCTCATACCTCATACGTGCGATACCCTGTATAAAAACATTTTACGTTAAAAAATGCGCAAACAAAAGTACTAATTGACGTGTCCGAGCGTTTTTAAAAAAAGTAAGCCCCTGAATTTTAAATGAATTTGTGCAAGCTTTATGGACGCAGTGTATGTAGAATGTCCTTTTACAATTTGTTTTTTTTGTGTTGTGCAAAGTAATAGTGGATAATTAATAATAATATTAGGTAATTATATATATCCGAATACATATAACTAAGCCAATTTTTATATATTATTTACCTCTTAATAATGAAAAGATGAGATATGGAACATGCTCGGAAACATGCAATATTTTTTTGCATTCTCGAATTCTCTAGAAAATTTTAAACATGTTTTGTGGTTTGGTTTTATGAAATATACCTACGTTGAAAAATATATTGAAATAAATCTTGCATATTTTACACAAAATTCAAGGTAATATAGTAACATGTTAAGTGCACAGAAAAAAACATATTCTCAAAAAGAACATTTTGATATTTTCAGATATATTTACTTATATTTAAACTAGAAATTCTTAATTGAAGGAAACAAGTTTAAGTTAAACATTTGAAAATATTTAAAAAAAGATTTTCATATCTTCAATATATATTTTCACTTTAAGAAAGTTACTTTAAAACAAATATTTGCAAATTTCTGTATGATTCGTTCATTTCTGTACTTTAAGGTTTTGTACATTTTTACAGCGAATAAAAGTTATTTTTAAAATTAAGATTAGTAGCTTCAAAATAAAGTATTCTATTCTCCAAACAAGGCATCGTAACCATTTGGTTTGAAATATTGAAATACTCAATTTGAGCTGATATTTTAAAGTATAATCTAAATATGATAGTTTTAATAACCCAAAATACTTGTTCCTAGCTTTACGATTTCCGTCTTACTACGAAAGCAACCGAAATTTTCCCGAACAGCATCGCGGGCGCGAGTCGCGAGACAATCCAGTTGTTGTGGTCCATGGTTTCGGTGGGTCAAGTCCTCATGCCTTGGCCTTAGTATTTGTTTCAACTTGATTTCAGTTAAAAACCTACGGAAGTTTTGTGCGTGTCAAACTGTTACATACATTTTCAACGTTTCACCAATAACGATTGCACATAGCATTTGTAGGGATTTTTTACTCTATATGGCTGATTAGATAACTGACTGAATTATTTCAATGTTCACAAAATCGATTCACTCATTCAGTGCTCTAATCCCTTATAGTTACAATCCTTGATGCCACGTGGAATCGTTTGTGAAACGTCGGAAAATAAGGTAACAGTCTGAGACCGTCTAATATCAACAACTATAACTTTCTCATTACAGGCTTCATTTATGGTATTTTAATATTGGCAATATGAGTGCCTCAAATTGAATATTCCAACATGTTCAAAATGAACATATGATATGTGTGTTTTGAAGGGTAGATATTTACAGTTTAAAACTATAAATGAATATTTTTATAATAATAGCTATTCGTCCTTATTAAACCGATAATATAAATGCTCAATTTTAGTATGATATGCTTTCAAAATAACAAAATGTCGCTTTGCCTTTAAAAAATAGTTTTTTATTTTAGATAGGTCGCAGGTTTAAAACTAAGATTTAATTTTTTCTGAAATCCTCAAAATATTTAAGTCAAATACTTCTTTTAAAAAACTCGTCATATTCCAGCTAAGTTACCTATGATCTTATTTTAAAGTTACATAACCACAAATTAATTGAAATGCATGTCTCAATATAAATTTGTAAATGTTATGATTGAAGATACATATATTTAATTTAAATCAGGTTGTACAAGAATTTCCTATTCTCTTTTTGAAATGATATCTTCTTGAGTATATACAAAGCTAACTTAGTCTTAAACTGAAACTAATAGTATTAAAACGAATATTTTCTTTTTTCCGTGTGTATTGTATTTAACATGATGAAACGCGCAGGGGTCCAGAAATCAGTCAATATGTAGACTGACGACCCGTATTGACATTGATTTTAGATCGATTAGATACGTGGTCGGGACAAAGCGCTTCTGACTAAATCAATACACTTATAGGTACTACTTATCAAAGTGTTATTATTTGCCATTTTTGCTGTTTTTATTATTTAGCAACTATTTTTCTCCAATATTTCAATATTCACTTTACATTGTTTTCAATCTCAATACATAGTGATTGCCAATACAAATTCTTATACAGGGTGATTCAAAAGTACTTCGACAAACTTCGGGAGGTAATTGCCGGCAATATTTCAAGATGAAAAGTTCTTATAAACAGTGGTCCCTGGCGACTTCGTTACGGAGATACAGGGTGTTGAAATGTTATAAGGAATGGTAATAATTTTTAAATAACTCCTTAACGAGTAATTTTTTTTTTATGAAATTTGGTGAATTAAATAAGCATCTCAGGACACTTATTTTCAAAGTAAAACACATTCGTAAATTTAACCAGTGGCGTCGGTACAAAATGTGGCTATCATATTTTTTGTGGAAACTATGCCTAACCTAACCACACCACTGACTTATATTATTTTAACTTTTTTTTTATGAATCCCCCCCATTCAATTACAACAAAAAAGTTCACGTGTGTTATTTTGCTACGAGGGCCAGTTTAATGTCAAATGATTATTTTATTTGACTATACACAAATATTAAAAAATATGTTTTAAATAATTGATCAAACACTCAAATATTAATTTAAGTATATTAACTAAGATCTATACATACTTACAATAAACAAATATGTAGGTATATGCCAAAGGAAGGCATCTGAGGATGCCTATTTAAGTATAAGATGTTCTCAGTGACATGCATATTTATTTATTAGTATGAATAGTATGTTATTTTCTAATATTTTCTATTTTGACAAGGCGGCTTTGGAAATACTTTTTTGATATTTTGTATTTTGATAAGGCGGCTTTGGAAATGCATTTGTCGTGAATTAAAACATATTTGACAGTTAGTTGCTTATGTGGTTTATTTCTCAGTTTTGTCATTTTCATTGAATATTAATAGTATTGTTTAAAAGGTATGGATTACTTAAGAAATAATGCGCATTTAGCTGACATGCATTTTGTATATGGCCTTGCCGATGGAAATGCACGAGCAGCTAGACGAATCTATCAAGAGCGATATCCTAACAGAGTACTGCCTGCTGCTGAAACATTTTCAAATCTTCACCGACGTTTAGCTGAAACAGGGAGTTTTGCGAGGTCACGTGACATTCCTGGAAGACCGCGAACAGCCCGAACTCCAGAATTAGAATAAGCTGTTTTAAACGCTGTAGTGGAAAATCCAGATAAAAGCACTCGAATAATTGCTGATGCTCTCAATTCCACCCAAGCCACAGTTTGGAGAATTCTGCACGATGAGCAGTTGTATCCGTACCATATTCAAAGGGTACAAGCTCTTTTACCCAGGGACTTTCCTCAGCGCATTAATTTGTGTCAGTGGTTTTTGGAAAAATTTGCTGAAAATCCCCAATTTTTAAATTATGTACTTTTTACGGACGAGGCAAATTTTTCTCAGAGTGCGATTACAAACTTTCACAATAACCATATCTGGTCTTTGGAAAATCCTCACGCCGTTAGTGAACGAAATTTTCAATACCAATTTTCATTAAACGTGTGGGGGGGAATAGTTGGCGATTACTTAATAGGACCTTTTTTTCTTCCACTTCGGCTTAATGGCGAGACGTACCGACATTTTTTGGAAAATGAACTTCCTCCCTTACTGGATGATGTGCCCTTAGAAACTCGAAGACGTATATGGTTTATGCATGACGGAGCTCCCGCCCATTTCAGCATAGTGGCCAGGACCCATCTTAATCAAATTTATCCAAATCGATGGATAGGTAGGGGAGTTGAGGAAGGAAATCAACCGTGGCCACCAAGGTCCCCAGATTTAAATCCTCTTGATTTTTATTTGTGGGGACATTTGAAGTCAATCGTTTACAAGACGCCAGTCGAAAATGCAGAAGTGCTAAGAAACCGAATAATCGATGGTTTTGAGGCAATAAGAAACAGACCAGATATCTTAGCACGCGTACGAGATTCCATGCAAAGGAGATTAGATGCCTGCATCTTGGCTGAAGGTGGACATTTTGAACAATTTATTTAAAAATCATTTAATTTTTGCAACGCACTTATTTAATTATAATTAAATTAAATGTTATACCTTACCCCTTACATAATAAATCTTTGAATTTAAAACATATTTTTTAATATTTGTGTATAGTCAAATAAAATAATCATTTGACATTAAACTGGCCCTCGTAGCAAAATAACACACGTGAACTTTTTTGTTGTAATTGAATGGGGGATTCATAAAAAAAAAGTTAAAATCAAATAAGTCAGTGGTGTGGTTAGGTTAGGCATAGTTTCCACAAAAAATATGATAGCCACATTTTGTACCGACGCCACTGGTTAAATTTACGAATGTGTTTTACTTTGAAAATAAGTGTCCTGAGATGCTTATTTAATTCACCAAATTTCATAAAAAAAAAATTACTCGTTAAGGAGTTATTTAAAAATTATTACCATTCCTTCTAACATTTCAACACCCTGTATCTCCGTAACGAAGTCGCCAGGGACCACTGTTTATAAGAACTTTTCATCTTGAAATATTGCCGGCAATTACCTCCCGAAGTTTGTCGAAGTACTTTTGAATCACCCTGTATAGGTACAATAGAAAAAGACAAAGAGTTTGCAAAATTATTTGAAGTATTTTAATAGATTAAAATGTAAAATAGCTGATTAAAGCTAACTTACTTACTTATATGTATATCCGAAATGGCCTCGATGTTTTACAAATATTTAGTATATTATGTTACGGGGTAACACCGAAATGGGACTGAACACCATATGCCCGAACAGTAGCTTTATCAATGATCTAATAACCATAGATCGGACAAGCCATTCATAAATGCTATGCGCTGGCAAAATCGTTTGGTGACGAGACGCTTTGAAGAGCTAGGTGGGGCCGGGAGTGAGGACTACGCTGCCTTCACTTATGCATGTGACAATGCTCGTTTTAGGGTTTAAAATAAAATAATTTTAGAAAAGTCTGGTAAACCAAGTGAAGGGGAGCAACTTGCATTTACTTTAGACTGGAATACGTCGATGTCAATACCTCTATTTGTTATTGTTGGATTTATAGTTATCATTAGTGATCGACCGATACCGATACCGATACCGATATATCGGCTATATCGGCCGAGAGCCGATTATCGGTATCGGCCGATAGATGTAAATATATATCGGCTATATCGGCCGATGTATAAAAACAACCATAGCAGCTTAAAACATTTTTTTTTATATTTAAATTTAAAGTAATATTTCAAATAAGTTAATCTTAAGAAATTATGGTAGATATAACATGAAATAGGCATTTAATATGAATAATGTAGTTTAGGCAAATTATCATGTAAAAATATTAGTTTCTCGGTTGTTTCTGGATTCAGCCGATTCCTTTTCGCCGAATATACGGTTCCAGCTTCTGAAAACATTTGCTGACTTGCAACACTGCCAACTGGTGCAGATAAATATATAAGAGCTTGATTATATAATAATGGTAGAACTTCTCGTTTTTCTTGCCACCAAGAAATGGGATTCGCTTTTCTTTCAAGAAGAGGATGTTTCTTATATTCTGTAATTTCAGCATTCACTTCTTCACAAATGGATGCCCTAGAAGATGATTTTGTGTCACAAGAAGATGTTGTTGGAATGGTTTTTGTTTTTGTGGAGCTCATCCCTTCTCCGGCAAATTCTTCGTAGATTTCCCAAAACAGATTTTGGCCAGATGTTCGACTAGTCTCAGGTTCAGAAGTTCGAACATACTTAGTAAATGGTTCGTTGTCATCACTATCAATTTCTATAGAATCTATAGTTTCATTTATTGTATGGTCTTGAATGTAATCCGAAATGTCAGGGGAACTGGAATGTTCTACAGATGTATTGTTTTCTTTTATTTGGGACTTTAGATTTGTAGTTATGTATTCGCATATAAAATCACGGTCTTTTGTAAAAAAATTGTCTTTGAAGCGAGGATCCAAGAAAGTCGCGATGGTATAATGTTTTTTTATAAATATATTCTGAAATCGTTTATTCAAGCTGTTTTTCAATTCCTCTTTTATTGTACCTACTCCTGCAAAATTAGCGTTTTCTTTGTTAAGATAGGCAGTGATAGTCGAAACAAATGGAATGACTTCAGATATGCAGCAGTCTGAAGAACTTGTAATTTTTGTTATGTCTTCAAATGGCTTTAACAAATTTAAAATGCTTCCAACTAATTCCCATTCGGAAAATGTCAAGTCTGTAAGAGTCCCATGATCCAAAATATATAAATTTACTGCTTGTTTTTGTTCAAGTAGGCGAGAGAGTAGATAAAATGAGGAATTCCAACGTGTTTGTACATCTTGGAAAAGTTTGTGTTTGGGAAGGTTTAGTTGTTCTTGTAGTTTACTTAGTTTATCGCAAGCAGTTTGAGAGTGATTGAAATGAGAAACGATTTTTCTTGATCTTGCTATTAAATCACTGACTGAACGTTGACTTTGTATAGCATCCTGTATTACAAGTTGTAAAGAATGAATGAAGCATGCTTCATAATTTACTTTTGCCTTAACAAAACCATTCCTCATATTGGCAGCATTGTCTGCTAATACTAAGTGAATATGTTCCTTTTTATCGAGCTTTTTATATTCCATTCTTGTAACAAAGAATTAAATGCTTCAGCTGTGGCGTCTCCTGTATGAGATCCTGGGAACTTCTTGCAGGCAAGTGAAAAATGGGATCTCTGATTTAAACTTAAACATGTTTTTTCAAAAAAATGGATTGTGAGAGACAAAAAAGAACTGTTTGTATATTTGCACGTCCAAATATCTGTAGTAAAAGATGCTTTTCCCAACATATTTCAAATTTTTTGAGTCACTTGTGCTTTACATCTTGAGTAAATATCTGGTACAACTTTTTCTCTGAAGTATTTGTCAGAAGGAATTTCATAATTTGGAATAGCTTTCTTTAGTAGCCGAGTAAAGCCATCATCTGATACAATGCTGAATGGCTGATTATCTAAACATATCATTTCACCTATAAGGTAGTGAAACTCCTTCGCTCTGGATGAATTAATGTCCCACTTTTGCATTTGCTTGAAAGAGTCAGCCAGTGAGACTTGCAATAGCTTAGAGTTAGAGTTAGAAGAACTACTAGAACTACTAGAAGGTCCAGCCGTTTCTAAAAAAATAGACTCAGGGTGATCAAAAGTCAAAACGTTGAAATAAACGGGGAAATTTGTTTTTAAATAAAATCATATCGTAGGTGTTAATTGTTAATGAAACGATTTAAAGTGATGAAAAAGAAAAATGTCCCCCCTCCTACACAAATTCCTTTAATTTTCCCAAATTCCCAACAAATTACTTAATTCTTCAGATTTTTTCAGTAATTTTTTTACACAAATTCCCTTAAAATTCCCTAAATTCCTAATAAAATAAATCCCTAGATTTTTAGCAAAAAATTCCTGGGTGGTTTGCCCCTCAATCATATATAATAATATAATCCTGAATGAGCAGGTCCTATTGTTGGTAAATATTTTTATAACGTGAACTGGAAAATAAAAATTTAGTACTAACCTGAGCTTGAATCAGTCCCTTTCAATTTATGATATTCTTGAGGATGTTTTTTCTCTAAATGGTATTTCATGTTTGAGGTATTCGCCGATTTTCCCACTCCCCCTAATGAAATGGTTATGTCACACAATTTACATTTTGCGGTGGATTTTGTAGAGAGGGCAATTCTAAAAAACTGTGGTCTGCTTTAAAAAACTATAATATTTGTACTAATAAAAATAATTCAATACCTAAAACATTATCTGATCCTGATGCTATTAACACATTTTTTGCTGGTTTTACTCAAAACATATCTAATTGTAATGATCGAGTCAATTTTTACGAAAATCATATATTTGATGAATCTTTACATTTTTCTTTTTTGCCAGCCACGATATCGGATGTTAATAAAATATTAAATAGCATAAAAACTAACGCAATTGGTGTAGATGATATCTCGCCCCTTATGCTTAAATATTGCAGCCCTTATATCGATAAATATATTACTCATATAATTAACTGTTGTTTAGAAGTTAACTACTTTCCCGATAAATGGAAGTTATCCATTGGCAAACCATTATCAAAGGTTAGTAATCCAAACGGTTATAACGATCTTCGTGTGATAAGTATTCTTCCAGCAATTTCAAAAATTTTTGAGAAGGTCTTGCATAACCAGATGTATATCTATCTCGTCGATAATAATATTATTCCCCCCACTCAGTGCGGTTTTAGGAAGGACTTTGGTACTGCGGTTGCTCTAACAAATGTAACAGATGACATTATTCGCGCCTGGGATAAAAAAATGATCAGCATTCTAGTACTTCTCGATTTTTCTAAGGCATTCGATACTATTAACCATTCTCTTCTTATTTCTAAATTAAAATACTATGGTTTTGTTCATGATTCTTGCCTTCTTGTTAATTCATACTTATCCAACAGGTTTCAAAAGATTTTTTCTGATAATAAATATTCTGAACAAGTCAAAATACTATCGGGCGTGCCGCAGGGCTCCATTCTGGGTCCCTTGCTATTTCTTATATATTATACTTCTGACATACTTAAATCGCTGAAATGTTGCAAAGTCCAGGCATTTGCTGACGACACGCAGTTATATTGCTGTTTTGATCCCAAGGATTACATGGAAACCGAGTTACATGTAAACCAGGATTTGAGGATATTGAGTGAGCTCTCCTTGGGTCATAATTTACATTTAAATCCGGATAAATCTTCCATATTGATTTTTGGCAGTAAGAGCAAGGTTGACACTCTGAAACCTACTTTGAACATATCTATTAACGGCTCAAAACTGAATTTCGTTAATATCGCAAAGAATTTGGGTCTGCTTTTTGATGTTAATCTCAGATTTCAAGAGTATTTAAAAAAACTCTTTCAGAGAGCTTATCTCGCTTTGAAGGTACTATACAGCAATAGACACGTATTGAACTTTACATTGAGAAAGAACTTGTGTGAATCTCTTGTCTTGTCGCACTTTACTTATTGTGATTTTGTGTATGGCTTTTGTTTGGACGCGGAAAGCAGATCACGTATACAAAGGGTTCAGAATGCAATAAATGTTTTGTTTACGGCATTAGAAAGTTTGACCATATTTCTCATTTATATAATGATATAAAGTGGCTGAAAATGGATGGACGGAGGGTTCTTCACTTTTGCACATTTCTAATAAAGATTATAAATAATCCTAATTTTCCTGCTTCTATTGGCGAGCGTTTGATTTTTCGTCGGAGTGTTCACGATAGGGATATCAGAGGTGCGGGCGGGCTTACCATGCCTCATCATCGGAGCGCCATGTTTCAGCGTTCTTTTTCTTTTAACTCAGTTAAGTATTATAACTTGTTGCCCACTGATATGTTACACTTAAATGCTAATGTTTTTAAGACTAGATATAAGTAATTTCTTTTAAATTTACAGTGATATTAACGGTTACTTATTGTTTAATATTGTTTAATAATAATTTGAATTTATTACTCTTTTCTCCTTTCATTGCTTGTCTCATTATTGCAAATATGTCTAATAGGTTAGGGTTGTTACGTAATATTCTACTACACTATTAAGTATTATTATATTTCTTTATGTCTAGGTGTCTCTGTCTGGTTCAGTAGAATAGCTACTGCAGCTAGACTGCGCCAGGTGTTGACATCTTTCCTTACATTACATTTTGTATATAATATTCTGTTTCTTCCAAAATAAAAGACGTTTATTATTATTATTTCTTATCTGCTGGGGATAATTTATTCTTTATGAAATATTTCCAATAAATACTTTTTCCATCCATTTCGCTACTTTGCACTCCACCAAACTCCAATAGGATTATTATTAACTATTAATATTATGTCTTTGTTAAAGATTAACTAAATTACGCCAAGAAATAATCGAACTTAAAACGATCTGCTTTAAGAATGCAATACTGAATGCACGGCAATAAACGCACGGGATTCACCGAGAAATTCAAATTAAGGGGATTCACCAATGACTTGGCGATGAGCCACATAAATTACCGCCTATTGCTGTGTTGCCAAAGTGCAATTTTTGTTTTTATTTTTGTGATTTTAAATTGAACGTTAAAGAATTATAAATTATATTACAGAATATTCAGATTTTAGACATTAATAATGTTATCAATTAAAAAAGGCCGATATGCCGATATATATCGTTATCGGCCAAGACATTATCGGTATCGGCCGATTATCGGTATCGGCTAAAAAAGTCATATCGGTCGATCACTAGTTATCATGTCTATGGGCTATATGCGTCTGCTCAATAGTATTGATAAAATCTGGATATTTTAAGCTATTTCGGGATTAGGCTGGGCAATCCGCGGTGTGACTGATATTTTTCGGATAAATAAAAATTGGAAAAAAAACTGACCTGAACCTGAACAAACTTGAACTAGAACTGTAACCTGTAAACACTGACAACTTATACAATTTTAGGTAACGTTTGTAGGACTTTCGAGTATGCAAAATTGTCATGCGTAACAGGTGTTGTGTATATTAAGATTTGCTTAAACAACGGGATGTGCCTGGGTAGAAGCCGAGGTAGAAGCCGAAAAAATTATGATTTCTAGATTTGCTCAGTTTTTGAGGGCGTTTTGATATATTCCCGGGCACATTCAGATCATATACCTGTTTTTCGGGCATCTGGCTGTAACAATTCACTCCTCCGAACATTTTTTTTTCTGGCATTAGGCATAAAAGCTGCTAAACGAGGCCAGTAGTTAGTCTCTAAAAATGTCCGGGTTAGTTCAGGCCATTACATTGATCCTATAAAAAATAAGGTCGGATGTTTACATAATTATAACGTCACGGGTATAAGGTTACACTGAAAAAGTCCCATATACGTGCAATTTAAGAAATTAAATTTTTTTCTTTAATTTTCTTCATCTAGTGGAAACACAACAGTTTCGGATACAAATTAGTTGGATGAATTAGAGAAGAAATTTGAGTTCATAAGAAAAGTGTTTACTGCTTTTCGACGGGGTTATCTCCTGAGATACATTGGGCTTGCACATATTTTCCATGACTCACACATGATTAAACAAACGCTGTATTACACACGAAGTAAGAATAATTACTAAGCTTAAAACTAACTAGAGTGGCTATATATACAGTCTTTAGAACATAATTTGCTTTATGGGATTAACCCTCTCATTTTAAATCAGGTAAAAATCGGTTTAAAATAACCAAACCATTACTTTAATAATGAAATTACGTCTTCCGGATTTACAGTTTACTTTAAGACATTTTTAAGTACGGGCCATAATTTACCTGCATTTATTCATTCATTCATGGTTTGTTTATGGCCACCCTTGGATAATCCCATTTAAATGCAAAGTGTTACTTTCTTATATCTCTGGACAGGCTTTACTTGCAATTTTGTATCGACTGAGGCCAAGAACACACAAGTCTCAAAATACCATTGTGTTTAATTATCCATAAAACCCTGATTTTACAGACTTTACAACACACGTTAATTTGACACTGATGTATAATTATTGTACAGGGTTTTCTTTTATATTTAGACCCCTATTTAGAGGAAAAACTATAAGAGATAGAAAAAAACTTTAAATATGAAAGTTTTATGATTTTTACTGAATCATCAGAATATTAGCAAAAAATTATTAAAATACTATTACAATGCCGAAAAATATAAGCAACTTATGTTTTTTTAAATGGAACACCCTGTATTTATTTCATTAAAATTATAGATCTTTTTTTCCTGATTACAAAAATATAGGGTTTGTCTATATTAACTCCAACCAGTTTTAAGATATAAACGATCAAAATTTTAAGAAGTTGTATTTAGTTTCTAGTCTAGAATGCTTTGGAAATTAAAAATGATAAAGGTCTGTCGCCATTGAAAACACATGTTATTATGACATTTTTGTCGTTGTTTGCTTGTATTAAACGAACATTTTGCTACGTACTTAAAACAATAACATGGGATATTCTACAGCAGAAAAATTCGATATTATCCATCTATATTATTCTAATAATAGAAATCCATCTACAACTCTTAATGAGTACCACAGGATATTTCCCAATAGAATTTTACCTTCCAAAAGCACTATTAAATATGTTGTGAAAAAATTTGAAGAGACCAAAAGCTTAGAAAGGAAAAAGAGGACAGTAATGAGAGATGAGCAATTAGATTTAAATGTCTTGCTGTTCTTTGAAGGTAAACATTCTAGTTTATACTAATTCTTAAATCCTACAATAATTACTTAAATGTTGTATTACAGAAAATCCTGAAAATTCTATACCAGATGCGGCAGGCCATTTTAATAAATCCCTATCAAAAATACACGAAATTTTGAAAAAATACGGATATCATCCATATAAATTTTTACCAGTCCAAAACTTAACAGAAGATCACAAGAGACAGCGGCTAGAATTTTGTTTGGATGTTTTAAGAAGGCGTGAAATTGATGGGAATCTTTTAAACAAAATTTTATTTACCGACGAGGCAAATTTCAGCACAGCTGGTATGTTTAACCGAAAAAATAAACATTTTTGGGCAACTTCAAATCCCCACAAAATTCAGCCTGTTAGAATTCAGGGTCGTAGGTCTATAAATGTGTGGTGTGGCATTATAGGAAATAGGGTCATTGGTCCAATAATTTATAATGGGAGTTTAACTGGTCCAAGATATATGGAATTTCTTGAAAATGAGATTGAAAACATTTTGGAAGAGCTTCCTCTCAACCAATACGCTACGCTCATTTGGCAACAGGACGGTGCCCCACCCCATAATGTTGTCCCTGTTACAAGATACTTAAATGAAAAATATAATACGTGGATTGGAAGAAACGGACCAATAAGGTGGCCGGCAAACAGCCCTGACTTGACGGTTCTGGACATTTTTCTTTGGGGCTATTTAAAAAATAAAATTTATTACAATAGGCCAGAAAACGTTCAAGTTCTGGAACAAAGAATTCACGAAGAAATGTTGGTGCTAAATAGGGACTTTCCAGTGTTCATTATGAACGCAATAAATCATAAGTTATTAGGAAACATTCAAAAATATATATTAAATGAAGGGGGTTATGTTGAAAATCAATAATTTTCTATGGTTCTGCATTTTTTCTTTATTTTGTATTAAATATATTTTAAAATTTCATAAAAGAAAGTATTTTTAATTTTTATTTTATATCGCTAATATCTTAAAACTGGTTGGAGTTAATATAGACAAACCCTATATTTTTGTAATCAGGAAAAAAAGATCTATAATTTTAATGAAATAAATACAGGGTGTTCCATTTAAAAAAACATAAGTTGCTTATATTTTTCGGCATTGTAATAGTATTTTAATAATTTTTTGCTAATATTCTGATGATTCAGTAAAAATCATAAAACTTTCATATTTAAAGTTTTTTTCTATCTCTTATAGTTTTTCCTCTAAATAGGGGTCTAAATATAAAAGAAAACCCTGTACCTACATTTTAAATTGAAGAGAACAAAAAAAATATACAAATAAAAAATCTTTAATTGGGTCTTGTACAGTATATATAGGTCTGCTCTATTTTAACGATTTTTGAAATTTTAATCGAGAGCTGAGAGTGTATAGAATAGATCAAAAGAAAAAAATCGTTTGACAAAGCACTTTTTTCAACATAAATTTCGGAACTAACAGTAGTTTTTGAAATATTTCAATGCGAATTTGAATTTCAATTTGCTGACATTCGCGAAAGAAAACATTGCAATGCTACTGCATTATTTCTACACTAGACCTATAGTCCGCCTTACGAGTCTGTGGCTACGACGGCTGAGAAGGCAGGGGGGTAAAAGGCGTAGAAAGTCAGTTTCAACTGTAGCGGCATAGGCGTGGAGTGCTTCGTTTCATATTAATATTTTATAAGTTGGTAAATTCGTAAAAACATTAGAATAGAAAAAAATGTCTCTAGATTTATAAAATATTATACGTCTCAAGTAGTGCGATTTCATTTAAACAAGCACAGCTACATACGTTTCAATACAATTATTAATTTTAAATTAAATAATATAATTCTATACTCCGCCAATGTCTTTAAAATTTCTGAAGATGTCATGATGACAAGCACCTTCCCACAAATTCAATATTATATACGATAGAAAGAGACAAAAGCAGTTTGAAGGCACATGTGATAATTTCTGGCTCAGAAATCTGCGATCTTTCAGACGTGGGTTGCCAAATTTACCAAAATAAATGATTAATGAATATTTCTTAAATATTATCTTCACCGCTTTAACGATTATAATTTGCAATGCCGGAGGGAAAATCAACAAGATGTATACACTTCAGGGATATGCATACGTCTAATTGTTTTTTGTAATATGATTTAATTCCATACAAATTAATATTTTATGGAAATTTAAACAGAGTACCAGGGCAACAATGTTTCACATTCCTTAAATTCCTTTCGTAGCAGTTATAGGCGTCGGACTATACCATACCTACATGGTTTAAAATGGCGCTAACCGGTTTCGGATTTGTCTTTTTGTTTCAAATTCGCAATGTAAAAAATGTTGTTGTCCAACAGAGACCACGTGAAGGTGAAACATTTTCGTCCAGAATGGGAAATGGGAAAGGTTCTAAAAGCTAATCAAATGAGCGGGTTGGGTTATATCTATCGGAAAAGGATCGAATATCGCCTAGTGAATGGACCTCTTAAGGAAAATGACCAGTGCCCACATCATCTGTATTAAGGGTTACGTAAGTTTTGTATCAAATTTATTCATTACTTTTATTGTTATTAAAATAGTTTTATTAGATTAGAAAACACAATTAAGTAATTATCTCGGAAACTATCTGGCCGAATTTCACGAATGAGATGTCACTTGAAAGAGAATTAAATGCGATTTTAAAGAAAGTATCAAACTCCACCCCTTCTTCCATTTGAAATTTTAAGGGTTGGCCCTACTTTACTTAGGGGGTTGAAGTTGCAGTGTTGAAAATGGGAACAAAAATCTGTCCCTTTGACCAATCTAATTACGCGTACGAGCGATTTTTTAAAAAATAAACGTGGAGTTAGATATTCAGTCCCTTTCGTTTTAAATAGTACACCTTGTAATATATTGTATACATAAAAGTATATTAAAATAAAAATTAATTTACATTCAATTAACTTTTTTTACGATTTTTTCGTAGCTCCCAAAGTTTCCGAGATAAGATACGGTCATCTTACATTGACCACCCATTTACTTAAAACCTTCAACACAATCTTCTTGTCCGCATGGTATACTATAAAAAATTATGGACGAAAATGCTATAAAACTTGAGTGCAGACTGCTCTATTTCCGGAGCAAAATTCTCAAATTTCCTCTCGAAGATATTTTTGTGGCCGCCTGCAGATTTGTAAAAGTTACGCCCCCGTCGAGATTCAAAGTAAAGTTTAAAACCGCATTTTACATGGCCGGATTCATTTTGCAGGTAAAAATAACTTTACCGAGGAGTAGACACTTCCTTTGGACCTCTTTTTTTGTTACAGGCTAGATGGTCGATAATGATGGCCTTGATATTTATGTGGGAAAATAGAATAACGACAGAAATAAAAACCAATTAAAATTATAGGATCGAAATGAAATTTTAAATTACTATTATTTTACATTATCTTTTTTTTTAAATTAGTAAGTAGACAAAACTACCGTTTTTACTTTGAGAGAACCACTTTTCATCTGAATATTAATTTTAAAAACACATTGGCTTGACTTACGAGTACTTTTATGCAAGATTCCTTATTTTTTGCCAAGTTTTCACTTTGCATTAAGTGTAAAAAAATAGGTTCATGGAAAATAGCTTTTTCTACGAGCGGTCGGAAAGTCACTACTTTCTACTACGGGATCTTCCATTAATGTGTTTTTAAGCTAGTTAGACCAGTAACTTCTTTTCTTTCCTGGTTTACTTTTTCGGTATTGTTTATATAACATTTTTTAGTGTTATTCGGCAGTAGCTTTATTCCTTTGTGTGTCATGCGAGTCATGCGTGGTTATCTGGGATTTTGATACTGTTTGTTTTGGCGCCTTTTTTCCCGTCCTTTTAGATGGTGCTCTGCTGATAGTGCTTCTCCACTATTTCTAGTGCCTCCCTACTGTTAAATGGGCTCGCCAATAAGGAGCCCATCTTTAGATAGTTTGTATGTTGAGTCAGGTCTTGTTCTTGCTTGTGATTGTGTTAAGAGTTCGTTGGTCGATACCGACTACGCTTATGATTTTTAAAAAGAACTCGTTTATGGTTTGTATTCTGAAGTCATTGCGTAGAACTTGGTTCATAACATATCTTACCACATTCCCTATTAGTTTCAGCACCTTGTTCCGAACTACCTAGATCATGTTTAGCCCCGCTTTGCTTAGGTCACACCGCGAGGGCGCACCATAAGTCAAAACTTGCCTGACCAAGACCTTGTAGGGGTGACCTTTTGTTCTATTGCTAATTCTACTCTTTCTGCGAAGCAGGGGTATATAGAGCTCAATTGCCGCAATGCAAGATTTACTCTCTTAATTGAATTTAGCCTTCAATTCAACCTTTGAGCAAAGATAAGTCCTAACTTCCTGGCACCAATTCACTTCTACCCCGTTGATCTGTGCCTAGTCTCAGGTCGTCTAACGTTACTTTTTGAGAAAAATATGGAATACTTCAGACGGATCTTCCAAGCCGAAAGCCATAATGTAATGTGGCGCCGCAACCTCGAGATTATCAACCACGGTTGTTGGGATTTCGCAGTAATTACAGTGTCGGCGGGCAAATAGTGCTCATTTTGCCTATATTTCGGTATGTCCCTGAGTGCATATGTTGTACAGCATCGGAGATAGAGGGGAGCCTTGCGACACTCGCAGTCATGACGCGTTTTATCAAAGAAAGCGCGCTCTCCGACGAGACTGCAAAACCTATTTTCAAGAAATGAAGCCACTATCTTGACGAGATAGTTTGGAGCTCCCAGCCTTATTCACTTTAATAGTAAAACTTTGTGACATACCTTGTCGAAAGCCTTACTGACGTCAAAGAAAACCGTCCCCCTGTGCGCCCTTCTGTTAAAGCCGTTCATGATATTTGATGTGCAGAATATTGCGCTTAAATACAAAGTGGTTTAGACAAGACAAAATCAGCTTTTCAGTGATTTTTTCCAAGCTAGATAGTAGGCTGATCGGCCTATAGCTCACTGAAGCGGTTGGGTCTTCTCCTTTCTTGTGTATCAAGATTTTGCATGCTTCCAGGCCTTCTTTGATTATCGCCTGGGTGATGCATCAACAATTACATGCTTATATCGCAATTTTCCTCACGGTGGTAGAAAAAACACGTACAGAAAGTGATACTTTTCCGCTTTCGACAGCAGTTGACCGGACGAAGTTAAAGTGATACTTTTCCGCTTTCGACAGCAGTTGACCGGACGAAGTTTAACAATAGAAAATTAAACAAATATTGATAATTATTCTTGTCAGATGAAAGTTGATATTGATCGAACCTACAAGAGGAGAATCAATTACTGCTTTGTAATATTACTTCGCTCATGTAGACAATACTAAGAACTGTAAAATAATTTAACGGCATGCCAATTAATGACAAAAGTATTCCATATACCTACTTGCTATCTGGGTTATAACAGATAAGATAATATTAATTCACGTTCACAGAAAGTAAACTCGGTGGTTTCCCTTATATACCCATATTTTTTTGTATTTACTATTTTATAGGATTGCCCATTTTCCTTGTTTCTCAAATTTATTAATAATAAGTTTTGTTTCAGGCGATTTAATTAATTTTAATTGGTGCCCTGGGAAATCATATACTGGTCGCATTGCTAATAACTTATTTTTTGCGTCCTGGGATTATTATTTTTAAATTCTGGAGTGCTTTCGGGTCTCAACCTTCCCTGCCTTCATTGGTACTTGCCCTAATCTTTTTTAATATTAAATAATTTACAACGTACTTTACCTTACCTTTAATGGAGGACATTATTAACGCGTCAACTACTATATTTTGAATATTCTCACAGTATAAAGTAAAGGTATTACATATTCAATGCAGAAGTAATAAATGCTCATTAAATATGCAAAACGCATACCGGGGTATCAAAAACAATTTATATACCATCCCTTAAAATATTTTTTGTTTACATTAAGTGATTCAAATAATAAGCATTCTGTAGGTACACTCTAAAAATTAATCTTGTAAAATTACAGCAATAATTGTTGGTTATTTGTTGCCAGCAATAGTGCATGTAATATACCAGTGACACTGTAGAATTACATGATTCATGTGAATTGTTTGTAAATAAATAACTGCAGAAACACATTTTTTCCTGTATTTTTGCATTAAATATACTGTTAATATTCATGTGAATTTACAAGGGAATCACAATAAATACGGAATATTCCTTTAAAAATTGGGTAGTTTTTTAGTAAAATCATAGCTACCATTAGGTGAAATTACACGTTAATTACACTTAAAAAAAATGTATATTTTTAGGTCTTATAACAGTAAATTTACTGTTCCAAAACTGAAATTTTACAGCAATGATTAATGTAATAAATTTGTAATATTACATAATAATCTATGTATTTTAATTTTTGGTAATTTGTTTGTCGAAGGAATTAAATAAAAATACAACATTTCCATATAGCTCGTTTTATTTCACGTTAGAAACAAACTTTAAATATATACCTATACATTATGTGTATAAAGTCCCGAACCGCTTCAATATTTCAAAAACGTGCCGTTTCATCAAAAAGTGTTTCATATAAAGTTCATAGATCTTTTTCCAATGCATATGTACATTAAGAAAAGTTTGTCAAATATACATAAGGATGGTAGAGAAAAAAGTTACATTTTCTCAAATGGGAGACTATACTTTTTGATGTATTTTCGAATTCTACACAAAATTGTAGCCTAACTTCATGTAGCATGTGCTTTACATAAATTCACTAGTTTAAAAGATATACCAATTTAAAAATATATACTTGTTAAACATTTCTTACCATTTACTTTATATACCTTTATATTATCTTAAAAAAAAAACACCATCAGTATTGTGGCGATGGCGCTGATGTTTTTTGACATTGTCAGTTCTAATATTACCTACTAGGTTAAATCAAAAATGTAAAGAAATATCAGCACCACAATGGTGGTACTTTTTTTTTAAGGTGATAAAATGGTATAAAAGGTAAATGGAAAAAAATAATGTTTCGTAATACTTAAGGTACCTATATACCTATATATAATTCTGTATAGAATTCGAAAACATTAAAAAGTAGATTCTCCCATCTAAAAAAAATTAACTTGTGTCTTTACCATCCTTATGGTGCACCCTGTATATTTGAGAAACTTTTTATAATATACATTGAAAGAGATCTATAAACTTTATATAAAACACTTTTTGATTAAACGTCAGGTTTTCGAAATATTGGGGGGTCTGGGACTTTTTTTACAGTGTATATTTATGTTAAAGGTATAAACAGCTTATCCATTATAACCGAGTATAACAAAAACTATAGCTAACAAATATAAAAAAATGTAACATGTGTCAAGTTATTTTTTTTTTAATAGAAATAGTAACATAAAACCCAAAAAAAAAACAAGTCTCCAACAAGCATTCGAAAGTTTTTAAATAGCTTTTTGTTAGTAAAGAAAAAAAACTTTAAAAAATGCCTATTTTTTGGTATATAAGTAGGTACCTACAGAGATCTTTGGAACGCTAAAATAAATAGTATACACAAAAATATTAGAAAACAACCTATTTTATAATATAACTAGTTAAGCTTAACTATTACACTTTTTTTATTTGGAAAACAGTTTATTAATACTATTAATTAAAGTAATGACTCTTTTCTTTGAATTTATGTGATTTAAAGGCAGCATAACAACTAAACTTCAAAAAACAGTCCTTATGGACACATTTAAACGGAACTGATGTTGAATTTCTGTGGAAAAATCGATGTAAATTGTAGATACGTATGGAAACACACATAAAACCACAAAATGAGCATTTATACATAGTAAAACTATACAATACTTACTTGCTAAGTACTTTTTTACCCACAAAATAAAACACTTACAACAGACCGATGTCGCCATGCGCGATGCAAACCAAACAATGGACGCGAATGACGCGACGGACGCGTCTCTTTCGTTGTGCCGAAAAGTGATGGGGGAGCCCACAATTCCCACAGACTGATGTCGTAAGTTCACACCAGAATCACATAATTTTTACAGTGGCGTGTAATATTCATGTGATTTTCATATTTTATGTGTATTTTTTTGTGATATCACACTACTTACTGTAAAAATTATTTAGAAACACATTAACGTGTATTTTTAAAGATAATGTACAGAATGCATCTAAAATTACTGCATATATGTAAAAATATTACATTATTTTAGCTGTAAATATCTATTAAAATTACCCCTAATTTTTAGAGTGTAGGTCCACCCTGAATTTATCGCAAGCTTTTGTTATATTTGAGGATTTACCATTGTTATTGGGAAAATCCTTTACCCAGGAGCGTGTATTGGGAAATTTTTAAAATTGTATTATATTATATTCGTAGGTATTTATAACATATGAAAACATTTAAAAAATCGTATTAACTAATAAATAACTATGGGTGGTACTATTTTACACATTATAATTACAAAAACAAGATATAAGTAGTATAGAATTTTACAAACAAAGCATTTTCAAAAATCCAATAATATTTTGTCATTATGGCTTAATCATAGTCCGATTCAGAAGATGAACTTTTATTTACATCGTTTATAATAAGCGACTCAACCATTTCTTCGATTATTATATATACATGTCACATTTTAGCTTCTTCTTCTGTCACATGATCGATACACTTTTTCCACTTTTCCGCACTGATTTTACCCATAGCTTCATTAAAGAATCTTTTTAAATCCACCATTTTCGTGTTTGTTCTGGCGACATCTGCCCTTATTTAAGCCCATATAAGTTCGCTCAAGTCTAATTCGCAGTGGTAAGGAGGGAGTCTGAGCACAGATATTCCTCGTAACTTTGCCACTTCAGCGACTACATATTTTTTGAATGCATTTTTGTTATTTCACTTTTACGCTATGCACTTGTTGGTAATTTTTTCGTCAGCCTAGAGTGATAACTTGCATTGTCCATTACAATTACTACATCTTTTGGTATAAGATCCAATATTTGCTCGAACCATTCTTTAAAGACATCGGCATTCATGTCTTTGTGATAGTCTCCTGTATTTTTAGATTGGAACTTTGGACCACCTTTAACGAAGCCGTCAGAACTTCCAATATGGGTTATGATAAATCGATGTTCTTTTCCAGATGGCGGTCTTAATCCTGTGGACAATCCTTCCAAAAAAGCTTGCCTTGAACTTCTAATATTTTCATCCTGCCAAAATTAAGTCACCTGGCCTTCATTTCTTGTTTCGTCTGGGTAAAATATTTTTTTGTTTCCTTCTCTGGCTTTTCGGATGTTTCTTAAGTAATTTCTTCTCCAACAGACGATATTGCTTCTGTCTATTAAAATCGATTGCCTATTATGTTTTTTTCTACCGAGAACCCATTGTTTTTAATAATTTCCAAAGCGTATGTCTACACATAATATGGGTAGTCCTGGTCTTCTCGGGTTGAGGACAAAATTTTGTCGAGCGTAGTGATTTCTATTTTTAAAAAGAAACTATGAACTTTTCACCTTATTCTCTGCATTAAAACGTCATCGAGCTCAAGTTTTGGTCGTCCTGGAGAAGTTTTTGGAGGTTTGACGCCAACACTTTTTTCTTTTAGAAGTTTATATATATTGTTGTTCTCCCAACGTTAAGCATCTCTCCTGTAAATTGCACTGCATTGTCGACACTCAAATCCGCATTCTTTCTTTTAATAGAACCGTAACAGTTAAGAATTAATTTTTTTTCATTCACTGTACATAGACCTACTCTAGGGCGTTTAGGCAATTGTTGAACATTTTCAATATTTAATTAATAAAACACTGACACTTCACACTTTTACTAGTTTCACTGAGAAACAAACACCCAAGGTAGGTATGTTTAGATATACATAAATAAGTGTATTATTCCAGTAGGGGCACCCATAAAGGCATAATAACCACATAATTAGCAAACAGGTAACCAGGATTAGGTACAAAAAATAAGGAGTAAAATGATTAGAGCAGAAACAGAATAAGTGCCTAGATTCTAATTAGTTTTGATAAAATTGCTTTCTAAAATTCCAGGTAAATGGTACGGCTGTACATAATTTTAAGCTTAAAAAATTTAATATTTAAATATATATTGGAAGACAAATGTCGATACTTTGTACTAATTCTGCACAAATTTAAAAATTCAGGCCTATTTAAATCTATACATGCCGAAAAGTCTTGCACGCCCATGGAGAAGACGGTTTTGGTAGATTTATTACTTCGCATCATTTAAAGATAGACTACAAATAGATAATTATTTTTTAAAGGTACGAAATTAAAGTCACTAACTAGTAGGTACTTGTGACATCAGTTTGCTTTAGAAAATCAGTTTTATTTATAGTGATGATTCAACTCGATACCAATTTCGTCTATATACTTGCTATAACTTTATTCAATTTAATATAAATCTGATGTAAAAACAAAATTTTGCCAAATTCTAATTACTAGGAGGCCACCTCAGAGGAGCAAATATTGGTCTGAGGAGACCACGAAAGGTTACTACGTGGCAAATCGGCCATATCAATACCTGCTTTAAAAATGCTCTGCTACCTTTCTCTAGCTGCCCGCACATTTCATACATTTTTTCTTTTATTTAGAGTTGTTTTCATCCATTTCATCTTTTTGTTCGTTCGTACGTGTGAGGTATTACACAAAGTATCCTTTGTGCGACTGATGCACCGACCGAACTAAATTTAAATCGAGTGTTTTGAACTCGTTTCCAGGCAAAATCTACTCGCGATGGGGAAATGGATAAATTTAGATGTTTTATATCCTGTTGTGTGTGTTAGTTTTAAGTAACTTGACATTGAACCGTCAACGTTGAGATGTTAACAGGAACAAGCAAATGTCCATTTGTCTTTTTTGTGTTTGTTGCGAAAAGGTAAATTTATTTTGTGTACACAATAACACAGTACCCAGCGTGTCTAAATGTAAAATAAGTAAAGACTTGGAATCAGTGCTTTTGTTAGTCAATTAACATAGTTTAATTATGTGTGCCGGCTATTTATATTTGAAAATGAATGCTTTTCATATGACATAAAGTGAGAACATCTAACATGGAATAATTTCTGTATTGTCACTTTGGTAGATTTTTCTAAAAATCGCTCGGACATGTGAACTATTAGTTTTTATTGTGCATTTTATGAACTAAAATACGCGTACCTATACAGGGTGAGCCAAAAAAATACTTATCATGGCCAACTTTTTTTCTAATGTGAACCCCGTATTTTTTTTGTCATTGGTGCCGAATTTAACTTTTCTCCATTTTTAACCGTTATTTATACAGAGCGAGTAAAATATTTGCTGGAATTCAAAAATATCTTTAATAAAATGTATTACACTTAGTTTAAAAAGTGTTGAAAATGTCGCCCGTACACTTGCTGGCAGCAACCGAGTCGTAAATAAAATCCATTTCTTACACTCACATTCTGAATAATAACCTATAGGGCAAAAGAATTCCTTCAATCGAATCTTTTGTTTCAGAAACCCAATATGTTCAAAAATCATGTTTTGAGGAAATAAAAAAAAAAATTCCTCATCCTGAAGATGTTGTATGGTCTTATTTTCAAAACAACTTTGGGTATTTTGCAGGATTGAAAAAATCATGATTTTTTTGAAAAACATCAAGATTTTTTTGTTTCTTTCGATTTTTATTTTTATTTCTATCTATTTTTTCCTATAAATAAGTTGCTATTTTCAACACATTTTTTATTTTATTCACACCGTTCTTCAAATTTTAATGAAGATAGTTCCTGTCGAAAAACGCTCAAAGCTGCAAGTTCCTGTCAGAACAAGAAAAGCCTCCATTGTTTATATAAAGATGCGTCCGTCCTAACTCGCAGTATTTGATAATTGGCCGTCTAATAAGCAGCGCGACGCGTGATTTCTGCTGTAAATTTCTAAAGGTTACCTAAAAATCTGCAAATAGTGTAACAATGTCAACTCTTCATAGAAGTGGAAGGAAAAAAGACCCTATCTGGATACATTTCATAGAAAAATCTAATAAAACTGAAGGAAAATTAGGGAATAGAGCTATATGCAAAAATCTATCTCTATCGCAATAGATAAACTACAAAGAAACAGTGCCAGTGTTCCAGATGTTGTGGAAGAATTTAAAATATTAGAAACTCATTTTGACAAAACGGACATAACCCTTAATCAACTGTAAAAATTTAAGAGGAGTTATGAACAGTGTATAACCCCATATCATTTGTTGGCAGATCTTCTTGACTCAACAAAAACTCAGCAAACACTAACAGAGAGTGAAAAAAATGTTGCTTTACAAGCTGTTAAAGAATTAGATCCAAGTAGTGGTTTACTACTATAACATCGCCTTGCCTGGACCAAAATCATGAATGTTAAAGACATTCACAGTAAACTGATGTATATAGAAGGTTTCCTGAACTGGTATCTCCGGGAGAAACAAGTTCTGCATATAGTCTATACATATTGCTGCTGTAGTAGGATAATTCTGAGATTCTTCTTTCATCTCGTCCATTTTTGTAAAAAACTTCTTTGCTCTTCTTAAGGGCATTATATTTTCTGCAGCCGCAGCTCTTTTGGCAGTGTCATTTAACAAATTTAATTTTATTTTCACCTCAAACTCCTCACATTGACAACACGTGTCAACTTGTGGCCTGCCGAACGATAGACTAAATTTTTCCTTAAAAATTCTGTAGAAAAATAATATCTTATTTTAGTTTTATACGTCACTTGTTTAGGACCTTTTTTACGTATTGATGGAGCTAATTCCAAATTTCCAACATGAGCAGTCGCCATGTTTACTAAATTAGTTGTCTGAACAATTCTCACACAATACATTTATTTATTTGAGAAACCCAACAAATGGCATACTTGTTGGGTTTCTCAAATAAACCGAATATTCAAATGCATGCTGTGTCGCACTAACGTTTGCTACTTGTTGGATTTCGAGAACAACCGACATGTGATCTTTGCATAAATGTTAAAAATGCATATTTTGGACATATTGAATTTCTCAAATAGGCGATTCTATTTTTTTTGGCTAGATCAAGAATGTATCAGGAATGTTTGATTGTTGAAAGTACCTAAGTGTCTTAAACATTGACGCTCCCCTACTGCATGGAATGTCTTTCACTTTATTTATTATTCAAATATTCAATATTCGAATATTATCTATGAGTATTCAAATATTCGGTTTCGAATATTCAAATGTTCGATTTCTAATATTCAAATATGCGATTTCCAATATTCAAATATTACTAGTATATTTGAATACTCGTAATAATATTTAAGCATTGAATAATTTTATTATCGGATTATTTCTGGATATTTAGCAATAAACAACGTACCTACATATTTGCTGTTTTGTCCGAACTCTATCACTATACCCAATCATTATGAATATTTTAATTCATTGCGTCACAGACAAACGCATTGTATTCTTTGAATATAAAATAATCTACAATCGAAATTAATTTGATTCGATGAACCTTCAACAGAATAGAGAAAGAAATGTCACTGTCAAAGCATCACAACAAGTCCATACCTGAGAAGTGCACATACAGGCAACCTGATTAAAAATAATTTAATTATAAATGCAATAACTAAAATAAATTAGGGATTTTTTTATTAAGTGGCTCTGGTTTCTAAACTACGAATTTTGGACCTTCAGCATATTAGGTTTTTGAAAGCGGTTCCTTTCGAGGAATTGAAATTTGAAGTAAAGTATAGGGCATTCCATTAACTAATTAAAAAAAATCATTCATACAATTATACCTTCTAAACGCGATACCCTGTATAAATGTTGTAAGTGCCAAAGGAAGGGCATATTAAATTAAAACATATTATCTGAATTTTAATTGAATTTATTCCATACGTTTTTTACACACTGTATAATAAAAATATTTAAAGTAGAAATATTTGATAAATGAATGCTCGAATATTGAAACATTTAAACATGCAAATAATCGAATATTCAAATATTTGAATACTCGAATAATCAAACACATGAATAGTTTTAAAGTAAAATATTCGGTTGAGTATTCGAATATTCGAAACATGCAATTAATCGAATATTTAAATATGTGAGTATTTGAATAATTAAAAAAAAATATTCGGTACTTCACTATTCGAATATTCGAATAGTCAAATTATTCGAGTTTGATTCCTAGCACTATCCAAGAGTATAGCATGTTGTGTTTTGTTTACTCCTTGGGCAAATACTCAAATAGTGAGCATACGTACAAGTTACTGTCCATTGGCATGCTATTTTACTAGAATGTGTATTCCCGGTTTAAGATATTAATAGTCTTTTACTTAATCCTTCATTAGATCAATCTTAAATTGAAATTAGTGACTGTCCTGCTCTAATACCGTGCTCAGGTAACCTGAACTTGAATTTTACGTAAGCGGTTCTTAACGTATATTTAGTTCATTAAAAAGGGTTTGCTTTTTCCTTCTGCCAGAACCATCCTCAGACGCGTTTCGCTGTATAACAGCTCATCAGTGAGGCTATGGGTTCTGACAAAAGGAAAAAGCATCGGTGTCTGTTTTAAAACAGAAAAATCGGTATAATATTGTAGACAGTTAAGGACAACGCATATTTATTTATTATTTAAATCAGCTTTAAAAAATTGCTCACATCATTTTCACACCTACTATATGCGTGGATTCAGAATGGAAGTTGTTAAAACCTCACACCTGTTGACGGTGTAATAAATTTATGTTAGTTGTTTCCGCAAACTTTAAATCAGTCGTTCAAAGCAAAAATTATGAACAGTTCAATTTTTAATACTGTAAGGAAATATATAAACGCGTTAAGATTGAACATTATGGATATGAAATAGAAGATTAACATTAAATTGGCAAGTCTTTCAATGTGGTAATACATTTAATTACCCATTAAGAAATTCATATTATGACTTTTTCTATATCAAAATAATTCGTCAGGCATTGTTTAGCGAATTAAGTTTTAGCAGTATAGCAAAAATACGGGTCGAATACAGGGCGAGGATTTTATAGTGTTACAATGCAAAATCCGAAAAGCGCTGGAAATATTTTATTCAAATTTAGGTCGCCAATAAGAAGACTGGGGGATTTATTTTAAAATATTTTTGGCATTTTAAATAAACAAAATTAGAACACTTACAACTACTCATTTTAAACTAGTATACCTACACAGAAAAAATAAAATAGAATGGATTAAAAACCATAAATCGAAAGAATTTGTGGCAACTAGCGGTGCCCCCCAAGGCAGCAACCTTGCCCCGCTATTATTTTCCTTGTTTGTTAATGACATTACTGGCCATATTACGAGTCAAGTCCTGCTTTTTGTGGACGATGTCAAGTTATTCAGAGTGATTCAAAACTATGGTGACTGCCTCGGGCTTGAGAAGGACATTGAATCTATCAGTAACTGGTGCATTGTCAATCACTTACCACTTAATGCGGACAAGTGCTTTGCGATGATATACGCAAATAAACAGAACATTACTAAATTTATTTACATTCTGGGGAATGATGAAATTAAACGGTATGATATGTTCAAAGATCTTGGCATCACCTTTCATTCTAGGCTCTCATTTTTTGCAGCACATGTAAATCACGTTTTCAGCAGTGCTAACAGATCTATTGGGTTCATTTTGCGGAATTCCAAGGGCTTTTCGAATATTCAAACTTCAAACGTTAAAAATACCATATTATAGCTACATACGATCGAAATTAGAGTATGGAGCGATTATATGGCATCCTATGTATAACAAATATGCAATGCAAATCGAAAACGTATCGAAAACGTAATTCATTTGGTTCAAAATGGACGGAACCTTTCCTCCTAGAGGAACTGATCATGATATTCTCCTCAATAGACATAAGATACCCTCCCTGTCTGACGGCAGAAAATATATGTTATGTCAGTTTATAATATGATTCCAAATAGACAAAGAATTTTCTTGAAAAAAATGTCCTCATCGAAAGCTGGTTATTTTACATCAAGAATAAAATATATTTTCGTATACAGCGTGTCCAGAAAAGTTCTAGACACATGGGAATTTTTTTTATTGTTGATTTTACGAAAAAAAGTTATTCTCTATAAAAAGTTCTGCTTGATGCGCAAATAATATTGACATATCAAAACTTAAGATATCATGTACAGGGCGGCAAAAAAATATACAAACACAGAATTACGTTAAGAGCTCGGTTAAGAGGGACGTAAGCTCAATTTTTATTTTAGAGCAAATTGTTATAAGAAAACTTTACTAAGGATTACAAAACGTGGTCAGATAATTTTTCGTTGGAATATTTTAATTTACAGGGTACCTTCAAAAAGCCTTTGGAAAATATTTTTTTATTTTATTTCTTTAACAATTTTGCAACAACTATGTGCAATACTATAGTAACGAATATTGACGTGTTAGTCAAAAGTCATTTACTATGTTTCGACTTATTAACAAGAGTTTTTCGTTAGTTTCGTCATGGTTGTTAAGTTAGCGCTGCAGGAGAAAATGGAAATTGTCATCGGAGATCACTATAAACCTATCAGGGAAGCCGCAGTTATATTTAATACTAGACACCCTGACAAAATGATATGTAGCGCCACTATAGCAAACGTAATGAATAAATTTAAAGCTACTGGTTCCGTCGAAAATGTATTTAAGAAACGGCTAATGGTCCACAACAGAAGAAAATCAACTGAATGTAATGCAAGCGGTTATCGAAGATCCGAAAATTTCTTTAAGAAAATTGTCAAAAACTATTCCAGTTGACGTCAAAAAGTCTACTGCCAGAAATATTTTAAAAATAAATAAATTTCATCCATATAAACCGAAATACATTCACACGTTTCTTACTAGAGATTTTGAATCCCGTTTCCTATTTTGCGCGTGGTTCCAAGGCGAGTGTGAAGTTGATTTTTTTTGCAAGAAAAATATTATTTACAGATGAAGCCATGTTTACTTCCAACGGCGTGATATGCTCCCAAAATTGTCGGTGGTGGAGTGACAACAATCCAAATTTTATAATCGAATGCCGTAGTCAATATTTATTTAAAGCCAATGTTTGGTGTGGCATTTTTAATGATCGGATCATTGGACCATACTTTTCCCGACAAAATATGAATGCTGCCATTTACCTGGACTTCTTAAGGAACCAGTTGTCTCAATTTCTTGACGAACTGCCACTAAATATGAGACGTACAAGTTGAATTTGCATGTACCGTCGGCGTCATGTGTCAATTCCTAGAATTTCACACCACTTGTTTGCCGCCTGTCTTTTCGGTAACACGGGTTTAGGTATTTTTACCCGGGGCCGTGTAATAAAACGATTAAAGAATAAGTTTTACACTCAATGTGTTAAAATTCTAGCGGGGTTTATTTACACGCTAACATTGTGTTATTAATTGTCATTGTATTTAATTTTCCTGATAGAGTGTAAAATATAATAAATAACACCCATTCAACAAAATTAACTTCTTAGAGAGTTAAAGTCATAGGCAAATTTAATACAACAACTTTGGTCCCATATGAGTATAAAAATGTGGTAAATTATGTTGATCCGAGTGTTAACATTAACACTACTTTTTTTACCACTCCTGAAATGATTTTTACCAGGTGGATATTTTTTACTGTGTACTATCATAAATTATAAAAAAAGAAAAAGAACATTAAAAGAACTACAAGATTTTGACTGGACGCTGGAAAGCGAGAGGTCATCGAAGATTAGTAGAACTAGAACTATATCTCGTCTTCCAATCCGGTTTTTTCGCTTGACGATACTTTTTGTCGACAACACCGGGTGCTGCTGATAAATCGTCATGCTTTACTCATTGAAAATGTTAATAATGAAGTTTCTCAGGAATTTCTCTAAAGTTTCAACAAACAGAATACAATATAATAGGAAATTAGATGTAGCCAATGTATTTGGAAGGCGAGTAGAAATATACTGTTAACTAAAAGTTTAAGGAAGCTCATTTTGCCGCCTTAAGACCCAAATTATCAATGCCCTGTTAGTGATAACCACTCTGCCGTGACAACAATTGGTATCCTTAGAAGATATTTTGTAGTTACAGCTAACAGGATATTGATATAAGTTGGACCTAAATCGAATGCAATCTTGCGATTATCTAATCTAATCTACATTAACTAATCATTGTAAAATGTGCAGAAACTGTACTCTGGAAACCAAATACAAGTTAACAGTTGCATTCGGTTTTATTATTATTTTCAATGGGGTTTATTTTCCCTTGTTGAAGAATGGAGTTTATTTGTTTCTGTGCTGCAGCTGCCTTTGGTCCGACTTATCGATCCCAGATACTTTTTTTACGGTCGACGGCATGCGGGAAGACTGTTTTGTTGTCGTAGGTACATAAAATCTCGTCCTTTCGCCTCGCTGGTTATACCGTTACTTTTTTCGTCGATGTCGCATTTGATAGTTCTTATTTGCTTTTTCATTTATTAACAAACAGTCTATATAATGCCACAAACTATCATTTTGTCCCCTTACAGCCCTTCAAAAATGGGAATCCAAAGGTGAAGTTTTCGCAATATTTTCGAAAATATCAATTTCGGTTGCCTATTAAATTTTATGGGATAAGTCGAATTGCTATCCTTAGTGAGGTCATTAAACGGGGCGTTAAAGTGGGGCCAGGTAAAAGTATACAGATTTTTTAAAATCAGATTATGTGCTCCATTTTCATCATAATTTTGCATTTCTAATTATTGAGCCTTATAATGACTACTTCCCAAAGCCAACCGTCAGATTTTCTACGTTCACCTGACTCCTGGTTACATTTTTGACTCTTTCTCATCTCATATAGGATACATGAATATAAGCGATTTTAAAATGTCTGTCTTAAAGTCTACCATCAATATAATATTCTAGCATATTATCGGGGTGGCAACACGCATGGCTGCCCTAATTTACCAAATTTCCCTTGATATTTGTGACGTCATTTAGTAAGAGTGCGCCGCAGATATGATTAAGAAAGGGTATTGCTTACCAGCACAGTAGGAAGTTGTTTCCTATGAAATATATGCGAATAATAAGCTACTTTTATTCTTCGCTGTTTGTAAAGCGAATCATCTTTTCAAAAACGCTTTTGACTTATTTGTTCCTTCGGGGAGGAGAACAACAGAAAAAGCTGCTTGTCGATTCAGTTACAAAATCTGATAGATCAAATTCTTTTTACTCGGCTGTTTATATACGCCGTGGAAAATTAGTCTTGGCTTGGCAATTTTAGATTCTTTACCATTTTTCCTTTGGTTTTCAAGGATACCTTGTCATCAAAAAAGGCCAACGCTACCAACTCCTCAGAAAGAAACCAAAGATGCCGCGCAAGCTTTTTCGCTAACTGTTTGATTAGGGTAGCTTTTCAGTTGATGCAGAAGCTGGATATCATTATGTGGAGCTTTTACTGCGAAAGGAGCTTCATTCCAAGATCTCACCTATGCAACACCGAAAAACAACTTCAAGTTTACTGGAATTTTTTTATTCTTCAGGTGTCAGGTGAAACTGGTTTTGAAACAGGCAAGTTTTTAGATCGTCAATAGCCTTCGCCATCGAGCCAAGAGCTCGAATATCTCTCACTTCCTTTACCAAGAAATAAAAGAGACAGACGCAGGAATTCTTGATAATCATCTCTAGAATGTTGTTTTTGAAGAGCACATGTTACCTGAGAGCATCTCCATAACTTGGTGGCGGTATGCAATCCAGAAAAGCTCACTTTTCACTTATTTTTTTTATTATAATACAAGCTTCCGTGTGAAGCCCAGTATTACTGACTCATATCCAATACTAGTCCTTTGATTTGAGTTTCAACGTTCCACTGCTTAATTGTTTCAATACATGCTTGTGCCTAAGACTTTCCTGTTTCTGTCTATTTTTGGAATTCCCAAAAGCTCTTTTTTGCCATTTCAAAGCTTGCCATCCCAGTGCAAAAGAAAATGTCCCTTAAGAGACGACTCTTTCTGCAGCTGCTGCAACTTCCTGTTTAACTTGTCTCCTAGATCGTCTATTACAGCTTCGGAAGAGTGGTTTTTTTGAAATATTGTGTCCAAGCACTTTTGCAACTGCTCCAGCAATAAATGCAACTCATCTGCCGGAAAAATTAACACGATCGAAACCTCCGACGACTTCAAGTGATTTGAATTATTTTTAGGTCGTTTTGATAGTAAAGGACTAGACGTTGCTGCAGAATTTGACGCTGTCACATCTTCTCTCTTCAAAAACCAACAGTAATCACCCATCATGGCTGGATCCCATCGTCCTTAGTACCGAATTTGCATTGCCCTGATATTTTGATGGAACTTTTCACCCTGCTTGTCGCTGACAGCGCCCAAATGATAAATGGGAATGAAGAAAGTGAATTTTTAATGACATTCAGCAACCAAGCGATTTGTAGGAGTCTAAAACTTCATTAACTAGTTGTTCGTAGTTTGCATCCATATTATTGCCTAAAAATCCCCTCACTACAACTACAAATGAGTTCCAAGCTCTGAGTTCTTGCGTGATGAGCTTTTATATAAAATTATCATCGTCCAGGAATTTTCTAATTTGTGGCACAATAAAAATGCCTTCTTTTAATTTACAAATTAGGAAAGGGCTGAGTGCACCATCAAAGATTAAGAAATAATTTTTTCAATCTTTGTACTTAGTGCAAGTTTATTGAATAAACATAATATCCGTAGAGCGCTTTCGGCAGATACGCCATCATCAGTACCACCTACAAAGCAAGAAAAGAAAAATCAACAAATTGTGAAATTTTACGAATTTTTGAAGGTTAATTACTTGAAAATCTTAGATCAAACTTAATGTAAAAATTCTCACCAATTTCTTGTTACTTACTTTGTCATAAAAGTATAACCAACCACAAAACAAAACATATAGGTATATGTATAACACTTAAAACATTAAAATTAAAAAGTAGTGAAGGTGCTTTCATCAGACCACAAAATTTTCCTAAAAAGCATGTTGTCTTCCTCTTTCCGTTGTAACATTTCCTGACAAAACATCATACGGCTATTTTTCTGAGCCTCTGTTAACTTCTGCACAGGCAATATTTTATATGGATGATAACCATTTTTTTTTAATGTCGTTAGAATTTTTTTTGCAGATTTTCCGAAATAATTTTTTGCGTCTTCTGCCGATCTATGTGGGTTTTCTAAAAACAAATATTCTTATTTCTAGACTTGTAATGTAACAACAAACTATCAATCTTACCTACAAAATACAACAAAATGTTTAATTCTTCCTCTTCATTACCATTCACTGTTCGCTTCTTCCTTTTAAGATCTTTTCGTTCCCTGAATCCCCTTTCAATGGTTTTAAAAGTACTTCGCGCTGGTACTGCTCTTAGCGGAAATATTTGCCTATGTTCTGCTCTCGCTGCTGATGCGTTATTATTATTTTTGTAAAATAAACTAAGAATATCACATTTTTCCTCAACCGTGTAAGGCATTTTGACAATGACATGAATGAAAATATTGACAAGCAACAATAAATTCACTTGTTTTTAAAATCTAGACGACGCGACACGGCAATGAATTATGATTCATGGCCAACTATCGTTTTTTTTTATTCAATAACGTTTGAAAGGCTTTAGGGCCCAATATCTCAAAAACCTCTTAACCAAACATAGGCAAACTATATATTTTTGAAATCAGAAGAAAAAGCTCCACCCAAATATCGAATAATATACAGGGTGTTCCATTTAAAAAAATGATAGTTATGCAGAAATATTACATTTCCGATGTGCCATTGTTTTTTCTGATAGTGAATTCTAAAAATATAGAGTTAAACACAAATATTTTGCCTTTAGAATTTTTTTGCAACCCGTCAAATAACTGCTGTAGATGGGGTGTCGATATATGAGGAATGACCCTGTACTTAGTGCAAGTTTATTGAATAAAATCCGTAGAGCGCTTTCGGCAGTTACGCCATCATCAGTACTACCTACAAAGCAAGAAAGGAAAAAAAGAAATCAACAATTGTGAAATTTTACGAATATTTGATAGTTAAAGTTAATTGAAAATCTTAGATAAAAGTCAATATAAAAATTCTCACCAATTTCTCGTTACTTACTTTGTCAAAATATAACCAACCACAAAACACAACATACAAGTATATGTATAAAACTTAAAACATTACAAATTTGGGGCCTAAAGGCCGATGTAAATTACATGATGATTTTAAAAACTTTAAAAGCGTCCATTTTACTAGAGGGAACTAACCTTGATGATCTAAAAAAGCATGTACCACGCATGCTTGTGTGTGCAGGAAGTACCAGTGACATATTGTTGGTACTATTTCCTGGCGGTGAAATTTGAATTTAAATTTAAACATTTTGTATGTTATCCTAAAGAACTCAATATAGGCAACATTATTACAACTGATGAAAAGATGGTGGTATAACTTGCAGGCGGTAAATTTTAAATTTGATAATATGTATGAAAATTTTTTTGTATGTAAGGTTGAATTCATGAGAATTTTTACATTGAGTTTGATCTAAGATTTTCAAGTAACTTTAACCTTCAAAAATTCGTAAAATTTCACAATTTGTTGATTTTTCTTTTCTTGCTTTCTTTCTTGTAGTACTGATGATGGCGTAACTGCCGAAAGCGCTCTACGGATATTATGTTTATTCAATAAACTTGCACTAAGTACAAAAATTGAAAAAAATTATTTTTTAATTCTTTTAATTTGGCGTCACCTAACTGGGGAAAGACTTGTCCTAGGTATTTAAAACCTTCACCCTCTTTTTTCATAGCTTTCCCAAATTTTTACCTTAGTCCAAATTTAACGTGAATAGGAGACAAAAGGACATTTTTTGGGTCTACAAGGACAAGGCGCACATACTTAACATTTTTAGATCCTGCAATGTTCATTCATTGCACGACTGTCCCACAAATAAAGAAAATACCAAGATTTTGTGAATTCTCCCTGAATTCCCACTAAAATTACTATAACTTTTAAATCCCCACATATCTACCATTTGTACCGGTTGTAGTTTATTTTATCTAAAAGGATGCGCATATCTTTATAGGGTTCTTTTATTGTCACTGAATGGGACTGGTATATAAGATGGTTTTAAATTTCCATTATGTAAAAACACAGCTTTTAAACAATATTTCGATGAGTCTAGGAATAAGCGCCACTCACAAGGAGAATGCTCGATATTGAGTTTTCCATATTGTAAAATACGTAGCATTTTTTTCCCTAAAAGTCGTAATTTTTGTTTCTTTTGCTAGTAAGTTCCACTCCTTAGGACGGGAACCAGGAAGTTCTGGCTGTTGCTTTGACAACTCCAAATCACGTACTAAATAATTTAAGTCGCTTTGAACAATTAAATGTGACTCGCCGGAACTGGAACCTAGAGTAAAAGTGGGGAGGGTACACTGTTCTTCAGAGCTGCCTGATGATACGTTATAACCTCCCAAAATATTATCTTGCCATCTAAATCTAAAGGCGCAGTCGGTACTGGTATTTACCGGAAATGCTATATTTCCGGCTTTTGAATTACATCCGGTTTAACCGGAAGTTGGCACTTTTAGAAAGATAATTAAAAACTAAGATAGGGACACGTAAGCCATTTTGCTCTAAGACGTACCGTTAGAAAGTTAGAAGCTGTCAAAATTCAAAAATGTCATTTTTCAAAAGTCGATATCTCGGAAACTATTAAGTTTAGATTTATAATGCACTTATCAAAAAGTAATTGTAATTTTATGTAAAATCCGGAAATATTGTAAGCTAAAGGGTGTTCCATTAAAAAAAAAGTAACTTTACTTCTCTACGGCTTTCTGACTCGTCCTGTATACTTAATTTTTTAAAATTCTAATAGACTATGAAAAACCCTCAAACTTTTGTCTCGAATATTTTTCGCTAGCTGTTGTACTTTAAGAAATAATCGACCGTTTCCATACATACCAACGACCCTGTATGCACACATTTCCGCACCACCTGTGAGGTAGTGTACTCGGCGCATTTTTTTTAACGTGGTAACCTTGGTAGGCTTAGTCCACGATCTATTGTGACTAAGTTTTATTAAAAAATATTGTATTAACTAAAAACTATCGAAAATGATTTAAATCGCACGAATTATTGTTGGTTTCGCGAAGATGTTATTCTGACTGATAATCATCAAATGCCACTTCAACAGTTATATCTTCTTCGCTTTCTTTTTCTTCTTGTTCTTTTAGCTCGATATGTGATAAAGATACATCAGTTGTCTCCTCATCGATATCATAAAAATCTTCATCTGTTGAAGTTGATTCAACATTGGAGCAAGACTGGCCTTGGCACTGGTGAACAAGATAACCCGACTTTTTTACAGCTACATTTTCCACTATAACTCTTTTTGCAATTGCAAAAGATGGTGTTGAGAAGTCTTTCCGGAGCAGGTGGGAGTAAAGTTTGAATTGGCTCCAAGGTATTATCTACTAATTTCCAACCCCAGTCTTCTTGTTCCAGTTGATTGCTTAGCCTTACTTGAACTTGATAGTATACTCGACGTGTTGACTAGCAGAAGCAGATGTTGGAGGAAGACAAGATAATCGCACTCTTTTATTGTTCCGTGTATTTTAATAACAAAAATAAAGAGCAAGAAGAAAGGGAATCCCGTTTGTGATGATGTCTTGTGGAGAAGAGTCGATCTTTTGAGATACTTTTGCGCAATTAATTAAATCATGTTTTTGAAATAATTTAAATGCTGTTGTTTTACCCCTTCTGCCAGTTATTGCATGTAAAATAAGATATGATTTTGACATTTTGGATAAGCAGATAAACTTTTCGATAAATATACTGGGACTGAGTTTCTTTTATGTGTATATTCTCACAATCGTATAATTTGTATGTATAAGTTACTCAAACCAATATTTTTACTCATATTAAACATCCGATGGTGTGTATAGGCGATTCAGCGTGCATATTATTGTTTTCGGCGATTTAGAATCGCGATATCAGGAATGGTGATTCTTAGAAAAAAAAGTATAAGAACAATTTTTGCAGATAACTTCATGATCTACAACTTCTGTCTGATCTATTTTTATGATAAAACTTACCGTTTATCGGAAAAATTAGAAAAAATATTTTTGGTGACCTTTGATCTTGAATAACTTTTTTTGCAGATGTGGGATCGGTGGGGACTTTTAGTATTTTATTTGTGATAATGTTCTCAAGGTCTGTACCAGTTTTCAGCTCTATGCGAATTATTGTAAACCTACCGCTATTTTTTCGACTACTTTGACCGGATAATTGGTGTAAAAAACATATTGCTAACTTCCAACTGATTAGCTTTGGAAATGGCTAGTTTTGTAGGCGGTATTGTTTGAACAATTTCTGTAGGTACTTATAAGAGAAGGAATTTTAATTAACGGTATTTTCCCATAATTTAAATTGCATCTTAGGAAAGAGGAAATACGGGGGTGGCGTCATATCATATAAACGTAATAAGACCGTTATGCGTTCTCCATTTTCTTATGCATGATGTAAACAAATGGACTTGGATGGACGTCTTCGAGAATCTTATTTTAAACCTATAATTATTCCTATCGACTAAATGGAAATGTGTACCGCAGTGTTTCTAGATATGCAATGTATTCGTGAGAGGATGGCATAAAATAATCTCTAGAAAATCAAACACCATCCTCCCAATCAATTATATCTCATCTTAAAATCCTATTTAAAAGACAGACACTTTAAAACAAAATTTGATGATTTAAGATGAGCTCAACTTGCCATTAAACTAAATCAGGTGTACCTCAAAGGCACTGTTATGAACTCCTTTATATATATCATATAACATATATAGCAGCTATCAACTAAAAATTATTAAAGTACCTGGAAGGCTTTAACAATATAAGTGACCGCCATTATGGATTCCGTATGTCTATAGATGAACAGGAGATCTTCTCGCTTATGTTACTCACGTTTGAAACAACGCAATAGAGCATCATGAGGAGTCCCGGGCGATAGCACTGGACATCTCCAAGGCCTTTGACCGAGTATGGCTTCTAACTAAAGTGAGAGCATGCGGAATGCCGGTTCAATTTTGTTCATGGCTGTCAAGTTTTCTTAAGGACCGTTCTCTACGGGTGGCGATGGACGGATTTCTTTCAGACACATTTAACATCAACGCCGGAGTCCCTCAAGGTTCTATATTGTCGCCCACCCTCTTTTTACTAGACATTAACGATCTTTTGGAAAAAACTAAAAATTCTATATATATAGCTTCGTTGATAACAGCACACTTGTTTCATCTTGTACTTTGGATGCTCGGACATGCACATCTCTATAAGCAGCAAGAGGTCTCACATCTCAACAAAGCCAACCTGGATGAAATTCTGTCTTGGGGTGACAGTAACCAAGTAGAATTTGTGTTCCCCAACGAGTATAATCTCCAAAGATTCAAGACCAACGTGAATCGTTTTCTGCGCACACGCACCGCTCGCAGAGCGCCATAGAGGATTAATCCTGGAGTGCTGTGCCTTAAAATAAAAGAAAGCAACTTTTGCGGATCACACAACAATTTCGTCATCCGATTCTGATACTATAAGAACTTCTAACAGTTCTAACAACGTTTAGAACATCTAATTATTCTGCAATCTTGGCTAAAAGATGGAGAATTTAAGTTAATACCAACAAATCCAGCCAAATTACTCACACTACAAAAACGTGTCTGTCTACAAGTTACCATCAATAATGCTCCCGTACCTATGAAGTCAAATGAACTCCACCTAGACCAGAATCTAACGCGAAGAACACGCATAAGAACTAAAGGAAAATAACTGGATATAAAAGTTGAAGAAAACATAACTAACGATGTTAATAAATGCTCCACGATATGTCTCAAATGAAACTATACGACGATCTATAAAACTTAATAAACAAAACTACTTTCTTTAGCACTACTGCAACTACACAATTTTAACCTGAAAACTCTTGCAAAATTATGTTACACTGTTACATCATATTATTCTGTAACGGGCACTCAAAGCCAACTAGTTTAGCAATTTATGGGAAACCGTAATTCATTCCCTAACAGAAAATTATGGATCTTCACCCTGTACGCACGCATCGTTGCTATAGCGATAAGATTCATTGTCGTATCTCCTTATGGATTGAATGCACGGACCGCACACCGCCATCGCAGAACATACATTTAATCTGAATGGGATAGGTCAGTCACACCGAAAGTAAAAATAAAAGAAGTGTTTTATAGACTTGCGTCACTCACCAACCTCAGCATAGACAGATTAGTGGCATTATTTGCTTAATTCGACGTACAATATTGATTGATATAATAAGATTTTTACGAGTTGGTGTTGATGATATTAGGACAGTAAAAAACCAAACTTTTACGTTGGTTTAGATATAATTCCAAAGGTTTTGACTAGTTTTCATTACATGCGACTTTTTAAATTGAAAATTTCTATCCTGGAGCATTAAAAACACACACTAAATTCAACAGTTTGTAACACATTTGAAATATTCTAGAAACTCTTTTACAACCCTTCTTCATCTTGTGACATCTATTCTTCCTTTTCAACTCTCTCCAAAAATATATCTCCCTTTCAACGTGTCTTTATGAACAAACGTTCTACAGTAACAAATCTGTGTGTTCGATAAGCCGAAATACCTTGGAATTCTGTGACAACAAGTTACAAGTGGATGTTGTATATATCGACTTTGCAAGAGCTTTTGACAATCCTCAGTACTCATAAGCAAGTTAATCGAATTTAGTCTTCATGAAGGAACTGTAAATCTTATAGCTTTATATTTAGAAGAGCGCTGTCGGAGAGTGGCAGTAAAGGGATTTATATCAGAGATATACTATACAGGGTGTTAATGTGATCATGTATTGGACAATGTTAACTTTAACCAGGGGGGTATTAGGGTTAATTTGACCCCATTCCTCTAAGGCTTCAATTTCTTGACATCTGATTATGATTTTCCTATGCCTTTTACATAAAAAGGGTACTATCTGTTAAAGTCGCTAAATGTCACCGTTTCTTCTTGGCTGAAAACAAGTTAAAATACAGGAATCAGTAGTTAAAGTCTTAAAGAAAGTAGGTCAAAAGAACAATGGGGTTCAGTATAGATATCAAAAGATAAATTAATCAGCGTTATTATTATGGTAGGTAGTACAAGAAGAAACTTAAAATAGTAGTTGCTGAAAATGCCTGCCACCTACGCAGCATATTTAGGTTGACGTGGTTAAAAACTTCAGGCATGGGTTGGATTACTTCCAATCCAGTGGCTTGGCAAATTATTGTTTAAGTAGGCCCTGATAATTAGCGCATTATGAACGGGTGCTCCATCTTGTTGCAGATGCAAGTTATTGGGACCCGCTAAGGGCACGTCTTCTATTATTTCCGGCACAACGTTTTCCAGAATTTCCAAATATTTATTTGCATTAAGGCTACCTTCAAATATATTATAAATTATTTTGCTTCCTAGTATAAAACATGAAAAGCTGCCTTGCCGTTCGAGTGGAAAGATTACTTGCTGATTTTCCTGATACCAAAACCTCGTATTGTGCCGATTAAATATACCAGCACTGATAAAATGAGCCTCATCAGACCATATAACGGTTCTTTCAAAATTATTTTCCCTGTTGATATTTTGTTAATTCCATTTACAGAACTCTATACGGCGCTGCGCATCACCAGGACGTAAGTTTTGTACTAGGTGGAATTTATATGGCTTAAAATTGTGTGTTTTTAAGATTGTTTGAACTCTTGATATAACTACTCCGACCGAACCTTCAACCGTTCTGCAAGAACTAGTTGGATTTGTTTCAATTGAAGTTAAAACATTTATTTCATCAGTCTCGCGGTTTTCCTTGTTGTAGATTTTAGGCCGAGGTTTAGAAAATTAACCGTGTTCAATTAAATTTGATTTCATCCTTAGAAAAAATCTTTTATCCGGCTGTCGTCTTTCGGGATATCTGCAAGTAATTTAAGAGAGATACTACAAAAAGGCGTATATTTACCTATTGAAATACACTTGTAATGCTTCATCTGCATTTTCATTACAATGGATATAACAAACGAGCATGTCGTATTTTTCATTGTTTTCAAAGTTTACATTTTCGGCCATAATTAGGACAAACTGATTTTTTACTATTAATTAGATATTTTATGACAACTTAGAGTACCTGAATACTCTGACAGAAACTAAAGAAGTTTTTAATATGACATAAATGACTGTGTTCTTTTCATTTCATTTTTATCAGTGCTGCGAAAACCGTATCCTTCTATCTTTACTAATGACTGAGACACCCCGTAAAGCCATCGAAAACTGGACACCCTGTACTTGACGTATTTAATGCACTTAAACACCAAATATTGTCGATGAGTGAAATCGAAAAGTCGACCGTCATACGTGAAGGAATGAGTGGAACCGTGAATCAATCAAAACCGTTGTCAGAAAGGCATAGGAAGCCTTCAGACGAATACGAAGAAAATATAAGGAGGAAAGTACATTCCTATTTTAAAAAGGAAATTCGCACTTTAGATACAATTTTAGTTGCAATAAAAGACGATATTCCTGAAGTAAAAAGCTTTGGAAAATTATAGGGGAATTGAATTTTAGATGGGAAAGACAGAATCGAAAGTCTCAATTAATCGAAAAAGGTGAAATTGTATATTGGAGGCGAGATTATTTAGGACAAATATCAGATTTCCGCAATCAAAATTGGAAATTGTACTATTTGGACGAAACGTGGCTAAAGGAAGCTTATACAGTTGGAAAAGTATTACAGGGTCAGGATTTTAACCTTTTCTCGACAAGGGTTTTGAAATGGTCTATCCTACAGGAATCTACAGGAATGGGAGTGCCCTCTGCAAAAGGAAAACGCTTAAGATGCTGACGTTTGTGACGATTATTTTGGGAAAATGATTAAGTATGTAGTAACAGGCTCTGTAATTGTTTTGGACAATACCATACAGGAAAATTTGAAGAGCTGCCTACAACTGCTTGGGAAAAAGCACAAATAATTCAGTGGCTTTAAAAAAATAAATATCATTTGAAGACGATATGGTGAAAATAGATCTACTAACAATTGTGAAGGCACACAAACATGGCTTTGTAAAATATGCTGTTGGCGAAATGGCAAAAAAAACTGAATATTACAGCACTTCAACTTCCTCCGTACAATTACGAACTAAACCCTATAGAATTAATATGGGCTGAAGTGAAAGGTTATGTGGATAGAAAAAGAACACATTTGAAAATGAATGATGCTCGGAAGCATTTTGAAGAAGCACTTAAGGAAATCAATGAATCAATAGAACACGTAATTAGGGAGCAGGAAATATGGGAATTGGACGGTTTAATTAAAGAAACCTTCCAGCCAGTTGTTATTAACTTAGGGGCAGACGACAGTTTTTCATTAATGGCGAAAATATTTAATTAGTACAACTGGTAATTTCCTTTGTATATAAAAAGTCTATATAGGAACGTTTTATGGTTTGTAATCATACCTATATCATACCTATACCCAAATAAGTAAACATAAAAAATATATTAGTGAATTATAAATGTGCGAATATAAAAAAAATACTGAGCCGACAATCTCCAGTTATCTTTTTCATTTAATGCAGATTGTAGAGAAATATGTTCATTCAAGGGTCTGACCTCGAGGGCACACCTAATATTAGGGACAATGATTCTCCAAGCAGTTTTTCAACCAATTGCCGTCATTGGACCATTGGACAATTTTCCAAACACTCCTAGGAAGTGACTAGCGACCGATCTGGCTTTCTACCAACTTGACTCTGCGTGAAACTAAATATTTTACTAGTGTACTTTATCTAAAGTCAGTTGAAACGGGAAAGACATTCGGCAGATCCACTTTGCGCAAACTTTGATCTTTGACGATGCAGTCAGTGTCCACTTTATGATGCTGTGATCGTTTGCAAAGAGTAGTTTTTCCCAGGGTTGAGATGATTAAAATCATGATTTTAATCAGTATGATTTAAAAAAAAAAAAAATCATGATTAATTTAAAAAAGTGTTTTAAAATTTTAACACTTAAAATGTATTTGTTCATATAAAAAATAAAACCCAGACGCATTTACATGTGGTGTTATTTATTATTTTATTATAATAATCGAAGAGAACGGCTGGTTATTACAAAAATACAACTTTAAAAAAACTAGAAAATTTAAACTTAAAAACCCTTTTTAATACAAAAAAATACTTAATTTAAACAAAAAAAAAAATATAAAAAAAACCTAAGTGTTATAATGCTTAAATAGAAATACTAGTTTAGCTGCTTTGTCACTGCCAAGTCTGTTTCTTATATCTGAATGTACGAATCCATAAAGAGAAAACATCCTTTCGATATCAGACGATGCACAGGCACACAAAACAGAAATTACTATAGGGAGCACTTGCTTAATTTCTGAAACATCTTCTTGAGATCTCCACCACTGTACTGTTGTTACATTTTTGATTATTTCCTCTGATAACAGAGTTTTGTGAAAAGGGTCCGACTTAGCTTCCAACTTAATTAGTAATGGTAATAATCCTGTGTCTGCAAAATTTTTGGAAACAATGTGTAGAGCATCTCTATTTTCTTCAGCTAGTAATGGATATTCTTCTTTGTTTATTGTAGGATCCAAAATATACGCCAAAAAGTGAAAGGGGGTTAGAGCTTGAACATATCTGTTCTTAAATAATTGATATTGACGCAAGCTTCTTTCTTCTTCAAATTCAAAACTGTCAAATGTAGCCAGTAACTTTTTCCATATGTAAACAAGATAAAAATGCACCTTTTTGTTGCATTGCATCCAGTGCTATAGAAATTGGTTTTAGCAACTGTAGAAAATCTTCAGCCATCCTTTTAATACAGATATCTGAAACTTTTTTAAAAATCACTGAATCAATTTGATCATTATGCTCTTCACATATTAATAACAATTTTGGCCACTCATTTACATAGATCTCAAGACAATCTGAAAGTGTATTCCATCGAACATCCTGAGGTAAGACCAATTTCTTGCCCCCTTTTTCTTTATACCAAGCATTTGGTAAATGGGTATTTCTGAAGTATTTCACAATATGTATTATATGTTCTTTTATCTGCGATGCTTCTAAATCTTTGGAGAGCAAACTAAGTAAGTGTGCCGAACAACCATATGTAATTATAGGGTAATTGGACGACTCGGTAATTTTTTTCTTCATACTGACCATGTTGCTCGCATTATCTGTAACAATACTGGCAACTTTACAGTTATATTCATTTTTGCACTTATTTATTAAGTTAATAGCCAATTCGGCAAGATGGTCAGCTGTATGGGGATGACCAGATGTATCTATGCTTTCTAAAAGAACACTGTTTCCATCCTCTGCAGTCAAAACGACACAGATTATCGGCTCATTATGTATATTGGACCATCCATCTAAGGGCATGCAAACAGATTGTCCAGATAACTTGTTAAAACAATTAGATTTTTCTTCTTCAAATATTTCATTTAAGAGCGTTGATGATAACTGAAATCTAGATGGTGGAAGGTAACCAGGTCTTAGCATTTCTATGGCCTTTCGAACCTCTTTATTTTCTATAGCTCTAAAACTGCAATTTGTTGCGTAAACGGCTTTGGCTATTTGTCTGTCCAATTCTTTTTTCTTATCTTGTCCATGATCGCTACTTCCACTATTTTCACGTCCACCTACACTTCCCTTTTCACAGTTATCGCTTTTCTGTTTCTTTGCCAACTGGATAATTTCACTCTAGCTAGTTCCAGGCTGTGACTGACAATCACCATGCAGAGTTTCAAGACCACTGTTGATATCACTAGTTTCACTTTTGCAGGTTTCCCAATGACTTTTTAGTCTGTGCACTAGACCTTGCAATTATTTACCACACTTTTTACATACTGCTCTACAACCTAGTTTGTCCACCACTTTCGTTTTTATAAAATGCTGCCAAACACTAAATTCCTTTCTGCCCCGGCCAGTGTCGGACTGGGCCGCCGGTCCACCGGTCAAAAGACCGGTAGGCCCCCAGAGAAAAGACAGGTGGGGGCCCTGAGCCGGCCGGAGGCAAATACAGACGATGCACCCGCACAGGGCCCCTCGCTAAGAAAGGTCCCGCGCAACGCGGGGTCTTCGGGAAGCCCTGAATCTATAGGAGAGGTACGCCAGGGCCTAGATTAATGACATTAAAGGCCCCGCGCGGATATTTTGCACCGGGTCCCGAAGATTATCGGGTCGGCGTGGATGGGCCCTCATGAAAAGGACCCTTTTCGTAATTATTTTTTATTTAAATGGTGTTTATCTAACAATAGTTTAAGTATAGTTTGTCAATTTTCATATGGTAAATACAATATTATTTTCTGAAATGCGTGGCAACATCGGTAAGGCACCTGCAGCGATCTAACCCGAACGGTTCGCCATTGCGTCATGTATTCCGTCCACAGCTAATCCTTTTGTGTTCTGTGATCCACGGGGACCACAGGTTAGGTTTTCGGTTTTCGTGTACATAGGTGGCGCCGGTCGGTTTCAGATAAGTGAGTTATTATTATATTACTTCAAAACAAAGTAAGTATTGTATCATTATTTTATTGAACTCTATTATTTATTAATTAGTGTTTATATTGTAAGATATTGATGTTTTAATTGAGAAAATAGTACCAACATCCAACATTAATCGCTTTTGTAATTCAAAAAATCGAATCTATAATTTAATTGTTTTTTTTTTTTTGCGAAGCACTTAAAATTAGTTACCAATAACTTTATAATGGCAAAAACCGCATGACAATATCTTTACTCATTCATTTTAAAAAGTGCTTGTAACTTTTTTATTTTTCGAAATGTAAAATTTCTGTAAATATATCCTTTAGATACTTTTTTAGGAGCAATCCAGTGGCGTAGTCAGGTATATTCTTTATTGTCTAGTTTTCAAGTTATATTTTTCCAAGTTGCATTTTTTTTTTAAATGGAAGATCCTGTAATTTTTTTTTGCTTTGTTTAGCATTAAAGATATTGTCATGTAGCTTTTAACATTAAACATTTCTTAAAAATTGAGCCCATGACATGTAGGGCAATTTTGCTTTATCTAGTCAGACCTACCTATCTAACAGACCAATTTCGACCCCTCTGTATATTAATTAACGTTCCTACTTGTTTTGTATTATAATTTTTTTTGTGTTACATGTTTTAAGTTTATATATTTATATCTGAATTTATACATATATTTATTAAATACATACAAATGTGTAAAAGTTGTTTAATTTCTGTCGGTTATAATAATAAATGGAACGTGATTATATTTTGTGAGTTTTTGCTTGATATCATTAGGTATCGTTTGCGTATGATGAAGTGATGAAATGCATTAATTGCTATATAGTGTCCAAAAAAAGATTTTATATTATCCCATTTAGTCTGTCTGTCGGAATTTGAACTTTTTTCCCTAGGGTGTAAATTGGTATAAGTCAAGCCATTAACTGAAATGTATTTAAACTTAGGATTTATTATGCAGTTGGCATGATGGGGCCTTACATCCCTCGGGACCGGTGGGCCCTAAGGGTCCCAGTCCGACACTGGCCCCGGCTTGTTATGAGTTCAAATGTTTTGATAGATTAACCCCTAAAGCAAAAAAATTACTGATAACTAATATAAGTACGTATCGTTTTTATACCTGGGCGTTTTCTGCCAGTTATTACAAGTTTCGACAAAGCGGCAAACTTGCAATACTGCGCGGACAAAATTTTCACGATAACACAAGTTTCGACAAAGGCGCAAACTTGCAAAAACTACGCGAACGAAATTTGCATGTTAAAGCTTCTCCAGTTTTGCTTCGTATCTGTACTATTCCTGCCTAAAAATATTTGTTTACTTAACAAAACAAAATATAAGCAAATATTTAAAAATCATGACCTTTTTAAAAAAAATCATCGATTTTTGATTTTTTTAAAAAAATTATGATTTTTATTAATCCTGGTTTTTCCTACTCTTTCTATCGTTCCAATTGAGTTAATTTAATAAATCTAAACTGTTAAGCAATTAACTACTGTATTTCAGCAGTAAAAAATGAAAGTGTTTAAAATTGAAACGCTGCATCCATCACGCTTGATTGATTTAACGAATTTAAAAACCACAGGAGAAACTTCTTTGATCGACTTACAGACTTGCATAATTTTTAAATTATTATTTTCGTAGTAGTTTCATTGATATTATTTATAGGTTGTAGATAACTTAAATACGACATAATAATATATTTAAAATAAACTTTAGGTCTTTAGATGGTAATAATACATCAGTGTGTTCAAAAAGCAATTCAACTTTTAAATAATATATCCTTTGGAAATCGGCAACAATACTGGACACTAAATTTTTAAACGGTGAATATAATTTGAAATTAATAAAATGTGAAACCAATTTTAAAAACCAAAATGTATTTTTTTATTGTATCCATCAAAAAGACGACAGGACGCTATTTCTTTGAATGTTATACAGGGTGTCCAAAAAATGTGGGAAATCCCTCGGATTTAAATAGAACATAAAAAAGTGAGATGGCAAGTTTCTATAAAATTTTTTCTTACAGGCCCTCCCTACGGAGATATGTGCCCCTGAAGAACGCCGCTGGAAATCGGTTTCTCTTGAATGAGTTTCAAAGTACTTAATATAATTTAATAAAAATTTACTATTAATTTCAATAGTTTAGGTTAGCTATTTTCAACAAAACAACAAATATAAATTTGAAGAAGTAGTCCATACTTGCAGTGGAGTGTAGGTAATAAATTAAAACAACACTTCTGTCTTCCTCCACAAATAATATATATTTTTGAAAAATTTTTAACGATTGTCCCTACATGTTTCGACCATATATATAGTCATCTTCAGGGAAACTAAAAGGAATGTGTGAGAATATAAAGACAATAACAGGCATCCTAAGAGACTTACCTATATCGAGTGTGAAATTGGATCCAATAGTTGTCTCAAATTAATGAGTACAACATTTTATATCATAGCAAGTGAAATTTGTGTAGTTGAAGACTAACTTGAGGTAACTCAGAGTTGTGGATATGTAAGTAAGCACATTTTAGTTATTTAAGAAAAAATTTTTGATGTTGATAAAAGTCAGAAAATTTAGTTGTATTTAATGAGCATGGTGTGAAAATAAATTTTAATAATTAATATATTTATATTATAACATGGTTTATGTGAAGAAACCAAAAAGAAAAGAAAGAAAAAATTTTTTAGTTATTTTATAAAAATATGAAATTTCATGTTCTTAGAATACTATTATGAAAAAATAAATAAAGTAGAATGGGGGCTAAGCCCCTATGGGTTTAAATAGAACCGCATTGTGATGTTAAGAAAATAATTTTTTTTAAGTTCTTTATAAAATTTAAAAGAGAAACGAAATTTCGTGCGAACCACTACCACGTTTAACTTAAAAAGAATTTTTAAGGAAGGTGTGGTTAAAGTATAAAATGAATGACAGATTTGACATATGGCATAACAAATATCAGACTGTAGAAATCCTAAAAATTGAAATGTTGGTGTAATCTAGAGCAACTCGATAGTAGGTTTACAAAGTCTACAAGATATAGTGTACCTGATGTTTGAAAGTTATTATAAATGTTAAACACACAAAGTACCTGAATATGAAAAAGAATGAGACATCTGTGATTGAATGTATGAATTAATAGTTTTCATAAATTAGTAGTTTACAACAATTTTATAAAATTATTTTTAAAAAAGGAAGTTATAAAAGTTCATGGGAGGGCAGATACTACTGCACCGAAGCATATATTTAGAGTTAAGGTTCACTGCACTTTACACTAGGTGGACATTTAAGAATTTAAACTAAAAATTATGATTAACATTATAAGGAAAACAGTATAACATAACCAAGATTGAATCTAACAAAACTAGAATGAACATTGGGCAGACTGACGTAGGTATGCTACAATTAACAAAATTAACAGTCTGCCCAATGTTCATTCTAGTTTTGTTAGATTCAATCTTGGTTATGTTATACTGTTTTCCTTATAATGTTAATCATAATTTTTAGTTTAAATTCTTAAATGTCCACCTAGTGTAAAGTGCAGTGAACCTTAACTCTAAATATATGCTTCGGTGCAGTAGTATCTGCCCTCCCATGAACTTTTATAACTTCCTTTTTTAAAAATAATTTTATAAAATTGTTGTAAACTACTAATTTATGAAAACTATTAATTCATACATTCAATCACAGATGTCTCATTCTTTTTCATATTCAGGTACTTTGTGTGTTTAACATTTATAATAACTTTCAAACATCAGGTACACTATATCTTGTAGACTTTGTAAACCTACTATCGAGTTGCTCTAGATTACACCAACATTTCAATTTTTAGGATTTCTACAGTCTGATATTTGTTATGCCATATGTCAAATCTGTCATTCATTTTATACTTTAACCACACCTTCCTTAAAAATTCTTTTTAAGTTAAACGTGGTAGTGGTTCGCACGAAATTTCGTTTCTCTTTTAAATTTTATAAAGAACTTAAAAAGAATTATTTTCTTAACATCACAATGCGGTTCTATTTAAACCCATAGGGGCTTAGCCCCCATTCTACTTTATTTATTTTTTCATAATAGTATTCTAAGAACACGAAATTTCATATTTTTATAAAATAACTAAAAAATTTTTTCTTACTTTTCTTTTTGGTTTCTTCACATAAACCATGTTATAATATAAATATATTAATTATTAAAATTTATTTTCACACCATGCTCATTAAATACAACTAAATTTTCTGACTTTTATCAACATCAAAAATTTTTTCTTAAATAACTAAAATGTGCTTACTTACATATCCACAACTCTGAGTTACCTCAAGTTAGTCTTCAACTACACAAATTTCACTTGCTATGATATAAAATGTTGTACTCATTAATTTGAGACAACTATTGGATCCAATTTCACACTCGATATAGGTAAGTCTCTTAGGATGTCTGTTATTGTCTTTATATTCTCACACATTCCTTTTAGTTCCCCTGAAGATGACTATATATATGGTCAAAACATGTAGGGACAATCGTTAAAAATTTTTCAAAAATATATATTATTTGTGGAGGAAGACAGAAGTGTTGTTTTAATTTATAACAAATATAAAATAATAGGTAAGTATCTTTATTTTAATCATGTAATTAAATAGCTATTAATATTTATACAAAAATACCAATCTACAATATTATAATATCATCTATGCCTAAACTAATTATTAAGGGACTTACGTTACTATTAATTATGTTATTATATTGGTATATTAGGTAGGTTAATGGCAAATTGCAGGTGTTCAATATAAAGCAGAGTCTTTTCATCTTAGTTCATCAGTCGTTTGGTGTTTGTCAAGCTGTGCGTTAAAGGTATTTTCGTGTATGTTATCGAGCATCCAAAATATGTCAGATCTGTGTGAAACTTTAGAGAATATTGCTTCCGGAAGTTATGGTGTAACGAAGAAAAACATTTATCACTTGATGCCAAAAACATCATAAAGAACGTTTATTGTACCCTTTTAGAAAAAGGGTATGACCGGAGTGCAAGTTTTAGTGAAACGAGTATTTTGACCAAAGTTGCATTAACGACAGTAAAAGATATAGTGACCAAACCCATCTAGCCAAGGAAAAAACGCTGTGACAGCGGAAAATTGAGAAGCATCGAAGAAGCTGATAAAGACTTGATTCGGAGGCAAATTTATGACAAGTACAGTAAACAAATAGCCCCAACAATAGATACGCTAAAAAAGGTACTTACAGCAGACGAAACCGACATTTCCTGTGGCCGGACAAGCCTTTGGAGAATAGTAAAAGTAATGGGTTTTAAATATCGTATATACCATTGACAAACGACAAGTACTAATGGAATCGCAGCGTTTACTAGTATGGCGTAGGCGTAGAGATTATTTGAATCTTATCAGACAATATAGGGAAGAATATCGTTCAGTTATATACTTGGACGAAACTTGGTTTGATACCCACGACACTCCTAAAAAAGGTTGGAGCGATTCAACAATCAAATGTCAAACTAAAGCTCCCTCAAACAAAGGACAAAGAATTATGATATTACATGCAGGTTCAGATAATGGATTTATTCCGAACGCTCTATTATTATCTGCGAAGAAAATTGCCAATTCATCTTTGGATTACCATCAAGACACGGATGCTACATTGTTTGAAGATTGGTTTCAGAATCGTCTGCTTCCGAATGTGCCCAAAAATAGTGTTATTGTGATGGACAACGCTAGTTACCACAGTCGCCAACTAAGTAAAGTGCCGAATTCAAGTAATACAAAAGTGGAAATTTAAAACTATATGATGGAAAATAATATATATTTCGAGGAAACCTATACAAAATGGAACTTTTAAATGTTTTAAAAACATTCAATATTGAAAAAGAATATATCTCTGACAATCTCGCAAGTGCTAATGGTCACACAGTTTTACGCCTGCCTCCGTATTACTGTATTTTTAACCCAATAGAACATATATGGAGCCAGTTAAAGACGATGATTAGAAGAGAAAACACATCCCCTACACTAAGTAGTTCTGTTATAGAATTAATTAAAAAATGTGTAAATAATATCCCAGTAGAAAATTCGAAAAATTCTGTGAGACACGTGATCCAAGTCGAAGATTCCTATAACATAATTAATAGTAACGTAAGGCCCTTAATAATTAGTTTAGGCATAGATGAAGACGATAGTGATAGTGAAACAGAGCTAAATATAGAGTCGGTTAAGTTAAATATTGTATTATTATAATATTGTAGATTAGTATTTTTGTATAAATATTAATAGCTATTTAATTACATAATTAAAATAAATATACTTACCTATTATTTTATATTTGTTGTTTTGTTGAAAATAGCTAACCTAAACTATTGAAATTAGTAGGTAATCAGGACCTGTACCCTTTCAAAAGGTCCGGTGCCTACACAATAGATATTTGTCAGGCAACTTATTTATGGTTGGGATTACGACTGAGGGTTGTCATTTAAATTTTATTGCGGTCGAGAAATCAACGAATTATTGTGAAATGGAGCATTCATGAAGTTCTTCAAGAATAGCTGTTATATCCATATTATTTGCAAAAAGTACCTACCTGAACTGATTCCTGAAGATTTTCCTCGCAGTTTGCAAACTAGCTATTGGATCAGCAACGAAATAATGTAAATGTATGGGCTGATGAAAATCCTCATGCCACCACTGTTTCGTACCATCAACATCAGTTCCAATCAATTAATATCTGGGCAGGAATCATTGCCAATTTTTTTATTTGACTATGCCGGAACGCTTAAATGGACGACTTTATTTAAAGTTCCTCCAGAGCGCTTTTCAGGATTTAATAGAGCACTTACCACTTGGGTCCCGCCGAAACATGTGCTTTATGCACGATGGGGCACCACCTCATTTCGGCGTTGGTGTGCGGGAGCACCTGAATAACGTCTATCCACACCGTTGGACAGGACCTATTGCCTGGCTTCCTCGATCTCCCGACCAAATCCTGTTTATTGTGATATTTTTGAATTGCTTGATCAGTTCTAAGAATATTTCAAAAATATGGTGTCTTGTAATCATTAAAAAACAAGCACCTGTCGGTAGAACACAGAAACAGTAATACAGTAAAACCTCTGTTTGCGACCGCCTCTATAAAGTGACCACCTGCGTTAAACGACCGGTTATGAATTCTCCATATTTAAAAATGGAAATTCCATTATTTTATACTTCTCTTTACCGACCCATGTGTTATACGACCGCTGGCACTCATCATCGGACTTTTCAATTTAAAAAAAAAGTATATTCGATTTGCCCTAACTATTTGGAAGACCCTGTATAATTGAAAATAGATTTAAATTGTAGGCCTAATACCTCCCTATACCTCTGTTTTTGGTTGGTGGTTCTGTACACATGTCGGATGAACCTATTGCTTTGTTTCATTCGGTTTTGCTAACACAGTTTAATAGAGCATTTCCTCTGAAGTGGATTAAAATTAGGTCTAAAAAACGCAATGCATGGCTCACTGAGGGTCTAAGAGTCTCGGGAGCGAATTTACGGTCCTTGAACTACATCAGAAGGTTTTGTAAGGATCCAGGGTTCATTGCATATTGCAATAGGTACCGTAATATTTATCGCAGGCTTCTAAATGCTGCAAAAAATTTGTATTATGAAAGGAAACTTGCACATTCTGCAAACATCCAGAGGGATAGCTGGGCAATGGTTAACGAATTTCGTAACAAATCCGGTGATGCTGATGATGATATCGATGTGGATCCGGATACTTTTAATGAGTACTTTTGTAGCATTGCAGGCAGGCTGACTGGTAAGATTGTGCCTTCTACTGACCCACTTGATTACTTGAGGGATGTAAATGTGCCTGGTTCCTTCTACTTTTTCCCTACAAATCCTCAGGAAATAAAAGATGCCATTCTTGAAATAAAAAATAAAAAATCCTCTGGAAATGACGACATTTCATCCGAGGTATTAAGTAAGTTACCCTTTAATGCACTGCATGCTCTGTCTGAGGCCATTAATGATAGTTGGTCTAAGGGGGTTTTCCCCTCTTGTTTAAAGTCATCAGTTGTGATTCCTCTGCATAAAGGAGGTGATCTGAACGAACCGTCTAGCTTCAGACCTATCTCCTTGTTACCTAGTCTCTCTAAGGTTATCGAAAAAATTGTCAAGAAAAGAGTGTGGAATTACTTATTGGCACATGATATAATAACGGGTGATCAGTTTGGTTTTCAGAAGTCTAAGGGTACTCATGACGCCATCTTCAGTTTCTTGGAGAGAGTGTATCTTGGATTGAATGATGGTGGGGCCACTGCGGCGGTATTCTGTGATTTGTCGAAGGCATTTGACTGCGTGGATCACGGAATACTGTTGCAGAAGCTTCATCGATATGGTTTTAGGGGCTCATCTATTGATTGGTTTTGTTCATACCTTGAGGGCCGTACTCAGGTGGTTCGTAGTGGTGGCGCAAGGTCATTGATGTTGCAGGTTGGGTGTGGAGTTCCTCAGGGGTCGGTCCTGGGACCCTTGTTATTTCTGATTTATGTAAATGACATAGTGCGCTTGAATATTTCTGGAACGTTCACCTTGTTTGCTGATGATACTTCTGTCCTATGGCACAGCAGGGAGGTCCAAAGCTTGAGGCAACAAATATCTCAGGACCTTATGGAAATTAAAAAATGGTGTGATGCCAATCTGCTTACCTTCAATATTGCAAAAACAAATATTATAGGCTTTAAATGTGATATGCAGGGGTTGAATTTGGCCACTGAGCCTCTACAGGAAAATACCTCAACAAAGTTTCTGGGAGTTGTCATCGATGGCGAGCTTAAGTTCGAAAGTCATATATTGAGCCTGAGTAAAAGATTGTCATCTGCGTGTTTTGCCATTCGTACCGTGAGAGCGGAACTTGGAACAACAATCGCTCGTACAGTCTATTTTGCATTATTTGAATCTCGTCTTAGGTATGGTATTGCATTCTGGGGCGCGTCTACCAAGTGCTTGCTGAGTCTGATAATTGTGTTGCAAAAGAAGGCGATTCGCTTCATCGCAAATGTCCATCAAAGGGAATCTTGCAGACCGCACTTTCGGGCTCTTCAAATTTTAACTATGACATCCTTGTTCATCCTTGAAATTACAACATTAATTTTTAAAAATTACCATAACGCTCGTGGTGAATCGGAGCGCACGACCCGTCAGACCTTGCATGTACCCCTGCCTATACCAAAATCTGAATTAATAAGAAGATCAATCTTTTATAAGGGCAAACAAATTTTTAATATCTTGCCCGACAGGATAAAACTGTTAGGATCTTTGAAGTTGTTCAAGAAAACCTTAAAAAAAATCCTCTTGGATAAGGCTTACTACGATATGCGTGAATTTTATGACGACCCGCCACTGTAACTTTTGTATTGTCTCACTTTGTGGGCTATTGGCACTTAATTTTTTATATACTTAATTTTTTATATACTGACCACATACCTACTGTTTTTACCTAATTATTGTACTTTAGTTTATTGTTGTTTTAGTCTGTAGTGTAATTTACATCATATTGTGTTCTATGTCTTATATTAGAAATTAGAATAGCATGCTTTGTCACCGAAATTCCAGTTTCATGACAATAAAGTATTTTTTGATTTGATTTGATTTGATTTGATTTGAAAACTATTAAAAAGTTGAGTAGTTTAGATGCTATGAATGGTATGGAATCATGCGTTGAGAGTGGGCCACCCGGTATATTGCGACCGTAAAAAAGCAAAAAAATTAGGAAAATAATTAATAACTTCGCAACACCAAGAGATTGGAGAAAAATTAGGGATTACATAAATAATAAAGGGGGTTACTACTTCCGGATAAAAATGTGTCCCATTTAATAATATGTATTTTCAAGTTGTCCCGTTTTTGTGAAATACCCGAGGAAACACCCTATATATTCTAAAATAATTTTCAAATGTAGTCCCCTATCATGAGTATGACCCTGTAGCAGATCGAAAGTATCACTAATAGTAGAGAATCCATGGGAGCTGAGTTGCCGAGCCCTGTAGATATCTATAGTTGATGCAAAACAAAAACCGATGCACGTCATACCCTTCGAGTGACGTCAGTTATCGACAGTGTTGCCAGCTTGTAACCAAGATGTCCCAGTGAGGAAATTACACAGTTTTTTTTTTTCATAAAAACAAGATAAATATACAGAAATTTCCCATAGTGTATATTACTGTATATATTTGTTTACTGCTTAATACCTTTTACCATCAACTTTAGTAGATCTAACGCTTCTTCTATTTTCATCTTGCCAAGATCGACCAATGGTACCATTCTGAAAAATCCATGTTTCATCCAAGAAAACGAATTGGTACAAGAATGCTTCTTTTTCTTTAATATATTCTTTCAGAAATACCAGTCATTTGCTAGCTACATGGGAAAGTTCCATAAGCCCTCGCCTCAATTTATCTTTTAACCATCCGAAGCCTATTTTCTTGAAGAGGCGTCTTAAAGAGTTAAGACAACCATTAAACAGTTCTCTGTCTTTTAATTTCTAACTTAAAGTTGTCAAAGTTACATGATGTTCTAAAAAAAGTTACAGCTTATTAATAACCGATGTCAAATATTACAATTTTTAATTAAAACTTGTTTCGTACATTCCATAAATAGTGTCACGTATAGAACTTATATCCAATCTTCACACATTTACAACTCTCTTTAAATTAGAACTTTTGTTTTAAGGTGATTCTAAAAATTTATTTTCCTTAGCTGTTGTTGAAATTGCGCTTACAGTGGAGATATTCAAATTTAGGGCAGCTGCTACACGCTAAAAATGAGTAAAATAGAAATTAAATATCTATACCTTCCCATACTCTTTAAATTTACTGTTCTGTACTGCTGTCAAGGGTAACAATAGGCCATTGTTATTAAGTTCTTCCTGAAAATAGCATCTTAGAGAAGCTAGTAGCTCTTTGCAGCGACTATTTAAATGCTTCGCCGTTTTTCACAAATAGTAAACAACGTAATCGACAGATATATGTGCACTTTTGTTTATCTTAATAGAACAGTTTTTTATTGCTATTTATGAAAAGATCTGGAGTTTCTGCTAAAAAATTGACGCACAGCAACACGGAACCACGAACAATTAACGTTAGTTTTGCATGAAACGTCAAACCAAACCAACGAACGAGCTGGCGCCACCGGCACCGTTTACGGTTGTGTTGCCAACTATCGGCCACTACAATTCAAATTATATTAATTTTTACAAGCTTAAATAAATAAAATATTTAAAGAAAGATGTTTGTCCCTTTTCTTTCCGTCAGACCCAATCCTTGGACGCGTTTCGCCGTATTACGGCTCATCGCCAAGGCTAGAGCGTCTGACGAAAAATTGCTACGAGATGTCGCCACGTGTAACATCTCGCATATGTAACAAAATATTTGCTATAAGTGGGTTCGTATCAAAGAAGAATACTTGAAATTTGTAGTAAATTCAATATCGCATAAAGTTTTAATAATTTTTGCAAATTTAATTTCTTCGTGTTTTCTTACGGGTTTATAATTATCAGCTGATTGATGACGTGCATCGGTTTTTGTTTTGCATCAACATTCTCTTTTTCCTTTTCAAAACCTAGATTGTTAGAAAAACTAATTTTAGAAAAAAAAATTTCGGGGGGGGGGGGGGCAAATACCTACAAGGAATAAAAAAAGCATACAAATTGCTAATACTTGACTTAAAGAAAGATATCTAATAATAGCAGACATAATTAGAATACAAGGGTTCTTTGTAGCTTAAGCAAGTGTACGAGTACCATTGTTAGGCTTCTCAGGTCGAATGTTCACCGAGTCCAAGCACGACTTTTTGATTTCCGCTGTTGTAAATGTATAAGATGTGGTTTTACTTGTATGCATGCATGGCTTGCCAACGAGATATAATTTTAGAAATATTTTATACGAAAAAAACGAAACTGCTAAAGAGTTGAATTATAACAACGTTTCTGGTTACGTTTCCTGCATGTGGCGAATCAACGGCGGGAGGGAGGGCCTTTTCTCAAATTACCAATAATTCCTGTTGATACGTTTAGCGAACATTTTTGCTAAAAACGACCTGCTCTTATTACATGGGGATTTTCGTTCGCCCAAAGTATTGGTATTGGTATCCATTTTTCGATGTAATTGCAGGGTATCTCGGTAACTAGTAACGACAGAGACTTGCGGTTTTTACATGACTGCGCTACTTTTTTAAGCAACAAAAGATGCCGCAAGCAGAATTGTCACAGCTTTTTTAGTTTTAAAGCTACAGGGTGTTTTCGAGAATGTTTGCTTTTTGACCACCAGTGGAGAGTAGTTTTTCGAGATTTAAAGCAAACACATGATTTTTTAAATAAGACACACTGTATAGTTTTCTCCTATCTGATTGGGCTATTTTTAAGCTTTTCAAAAATATATAATAGTTGATAGTTATTATTAACAATAAACGCACAAATCGAAAAATTTAGAAAGTTAGGGTAGTAGGCTGTGAAACCATTGAAACAAACAAAAGAATATGTCATTACTGTTAAAACAAATATTATGTAAAAATACACTAATGTTACATTTACAACTGGGGACCCATATCTTATATTATGGCAATTGATAGTGCCCGTGCGGAGCTCATTAAATAAGATCCGTCAGACCATATTTTTTTGTAGCAAACTGCCTATCGACTCGTATTCGATTTAAATACAGTTGCAAAACATAATGGTGCGCAATGTTTACTTCATAAGGTTTTCAATGATATTTATTTAATAATCTTTTAGACAAGATTTTATTCCTTCGAGATCTTTTTCTATGACTTTACACGAACTTCTAGTGCCGCTATAAAAGCCATAACGTTCATTTCGTCCCTTTCGCGATTCTTTTTATTATATATGATTTAGGTTTTGACTTTATGAATGATCGATTCTTAATTAAATTACTTTTTAAACTTGAAAATGTTACTTGATTGGGCTGCCTTCGCTCTGGATATCTATGAATGTAAGAGCTTTATAAGTTAGATATTTAAATTACAAGATTGTAAACTGCAAGATTGTAAACTTACCTATTCTCATGGCACTCTATAAAGAAAGTCGTATTTTTCAAAATTTTCATACTAGGTACTACATTTTCGTAACTTTTTTAAACTTTACTGAAGTGATGACATGTATTTTAACAAAACGTTATGTTTGCCTATACATTTTGACAAATAAACATGCCAGATAGATATTCTTTTGTTTGTTTCAATGGTTTCATGGCCTATACTACCCTAATTTTCCAAATTTTTCGCTTTGTGCGTTCACTGTTAATAGTAACTATCAACTATTATATATTTTTGAAAAGCTTAAAAATAGCCCAATCAAATTAGAGAAGAATATACAGGGTGCCCCATTTAAAAAATCATATGTTTGCTTTAAATTTCGAAAAGTAAGATTTTCACAAAAAAGTAAGGACGCTACTGAATTCTCCTCAAAATATTCTCTTAGAAACAGTTTTCAATATTTTGATAAGTTAATTGATAACCGAAATACAGGGGGTGGCCAAAAAGCAAACATTTTCGTAAACAGCCTGTAGCCTAAAAACTAGAAAAGCTATAACAATTTTGTTTGCAGCATCTTTTGTTTCACGAAAAGTAGCACAGTAATGTAAAAACCGAAAGTCTCTATCTTTACTAGTTATCGAGATACCCTGTAATTACATCGAAAAATGGACTACTGTATGAAACAATCACCTACTGTCCTACTGAAATCTAACCACCTTGGCTGAAAAACAAGGGCAACACAGCTTGTACAGGGTGGTCCACGTAAGATGACTCAGTACCTTTTCTCGGAAAATGTAAGAGTTATATTTAAAAGTTTTAAAGAAAAATTAATTGATTGTAAAGAAATTTTTAGTTTAATCATTTTTATGTATGCAGGGTAAGTCGTTTGGTTAGAGTTGATACTAATAATAATAAACTTTCGTTTTTTAAATAGAATCCTATATCCTACAATACTTTTCGATTCTACATAAAATATCAATTATACAACTTTATATTATTACATAACTGTAAACCAACAATAGAACAAATATACTATTTTATTAAATTAAAAAAATTGCTCGAATTGGGCTCCGTTATGTTAATAATTGGCCTTCCCTGCAAAAGCCTAAAGGTTTGATGGGTAGCTTCCAGGGGCGTGCGGTCCATGGAAGCGATGGAAGCACTGCTTCCCCTACCGCTTTCATAAGACATAAGACAATACTAATTTTATATTAATCTATACTTATCCATACAATTAAAATACCCAAGTATTTATTTCTATCTAATTTCCAAACCAAATCCGACCCTGTATGCATCCCTGACCAACGCAATATTAAATGTATCGAAGAATCGAAGTGATCTCAATACGTGTATACTACACTCTATACGCGTATACGAGTAATAATTAATATGGTCTGCCGTGCCAAGTAAAGGGTAAATCGTTAGACTTCGGTATTTCCTTCGCCGCGATGCGACGCCGGAACGAAGCCGCCAAAATATTTAGTTTCCACGTGTTTGTACTCGGCAGTTAGGATTGTTTGTCGCGATTTTTTGCCAGGAATACGCGCTACACGGTAGAGGATCTCTGACTTGACTTTGTTTATCTTACTTCTTGATTTATTTTGTCATGGAGCAACCAATTGCCGGCCCATCGAGTTCGGGAAATGTAAAGTGTATCTGTTCTGTATGCAAGTTATTGGAAAAAGGATTTTCAACGCTTTTCTTTGATGAAAAAAGGAATATTATTGCAACAGGTAGGCCTACACCAGCTTTTAATTTAAAGACAGAAGTGAAGGCGGCTAAAAAATCCGTTTAAAATTAAATCAAACTGTGAATTCAAAGTAAAAATGTATAGATAGTTTTCTGTATTAGTTTCTGTTATGAAATTTTGTTAACTTGTTTTTAACGACTCTTTGGCAGGGTTGGGTCACTAAAGAATTGGTTTTCGACGGGCAAATTACGTAAAAATTAATAAAAAAAAACATAGGTACAGGGTGTCCCAACGATAGAGTAAAGTAAGTTTTCGCTTAACTGATAATCTTTGTGACAAAATCGTATCCGCCATAAGGTAAGGTAGAAAAATGCGCACATTTTAAAAATATTGGAAATTATATAGGGTGTGCCACAAAAGTAGGACAGCAAAAAGTAAGATTTTTTTAAATGGAACACCCTATATTTGCTTGTATTTTTGGGTTCTATGTATTAATACAAACGTTTTTGGTCATATATGACATGAGCTGAAATTTGATAGTTTTTGAGAAATTTCGAAATAACGATGAAAATTAGAATTATCATGGTGTTGATAAATGGACAGTTTCTCCGTCAATTCATAATTGCAAACTTCAATATTTGGTAGGAGGAAGGACTGGTTACTATATTAATATTTAGTATGCGCAATATTTGCATTTGTTCTACAGGGTGTTTATTATAAGCGTCCAAATTCGCACATCTTCAAACTAGGAAATCTCAATTTTTTTAAATGGACCACCCCGTATATTTTAATTTCGTTTTATTCAGAATAAAACAGCCTTTCATTTTTGCTAAATATGTCCTATGCCTATCTTTAATAGTTATCGAGAAATTTCGATTTTTTCAAATTGCTACACGTTATATTCTATACCAGAGCATTGTTGGATCGCGATAGCCATGAAAAACCATAGCTAAGGTAAACAATTCATGTGCCAAAATGAAACGCTTAATAATAATTGTCGTGAATTAAAACCTTGTCTTGCTTTTTTCGTCTTCATTTCGTTAATTTTCTATTGAGCATGCATTATCCTGTAAATGAGTTGATTGATATGATCTATGTGTTAGGCGAAGCTGAGAGAAACCCTTTGTTGGCTCAGCGAATTTACAGAGTGAAATATCCTGAACGTCGGATGCCCACTGCTAACGGTTTTCGAAATGTGATGGAGAGATTTGATTCCAGCGGTAGTGTTAAATACTCTAAAGGTGTAGTTGTTAACAAAAACGCAGCCAACGTAGAAAAAGAATTAGAAATATTATGGAATATTCAAGAAACTCCTCAGGTGAGTAGTAGGACGTTAGCGACATTATGTGATTCCTCCAAATCAACTGTGAACCGAACAACAAACAAGTATAAATATCATCCATACCACATAGAGCTTCATCAAGAATTACGAGAAGGAGATTTTGAAAGACGAATTCAATTTTGTAATATTATTCAACAACTGCAGTTAAATAACAATTTTTTGACCAATGTTTTGTTTTCTGATGAGGCGACGTTTAGAAGTAATGGAGCTGTAAATCGGCATAATATGCATTAATATGCCACTGAAAATCCATTCTGGCTACGGGAAGTTCAAAATCAAGGTCACTGGTCAATAAATGTATGGTGTGGTATCCTTCATAACCAAATTATTTATCGGGCCGCAGCTACTTACTTTTCTTACGTGAAGAATTGCCTCAGTTACTTGAGGATGTTAATTTAGGCGTACGGCAAAATATGTGGCTGCAACATGATGGTGCACCTCCACATTTCCATCGTGAAGTCCGGGATTTCTTGAACAGACAATACCCAGAAAAATGGATTGGGCGTGGAGGCTTTATTTCGTGGCCACCACGGTCATGTGATTTAACACCGTTAGACTTCTTCCTATGGGGTTACATAAAAGATCGGGTATATGTCAATAAACCAACCACCAGGGAAGATATGAAGAACAGAATTAGAGAAGTTTGTCGAACAGTGACACCTCCTATGTTGGAAGTGAGACACAACCTACAAAAAAGATTAAATACGTGTATTCAACACGAAGGCCATATTTTTGAACATTTATTGAGACGTAATGTTGAACAAAAATTTAAAATTCTGGACTATAAGCATTTTATATATATTTGAATAATTGTTTTTCATGGCTATCGCGATCCAACAATGCTCTGGTATAGAATATAACGTGTAGCAATTTGAAAAAATCGAAATTTCTCGATAACTATTAAAGATAGGCATAGGACATATTTAGCAAAAATGAAAGGCTGTTTAAATCTGAATAAAACGAAATTAAAATATACGGGGTGTTCCATTTAAAAAAATTGAGATTTCCTAGTTTGAAGATGTGCGAATTTGGACGCTTATAATAAACACCCTGTAGAACAAATGCAAATATTGCGCATACTAAATATTAATATAGTAACCAGTCCTTCCTCCTACCAAATATTGAAGTTTGCAATTATGAATTGACGGAGAAACTGTCCATTTATCAACACCATGATAATTCTAATTTTCATCGTTATTTCGAAATTTCTCAAAAACTATCAAATTTCAGCTCATGACATATATGACCAAAAACGTTTGGATTAATACATAGAACCCAAAAATACAAGCAAATATAGGGTGTTCCATTTAAAAAAATCTTACTTTTTGCTGTCCTACTTTTGTGGCACACCCTGTATAATTTCCAATATTTTTAAAATGTGCGCATTTTTCTACCTTACCTTATGGCGGATACGATTTTGTCACAAAGATTATCAGTTAAGCGAAAACTTACTTTACTCTATCGTTGGGACACCATTTAGAAAATAGAAGAAATATTAAAAAATCATAGGTACATAATCACACATTTTCGACAGTACCTACATGACAGTATTCTACCTGTATTTAAACGTCGAAAAATTGCCAATATTTGGGCGTGGACCTCAAAAAATTTTTCGCCTCCGGCGGGCCTACCGGCGGCGGTGCTTCCCCTTCTTCATAACTCACTGCACGCCCCTGGTAGCTTCTCGAAGTTGATCAATATTGTGATATTATCTCTTATATAACTGATTTTCTATCTACCCCATAAAAAAATTTAACACAGAAAGATCAGGTGATCTTGGAGTTCACCTGACAGGTCTATTGGTATCAATTCATTTATCGGGAAATGTGGTTTCCAAATATTCTCTCACTATATGAGAATTGTTACTTGGAGCGCCATCTTGCTGATAATAAATATTATTTAAATCGGTCAAGGGAACATCCTCTAATATTTCCATTAGTGCATCTCGCATTATTTTTAGGCGTCTATTTCCGGTTAAAGTCCTTTCATAGTTAAAATAATTAATTTTAGTGCCAAAAATAAAGCTTAACACGTTAAATCCAAACCGACCTTGATGAAATATTACGTGTTGGTTCTCTTGCGACCAGTACCTTGAATTGTTGTGGTATAAGATACTAGAACCGTCGGACCATACCACCCTTCTTTCAAAATTTGCGTTTTCCTGCAACATTTGTAGCTAGCAGTTGCAAGAAACTATCTTACGTTATGCGTCACCGGGATGCATATGTTGGACGAGATGATATTTGTATGGTTTAAATTTATATATTTTTTTAGTATTAACTGCGGTCGTGATTTTTTAATCCCAACTTGATCATACACTTCCCTGCATGATATGAATGATTGTACTGTGACAGAGGCCAACACATTTATTTCTTCTTTTTCCCTGTTTTCCTCGTTGTAAAAATTAAGCCTTGGTTGCTTAAAAGATCCGTGCTCAATGAGATTGACTTGAATTTTTTGAAATATTCTTTTATCAGATCGTCTTATTAGATATCTACGAAAAATTTAAATATGTAACAAAAAGTTAATAATAGATATCAATAATGATTAAAACTTTTTTATTTTTATTGTGAATATTAATGGTACCTAACAAATGAGTATAAAACAAAACTTTTTAGGAAAAAAACTAACTACGCGACTGAATTCTACATAAAAATACACTATAATAACACATTTTTACCTTATTGATAAGATATTAAATAATCGAGATAGATATTATTAAAAGTGTTCTTTTATATCAGTATTTAATTATTGATAGTCAGTAACTCTCGTAGAAAGCTAGTTTGCAAATGTACTTTAAACCTAGAAATCTCAATGTCCAAGAAAGAAGGAACAAGCCATTCATGAATATTATAATACTTTTTTAGTACTTCAGAAATATTATTATTTATACAAAAATAATTTAAATCAAACTAAAAAGGAATTTCACTGTTGTTAAACAAAAAAAAATAAACAATTAACAAACCCTTATGTTCCTCCTACACTTACGAAAACTTTGTAGAACTGACAACACCCTGGCGATCGACCCTCGACGCCCACACGTAATTTAAAGCACATTTAAGTGCGAACTATTTTTTCCGGGCGGGAAAATTATTAGAGCAGCATATATATACAAATTTATATGCTGTAGACAAAAACAGCAAATAGTTAAAGGTTCTCCCAATTGGGTGATCACTTATCAGCTTTAAAATCACTTGATGTTTGAGGTATGCGATATTGGAAGTCGGACATCGGCGTGACTGGTTAAAACGATTTACTGTAATTTACATATTTCATTTTCTGCTATAACTGTGTGGTTTCAGACAAGTAAGTTTTTACTTGTTGCTGATATTTTATTATATCAGTACGGCGACAATTTGAAACATAAGGTCAAGGTGAATTATCACAGAAATATAATGAGTCGGTGCCAGAATCGGCCATCGAAAGTGAAATAAGTCCGCAATAAGCAAAGATTTACATGTGCAATGTCAACGCATTATTTTAAATATGCACGCGTGTTTAAAAAAAGAAAAATACGAAAAAAACTAAAAATGCGCTTTGTACAAGAATGGACTTGTAATGAATGAACACAACTTTTTTTATAAGAATTTTTAATGTGATTAATTTGGGGACTGTAACCGGTCATTCCATAAAGCATAAACAAATAAATCAAAAACAAAAAATTTTGTCTCGGTTGACTAGGATGTTCGTGTATAATACCATTATATTGCCACACTTTTCATATGCATGTTCTTAATTAATTTCTTGCACTAAGTAGGAAATTCAAAGACTGCAGGTACTATACAACGTAAGGCAATGCGCATCTTACTAAAATGTGATAAATATACCCCAATTAGTGATATGTTGCGGTCACTGAGATGGTTGAACATTGAGCAGTGCGTAAAAAGAGCAAATCAGATATTAATTTATAAGATTGAGCATAAATTACAGCCCGATTATTTGCAATCGAACCTGGAAAAAAGATCAAATCATTATGAACACAACATTAGGTCAAATGAACAATATACTATATCCAGGGTAAAGGCAACCTCTTTACAAAAAACTCTTTTTTATGATGGGATTCGCTATTTTAACGATCTGCCCGATAATATTAAGAGAGCACCAAACCTAAGAACCTTTAACAGAAACCTTTTGTTATACCTAAGGAACTGAGGTGTGTACTATTAAGAATGCTATTTTTGTTATCTGATTTAAATAGTCAAGTGCTAAGTAAAGGATATATTTATTTTAATCAAAAATTCAAAACGACTGACAATAGTACAAGGGACTTTATTCTGCGAACTATTTACAACTTTTACGAGTATAATATAGTGCCAACTTTAAAACTAGTTCGTGATAAATCACAAGGTTACCCTGATTATAAGTACCAATCTTTAGAAACATTGCATGGTGGTTTAATAAAATGTGGCTTTAAACATAAATAATTAGATAATCTAATGGTTATAATAAAATCTCCGCGTATCATTGAACTACGACAGGACTATTTGCCTATTTGCGCAAAATAAAGGAGTAACATGAATCCAACAAAAGTATAATTTGTTTAGACGAAACTTAGTTCTATACTTATGATGTTGTTAAGTATGGTTGGGTACAAATTGTACTTTTAGTACACCGTGTTCGAGAGGAAAATGCGTTATCATGCTGGAAGTAAGATGGCTTTGTACCTAATGTGTTGCTCTTGTCAGCAAAGAATATCACTCAATAATCAATCCCCAACTTTAAGCGCAGTTGTCCTTGATAATATTCGGCAGGTAATAACGAAATGAGTAGCGATGTATGGAAAAATTGCGTAGCTCATGTTATAAAAACAGAAAATGGATATTCTGTTTCACCGCCTATAGCGCCAGTAATAATCCAACCTGGAAAGGATTATACTTCTGAAAGTTCTGACGATTCCAGTCATTAAATTATTTGCTGGACAAAGACAATTTTTGTAAATTGTTTTCGGCAAAATGAGCATTTTTTTTTTACCGAAAGACCATTTTAAAAATATTCTCTGCAGGCGAAGTCAGGGGTACAAACTTTTTATCGATATGAACTATAATGAACAAGCTATAATATATACTATTTAATCATATTAAAAATTTACAATAGTCTGTCCAATTTGGTAGAAGCGACGCATGGTCAGGAGTTTAATGCTTTTTTATGTCATCAAATTAGGTTTGGAACAACTATACTGATAGATCATTTATTAAAGAAAAACGTGTTTTCGCCAATGAAAAGTATTATATTTGTTGCAGCCTTTTTTTACGACATAATTTATAAATTGATAAAAAGTGACAACCGCCAATTTTTAGCAACGCATTTTAATTTTTCCAAGCAAATTAATTACGTAAACACTTTGTATTCATATTGAAAATTATATGCGAGGGTATCACGTAAGGTGAAGGAAATACGAAAAAATAAACATTTAATGCTATTTTTGGCGGCCAATGTATAATTTAATATAATCAGACCACACATTAAAATAACTTTGAAATTATTAAATTTTAATTGATTTTTTTTTTGTTACAGGGCAGTGACGGACCCTCGAGACGGTAGACGAGTGGCCTTGAAAAAGTTACCCAATGTGTTCCAATCGTTAGTGTCATCGAAAAGAGTTTTTAGGGAATTAAAAATGCTGTGCTTTTTTAAACATGAAAATGTAAGTACCAAAATGTGATTACAATTTTCCATCGCTATAATGCAGCAGATCTATTGCAATATTTTTTATTTTTCCCCTTTACAATTATTTTTAGGTTCTTTCAGCTTTAGATATTCTTCAACCTCCACATCTAGACTTCTTCCAAGAAATGTATCCTTTTTTACCAATTTTAAGATTTGTATTTATTTCTGCAGCGATATTTACAGTTCATGTGCTTCCCCTTTATTCGGAAAAACGTGATATTTCTTTTCCATTATAGAGATACACACAAATGATGGTGGTGTCACCTTTGGATTGTTTAAGGCACGTGTTTACGCCGAGCAATAGGGAAGGTTGAAACATATTATACGGAAAAATCATTAAGAGTCCTTATTGACTTATTAAGTGCTATTTACATTCAATTTCGTTCGTGCTTAGTCGATCTTTGGATAATAAAATAACCTTTGATAATGATAAAGGTTAAGGGGCCCCGTTAGTTTAGTAAAATTGCTTTGTTTTATAACGGTGATTATATTAAATAATACGCCGGCGTTAAAATTCAAAAACTCAGTTAATATTTTAAATAGTAAAAAGATTTGAAAACTAAATTATTAGTTAACCTTTCTGTAGTTTTGGTTTTAAGAAAAAATATTTTGTAGCCAAGATACAAGGTGAGTCGGGAGGAAGAGACCAAACTCCAGGAGTGTATTATACACGTGAAAACAATATGAAAAACCTACCTATACTCTTTGCAAAACAAATTTCGTTGCACGTCATACCCTTCGAGTGACGTCAGTTATCGACAGTGTTGCCAGCTTGTAACCAAAATATCCGAGTGAGGGAATTACACAGTTTTTTTTTCATAAAAACCATATAAATGTACAAAAATTTCCCATAGTTTATATATTTGTTTACTGATAATACCTTTTACCATAAACTTTAGTGGATCTAACACTTCTTTTATTTTCACCTTGCCAAGATCGACCAATGGTGCCATTCTGAAAAATCCATGTTTTATCCAAGAAAGCTCCAAGGATGCTTCTTTTTTCTTTATTATATTATTTCAAAAATACCAGTCGTTTAAAAGCTACATGGGAAAGTTCCATAAGCCCTCGCCTTAGTTCATCTTTTTTCCATTCGAAGCTTATTTTCTGGAAGAGGCTTCTTAAAGAGTTAGGGCAACCATCAAACAGTTGTCTGTCTTTTAATTTCTTACTTACAGTTGTCAAAGTTACATGATGTTCTAAAAATAGTTACAGCTTAAGCATAACCAATGTAAAATATTAGAGTTTTTGAATAATACAACTTATTTGTCTCGTACATTCCATAAATAGTGTAACGCGGATAGAACTTACATCCAATCTTCACACATTTACAACTCTCTTTGAATGAGAACGTTTGTTTTAAGGTTATTCTAATAATTTTTTATTTTTTTTTTATTTAATATTTTATTTTTTTCCTTAACTGTTGTTGAAATTGCGCTTACAGTAGAGATATTCAAATTTAGGGCAGCTGCTACACGCTAAAAATTAGTAAAGTAGAAATAAAATAGCTAGACCTTAACATACTCTTTAAATTTACTTCTCTAACTGCTGTCAAGGGTAACAATGGGCCATTGTTGTTAAGTTCTTCCGGAAAATAGCTTCTTAGAGAAGCTATTAGCGCTTTGCACCAGCTATTCAAATGCTTCGGCACACCAGTTTTTAAAACACCAGATATCTGTTAAATAAAGTTATGGAGCCAATAGACTGCTTATAATCTTAACATTGGATTTCTCAACCATTCGAGAAGGCTTATTTATTGTTATAACTTATCTAATGGATATCCTATCAAAAATGGGCAGATATCTATCCTATAACATTGATGCAAAACTCATAGATTTCGACTTTTACTTTTAACCAAACTCTTTTGTGTTGCTAGACATGTGTTTATATTAAAATAATACAGATAGTTTTCCCCGGAAATAAAATGGAATATTCAAGTTCATTAGAATCATCTGATGAAGAGTATATGAATATAGTTGGGTATATTGAACAACCAAGAATTTATCGTGAAAGATAAAATCAATATTTAAGATAGAATGATAACGAGTTTCGAGACATATTTCGTTTAAGCAAAGAAAGTGTAAACGTCTTGATAGAATTAATAGGAAATAATAAATAATTATAATAAAAGACGTTCAGGTAGTGATTTAAAATTAGTGATACGATTGTTGCTCGATGGCATGGGTAAACCCATGACAGCACAATGTTTAATCCTTTTTTTTTTCTGTGCGCGTTTAGAAGCTGGTAAACATCAAATAGGTTATTTACTACATGATAGTGCTTACAGCTGTAAGAGGTATATACTAACTCCACAACACCACTATTAAATCCCAGTATTGAAGCTGAAAATAATTACAATATACATATTGATGGTCTAGGCGGTTACACGTTTAGTTTCTTAAGAAACACATTCAATCAAGGTGCGTCCAGACTTGTGACAGAACCCCGTCTTGTGACACCGTCGCGAACCACGTCGCGTAACACCGTTGCGTATCATCGTCGCGAACTTATATAGTCAAGACATTAAACGAACTGATGACACGCGGCGATGTCACGCGATGAGGTTCGCGACGGTGTCTCACGACACGGAGTTTTATCACAAGTCCGGACGAACCTTTACATTACCACCGACAGAAAAAGCGTATCCAAATAACAGCTATGTTTCAATAAACCCCAAAAAATCGACTTTCAAACTAGTATCCTTGACTAGTATAAGCCATTTAATAACGAAATCTTGTGGTTGCCAACCACAGAGATCGTGGAAGACGGAGTTGTAGAAGATGATGATGAATATGATTACATTCCATAGTTTAAAACATATTGAAATGACATGAGCAAAACAGACTTAATGCCTTTTTAACTTGTACGGCAGAAGTATCAATGTGTGAATTTATATTCGATGATCAAACACGTAAAAAAACGATGAATGTTTCCAATTTTTTTTATAGTTATTTAGATCTGTAGATTTTTGTATCAACCTGACATGACATATAGAAAATAACATGTGTTTATCTCGTTATTTGTTTCGTACAACATATTTCATTATTTGTTAATGACATTGAATATATAAATAATAATATCTCTTAACAGCTGATCCATATGCATACGTACATACAAATCTTTGTTATTGGGTGAAGTCGTTTTATGACCTCTAGAACTACACACTCACAGATTGTGTACTGTGCGTATTTCAACTCGGATGTCATGTTATCAATAGGGACATTTATATTTTTATAGCCTTGTGCGATAAAAACAATGAATTCTACGTTGTTTAAAATCCATAAATCTACCACGATTCTATTTAAATTTTAAATACACCATATGAGACATTTTCTTTGGGTAACTGAACTTGGTGGTAAATTATTACACGCGGCGATCAATAGGACACTGATACCATGAGATGTCAGTGGCCGATTGAAAATTTGTACATTGATTTATAGCAACGCAACGGTTTCCAAATCGGGGGCGCAATTCTAATAATATAATTAAAATCAGTGATGTATGACACTAATTACCTATTTTAAAGTAGCTTGGTACTATCCAAAGTAATTAAAATTTAACTTTTGGTTAAGAATACAGGGAGGTTTCTTTAAGTGTCTCACCCGATTGGCGATTTTCCTGCTGACTATAATAAAAAGCAAATTACACATTTCACAATGATCTTCCGTGAGGAAGCCAAATTTAATTTCAGAAAAAAAAAATCGGTTCACAAATTTGACAGATATGACGCCATGTTGGATTTCTTCCAATGGCAACCCTCATCCATAACCACACGAGTGAGAAATACCTATATCTTTCACCGATAATTTGTTGTGGTATGAAAGGCTGCTAAAACTAGATTTAACAAGAAATTCCACGATATCGTTGGACTATGACACATAAGGTAGGGCGGTGCTAGTTGAGCAGTTTTTCACTTGATCGGTCATAGCTCCTCAACGATAAGTCTTAATGGCTTATTATGCATACTGGTAGATAAGTAATTTATCTCTTTCCAAAAGTGTCGATAGTAATCTATTTCTAACAAATCGCATTAAGGAGCTATATCCGTTTAAGTGAAGAAAGTCAGGGAGGCTTAACGTACCCCATAGGTGAGGTTAGTTGAGCAAGGGTATGGGGCAAATTGAGCATTTGGAAATTCTAGCCAAACCATGGGTTCAATGTTTTCTAGACATAAAATAAAATTTCTATTTGACAATCAACTTTATTTATAGCCTTTTAGTGACACAACAGTGACACTAAAAGTAATTTTCTTTTATTATTAAACAAAAAAATAGAATCAACAAAAACTCAACATATGTTAAGCTTAACTTTTGGATTAGACTCAGTCTTTCTACTTAAAATCAGATTTGAACATTTATGTAATTATCAATAAAGCTTATATTAAAAAAAAAATATTGAGGAGATCGTGGAAACTTTATTCATCGTTGTCGCTGTTGCAATTAATACAAACGAAAGTAAGACCAGCAACTGGCGCACATTATGTGCCCACTCCTTGCAACCTTGGCACTGGATCTATGTTTCTCCTGGTAAACTTTCAGAATAGGCTTCGCAACAAACCAGGCAGGAATAGTCATCGTCGTTGCTTTCCTCGCCTGACTGAAGTACTTTTTTGGAAACACTCTTCTTTTTTTTTATCAATGCTCTTCTTTGGCATCTTAACTTTTTTAGTGGTTTTATTCTGTTTCTCTTGCAATGCTTTCTTTTTAAGAGTATCTGTTAGAACAGCAGATTTCCTCTTTCTTCTGATAGTTTTGGCTGCTTTTCTAAGACCTCCCTTTGGGTATGGTCGAATAATTTCTGGGGAAAATGCATGCTTTGGATCAAACTTCTCATTTTCTTTGTTGCTTGTACCAGGTTCGAGTTCAGTTTGGCTGGTGGAGGAAGATGGAGTAAAATTAGGTTTAGTGTTGGACATTATCGCTTGCTCTGGACGATCTTTTTCCAACTCGACAGTTTCTGGATCTGGACGGTCGGTTACAAATGATGGTGAAAACTTTTCCTCACTAAAAATGTTCGCATTATATGGGAAGATGCCAGTTTTTCGGAAACCGTTGACAATATTTATACTTGTCTGAGCAAACGGCAATAAATCAGCGACAATTTTTGGTATATCATAAATATTTAGTGTCTTGCCTGGGTTATTATGTAGCCATGTATCTTAAGCATAAAATAAAATAAAAGACATACATTACTTTCGTTCTAAATTGTGGGGTTAGTATTGCTCAACCAACCCCAACCCAAAAATTTAAAGCAAAAGCTAGGTTATAAAAAACTGTTAGAATTATATCCAAACCCTTTATACATATCAAAAATTTACTAAATTTCTGGAAGTTTAACAGTAACTTGATTGAAAACGGATAATGTTTGACTCGTACAGAAGAAATATTATTATTCCCATTCACTATTTTTCTACTTTTTACTCGATCGACAAGTCGTCACTGGCGGTCGCGCAATGAGTTCCCCTCCTGCGACCGCTTCTTTCCGCAACTTGATGCGTTAGCGTGCGGTTTATAGTTTCTGAGATATTTCGATTGCCCAACTTACACCTAGGCGCAACTAGCCCCGCCATACCCTACATCATAATACACTAACGTAAAACGAGTGTACCGCACAAAAAATACGGGTATTCCTCTCTATAACGATCAAACTGAAATTACTAAATTCATTGTCAATGAATGATATTCGTTTAAAACAATGGGCATAGAACACCGACCTGTGATGTGGGCCTGTCTTGCCTTTTGGCGTGATTTTTAACACAACATGCAAAATCTTACCACGGTTTCATTCATAAAACGTCAGGCGCGGTGGAGGCAAGCAGGTCACAGATTGTCTCAGCCACGAACGCAGGCATCTTAGCCTACTTTGGTACGGACATATCGTCTATCGGTGATTTCGGCGCCTATTACCGAAGGAGCGAGACCAGAGAAAAACAACTTCTAAATGCGATTTTAATGTGTATAATGAATTATTGAATATTAGAGACTCGGGGACTGTGAGAGAGATAGAGTTTATGTTAAAAAAATATGTTTCAAGACTCTTTTAATATTAATTGTATATTACATAATTTATAAAGTAAAGTAAAATGGTAGAGGTGATCACTATCACCACGAGTATATTATCCTCTAATTCTTTTTTAAAGGTATTTCATATTTGTCGATATTTTAACTAGCTACCTCAAAATAACCAATGAAACCCTTCGACAGCACGTGAGAAAGTATTTGTACTGTGACAAAATCTGACAATGGTATTTCCTGAGGGTAAAATAGCCGGTGATATGTTCTCCCTTATATACAGGATGTCAATTTAAAAATTTTGATGCAAATATCTCGAATACTACAAAAGTTGGAACAACGCGATTTGGTATAAATGGTATTTGGGTAGGGAAAACTAGAACCAACATACTTTAGTCAAGAGGTCAGTCACCCTCTAGGCGCCCCACACAACCACTTTAAAATGGCACCACCGCCTTTGTTATACCTTAAATGAAAGGAGATATATAACAATAATGCTAATACTTTTAAAGTTTTTAACAGTTTTTAATAAAATATCCGCATAACATTACAAGCATGAATGCATAATCTGATACGCACACCTTAACTTTTTTGTATATTAGGTTCTAAACGTTACTGCAATTACTAACTCAATCTTTTAAAAACAGTTTTCCCTAATATTTCTAACAGACAGATAAAACCGGCTAAGGTCCAATTTTGAGCGACAGAGATGAATAATAAAGAGGGAATGATGATTTGACACATGAAAATGTAAACAATTTGACATATGAAAGAAAACACTAATTTATTTTTTGATTTTCACTTTAATATGTCAACATGACACGTGTTTTACCGTCACAGCGGCTTCTTCAGATGTAAGGTATTAAAAACAAATATCTTAATATACAGTGTCACCATTAAAGTCCGCACCATATGGAACTTTTTTTTATTAATGAGGTTAGTTTAAATTAAATTTCGGCAATCGTTTTTGCTTCAAATTAGACTAAAAATTATATAATCAAATGTCACCATCTGTCATTCGGTATCTGTCAAAAATTACATTTTAATCAAAAAATGCTGAAAAATGGCATTGTTTTACCGAATTTCAAAAAATTTTATTAGAAAAAGTTGTTTCTAGTACAATTCTTGGCCTAAATGCAAAGTTTCAGTTTTCTAGCTCAAAGTTGATTTTTTTGCCATTTTTTCTAATTAACTTTTTTTTTATTTAATGTAAGTTCGCTTAATGGATATTAAACTATTTGCTTATACCATACTCAATATTTTATTTAGTTTGTATGAGCTTTTTTTTACTAGAATGCCATTTTTTTTCGAAATTTAAAATTAGAGGCAAAAAAATTTGACACAGGTGGTGCAAAGTTATCCTAATTTAAAAATTTTAACAGACAGACGTCAGATATTCCATTTTTTTGATAGTACATACACCTAAGAAGTTTAAAAAACTTATAATAAAATTCCCAGATATCAGATTAGTTCAAAATTTAGACACATTTTCTTTTTATCCACAATAAAATATCAAGGCAATTTTGAATTTTATAAGTAGCCTATGGAAAAAAAAACGAATTAGAGTGCCGAATAAATAAAAGAAATGTCATAAATTTGAATATTTTCGCAAGTTATAGTTTTCAGTGTTATCACCAATGTTGTCCATTCAAGAAAAAATAGAAATTGTCTTAATTTGTGGAGAGAATATGCCTCACCGGCAAGTATCTGCCATTTTTAATGAGAGGCATCCAGAAAAAAATTTGCAGCATAGCACTGTTTCAAGAATAATGTCAAAATTTAGAGAAACTGGATCTGTTCAAAATAATTTTAAGAAACCTCACGCGGCAAGTAAATACGATGAAGCAGCACAACTTGATGTTTGTTTAACTGTTATTGACCACGGTCAAACTAGTGTAACCAAGATAAGTGATTCAACAGGGTGCAAGAGGGAAAGCGTTAGAAAAATTCTTCAGAAAAATCGATTTCGGGCATATAAACCCAAGTTTATAAACACATTAAAAGAACGCGATTTTGATATCCGACTTGATTTTTCGTTTTGGTATCAGGGATAATATGAGGAGAATATTCTTTTTCCATACAAGATATTATGGACAGATGAAGCCACTTTCTCTTCGAATGGTACCGTGAGCTCACAAAATTGCCGATGGTGGTCCCAAGAAAATCCTAACTTCACAATTGAATGTCGCGACCAGTATCATTTTAAAACCAATGTTCGGTGTGGAATTTTGAAAGATGAGCTTATTGGACCATACTTCTTTAGAGTAAACTTAACTGGTGAAAGGTACCTGAATTTTCTTGATAACGAGATTACCGAAGTTTTGGATAACATGCCCTTACACCATAGACATAACTTATGGTATCAGCTTGATGGTGCACCCCTACATCAAACTGTAGCAGTGAAAGAACGCATAAACCAATTATTTCAAAACAGAGTTATAGGGCGTGATAGAGAATGTCACTGGCCACCCAGGTCGCCTGACATAACCCCACTAGACTTTTTTCTGTGGGGTTATCTTAAGCAGAAAGTTTATAAGAATCGACCGTTTAGAAATATCGAGCATTTGGAACAAACGATAAGACAGTGTTGTGCCGATATAAGACCAAGCTTTTTACAAAATGCTGTCAAAGACGTTTATCGACAGACGGGTGTTTGTATAGAGCGAGAAGGACGTCACACTGAAATGTGAAATTTATATTGCTTTTGTGTTACCTATTTAAAATGATTAAAGTTCCTTTTTGTTCCTTTTAATAATAATGATAGTTTTAAGTATAAAATAAAATTTTTATCAAATATTTAGATGTATTTGTCATTTGAAAAACGAAACATCTGACGTCTATCTGTTAAAATTTTTAAATTAGGATAACTTTGCACCACCTGTGTCAAATTTTTTGCCTCTAATTTTAAATTTCGAAAAAAATGGCATTCTAGTAAAAAAAAGCTCATACAAACTAAATAAAATATTGAGTATGGTATAAACAAATAGTTTAATATCCATTAAGCGAACTTACATTAAATAAAAAAAAAGTTAATTAGAAAAATGGCAAAAAAATCAACTTTGAGCTAGAAAACTGAAACTTTGTATTTAGGCCAAGAATTGTACTAGAAACAACTTTTTCTAATAAAATTTTTTGAAATTCGGTAAAACAATGCCATTTTTCAGCATTTTTTGATTAAAATGTAATTTTTGACAGATACCGAATGACAGATGGTGACATTTGATTATATAGTTTTTAGTCTAATTTGAAGCAAAAACGATTGCCGAAATTTAATTTTAACTAACCTCATTAATAAAAAAAAGTTCCATATGGTGCGGACTTTAATGGTGACATGGTGCGGACTTTAATGGTGACATAGGTATAACTAAAGGTAGCGATGGAAAAACCTAAGGTAAACATTTAGGTATTAATTATTATATTGACAATAATAACTAGACGTCCTAACGACAAAGCTTCAAGTTTAACAAAGGAGAGGTATAAACAATTTGGTCTAGTAGCTCTAATGTCCTTGTATCTGGCCCTTAGCAGTGTGCTTGTTTAGTCTAGCCTTTATTTCGTAATATTTACATTAACTTGCGATAATACGGACCCTATTCATTAAAATAATTTTAAAATTCCATTTAACCTTATATTATCTTAATTTCTGTTTATATCTTCAAAACAAATAAAACCAATGATCGGCAAGCTTTAAGGGCGTGAACCATGTCGTTCAAACGTCGCGTCGTTCGCAAAGTTTTTTTAATTTGCAACTTCCGGCGTTGGTCTCCTCTTAATTGCCTTATTAAGCGGTTAGAATTCCGAAACGGCATGCGGCAGTTCATTCACACAATATGTGTAAGTGTATAATATGTATTCGAGATATCTAATTTGAATTTCAAATTTATTTACTGGATTACTAGCCCAGTAGCTAGTTAAATATTATTTATTGTATTTATTATGCGACGACAGTTGTATCCTGAACTGAACATGGCTTAATGCTTGCCGATACTTGTTAAATATAATAAAAATAATAACCACGTACGGGGTAATCCTCCAAACTCGATGGTGCATTAGAAGTATAATACTGAGCGAGCAAAAATTATTTTCATCCAAGAGGGCTTAGTCTGAAAAAGTAGGGCTTGGTTTAGACAAAGAAAATTATAGCTACGCAATAGAAGTGTAATCCTTATGAGCGGCTTAGAACCGCGAGAGGCGCTGTATCACGCTAATAAACAGACGATTTTGCAGAACATTTGAATTCGCGCGTCCCGTTCTCAGCTTGATGGAGAGCTACGTTCTCAATAGTTGTATACTTTCTTGAAAGGTTGAGATTGAAATATTGAAGTAAAAGTTATTGCATCTTTTATTAGCTTAATTTTAATAATAAGAGCTGAAATTGGCTACAGTCAGTGATACAAGACATTTAGTACAATCACACGGAACTAGGTTTAAAATTTTCTCATCGGATCTGGGGACCAGAAGGATCTATCATCTATTTCATTCCAATAAAATGTGCTAGTGGCGCAGTGATTAGGGCGGCGTCTTTTAGAAAAATATCGTTTAACCAGTCGTGAGTTCGTTTCTACTTCCAAGTGTTTTTTTTTAATAATTTTTTGTTGCTTTCAATTTATTCTAAATTAATGTATTTCTACTATAATATTGGTGGATTTATAGATTAATATTATATTATTTGACTAGCATGGTATAGCTTTATTACTTGCGAGTAAAATACTATAGTTTTTCTACGATCATGAACTCATATTTAAGAATTTATTTATCACAAAAAACTTTACCTACGACCACCTGTGAAAGGGAGCAAGCACAGTTACCTTGGCAAGAAAATGCCTTTTCAAATCTAGTAATCAATCTGACAGATTTGAACAGATGAATATCGTACCAATTTTCTTCCTTGTACACAATATAGCAGCATGTAAGAGGATACTATGTACCAATTTTGGTTCAATTCCCTCTACTTAGTGGGAAGAGAGTTGAAAAATTAATATTTTTAAAAAGATCCATTAATATATATCCTGTACCTCTCTCAAAAACAAAAGAAAATTGTACATAAGAGTATAGGAACATTTTCACATTCTTTTGATATCCTCTATCGTGTGGTACTATGCATTGTACTTTTTCCAAGGTCACCCTGTATAACAGGGTCCGTCAGTAAGGTGTTCGTCTTTGAGCACCCAAATTACTAGGGATACAAAAAAAAAGGTTAATATAAAAGCTGTTGGGTTTACCAAAAGGCATATCACAAATATCATACTGAGTGGCCAAAAAATAAATTACATAAATATATTTGCTTTAAGTGAAACACCCTGTATATTTTTTGGTTATTTGATTCAGTAACGAAAGACCTATATCTCTGTCTTTTCGTTTTTAAATTTTCTTGTGGCATTGTCAGGTAATTATTTTTTTTTTGAGGAATTTTTAATGGTTCGATAAAAATTCATAGCATGGAGCATTCAGCTTTTACAAACAAAATTTTTACCATTAGTACCTTAAGATACGCGGTACGTACCCATACTACTGCTTTTGAGGTTTCTGATACAGGGTGTACATGACGACTCGACAAATTCGGTAATTGAAATATTATGTGTTATTTCGATTTTTCAAGTGGAATACCCTGTATATTTTTGACTGATGAAGGTTATCTTTTAAATACCTTATTTTTTTACTTTTACGCATGAAAAACAAAAAAGTTAAGAGGGTGGGACATTATTATCAATCACCCTGTACCTAATTGTAAAAAACAGTAATTTAAATTTTGTGTCCGAAAGCCTTTTTTTTAGTTATCTATTAATAATAAATATTACGTTAAATAAAAATGACGTAATGTTTTAACTTTTCTTCCCTTGGTTTTTAGGGCCTATGACCAAAAAGGTTCAGTAACTCGTACTTTCCTATCGACACTAAATACGACTCTAATTAAAACTTTTAACAATTTTTTTGAATGCTAGGTCATTTTGTGACAACAAGCAAGATTCCAATTTTTATTCTGGTCGTTTCAGACCTATGACCAGAAACGTTTATTACTCACGTTAGGTGCAGTAAAAAAAAATAATTTTGGCAGATACAAAAAAAAATGTAAAGTTTAGAGAATCTTAGATAATGCAGATAAACGTACATTTTATATGCCTTTTTATGTTGCTAATTAGTTCTTCTAGATTTTTTTTATTTTATTTTACCGTTGTTGAACTAAATTAATAATTAGTCAACTGTATAAGTATGTATTAGTAGTATTTCAAAAAGTCTAGAATTTGTTAAGAGGGTGTGCCAGAATATTTCGTATAAGTTTAAAGGAATATATTTTGTGAACACTCTGTACAAAAAATCGATAGAGGTAGTCAAGTTGAAGACTACAATAAACTCCTAGATTTAAATATTATTATATCAAACTCAGCTCTTTGGTTAACCAGAAAATGAAACTATTGGTGCACCTACGCCGGCCGCAGGTTGCTGTTTTATTGGGTCTAGTAATCCCAATAACCAGTCAACAAATTCAATTAATAATCCTGAAGACTATATTACATATTATAATGGTATCCGGTGCTTCGCACCCGGAACGACGACAACTCTGGCCGTGAATTCGGCAAAGACCGGCCGCTTAACGAAGAAGGATCCCCGCTTTAAAAACTGGGATCCATCGAGAGGTCGAATTATTAACATTACATCCGATTTCTATTGCATAGCTATAATTTTCTTTGGTTTAGATCACAATTATAACGGAACAATCATATATGGAACGATACATCTAACCAAATATAGGTTAAAATTGTGTCAAATGCATATTATGACAATGATAAGCATCCATCATTAAGATTGTACCACCGGGGGGGGGTCCAATTTTCTTTCCTTCTTAAAAAATGCGCCGCAGGTAAAAAAATTTTGGTGCCACGCCTTTTTTTGGAATGTCAAAACTTCTACGTTTCGTTAGCTCGACCCGAGAAAACGTAAAAATAAAGAAATTTTTAGATATAAACGGCAATATTTGTATTTTAAATATTAGTTTTTGAAGGTATGTATAACGTATATTATTTTACCCCCTGAAGTAGAAAACACGGAACAAACAATAAGATTCAACAATTGCAACAACTGCGGGAATCCCTAAACATCTTATACACGCCACAGTCTAGGATCAATTCGTCAGTAATGCCATATCTATATTATCTTTTTTGAGTTTATGATGAATTGAAATGTACGAAGGCGTAGATCAAAATACCACATTAAATATTAAAATAAAGATTTCTTTAAATTTTCGAGTTATAACCCGAAATATCAAAATTTCGTCTTATAACACGAAATTTTACTTCAAAATTTCTAATTATAAGTCGAAATTTCAATATTTCGTCTTATTGCACGAAAGTTTACTTTAAAATTCGTCGTTTATATTTATTATGAAATCAATGAACATAACTTGCTTTTTGCCAATATTTATTTCTCATAATTTGTCGACACGTTTACATCAATAATAAATTCACCTCGCAACGATCACAATTTTCAATTTTTAAGATAATTTGAGTAGTTTTATCTAATGATTTTGTAACATCGAAAAATACATGTTTTCTATTTTTTCGTATGTGGATGTAACCAAAGATATTAATTACTTTTGTTATTTTTGTCTCCTATCCCATTACTTAATAAAAAAGCAATATTTTTATTTGTAACACCTGTTACGTCTTACAGTATCGTATCGTAGCAACATATAGCTTGAAGCTGTTTAATCAATCCATTTTTTTATAGATATTTGATTCTTCTTTTAAATTTATAATAAAGACAACGTTACTTTATCTCTGTATTAAAAGATTTTTTTTGCATTTGAAATAATTTGTAAAAACTGTAACAACTATAACCTAATAAAATTTGGATATTCTTAATTATTTTTGCAGCATTTAATAATAATACAATTATTCAAAAGCTATCGTACGGTCCTGTCTGCACTTATCATCCATTCACAAAATATCGTAATACAAACGGGAAAAACATTGTATTTTTACTAATGTCAAATTCGTGTAACGAAATTGGCAATGATTCACGGACACCGGTTGACCCTGACAGTAACTATTTTAACGTCGAAAATTAAAAATAGTATATCTGCATGCCTAAACGGAAAAACTGTGTTAATTTTCAGGGTGTAAATAACAAATTAACTTTAATTTTACACCAATTTACTAATATTTTGATTACCTACCTATCTGTCTAAAGAAATAGGTATACCAGTGTAGTAATAAACCCATTGATTTGCGACAAATGAACACACATAATTTTAGTAACAAAAATTACCCATTCAGATGATTTACGTCACTCGTCTTCTGCTCGTATAGTAACAACCTTCATCTTGGTGGTTCGATACTTAACGTGCATATTTCCAAAACAATCATACAAATAGATCTTGCATTCGTTTAGTTCGCTACAGACTAGTCGATTCGATTCGATGCGTGATTTATGATTTGCGATGCGTGTTTTTTCGGTTCGTTTTAGTTTGTAGTAATTTGTATATATGTCACTTGTATAACAAACCGCATCCTGCGGTTCAATACGTATCTTGGTTCGCATACGTGCGACAGCGACATCTGTAATGTGATTTTCACGCTCCCTCTCTTTGTATGAAACCTCTGTTACAAGCTAGCCGGTTAGTTTGTATAATTTCAAAAAAATCATACAAATAGATCTTGCATTCGTTAAGCTCGCTACAAACTATACGTCAATTCGTGATTTGTGATTTGCGATGCGTGGTTTTTCCGGTTGGTTGTAGTTTGTAGTAATTTGTACATGCGTCACTCATCTTTGACTTGTATAATAAATTTCATCCTGGTGGTTTGATACGTAACTTGGCTTACATACGTATGACAGCGACATATGTAATGGGATTTTGAAGCTTTCTTCCGTTGTATAAATAATTCTGTTACAAACTAGCTGGTTAGTGTGTATAATTCCAAAGCAATCACACAAATAGGTCTTGCATTCGTTAAGCTCGCTACAGACTATACGTCGATTCGTGATTTGTGACTTGCGATGCGTGTTTTTTTCCGGTTGGTTGTAGTTTGTAGTAATTTGTATATACGTCACTCATCTTTGGCTTATATAACAAACTTCATTCTGGTGGTTTGATACGTAACTTGGTTCACATACGGACCACAGCGACATATGTAATGGGATTTTGAAGCTTTCTCCCGTTGTATGAAAATTCTGTTACAAGCTAGCTGGTTAGTGTGTATCATTCCAAAACAATCATACAAATAGGTCTTGCATTCGTTAAGCTCGCTACAGACGATACGTCGATTCGTGATTTGCGATGCGTGTTTTTTCCGGTTCGTTGTATTTTGTATAGTAATTTGTATATACGTCACTTATCTTTGACTTGTAAGTATAACTAAATTCATCCTGGTGGTTCGATACGTCACTTGGTTCGCATCCGTATAACAGCGACATCTGTAATGTGATTTTGAAGCTTCCTCCCTATGTATGTAATTGTGTTATATGTAAGTTAACCATTCCATTCCAAAAAAAGCATACAAATAGTCTTGCATTCGTTAAGCTCGCTACAAACTATACGTCGATTCGTGATTTGTGATTTGTCCGGCTCGTTGTAGTTTGTATTAGTTTGTCAGTCGAGCCCTACAAACTATGCGTTTATTCGTGATTGGTGATTTAGTCGATTCGCAAATGGTTTGTAGTATACATATCGAAGTAATTTGCAAATGAGCGCTTACAGGCTATACAGTGTTGCCGTTTCAATAAAATTTAAATTTAAAATCCAAAAATTCAGTTTTTTTAATACAGGGTTCCCACCAAAAAGTCAAAATAAAATTCCCTGACTTTCCCTGACTTTCCAGGTCTACTTCAAAAATTTTCCCTGACTTACATCAGATTAGAATGATGAAATGATGTCCTTAAATTCGTCGCACTCCAACCAGCCTTCTTGAAAAAATGTCTTTTTGGGACTCATCCTAACTTATTTTAATTTAACCGAAGAAAGATAATCAAAACTAAATAGAATCGGCAAATAAACTTTATAAACTGTGAAAGTGAGGTTATGATTACATTCTTCTTCTCTCATGAAAATGGGCGGTAGCCAATATAGTCACAAACATCGAGTCAATCGCGTCGCATCTGTTTCAAAACAACATAGAACAAAAAGGGAATTAAATATTGTGACAAAAATTATTTTTTCCAGGTTTATGTATTAAATTCCCTGACTTTCCAGGTTTATGTATTAAATTCCCTGACTTTCCATGACTTCCCTGACTACTTTTCAAATTCCCTGACTTTCCCTGACTTTCCAGGTTTTCCAGAAATGTGGGAACCCTGTAATATAACTTAAGCTTAGAAATCTTAACAAAACTTTTTGAGTGTCATATTGTTAGTCCTTTAATTGCGCAACTTTTTTCATATTTATCCAAGGTTATTAACGAGGTCGCCATGCCGGCCCTCCTTATCGTGGACACCTTGTATGTACTATTTTTTCCATTTGAATCTACCAAAAAACCACTGAGTTTTTGTTTCAGTCGGCCAAAAACTCCTTAAATCATGACAAAAATCTGCTTGTTCGTGTACTCAGTTTTCTAAGAAATGTTTATTAAAACATCTTTTTTATGTATGTTTTGTTCCCATTTTAAACGATAAGACTGTTCATATTTTCATTTTTCGATACTACATAAACGAGAAGTGAATAACATAACACCTATACCTGGTAATCCACATAAATAGAACTGAAACTAAACTGAGCTGAACTGAAAATCGACAACCTTAAACCGATAGAAGATAAAAGGTTTGTTTTGGTTTAAACTTAGAACCCTTCTAGAACGGTCCGCACATGCGCATCGAGATAATTCTGTTTTGGTTTAGTTAGAACCGATTCCGAGCTAAAATTTAAGGGTTTTGGTTATATTTCGAACCTGTTCATAACCGTTCTTGAACTACCAATGCAGATCGAGCTCTTTGATAGAATCGATTCGGGATTTTTAGTTAACGCACGCGCAGTATTTTCAGCTCATCAGCTGATTTTATTGTTTTGGTTTCGTTGAAACTTAAAATCACAGAAGAAAAGGGTTTGTTCACTAAAAATTAGAATAAAGGATAACCGTATAGTTATGGCAAGTAGAAATCTCTTGAAGAAAAATTAATTGTAACATAGAATTTAGTAAATGACAGTTTTTAAAAGTATTAAAAAACTATTTATTACAGTGTTTTTGTAGGATCAGCTTTTAAACTCCAGCTCGTCTTCGAACGGAGCCTGTACTATCCAACATAGGATACTGCATGTGAGTTCAGTTAAATAAATAGTATAATAAATTACTAGTTATATATTCTTCGAAGTAAAATTTCAGCCCTACACTGCAAGTCTTCTAGTGGAATTTTTTAAAATACCTTTAGTTAAGAGAAACAACAAAAACAATGGTATTACTTTACGGGTAGTTGTTGGCCAGGTGTTTTTTGTTTATCACAGGCGTCAGACTTGTTTGGTTTTACTATAGAAATTCAAATGTCTCATTTGAGTGGCAAAAGGTAATTTTAAGATTTGAAATATTTGGGGTTATGGTTAATTTTCCTCTTCTTTCTTTTTCACTAAGCTGTTTTGGTTTCCTTTTAAGTACGAACCGTTCTAAAACAGTTTAAGGATTTCGCAGTTCTGGAACTGCTTGGAATAAATCCTTATTTTAGAACCGAAACAAACCTAAAGAAACTCGGAAAATCATAATTCCCTATTCGAGAACCTACCGTTCTGCAACGTGCAGGAGATTTATACATAGTGCATCATTTGCAAGTTACTACGAATTACAACGAACATGACAAATCACTCATCGCAAATCACAAATCACGAATCGAAGCATAGTGTGTAGCAAGCTTTTACAGACTTGACCTACTAAAATGCCATTTTATAGTGTTTTTTTTATTCCGTTCCGTTTTCTGAAATTAAAGCAAAAATACCAAATGAGCTTACTGAAGAGCTTAGTGATGCGCAAAAAAATAATGGTTTGCAGACATAACTGATAAACCAAATGGCTTCTTATCGGCATTTTCTGAGTGCTGCGACCTGTACATTTATTTTGATTTAAAAAAAGCTGCTACGAAAATATATTTAAATTAATACAATACTTCTTGGGCATATAAGGTATATCGCAGTTTTAAACGATACCTTATGTTAATTTGGGGGGCCTTTGTTTACTGAACCAAAAGTCAAAACGGATCATTAAAAAAACACTCGCAACAGGAGCTTTTCAGTTTAATTAATACACATAGACGGTCATTATTATTTTTATAATGTTCATATGAAAGGGCCATATGTTGCACTACAACTGAGAAGATAAGCAATCATTGTTTTATTTTTGTACCAACATATGTGCCACACACCATTACAATTATTATTTTAATGGTTTTTTTTTATCCAAACACCCTGTACAATGTGCTAATGCTAATTACCTACATGTTTTCAGTATCTGAAAACTAAATATAGGCGACAGTAATTGAAATTACACTATATTTATTGCATAAGACATTTTTTAAATACCAAACTTTGTTGCAGACTTATTTTTATGTAAATGAAATAAATATAATGAATATAGATATGCCTCGGAGGTAAGAAGATTTTAGGTACCAAATAAATCGATCAAGCGAATTTAATAACACCCTAAATATGAATGAACTCTTGGGACAAAAGTTATAATTACCATAATGCCACCGTACTTCCAAGCCCCTAGGCCTTCTAAATTTTCGCAAGGGGTTCTGCAAACCTAGTTTTGAATGTGTGACCATAAAAGGAAGTTGCACGGCGTGTATCGCAGGACCGGAACTGGCATATTACGACTAACGATTAGTTCTTTGAAAATTTTTTTGATGAACACAAGGTCGAGAGTTACGTGAGTTGGTGGTGCACTGTGTTGCTGGAGGTCTAATACGTTTACAAAAAATTCATGACGGTGTCGCGCTGAATTAAGAATACCTTCAAAAAATTCGTTCCAATTTACCTTCTCTCATTTGACGAGAATTTAAATAACTAGAGGTAAAAAAGGTTTTTTCATACGTAAAACCACAAGAGCTTTTTTTTTATCGGATAAACTTTTATGTTTTACGAAAACTAGATTGCTTAGAAATTTAACGAGAACAAACGAACTTTACTATTATTACAGTTTGTTCGAGTTTAAATTGCTAAAAAGTGATCTAGTTTGAGTTTAAAAAATAAAAGTTTATCCGATCTTAAAAAAAAGATCGAGTGATTTTTAGCTAGAGAAATTTACGAATTTTGGCATGAATAGATACTAAAAAAAAATAATACTTCAATAAAAAAATGTTTGACAGCATCAAATTAATTTGTAACAATATGTCAGGTTGCCGAGCAATGAAAAAGAAAAGCTACTCGATTTTGAGCTGGAGAGGTTTTTACCATTTAATTTTCAGCTGGAGAGGGTTTTATCGCGATAAAAAAGGATGCACCTTTTTTATCGGTGTCAAAGTGATAAAAATGCAAATGTCAAATGGACATTTTATTGTAGGAGTGAATTTATCACTTAAAATATCTGGAGAGCTTAAATTATTTCCGAAAATTTTTTGAGGCCATGAATATTTTCTTAAAATATTGGTTTTAAAGTAGAGATGTGAAATTTTCAAAGACATTTTTATTATTATGCAAATTTCCCATAAACCACGCTGAAAATGGAATTTGCTGCAGATCGTCATTTGGTAACAATTCTTGGACTGAGCTTAGACCGTACAGGGTTTTTTTTTTTATTTATTCGGTCAAAGTAGACATTTCAATTTACAATAATTCGCATAGAGTTGTAAGTTGGTACAGACTTTGGGAACATTATTACAAATAAAATACTAACAGACCCCACCGACCCCACATCTGCAAAAAGGTTATTCAAGATCAAAGGTAAAGAAAAATGGTTTTTCCAATTTATCCGGTAAACAGTAAGTTGTATCATAAAAATAGATTAGACAAAAGTTATAGATCATGAAATTATCTACAAAAATTGTTCTTACACTTTTTTTTTAAGAATCACCAATCCTGAGATATTGCGATTCTAAAAGTTGAAGAAGTCGTATTCTACATAATATGCACACATTTCCGCACCACTTGTAAGGTAGTGTACTCGGCGCATTTTTTTTAACGTGGTTTCCCCGGTAGGCATAGTCCACGATCTATTGACTAAGTTTTATTAAAATATATTGTATGAATTAAAAAATGGTACTATTGAAAATGATTTAAATCGCACGAATTATTGTTCGTTTCGGGAAGATGTTATTCTGACTAATATCTTCAAATGCCACTTCAACAGTTATATCTTCCTCGCTTTCTTCTTCTTCTTGTTCTTCCAGCTGAATATGTGAAAACTTGATAGTATACTCGACACAAGTGTTGACTAGTAGAAGCAGATGTTGAAGGAAGACAAGATAATCGCACTCTTTTATTGTTCCGTATATTTTAATAATAAAAATAAAGAGCAAGAAGAAAGGGAATCCCGTTTGTGATGATGTCTTGTGGAGAAGAGTCGATCTTTTGAAATACTTTTGCGCAATTAATTAGTTCGTAACTAACCTGAACTATGTTTTTTAAATAATTTAAATACTGTCGTTTTACCCCTTTTAAAAAATGCTGATGTAGTATCGCAGCCAGTTGGAAGGAATGGTGATTTAAAAAAAAAGTATAGGAATAATTTTTGTAGACAACTTCACGATCTAGAACTTTTGTCTAATCTATTTTTATGATGAAACGTACCTACCGTTTATTGGAAAAGTTGGAAAAACCATTTTTTTTTTACTTTTGACTTTGGATAACTTTTTTTGCAGATGTGGGATCGGTGGGGACTTTTAGTATTTTATTTGTAATAATGTCCCCAAGGTCTGTACCAGTTTTCAGCTCTATGCGAATTATTGTAAACCTACCACTATTTTTTTGACTACTTTGGCCGGATAATATAATTTGTCATCCCTTTAAAAAGTTTATTTCTTGAGATAGAAGTAAAAGATAAATACAAAAGTTATAATATGTTAACCAGAAAAACAAACTACTATCTTAAAGTTTAAAATAGGTAACTTATGTTTTTTTTTTTTTAATGGAATACCCTTTATATTGTCACACCTTTGAAATCAGCTTAATTTCCATATTCCAAAAATATATAATACGTCTATGTCTTATGGTCGTACTAGCCGTTGTTGGCACGTTTTGGGGTAGGTCAATGATCTAATAACTATAGATACAAAAATAACAAATAAAGGTATTGACATCAACGTATTCCAGTCTAAAGTAAATCAACATGCAAGTTGCGCCCCTTCACTTGGTTTATCAACCTTACGCTGTTGCTGTGCTGTTGTATAAACATGATGTGGGAAATTTATACAATGCATAAATTCTTGTAAAACAGTATGGCAACGCAGCAGTAAGGGATCCGCCCAGATCCATCAGTTTCGGGGCCGTCCGCGGCGTCCGCATCGACTCGGCATGACCATGTTTTATTCATTTTTGGCAGCGTTTTTCTGAAATTTCGAGTGTTTACCGGTTTTGTGATATTATTGCTGCGTTTTGTAATATTTTAATTTGGAGACTAATTAAAATGAGTCGTAAGTGTCAAGTTTGCGACAAATCGGAATATAATAACCCTGCAATTACTTTTCATAGGTGAGTAAACAGAAAGTTAGGTTATAGGTTAGGTTTAGCATTGTCACTAGGGACGTATATAAGGGGGGGTTTAGGGGGTTCAACCCCATCCAACTCTGTTTTTAGGTGAATTCTTGGCAATATTTGGGCGTGACCCATAAAAAATTCTTGCCTGCGGCGCTTTGCCTCCAGCGAACCTACCGGCAGTATGTTCTCATATCTATAAGTGACTGCAGACCCCCCCATTGGAAAGCTATAGATAGGTCCCTGATTGTCACATTCCAAGGTGAATGCAGTATAATCCCCACTACCAGCCCCATCTCACTCCTCACGTCGCCGTCGTCTCGCCTAAAAACGATTTTGTCAGCACATCTTTAGAGCATTTTGAATGGCTTGTGTTATCTATGGTTATTAGATAACTGGAGTAGGCAAGGAGGATGACCTTTGGTTCACTTGCTAGAATCTTAGTTTAGTTAGGTTAGTTCAGGTTAGTTTTTATTCACAGTTTTTTGGTGCGCTTTTATATGTGTCCTGTAGCATTACGCGACTGATATTGCTGTCAGTATTTAAAGGTGCTGATCAGAACCGATGATAACGACCATTTGCTTATTGTTACTTGAAAATGCTGCCTATCATTTTTGGTTTACCCAAAACAACATTTACAAACTATTTTTATAAAGAAATTGACTCGGAAATTGATTTACCTATCCCATAGCTAGGAAAAAAGGGAGAAACTATGTAGAAACAACAAGCAACAACAGATCAAATTTTAGGTAATTGTGTTTATAAAAACAACAAAACTAGAACAGAACTGACGATTTTTGATTCAAGAACAGTTCTCGAATTTTGCAGAACTGTTTGCCTAGTTGTTTAGTTTTCAGTTCAGTAGTATTCTCTGGTATTGAAATACATAAGTTACTTAGTGTGTTGTTTCACTTTAAATAATAGCATCTAGTGAGCCGTGCTTGGCGATTCAAAACAAAAATGTGACGTTTTATCGCACTGGTCATGAGATTATATTGTTTTAAATAGATGAAAAGTTGCAGAAGGTTTAGGAATAAAAGTAAATATTTTATTATAACAAACGTTTATATAAGAATCTCGAACTTGATTACCTGGATTGGATATGTAATTTTGTGCTGCCGTATCGCTTTTAAAGCATTGTTCTCATTAGAATAATAAAGTTGAATTACACGAAGTTTTTCTTCCTTGATATAAGCATAATACCTTCAGTATTTGATAGTTCTACTTTTTTTTTCATCTTTACGTAGGATACCTTTCGTCCTTTCGAGAGTAATAATCCAAGACATGTGTGATATTGATTCCATGTCATACGTTGAGGACGATTTTTTTTTGATCTTTTGGTATCTATCGCTGCTTAAATTTTTTTCAAACAACGAGTTCTGTACACATTAGAACATTTAAATTCAATTATCTCAGGAATGTTGGTATACCTTTTTTGAACAAACTAATTTATTATTAGAAATGATATAAAATGTTATGAAGCTTTAGATATATGCGATATAAATTCAAATCTGCTGCAATGTACATGAAAACTGTTATCAGATCTGGATTTCGCATCTGAAGATAACCCTCACTACCAAATTTCATGCAAAATCCGCTATTATTAAGATAAGTAGTAAATTCCGACTATCCGAGGTAACGTGGGAAGAACCTGCCTCGGATAACCCAAAACTCGGATAATTGGGATTAATTTTTTATTTATTAAGAATACATTTATATGTGTACTTCTAAACGAATTATTACCGTTGTGAACATATTATTATGTACTGTACAAAACAGCGAAGTAATAATTGTCTGTCCGCCTCTGTTTCATATTTGATCTTTTTTTTTTGCTGCAATGTTTCTTCATCGGTTAAGAAGCAGCATACCCGCTGGGATTACTTCTGGTTGCTGTTCGCCATAAATTAAAGCTTTTTCCAAAGCAACAAAACCATTCAAACAAACTTTTTTCTTCTTCCTCTGTCTCGCTGGCAAAACTTGAAGAGGGCATTTCTTCACGACTTTTCAACTTGGAAGGTAATTCATTCAATGGAAGATCTTCACTGTCATTATAGTCCTTAAAATCAATAGATTTTTGAATACTGGAAACACGCACAGAATCCCATGCTTCGCTTACCCAGTATGTAACATTCTTTAGTGCAATCTACAACCAGTGGTAAGATCTTCTTTTTTTGTATATTCTAGCAGATGTTCAAGAAACAAACGCCTATATTTTTTTTAAATGTTTTCGAGGACATATCCATCGGTTGCATTATGCTGGTTACGTTCGGAGGGAAGAACTTAATACAATAATTTCGTCCACACGAAGTCCAGGGTGAGAGGGAGCATTATCCAGTAACCATATTGTTTTCGGTTTCTTTGCAAAAACCTAGCCACCAATGGCACAAACTCTTCTTTAAACCAGGTAGTAAATAAGTTCGTATCACATCCATGCGCTTGACTTTTATAATACACTGGCAGTGAGATGTCTTTTAGAGCTCTTGGACGTCTAGACTTACTAGACTAGCCCAGGAGCGGATTTTCTCTGTTGAGATTGAAGGAAGGAATTTATAATTTAGACCACTTTCGTCACAAATATAAATTTGATCACACGTGTACCCACTGTCTTTGATTTGCGTTTAAAAATCCTGCTTAAATGTTTCAATTGATGACACATCAGCGGAAAGTTTCTTCCCACATACGGTTGGTTGTCGTACACCGTACCGTTTTTTCTAGCGGTCTAGCCATCCAGAACTAGCGGTAAACTGAATTGCTTCCTAATCAATATTGCCGTTTATTGTAAAATCTGACCCGACAGTGGCACACTTTTCGATTTTTGCTGGTTAAACCACATGAATAATATTTCGTTAACCTGTTCATATTCGCCAGTTTTTATTAATTATCGCCCCCCAGGACGAAGAGGCTTGTCTCATACACCACTGCTCAATTTTAGTGCGGTTTCTTTTCCAATCTCCAACTGTTACTTCACCTACTTCATAATATTGTGCTACAACTTTAATTGTTTCACCTGCTTTTATTCTTCTGATGGCTTTTAATTTTTCTTCAATAGGATTAACAATTCTCTTTCGCCTGTTTTGCTCCTTCATAATATGGCAAACGAAAATTCAAGCTAATTAGTTCGCACAACTACCAAACAACGCGACGCTCCCAAACAAATTAAGTACTAATCCGTAATAAACGCAATAACACACTGAATTGCAAATTTACATGCCAAAGAGTCTAGAATCCTAAATGGGGATTCCCGTCATATAGGTGCGAATGGCCAGGGATTCCCCCAACGATTTTAAATGGAAACATTCTTTAAGCTCGAATAATCAGAACGATCGGCTTGGTTACTCCAGACGTCAGATAATCAGGGTTCTACTGTATTTTAAAAAATAATAAATGTATGTACTTATATTGAACATGGTGGTCTAAAGTGTAAAATTGTATAATAAAAGCCATATTTGATGAATTAATGATATTCAAGGGGAAATAGAATTGTTAGCAAATGGTAGCGACGATGAAGCTCTCAATTTTGAGTCGTCGTATTTTAAACTTGTTAGTTCAATGCAATCTTTTTGCGTTAAATTTAAAAACACAGATATTGCATCAGGTGGCGTTTCAACTATATTCTTATGGGTAACGGTTTCACCTCCTTTATCCGGACAAGTGCTCAACTGAGGTTGCCCGCTTGATTCCACCCAGAGCAGTGCATGGTAGAAATACACGACGAGCCATTGCAGCCGACCCGTACGTGGTTCAGCTTAGTGTCCCCCAAATTTTATTTGGAGAACGTCATTACTCTGGAACGACCTCCCTGAGGCCGTGTTCCCCAATGAGTATAATCTCCAAAGATTTTACAAATAAATAAACAACGCTTAATTCAACAGCTCATGAATATGTAGTCAGTTAATTTACCAAATCAGATTAAGCTAGTAAAAGTATGAGTATATGGCTAGGTTAATAAATACTCATTATAACAGCCCAAAAGTTGCAACAACTCTTTTACATTCCGCTTTATAAATCTATCTTGTAAGGTAAAACACTTAAAACGTTGAATAATATGTTCAAATACACTGTTAAATTATGTTACAAGGAGTTTAACAACAATATGTCAAAAGAAAATTACTTGGTTTTAGTTACCACAAAAAATACATTTGGCTGTGTCCAATGCAAAAGAATCAAAAGTAACTAGGTATTTGCAGTTAAATAAAAATGAAGATACTTATCAGCAGGGTCCTCCTGGAGGTGGTTGGGGTTGCCTTAAGGGATGGCCCTTTGTTGCTGCTTAGTAACGTTGTCCTCAAATATGAAAAATCACGTTTTAAACTTACCCATAGATGGGAAAGGAGTTCCCTATTTTTTCCACTAGGCTATAATATGACCAGTATACAGAGATTGATTTTACCGAATGACACAGATGACGGTTTTCCGTCAATCTTAAAACCCACAGCAAAGGTCACAGAGAATCATTAAAATTTGAGCCAACACTACCTAAACTGAAGAGCGGTTTCGCGCAAATGCGTAGAATCACGGACTTGTGGTTCTACGCCAATCCAAATAAAATAATTAGAACATACCTAAAAGTAACAACGTTACTATTTAATATTTATTCCGATCTTTAAATGATTTCTTTGAAAGAGGAAAAAAATCAGTTTAAACCATACGACTTTGTAATTGATTACTTTCAAATAAAATGCTGTAGAGAGGGGGGTCAATATAATATGCGGAAAGACCGAGTACAGGATGGTCAATAAAGAAGAAACTTTGAACCTCTATTTTTAAAAAAGGTAGAAATGTTATTTAAAACATAATTTTTGAATTAGATTTTTTATTCAGATAGACACAGCCACCTATTACGACGATTTAAAGTGTCTCATTTGGTACACCTTCTACCACACACGCCGTACAGTTTAACTATTATTTTCCTTTGGGCCAGTTTGTCTTGAATGAAGAAATGAGGACTGGCAACTCAGTCGTTATATTTCATTTGAAATATTCAAACATTGCTCTTAAATTTGAGTAGCGGCTAGCACTGACAAATAAATTAAACCGTGCCCCACATCCTTATCACGACAGCTGTTCGGCTAGGTGCGGAGCAAAAGGGGCGTTGCCCGATGGAATGTACGGGTATAATAATGGAACGAACGAACACTTTTTACGATGAAAATTAGTAAAGTTAGTTTCCTGGCAAAAATCCGCCACACGAAACAAAGAAACCCGTTAAAGCGGAGAATAGGCGCTGCGTTACGGGCACGAATTTCTGAATATATATATTCCCATTTCTATAATATTCTATCTTGATTAGGTAGGTAGGTATATTACATTACAGTATACCGCACATAAATTGACACTGAAATATTGCAATAATAGTGTAGGTATAATATTAATATCTCTGGTATCTCTCACATTCCGAATATTCCGATGTGAAAATTTACAAACTGAACCGGGCAAGTGTTGCATAAAAGGTACTCGTACTCAGATAGCCGTGTTCGGCAATAAAACATATTTACAGTTACTTATGTTTTAAGTATCAATGTATCATTTAAGGAAACGCTGAATATTTAGTAAAAAGATGCTTTGCCAAGTGTCGCGATGCCTTTTCAACCTCCGGCGTAGGGTGGCACTTTTCCGCTATCTCACTAGGACATAGGGTAACATTGCATACTTTTTTCCTTGGATTCCTATTTTACCCGGGAATGTGCCGTGGGGACATTTGTGACAAATATTCCAATAATACTGTTCTTAAAAGTACTCTGTTTAAGATTGGGAGAGAGTAATAAACCCTTTCTTTCTTTCCTTGCCTGCCTCGCCCTGTAAAAGGCCCAAATACAAAAGAAAGTGAGTTTCGATCAGCCAGGTATTGGCAGACATAGGCGCGTCTTCGGGGTCAGAGCTTTCAGTACCTATATTTCTCTAAAATCTGCATTAAATAAGAATCTTAACTGGAAATTGTCGTTATTTATGTGCGCACATTTATAATTTATTTCTATATTTTTTATGTACACTACTGTTTTTAAGGTAAATTAAATTGGTTCAAGTATTCATTTTAACAATATAACGTAAATGATTACATTTCATTCATTTATTGGGCGTCAATTTGGACAGTCATACGCACACAAAAATGTTCACACCAAAAATAATTCAAAACGGTCCACACCAAAATTGGTTAAGGAATTTTTAAAAACACGATAATAAATTTACAATATTTGAGTGGTTAAATGGTACAACAGTTCAGTTAAAATTTACCAATTGAAGGCGTACTATTAACACTTTATTAAGTTAAAAGTTAACCACATATATTAGTGATTTTAACAAGTAATTTGTTAAGTTAACCAAGACAGTTGGTTAAATTTAACACTTGATGGAGTTGAACTTATACGAATCTTTTGTTTTGTGAACTAATTACGGTTGTTCATTATAACTATTTATTGAGTTAACCGTAACACCAAAAATTGTTAGTTAGAGATATATACGGGGTGTCAAAAAAGTCTGAAATATTAAAAATATTTCACAAAACTACTGAATATAAATTGTTCAAAATCGGTACATCTAGGTACATAGCTAAAAACGGCACACCTAGGAAAGATAAAACCGTTTTCGTAACTGTACAGTTTTATTCACATCAAGCGCAAACTTATTTATTTAAAATTTTCTAATACTGAAGAATTAAGTATTATATCTCATGCCTCGACTCGTAAATAGGATAAATGTAGTACCCTTGGCAAGGGTATTGACCACACCAGTACAAAGGAAAAAAACAAATTTTTACCTGCCTCCCTTAACACCCCGCGCGGTGCTAGTCTTGTTAGTCATTCCATTCGAGTGTGTTGACCACATCGTACGTATATCAATCGGTTCTTCGGTTCTAGTATTTTACGTGTTTTGTGTTGAGTGAAATATCGAAAGAAAGTGGATTATTTACATAGTGACGAAAAAATGGAAAAACACTCAAGCCGGGAGCTTGAAAGATCTTCAAGACAACGCCGTGAGCATAAAAAGTCTCTTGAAAAATGCCGTGAGCGAGAGCAGTCTAACAAAAAACGCCGTGAGCACAAAAAGTCTCTTAAAAAATGCCGTGAGCGAGAGCAGTCTAAGAAAAAACGCCGTGAGCGTAAAAGGCAAAGTAAAAAACGCCGTAGGAATGAAAGTTCATCCTGTTCGTCATCAAGAGGATCGAGCTCTAGCGACAGTGACGGATCACCACCGCCCACCTTAAGAAAATACCGAAGGATTATTTCGTCTGACGACGACACAAGTCTGTGTGGGGATGAAACGGAACAGCAAAGCCCTTCTGCAGTAACAGAAGGCCTTGATACGGACCTTCTAGAATTATTGGGTTCCAATGTAGCTCAAGTTGCTTCACGCGGACCGGTAATTCAGAAGGATTTGGCAGAGAGATGGACATCCATTTTGGCCAAAGGTATCAGTCCGGAGGAACGCAACGACATAATCGCTAACTATATAATCCCTCAAAATTGTGAGTCATTGAACCCTCCAAAAGTTAACGATATTGTGGCAGCTGCAATTGTGGATTCGGTTACTCGAAGAGACTTGCGCCTGTCCTTATTACAGACACAGGTAGGCGCTGCAGCCACCGCAATAGGTCAAGTGTTAACGACCCTATTAGAGGAAAAGGGGGAGCAAAATAAAATAATAATAAAACAATTAAGCGATGCAGGCCGGTTAATTGTGGACTTGTTTCACTCTGAATCAGAGTCACGCCGTGACCTTATTTCAATGACACTGAATAAAGACTTAAAGGAGACTTTAAAAAACTCTCCAATCACCACGTTGCTTTTTGGCAACGATATCGAAGAAAGAATAAAATCCTCAAAAAATATACTAAGGTCTAGCGCAGACCTAAAATTGGTTAAGCCGAAACAATCCTATAATACTTTAAACTTCAAGAGTCTGCCCAGATATTCAGCCGGGACTCATCGGGGCAGACACTCATTTCCACAGACATCCCGCCAACCTCAGCCCCAAAACCGCTTCAGAAGACAGTTCGAGCCCCGCAACCCAGCACATCGACAACAAGGACAGAAGAACCGCAAAGCATTCCCATACATGAATACGAGACTAGACAGACGTTAGCACTTCAGGTTAGTAAACCTGCTGGTCGGTTAAGTAAATTTTATAACGTTTGGCAAACTTTAACCACGGATAAAATTGTCCTATCATACATTAAAGGTATAAAAATTCCTTTTTTTGAAAAGCCCTTTCAAAAAAGGGCCCCCAAAGAACCACATTGGACTGCTACCCAAAAAAGACATATAAATGACTCCTTAAAAATGCTATTAAAAATGGGTGCTATTGTTAAAACTAAAATATGCAAAAATCAATATGTCTCCAATATTTTTTTAACACCTAAACCTGATGGATCTCAAAGATTAATTTTAAATCTTAAGTCTTTAAATAAATTTGTGTTAAATACGCATTTTAAACTTGAGGACCATAAAACAGTTATAAAATTGATTTCTAAAAATTGTTTCTTTGCAACTCTCGATCTTAAAGATGCATATTTTATGGTACCCATAAATAAAACTTATAGAAAATATTTGAAATTTAAATTTAACAATAGTTTCTACGAATTTACATGCATGCCTTTTGGTTTAAGCTGCGCACCAAGAGTATTCACAAAGATTTTAAAACCGGTTTTAGGTTTGTTAAGGGAAAAAGGTTTTATTTCTAACGTATATTTGGATGATTTTTTAATTATTGGAGAAAACAGTCATGAATGTGATCGCAATGTATTAGCAACACTACATGTATTAAGCAACTTAGGGTTTATAATTAATTTTAAAAAATGTAGTTTAAAACCCAAACAATATTGTACATATTTAGGTTTTGTATATAATTCCACAAATTTAACAGTTTCCTTGCCTAAAGAAAAACAGCTTAGAATGCAAAAACTAATTAACACATTTCAATATAAACATAATTGCAAAATTAGAGAACTTGCCGCTCTTATAGGCAGTCTAATATCCTGTTGTCCAGCTATACCTTATGGATGGCTCTATACTAAATTTTTGGAACGCTGTAAATACAAAGCCTTAATGAATTCTGGAAACAACTTCGATTCCTCAATACAATTACCCTCTAGATTATCAGATGAGTTTGCCTGGTGGGTCCTTCATATAAACTCAGAAAAGTCCTTAAAACCTCTTTACTTCACACTAGAAATTTTTTCAGACGCTTCACGTTCAGGTTGGGGTGCTTTCTGTAATGGAAATCGAAGTCGTGGTTACTGGACAAGTAACGAACAAAAACTGCACATTAATCACTTAGAGCTTCTAGCAACATTATTTGGGTTAAAATGTTTTGCAAACGATTTTTCGAACATTTCGGTACTATGTAGAATTGATAATACCACTGCAATAGCGACCATAAATCGTATGGGCAGCGTACAATATCCTAAGCTCAATAAAATTTCTAGAGATATCTGGCAGTGGTGTGAAAGGAGAAATATCATAATATTTGCTTCTTACATAAAATCTTCCGAGAACAGAGAGGCGGATGAAGAATCAAGGGTAGTAAAATATGACATTGAATTTGAACTTAATCAGAATATTTTTGATAAAATTGTTAAGGTCTTGGGACGCCCACATATCGATCTATTTGCCAGCAGAAACAACAAAAAGTGTAAAACTTTTGTTTCATGGCAAAAAGATCCAGATAGTACGGCTGTAGATGCATTCACCTTAGATTGGTCAAACTTAAGATTTTACGCTTTTCCCCCATTCTGTCTAATACTTAAGGTACTACAAAAAATAGTTGATGATCAAGCCGAGGGTATCGTGGTTGTCCCCTACTGGACAACACAGGCATGGTACCCCCTTTTTAAGCATCTGCTGGCCAGAGAGCCTATTTTTTTTAAGCCAATGAGAGACTCTATTTTTTTCTTTGACAGGACTCCTCATCCGCTTTGTCATCAGCTTACCCTGGTTGCCGGGTTCTTATCCGGCAAGCCCTACAAAGAGGAGGCGTCCCGGAAGAAGCAGTAGATATATGCATGGCCTCGATCACCAATTCTACGATTAAGCAATATAACAGTGGGCTAAAATTTTGGTGGCAATACTGCCAAAAGCAAAACATAAATGTTTTTTCGGTAACAGTCGAACATCTTTTAACGTTCCTAACTTATTACTTTAAAAGAGACTCGTCATATGGCACTCTAAATTCTTTTAGATCAGCTGTGGGACAAATTGCGGGTAAAAATATATTAGATGATTTTAGAGTTAAGCGTTTTTTTAAAGGAGTCTATGGTTTAAGACCGAATCTCCCAAAATATGATATGACTTGGGACCCCTCAGTTGTTTTAAGCTATTTAGAAAATCAACCTACTCAAAATGTTAACTTAGAAAGTTTAACTCACAAATTGACAACACTGTTACTCTTAGCTACAGGACAGCGCGTTCAAACGATTGCAAATATAGAAAGTTGTAATATACAAAATGTACCCGAAGGGGTTAATATCAAAATTCCCGCAAAATTAAAGACTTCTGCTAGAAATAGAAGCCAACCCAACATTACCATCCCGTTCTTTAAGAATAAAAAACTATGTGTCGCGACAACGTTAAAACATATTTATCTAAAACCGAACAACTGAGAGGCCCTAAAACAAATAATCTTTTTATTACCCTGAAAAAGCCCTACAAAAATGCGTCATCACAGACAATTGCTCGATGGGTAAAAAAGGTTCTGAAAGATAGCGGAATTGATACTAACATATTTACAGCCCACAGTACGAGACATGCGGCAACATCAGCGGCGGCTCGTAAGGGCGTTAATATAGATACAATTAGGCTCTCAGCGGGTTGGTCTAAAAATTCAAAAACGTTTGCTATGTTTTATAAGAGGCCCCTTAAAAGCAATAATTTTGCAAAAGAAATTATAGACAGCTAAAAATGTAAATGTTTTACGTAGTTATAAGGTTACATCTGTAGCTCTAGGCAGCTTCCAAGTTTAATTAAACATGTATATTTAGTTACGTATATTTAGATATTATTTTATATCTTGTTTTGTTTTACTCATATTTTCTAGAAAAAGTTTATACATCGTACATTAACATTTACCTATATTTAGTTACGTATATTTAGATATTTTCTTTTTATATCTTGTTTTGTTACATTTACATTACTCATAGTTTCTAGAAAAAGTTTATACATTTTTCTGACCTAATAGAAAATAGATGTTTATAAAAAATTGTAGCATGCTTTCTTTCTGCTTTGAACATCTACATTTATCCTATTTACGAGTCGAGGCATGAGATATAATTAATAGATCAAACGAACTTACCTAAGTGATGTTCGATCTTAATTATATCCAGGCCTCGACGAAGTAAATAGGTCCCACCCTGCCCGCGTATAATATCCCCTCGAAACATGCAACAAATTTTTTATTTTTATGGTTATTTGCTTTAAAAAGAATGACTAACAAGACTAGCACCGCGCGGGGTGTTAAGGGAGGCAGGTAAAAATTTGTTTTTTTCCTTTGTACTGGTGTGGTCAATACCCTTGCCAAGGGTACTACATTTATCCTATTTACTTCGTCGAGGCCTGGATATAATTAAGATCGAACATCACTTAGGTAAGTTCGTTTGATCTATTAATTATAGGGTTTAGTGGATTTATTCTTTAAAGTTACAATTATGATAAATAATAAGTTAGTTGGGTGCTTGAATGAAATAAAAATCCAATGCTTCTAAAGTAATTTCTATTTAGAGATCCTTTAAACACTTTTTTTTTGTCTTAAAAGCTTAAACGAATTAACCCCTTATAGGATAAGTAATTAAAAATAACTTTCCATATCTAAATATAATTATAAGAACAGGCTTAACATTAAACTGACCTATAATTATAAGTCGAATTAGTCCTAATATTCTAAGCTTGGTTCACATTTAATCCATCTGTTTTCTACACCATATACTACTTTAACTTTTGAACACCGACATTTTGAATCAACATGCCCGATGCGACGCGACACCGACTTTTGCTTTTTAACTGAAACGTATTTTCAACTATTTTCACGTAGGATTTTTTATCTTGTTGCGGGTACAATAGCCCAGTTTCGTGCACAACGGGTTATATACTCTTGCACCCTATATAACTAAATTGAGCGATAAAATCGTTCTATTCTGATGTGGTTCTTTTAACTCTGTCTGGTGGTGTTTAATTATACTTGTAGTTAAACCAACCAAAAGATATGTAAAATAAATAGGTAACCCTGTTTGGTGTTAGATCACTTTTGGCATAGTTGTTTTAATTTTCCTTTTTTGTTAATTTTTAACTCCGCCAATTCAACCACTAACCAAAAAATCTTTACTCCGAAATTATTTTTGTGTGGGTATGTCTTGGCATAGTCACGTTGCGGCCATTGCTAATGCAGCCTCGCAGAAGCTTGGAATACTTTACGAAATCTTGAACATCGAAGGCAGGTTGGCGACTTGAGTGTATTTATTTTCTATTTATTATTTTATTTTACAAATATTCATGGCAAGTGCTCAACTGAGGTTGCCCGCTTGATACCACCCAGAGCGGTGCATGGTAGAAATACACAATGAGCCACTGCAGTACGTGGTTCAGCTTAGTGTCCCTTTAATGACACTTTAATTCTTTCATCTGGAAAAACGTCATCACTCTGGAACGACTTCCCTGAGGCCCTGTTCCCCAACAAGTATAATCTCCAAAGATTCAAGACTTACGTGAATTGATTCCTGCGCACACGCACCGCTCGCAGTGCGCCATAAGGGATTAATCCTGCAGTGTTGTATTTTATCATAAAAAAAAAGACCATAAAACATTCCTATATAAACTTTTAATATACGAAGCTACATACCAGTTTTATTAATCAGGCATTTTCAAAGTCAAGACAAGTGAAGTCGAAATATGCTTTATTGTCCGACATATAAACATCATTGACAAAGCTAAGGTTAAAGTTAGAATAATATATTGGGTGCTAGTTTGCTAGGAAAAAACAGCTTTTTCGCCACAAAGTTAAATACAATGATAAATCTGTTCTAACATGATCTAATAGATAATTAAATTCTTAACGTTTCCATAAAAACCCCATAATCGTATCTTTTATGGAACCGGAGTTATTGACCGAAATGTCCTTAACCCTCTTCGGCAATAATCTAGGACGGGGAGGTCTGGTGACCTAGCTAGCCAGGGAAATAAACTTCCCCGTCTAATCCACCTGCCAGGATATGCCCGATATAAGAAATCCCGGACGTTTACAGCAAAATGCGCCGGAAACCCATCGTGCTGAAAAAAAACATGTCATGGCGAACGTCCAAAGCAACATCTGTTAAAGAAGTGGCAGCTCATTTATTAAAATATTAAATAGACACGTGAGGTGCGAGTTTGGTTAAAGAAAACGACGGGTCCAATAATTTTACCCCCCAGAAAGCCGCACCACACGTTTATCGACCAGCGACCTTGATACTGCACTTCCTGCATCCAACGTGGATTTGTGCTGAACCAATAGTGCATATTGTGTAAGTTCACACTACCATCGCTTCTAAATGTTGCGTCGTCCGTCGATAGAATATGAGAACGTTTCGGGGGTTTCCGCTACCATATTTAACAGGCATCGACAATGATCTAGTCGGCGATCAAAATCTTCAGCTATTAAGGCCTGATGGAGAACGATATGATAGGGATGCATCCGAAAAAATACTTTGGCACCAAATTACCAAGCCATATCATTCAAAGAATATTCAAGAATCTAGGGTTCTTTAATTCTTGCAAATACAGTAACATTTAATGTAAAGTAGTCTTCCTCTACAGATTTTTTTATTGTACTGAATAAAATCAAAATAAAATCTGTGGAGGGAGACTGTCTACTTTATATACTTCATCTTATCAACTTCACTTAAAGTATGAACTACTTTAACCAGTAACATTTATTTGCGTTTGGTACCAGACCATGCTTAGAAATTTTAAAGATCTCTGTTTAACAGGTCACTGTCCAGTGAAGAAGTGACAGCTCTAGGCAGCTTCAGGTCATCAACGAATAGTAAGCATTCTGAATTCACTATAACGCCACAAATATCCATCATGAAAAGGTTAAACAGGAAGGTCTCACAGTGGGAACCTGAATATACTTTAATTCATTGGGTTTATCACCTTTTGGGTTTATCACGCTAATTAGAAGTTCACATGTGCAATCACCGCCGAATTCCACCTAGAAGTTCCCTAAGAATTGGCTGCCTCAAGCAACAGTGGAGAGGCACTAACGATGGAAGCCTCGACAAATCAAGCGTTTTTAAGCTGAGAGAAGAATAAGTCTAAAAATGCCCCCCTTTAAATGATCCAGGGCTTCGCTCAAATCCGTTTCCATATTTGAAGGTTGGCCAACAAAGGCCACAATGACTATGACAATAGAAGTTAAAGGCAATGCCTGGCTTGAAAGAATGAGGGATCCAGAAAGACAAGGGTGGCCCATTAGTGTGAGAAAGTCCAATATCTTTGTTTTTAATAAAAAAAGGGAGAAATCTTGCGTAGAGGTGCATATTTTAAATATATTTCTTGAAATACAGGTTGCAAGAAAACGTCCTTAAAACGGATACGTTATATGTAGTTTATTTTGGTCAATAACTCCGTTTCTATAAAATATACAAATATGGGATTTTTACGGATATGTTAAGAATTTAATTCTCTATTAGATCCTGTTAAAACAGACCTATCATTGTATTTAACTTTGTTGCGAGAAGCCCAATAATCGTTTATATTTTATTTAACGCCATCTAGCGGCGAAGGAACCATTCAAGGATATAATAACAAAAGCACAATTTGTAGATAAAACATTGCTCTCTTAAATGAGACCAAGTTTGTTAAGATCGCTTATGTCAAGTGGGAGTAATCGTAGTTTATGTAAAAAAATATTTGAATTCCACCCACCACTTTATTTCTAACATTTTCTCTTGGTCACTTTTAATAAAAAATATTTTACCTAAAAGCTTTATGACTGTTAGTTTCTAAGATATAGCCGGCGGCTATTCTTAGTTGTTTACCCGGTACATATAAAAAATATCAAAAGTTTAGGTTAGCTTTTGTGCTTTGAGTAATTTTTCTTCTGTGACCTAAGATAGTTACTTAATTTTCGTAATAATTCCAGGTTTCTTACTTTCAGATAGCACTAATGATGGCCAGATGACCAACGCATTGCTACGAAAAAAAATGTATCCGATAAATCTGGTCAAAATGTAATTTAGCCCAAATTATTATAAAATCGTTCGACCCCAATGTGTTGCCATGGAACGGTGTGTTTAATCTTAATTTCAATTTATTTAAAAGTTCCGAGTACGGACGACCTCATTTCGAAACCGCTATTCGCTGGCTTGCTTTTCGGAAGCAACAACACTTCTAGAAATCCAAGACTTTCTGGGATTTTGAATTCTCGGGTTTTACAGATTAAAATCGCAAGATAGACTCCCCTTGCTAAATTTCCTCGTGAATGGGATTTTAACGAAGCGGGCGGACGAAACGAGATTTTTGTTTGTAGAACCAGAGATGAGAAAGACCAGGCAAGATATCCATAGTGTTTTGGGTAATAATATTTTAAAATATTACCGGTTGTGTCAATTTAAATGAAGAATACAATAAACCCTTAACGGTGTACAGGCCGGAAAGTAATTGCTGTCCACAGCAACAACCGATGTTTCTCGGATAATTTTTAGATTGTTTCTAACATTACAAATTACAACATCATTTAAGGATCTGGCAAATGATCAAACAACGTGGAATTTCAATTTTTTTTTCATCATCTCCTTTGAGATGCGCTGGTTGTAATAAAAGCGCCACTAAGCATTATCTAGTATCGAAATATCGTCGAAACACGGCTGTTACAAATTTTAGTTTGAACACGCAACGTCGTTGTCAACTTGTTGCTGGAAACAATTTGCTGTATTTCAAGTCGCGGTTAGACATTGCTTGTTGCACTGTGGCAGCGATTATCGTCCATTTTGTATACCCCTGTCAGAGATGTTGTAGAGTTGTTGTCAAAATCCATATTTAAAAAGAAAATGTGCCGTTCAAGTTTTGTAAGTTTATATGCCTGAATTCTATGTTGGTAATACTATCAAATGTGTGGTGTTCTCGTGTCAAGTAAAATTTCTCAAGCCAAGGGAAATAACGGTAATAAATATCACCTAGGTAAAAGGCTTTCTGTCTAATGAGTTTAAGTTACACGTGATTTTAGCATTCTTACTCACCTTTTGTTTTTGTTATTCTTTCCTTTAACCTTCATGTCGCTTTAGCATCAATATATATATTAAAATCGCAAGATAGACTCCCCTTGCTAAATTTCCTCGTGAATGGGATTTTAACGAAGCGGGCGGACGAAACGAGATTTTTGTTTGTAGAACCAGAGATGAGAAAGACCAGGCAAGATATCCATAGTGTTTTGGGTAATAATATTTTAAAATATTACCGGTTGTGTCAATTTAAATGAAGAATACAATAAACCCTTAACGGTGTACAGGCCGGAAAGTAATTGCTGTCCACAGCAACAACCGATGTTTCTCGGATAATTTTTAGATTGTTTCTAACATTACAAATTACAACATCATTTAAGGATCTGGCAAATGATCAAACAACGTGGAATTTCAATTTTTTTTTCATCATCTCCTTTGAGATGCGCTGGTTGTAATAAAAGCGCCACTAAGCATTATCTAGTATCGAAATATCGTCGAAACACGGCTGTTACAAATTTTAGTTTGAACACGCAACGTCGTTGTCAACTTGTTGCTGGAAACAATTTGCTGTATTTCAAGTCGCGGTTAGACATTGCTTGTTGCACTGTGGCAGCGATTATCGTCCATTTTGTATACCCCTGTCAGAGATGTTGTAGAGATGTTGTCAAAATCCATATTTAAAAAGAAAATGTGCCGTTCAAGTTTTGTAAGTTTATATGCCTGAATTCTATGTTGGTAATACTATCAAATGTGTGGTGTTCTCGTGTCAAGTAAAATTTCTCAAGCCAAGGGAAATAACGGTAATAAATATCACCTAGGTAAAAGGCTTTCTGTCTAATGAGTTTAAGTTACACGTGATTTTAGCATTCTTACTCACCTTTTGTTTTTGTTATTGGTTTTGGGCCTTGACTACCCATTTTAAATGACATTCCGGAAAATATTATCAAATTTTTAATAAAACAGTAATTTTCATCATAAATTGTAAAAAGTTTCAAAAGGAAACTGTCATATCCAAGAATGCCAACACGACCACAAATTTTTCCACAAAGGGACATTTAAAATCGCATTTCTTATTTCTTTAGTTTTATTTCTTAGTTTGACAAGTGAAATCCCAGGCTACTTTATTTTTAAAATACTTTTTCCACTACTAATCTATAACATCGCCATTATTGACCGATTATTAACGTTAGAAATCGCTTTTCTCTACAATATAAGTTATTATTGACCATGGTCAATAATAAGGCATTGAAATCCATTATTGACCGATCTTCAAGAATCTATTTGAATGCAGGTAACTTGATTTTTTGATTTGACAACATGAATTCATAAACATTTTAAACAGTTAGGCAACCAGATACTTATCAATACATATTAGATTATTAGAGATGCTTGATATGTAAAATATCGATACAATCAACATTTTTTCTGCTTCCATCCTTAATTCTGGAGGTGTACACATAATAATATCACTAACATTTTCTTCGCTCATTTTTTAAAAAAAACGGAAAACTCGTGAAATCTGATGACATAAATGAACAAAAATTCCAAAGCGCAGGTAACTTGATTAAAAAATATACTTATACCTACCTATAATTTTTTATAATTAATAATACTATAAAGATAAATGTCTTATAAAAGTTTGTAGTAGTGGAAAAAATATTATATTAACCACGGTTTAGACAGCTTATAGCCCTCGCGTCTTAAATCCCTCGTCGCTTCGCTCCTCATGATTTAAACTTGCCGCTCGGGCAATAATGATGGCTGCATGTCTAAACCTTGGTTAATAATATACTATTTTTCCACTACTAACCTATAACATCGCCATTATTGACCGATTATTAACGTTAGAAATCGTTTTTCTTTACCTTATAAGTTATTATTGACCATGGTCAATAATAAGACATTGAAATCCATTATTGACCGATCTTCAAGAATCTATTTGAACGCAGGTAACTTGATTTTTTGATTCTACAACATGAATTCATAAACATGAATAACCTGAAAGGTGATTTCTTGTGGTTAGGCAACCAGATAATTATTAGTACATATTAGATTATTAGAGATGCTTGATATTGTAAAATATCGATGCAATCAATAACAAATATAGGGTATAAGAGACAATAATTCGCCATATTCATTCGGAGGACAGATTCGGGTCGTAATAAAGCTTAAAATCAGTAATGTCAATATAAATTAATTACAACCGGACTTTGTCACTTTAATAAATATTTTAGAAAAATATGGACACTTTGATATATCGACGAATAACTTACCATTCCTAACAGAACCTAACCTAATCTCAGGATCAAAGGAAAATAAAATGAAAACATTAGTAAAGAACATTATAACAACAAACTCGTGAAATCTGATGACATAAATGAACAAAAATTGACATTAACAAAGCCACCTGACAAAACAACAAAATATTTTGCCAATTCCAAAGCGCAGGTAACTTGATTAAAAAATATACTTATACCTGCCTATAATTTTTTATAATTATTAATACTATAAAGATAAATGTCTTATAAAAGTTTGTAGAAGTGGAAAAAATATCATATTAACCACGGTTTAGACAGCTTATAGCCCTCGCGTCTTAAATCCCTCGTCGCTCCGCTCCTCGTGAGTTAAACTTGCCGCTCGGGCAATAATGATGGCTGTCTAAACCTTGGTTAATAATATACTATAAAATGTAAAGATTGATATAAAGGAAATAAATAACATGTAATAAATATTTTAGAGTTAGTAAAGAATCTATATACAGTGAGTTCCAGAAGTAACGTCTAAATTCATTTAAAATTCAGCGGTGTGTTTTTTGGAAAAACGCTCGACCCCGTCAACTTTTATTTCTTAATGTGTTTTTTTATGGTAAATTCACGTATACAGGGTGGCCCAAACATAAGTTACGACCTTCAACTTCAATTTTTCAAATGAAAACATCTATGTTTTATTTTATTTTTGAATTTTGCATCGAATTCTTAGTATATTTGATGTACCATGTCCTATACCTAAACTCAACAGTCATCGAAAAACAAATTACGATTAAACACATCAATAAGTAAGACCGTATTTCTGAGGATTTATTTGTGAATTGAGTAAAACATTCCATTGTGTGTTTACTTTGTTTTTTTTTTCAATTCTGCTGTGCCTAAAAGTAATTATTTACAATTAAAAACTAAACACAGACTATAATATTACCTATTGATTATAAATATTAAAAGTGCAGTTACTTATATTATTAAAATTATTGCTTGAATAACCTAAAACAGTACGTTGAGATATTTCCCTTTGTAAAATAGATGAGGAATTTGAACTAGAAATAGAAAATGAATCTGCAACAACAATATCAATTAAACCCATGCCACTAGTAGAGCTGGTAGAACATTCTGATTCATTAGATTTAACATGTTTGTTGTTAGCGTCCAAAGATTTTTCACCAAAAATGTTTTCGTTAATTTTTCTTTCCTTTAACCTTCATGTCGCTTTAGCATCAATATATCCGCTCCAGAGTCCGCTAAAAAAGTTGCTGAAGATCTTGGTGTTGCTTCAATGGTATTAATGCCCACTGGAACTAGGGCACATTTGGAGTTTCTGTACGTGATAAAAAATCTTTCATGGGTTATGTGTGCTGGACGTAATTTGGCGTACTTTCGGACAATATTCAAGAAGTTGATGCCGCCAATAGCCTTCGCTAATTACAAAGCTTGCAACATTTGCTTTAGTGTTTGGAATGGTTATTTTAATTAAGGACTCGGAAATTTCGATATTATTCATCTTTAAATATGTGATTCTTCTCTGCGACATGCTCCAGAGATTCCCACAATAAGAATGACTTTGTCCAATAAATAGTTCTTATCGTCTGCTTCTTTGACAAATCTTTCTACTCGTCTTTCTACTTGTTCCTTGGAAAAAACTTTCGATTTTTTGGGCTTATACCCCGTAGATTTCCTTTTCAAAAATGCGATTAGGTTTGTAAATGTCTTTATATCAACATTTTTATTTAAATAAACCATCGCTTGAAGCATCGAGTAAGTACTCCACAAAGTTGATGGTTTATAGGCATCGGATAATCGTAAAAGATATGCCAAAACAACTCTTTCTGATAAGTTTTTTACCTTTTTTTCTTCACACCAGTTTTTAAATTTTTCGTATGTGCCCTTATTTTTTTTGACATGAGAGGTGTAAATGAAACACAGATAATAAAATGTTTGGTAAAATAGATTAAGTTTTTTAATATAAAACGGCCGTAGAAAAAATATTGTATACCATTCGTTACGAAACAATGTCTTTTAGTCACTCTGACGTGTTGTCCAACCAACCAATTTTCACGTCGCGTGCCTAAAATACCCTTATTTCGTAACTTGTTGTATAAATAGCTATTTTACACTATTACATGAGTAGGAAATCAGTAACTCGACTAAAATCCCCATTTTTGATAAAATCATAATGAAAAGGAAGAAAGACCAACATTAAAAGAGATAACGAATGCAAAACACCTCGCCGACAAGGTTCAAGAAATCACATTAATGTTCCCACAACGCTTACGAGTTGTAAAAACCGATTTGGAATAGTTATTATTACTTCACCAACGTTTTAACTCAATTATTTAATAATAATTTCTCTGTAGAGATACATGCGCTTGAAATGTTTTTGTTACGTTATACTCCAGATCGTACATAAAAACAAAATGCCAATTTTTTTATAAAGAGTAAATAAGGACGAGGTTTACTTTTCGTTTATTTTCTTTGTTTCCCGGTAAAGAAAGGACACGATGTGGAATGAGGACGAAAACCAACAAAGATATTTATTTTTAACATTCCATTCAAGGATCATGTTTTACGTTATACTTTATAAGTAAGTTCCATGTCCCAAGGTCTGGCTAAAACCTAAATAGATGTCGAAACGATAATAGAATTTTAAACAAAGACGACGCCGACGTGTCGTTTATTTGTACCTTTCTGGAGTTAGGTCCATACTTTGTTCCCTTAAATATATTAGCCCGTAATTTATTATTGTCACTTAAAGAAAAGTCATGTGATATTTATTTTTAATCGTACTGGCGAGCATTTCTTGTTGTATGGCTTTAATGCGTCTTAAAAGCAATTATTCTTTCCTTGTAAAATTCATATTACTAACCAATTAGTATGATTGTCAAACCGTAAATGGCGCACATTTTCAACATTTAATTTGATTGGTTTTTCAATAAACATGTCTTACTTATTGATATGTTTAACTGTAGAGTTTTGGTATAGGACATGGTACATGAAACATACTTAGAATTCCATGCAAAATTCAAAAATGAAATAAAAATATGTTTTCATTTGAAAAAATGAAGTTGATGGACGTAACTTATTCTTGGGCTACCCTGTATACATGAGTTTACCATCAAAGAACCACATTACCAAATAAAAATTGATGGGTTCGAGCGTTTTTTCAAAAAACACACCGCTGAATTTTAAATGAATTTAGACATTACCTCTGGGACTCACTGTATATCAATTCCTAAAAACCATAGTTTTTCAACAAAACAGACTTTTTTCTGCAGCCGTCTCGAAAATAAAATTTTCGGTATGATTTATCAAATCGAAAGTACCACTTAACACAAATGGTACTGAAAGTAGCTATTTTCAGGACGATTTTTTTCACTTTCAAAACGATTTATTTACTTGCGGGACGATTCTTGTTACTTTCGGGACGATTTGGGTATCTATGTAGGCGGCTTTGACAATAACATGAACTTTGTATTTTATTATGATAGCGCTTGTCATGTAACATTGGTGTGTGTTTTTTCGCTTTTCAAATCCAAAAAATGGAAATCAGTAGTGAAAGTGAGGCTGAAATGATTCCACATGAGATTATTGAATCTGCTAAAGCGGCTACTTATGAATTATTGCCGGTAAAGTCAAGAGAGAGGTATGAATTGGTCTACAATTTATTAATTATCATATATGTAATTGTCTATATAAAGTTCATACGTTATTATCCATCGATATCCTTCTTAACATACGAAACGGCTACAGAAAAAGTATTGTACGTAACACGATCCAAAAGTGATTTTACGGGACTCGCAGGATTGCAGGACTCTCCTACGGCTTGTCCTGGAAAGTTCCTACTAATCCCGTAAAATATTACTTTCGAAACTTCTTACGTAAATTACTATTAAACGAACGACGAAATGTATTCGAGAGGAAATGACACATCTTGATAATTTAATCACAGCTGAGCGTCGGAGGCCTTCTGGCCTGTTTTCATTAATAGAAATTGTAGTCGTAACTTTACTTTTATGTAAATTAAGCGTTAACACATGAAGTGGAATTAATTCTAAAATTGCGTTTATATAGAGCCTGCTGATCAAATGTCTTATGATACATTTTACATTACATTGACAGTGCATAAAAATGTGCTTTTACTTTTAACTTTTTTACTCATCTAGTATCCAGCTTCACATTATCATTAATCTAACGAGTCTCGCTGCAATGGGGCGATTTTCCCTTTGGTCCAATGGGCGTAGTATCCATTATTATCCATCGGCTGGGGCGACGCCTCGCCATCGGTTTAGAGGCGTCCCGACGCAATAAGATTTGAATTGTCTCTGGGTGCACGCGTTTCTGTGAGGGTCCATCTGCTCAGCTGCCATCAAACCAGGGCCGAACTAAAAGCATTGCTCTAACTCCTAAAATTATTACTATTCTAGATTAAACGGCGAACAATGTAGGGTAACGTCTTCATCTCTGGATATCTCCTACTATTAAATAAACAAGTGAATATTTTCATGCTTCCTTATCATATTTTTTTAAAATAAGAAAATAATAGTTACGGTAAAAGTGTTCCAACGTAAAATATTTTTTACTCCGGCCTATTCGTTTATATTACGGGGTTGCCATATTCGATTGCCGATACAGGAGGGTAATGACCTCGCGACTGTAGTCTGAATCCTCCCCTATCTCTATGGTCTATTATTACCTATTGTTTGTTCAAAAATTTAAAGCTATAAACGCTGTAGTTAGGATTACGCACGTTTGGTAAGACTTAAATAATACATTTATTTATATAAAATCAACGCCAAAATAAATATTTTAAAATTTGCAAGTTTAGTATTAGGTATTAACAAGTGTTTTCGTCATTTTGTGGTAATAATAATTAAAATTTTATATTAGCTCTTGTATTATTATACAGTGTGTACATAAAGCAAGGAACAAATTCATTATTTATTAATCTAAAAACGTTTCGTAAACATCCTCGGACACGTATACCTATAATAATTTTTAATTGCGCATATTTTGACTTGTAAGTTTATTATACAGGGTAACTCATGTAGTAGATATGACATTATCGACGACTTTTTTAAATGGAAACCCCTATATTTTAGTTCAGATCTGTAATCTCCAAGAACAGCTGATTTCAAAAACATAACACACTTAGGGCCTAAAATTGATAGTTTTGTAGCTACAGGGTAGAATAAATAATTTTATTTAAGATACATTTATTTTTTTAAAGTAGGCTGATTTGCTGTTATATAACTATGATATTTAGAATGACATTTTGCTGTCATTATATTGAATTTTTCTAGTAAGTTTAGTAGAAGTAATAAAATTAATTTTAATATTTAGTTACTATGCGTTTATCTCCCACACAAAGAATAGAAGTTTTTATGATGATTGGATATGGTGATAGGATTCGTACCCAACAAGAAGTTTGCATTTTGTTCAATGCTAAGTACCCAGAAAGAACAATCACTAGATCAACTTTAAGTAAACTTGAAACAAAATTTCAAGAAACGGGTTCTGTGGAAGATCTTTCCAGGAAAGGCCGTCCAGCTATTCCGGATGATAAAAAATTAAATATTTTATTGGCTATAGAAGAAGCCCCATAACCAGCGTCCGCCAGATTGGCATAGATCATGAGGCGGCTGCTATGACCGTTCATAACCTATTAACGGTAAAAAAATGGCACCCGTTTAAAATCCGACTGGTTCATGAGTTGAATGAAGATGATCCAGATCGTAGGATGGAGTTTTGTCAAATATTAATGAAAAGGTGTAACGCAGATCCTTTGTTTGCTGAAAATATCCTATTTTCGGATGAATCTACTTTTAAATTAAATGGTGAAGTAAACCGGCAAAACTGTAGATATTGGGCACAAGAAAATCCCAGGTTGATGCGTGAGCATCATACTCAATATCCTCAAAAAATTAATGTTTGGGCGGGTATAGTGGAAAACAAAATTATTTGGCCATATTTTTTTGACAACAATGTAATCGGGCTAAATTACCTTCAGTTTCTTCAAGACTTTTATATCACTACGCTAGTTAACTTATATCCGAGTAGAAATAATCCTGCAATTCTAAATGAACATTTGTAGTAGCAACAAGACGGCGCACCTCCCCATTATTCAGCAGTAGTGCGCCATTATATCAATCAAGTTTTTCCGAACAGGTAGATGGGAAGACGTGGGCCTATTGAATGGCCGCCTATGTCCCCAGACCTTACACCACTGGACTTCTTCTTGTGGGGTCACCTGAAAAATTTTGTTTATAAAATAATACCTACCAATATTGACGATTTAAAAAATCGAATAACAACAGAATGCAGGAATATTTCAGAAGAAACCATAATAAAAGTCCAACAAGAGTTTACTGATCGCTTGGGGTACTGCCAGGCACAAGAAGGAGGGCAATTTCAACACTTAATTAAATACCTTAGCTTATTTAATTTTTTTGAATTTTTTTAAATTAAAAATACTTTTTAAAAAATATTTTTTTTACCCTGTAGCTACGAAACTATCAATTTTAGGCCCTAAGTGTGTTATGTTTTTGAAATCAGCTGTTCTTGGAGATTACAGATCTGAACTAAAATAAAGGGGTTTCCATTTAAAAAAATCGTCGATAATGTCATATTTACTAGATGAGTTACCCTGTATAATAAATTTATAAGCCAAAATATGCGCAATTAAAAATTATTATATACGTGTGCGAGGATTTTTACGATATGTTTTTAGATTATTAAATAATGAATTTGTTCCTTACTTTATGTACACACAGTACAGTGGGAACATCTAACCTGGAATAAATTCTGTATTGTCACTTTGGTATATTTTTGTAAAAGTCGCTCGGACCCGTGAACTATTATTTTTTATTGTGCATTTTATGAACTAAAATACGGGTATACAACAGGGTGAGCCAAAAAAATACCTATCATGACCAGCTTTTTTTTTAATGGAAAAATTTTGGTACAGATAATCCAGAGCATTGGGAAACAAAACTGTTGAACTTGGAACAAGTTCCTTCTTTAGAAATGACGAATATCGCATTTCAGTTAAGTTATTGTCAAAAAATATGGGCAGCCCAAACATTAATTTTTGGGGCCACTGGATATGTACAGTTGCAGCCATTAAATCTTGGGCAGAAGTTTTTTAGCTTTGTAATTACACCTTATTTTACTATAATAAAACAGCTGTAATACCTGTTGAACAAATTACATATTTAAAATGTCATGATAGAAAAAACAATAATAAATGTCACTGTTTTAATTTTCGAATATTGCCAGACTTAACGATCCAGCAGAAAGTTTTAATAATTCATTATATTGAGCAGGAAGGTTGATCTGAGAGGGATGTTTCAGAAAGGCTTACCATTCCAAAGAACACGGTTCATTTTATTAAATGAAAGTGGCAAGAAACGCATTCCTTGGAAAGAAGACCTGGAAGTGGTCGTCTCAAACAATCCAATGGAGAACAGGATAATAATTTAGTAAACGTATTAAGGGACCAACCTTTTGAATCCATTTTAAAAGCTAAAATGGAGATATAATTCCCGGGATCTGTGAGAAAAGCTCGATATCGGGATAGACAAGTATCTGAATTGCGCTGTCATCCAGCTACTAAAAAGCCGTTAATTTATTATATTATTATTATAATTATAATTAATTAACTGATGAAAATAAGAAGAACGGGTCGGTTTTGCGTTATAGTATTACCTTGAACCTCCAGTTTTCTGGAAAAAAGTAATATTTACGGACGAGAAAGTGTTTCACTCTTACTATAACGAAAGATTAAGAGTATATAGGCCTCCAGGAACTCGATTCGAAGAAAGATTTACCCAAAAGGATCGAAGTAGTGGTCGATTTTCTGTAAACGTCTGGGGATGGATAAGTGCTCAGGGAGTTGGTGTGTGTCACTTTATTGAAGGACGATTTAATACAGAGGTATAATATATTTTACAAAATACCATGTTACCTGCTGTATTAGAACAATTTCCGGAAAGGGATTTCATTTATCAACAAGATAACTGTCCTATTCACACGGTCCGACAAGCAAGGTAACGGATGGATAGGAACAAATTATCATTTTACCATGGCCCTCACGTAGTCCGGATTTAAATGTAATGGAATATGTTTGGGATGTTATAGTCAAAAAAATTAATGGTGAGAATATATTTAGGCCACAAAATTTGGACGAATTAAAAAATAAAGTTGCAGAAGCGTGGAATGAGTTAAGTATCCGGACTTCGCAAGGGCTTTGGTAACTTCAATGCCTAGAAGGATAAAATCTGTCTTGGACAAAGAGGGGACCGCGCTACAATATTAAGATTTGATAAATGTGATGTATTGTAAATAGGTACCGATGGATTTGAATTTGTTATAGTTTTATAGTTTTTTCTTTTATTTAATCTGAGAGATTTACTGCCCAACATTTAATCACTGTAACTGTACTTTCCTCATCCAATGTGAATTCATATCTACCCAATAACGGCAATTTTGTCGATTAACATGACCATGTAACGTATAGCTTAATCAGAAAATAATATGTTTTCCGAGGTAACGACATTTCTGTCAATTAAATCCATCATTTCCTCACAAAACTGCCGTCTCCTATCTGGATAATTTTCTGCTAATTCCTGTATAAGCTGTATTTTGTAAGGATGATGCTTATATACTTAAATGTTTAGCACAGAGGTCTGACTTATACCATTCTCTCTTCCTAGCTGCCTTGTGGCAATGAATCGATTCTCTTCAATTGTTAAGAGTACACCTAATTCGGTATTATCGTCTAGTACAGATTGCCTCTTAGTAGCTGTAGATCTTACATGTCAATTTTCCCGAAATATTTTCTGAATTTTACTTATCGTACTTTGACTTATAGGAGGCAAGTCTAGATGTTTTATCTAAATAATCTAACGACTTCCTGTTGAGTTCTAGATTTATCTCCGTATCCGATAATATTTCAATACAATAAGTTTCTGTTAAGTAACGCATTTTAGGCCTGATCTTGAATACGTCAGTGTTTAAAGACTAAGACACTTAGGTACTGTCAACAATTAAACATTCCTGATACATTCTTTATCTAGCCAAAAAAAATTGAAGGAATTTTTTTTGCCCTAAAGGTTCTTATTCAAAATGTGAGTGTGAGAAATGGATTTTATTTACGACTAGATTGTTGCCAGCAAGTGAACGGACGACATTCTCAACACCTTTTAAATTAAGTGTAAAACATTTTATACAGTTGTTCAGCTAAAGTATGTCTATTAACTTTGTTGCCAAATTATTGTCTTAGTTCGTATTTAATTAAGGGACAAGTTGAAAGTTCAGGGTGACACAGAAGGTAGTCGTCTGCTTCATTTATAATTTTTGAATAAATTGTAGCAAGTGCAAATGCTTTGAGAGAGTCATCTTAAGTTTGAGTGTCGTATCTATCATAAAACTTATCAATAGAATTATTAAAAAATTCGAGATGTTCTGGTATTCCAGAAAATGTTTTTAAGGTATGAACAATTTCTTTAGCTGCTGTCAGAGTAGCCATTTTGTTTAAATTAATACCGTTAATTAGATTTGTGAGTTCTTCAATATTATCGTTTGATATACTCATAAAATATCAAAAAATATATAAGTAAAATACATAGGACGTTATTTAAATATACTATACAAATTCATATACCAATTTTTACATAAAATTAGGGCATGGGAAGAAAAATATCACTTATACGACATGTTTTGTTCTGCGTAACTGTGAATTTCTTGCCAAAGTACTAGTTGTGATTGGGGTAGGTCTCTTTGATGAATCGTACACTTTGTTTTAATGATGATGACGATGAAAATATTTCACTCGCTCTGTATAAATAACGGTTAAAGATGGAAAAGTTAAACTAGGCATCAATATAGAACCTTAGGCGTTCTTAAAAAATATGACAAAAAAATACGGGATTTTTATTAGATAAAAAAAGGTTGGCCATGATAAGTCTTTTTTGGCTCACCCTGTATACGCGTATTTCAGTTCATAAAATGCACAATATAAAATAATAGTTCACGTGTTTTTCGAAAAATGTACCGAAGTGACAATATCGAATTTATTTCATTTTAAATTGAAAAAATAGTCCATACTTTCAGTGGAGTTAATGTAATATAAATCAAAATATATACAGGGTCGTTGGTATGTATGGAAACGGTCGATTATTTCTTAAAGTATAACAGTTAGCAAAAAATATTTTAGATAAAAGTTTTAGGGTTTTGTAAGGTGTATTAGAGCTTTAAAAAAATAAGTATACAGGATGAGTCAGAAAACCGTAGGAAAGCAAAGTTACCTTTTTTTAAATGGAACACCCTATATCTTCGAATATTCTTGGATTTACCATGAAATGGCAATTATTTTTTAATAAGTGTATTATAGGTCTAAACCTAAGAGTTTCCGAGATATCGACTTTTGAAAAATGACATTTTTCAACTTTGACAGGTTCTAGCTTTCTAACGGTACGCTTTAAGGTCGATTTATAAAACTTTTCGTCGCTGTTCCCGTTCGTTGTCACTGCTCCCGCTCGTCGCCGCCGTTGGATAGGTATTCATAAAAAAGTCGGACTACGAACAGCGCCGCAATAACAAAAGAAGGTTTGAGGTTAGAAAAACAAAGTAAAGAATTGTATTTTCTTTTAAAAAGCGTGATGTAAGTACCTTATTATATGATATTAATGTTCTTTTTGTAGTAAAATCCACAAAACAGCAAAACACTCTAAGTACTCTAACCCTAAAATCGCTTCCTTCAAAACTTCAAACCATATGGTCGAAAATTTCTTTCTTCCCATTGGCCAGAAGTGGGAACGACGAACGACCAAGGTCAGCGGGAACGACGCGATTTAAAAATTGGCCAATTCAGAACTACCAACGGGAGCGGTGGCGGCTTTTCTGAACGTATACGCTGTTTCCCCTTAGGTTAAATTGCGACGGGAACGGCGGCGACGAGCGGGAACAGCGACGAAAAGTTTTATGAATCGGCCTTTAGAGTAAAACGGCTTACATGTCCCTATCTTCCTTTTTTATGATCTTTCCAAAAACACCAACTTCCGGTTAAATCGGAAGTACTGTATTTCCGGCTTTTGACTTACATCCGGTTTAACCGGAAGTTGATGTTTTTGGGAAGAACATAAAAAAGTAAGATAGGGACATGTAAGCCGTTTTATTCTAAAAGGTACCGTTAGAAAGCTAGAAGCTGTCAAAGTTCAAAAATGTCATATTTCAAAAGTCGATATGTCGGAAACTATTAAGTTTAGACTTATAATGCACGTATTGAAAAATAATTGTTATTTTATGTAAAATTCAAAAATATTCGAAGATATAGGGTGTCCCATTTAAAAAAAATTAACTTTGTTTCTCTACGGCTTTCTGACTCAACCTGTATATTTATCTTTTTTCAATTCTAATACACCTTAAAAAACCCTAAATTTTTATCTAAAATATTTTTTGCTGACTGTTTGACTTTAAGAAATAATCGACCGTTTCCATACATACCAACGACCCTGTATTTCATGTTAGCTGTTCTATTAGGGATCTTCCTTGTCTTCTAAGTCAGGCTTTATGCCTTGACCTTATATTTAATGATTTAGCGTTATGGGCCGAACTTCACATAAAAATTTGGTTTGGGCAATGCCCTAAGTAGATTGTCATTTGAGAGTGCATGCGTCAATTTTGCTTAATGTTATCACTGTTTCTTCTCAAAATTGGTTTTCTTGTTTAAAATATTATTATATCTCGTCAAGCCCTCCAGCTTAGTGCCTCGCCACTATAACTGGATGTAGCCAATTCCTAGGGTACTTATAAGTGTAGCCTGGCGGAGAATGTATGTGTGGTTATCTAATAAGTGGGTTAGTGTTAGTGGCAATGTCCGTACGTCTGTAGTAGTTTGTAATAATTTTATTGTAAACTTCCATTAAAGTGGGAATCTCAAAATCTCTTTGTAACATCCTATTCACAGCATAACTCGGAGCGTCCGCAATGATTTTTAAAGCTTTGTTCTGAAAAATCTGGAATCTGGCTTAGTCCTGCTTATCATGCACCATGTTGGCACACCATAAGTCAGGACCGGCCTTACCAAAGCCTTGTATTAGTTTACTTTAGTTCTATATCCTATTTTACTCTTTTTATTTAAAAGACAGTAAATAGAACCTAGCTGCTTTCCAGCCTCTTTAAGTCGTGTCTCGGAATTTTTCTTCCAGTTCAATCTTTGATCAAGAATTAGACCCAGATACGTGACTTCTTGAGCCCAATTTACTTTTATGCCGTTCACCCTTAGAAGGGTCTCCGGTCTTCTCACCGTGCTTTTCGAAAAGAAAATGGCTTTCGTCTTGGCCGGATTCAGACGAATCTTCCAGTCCGAAAGCCATTTTTCTAATGATTTAATGTGTCTTTGCAATCTAGACACGAGTATCCGCGGTGACTTTGAAACAGAAGTAATTGCAGTATCTTTAGCAAACAAAAACAACTGATTAAATCTGTCCCTCGGAATATCATGAACATAAATGTTATACAGCATCGGAGCGAGAGGGGATCCTTGCGGAACTCCCGCCCTGATGTGTTTCAGGTCTGAAATCGCGCCTTCTGACGAAACTACAAAACTCTTCTGTTCTCCAAAAAGGAGATAATGACTTTAATGAGATAATTGGGGGCACCCAACCTTATTAGTTTTAATAGCAGACCACAATGCAAGACCTTATCAAATGCTTTCGAAACGTCAAAGAAAACCGCTCCTGTGTGTGCTCTCCTGTTAAATCCTTGTAGTATTCTGGTTGCCAGCCTTGTTGTCCGTCTTACAGTGCAATGTTCTCCCCTAAATCCAAATTGTTCATCCGGCGCTCAAAAACGAAATCATGCAAACGACTAAGAATGATTTTCTCAATTACTTTGACAAGACTCGATAATAAACTTATCGGCCTATAGCTTACAATCTTACAACCTGTGTAAGATCCTCGTTTAAGGATCAAAACAACCTTTGCCTTCTTCCACACACATGGATAGTGGCCTTTTTGATAATTACCTGTGACAAGTTTGCTATGTCCCTAATAATATTATTTGGTAAATTGCGCAGTGCCGCATTTCTAATGCCGTCCAAGCCTGGAGCCGTCCTTATATTTAAATAATTTAAAAGTCCCCCCACCTCCTCCTGAGCGACGACTGATATATTTTGAACTGGATGATCTATTCCTCGATATATTTGTACTGTTCTGGAGGTCCTTTCATCTCTCCGTGGGCCTATGGGTTCTCGCTGAACTGTTGGCAGAGCTTTTCTTCGAAAAGTTCAACCTTTTGCTTACAATCCGAAACTATTACATTACACTGGGTTTTGACGAATGAGATCGGTTTCCTGGTGCCCTTCGTTAAGACCCTGTACATTTTGTAGATGCTACAATCCTCCGTATTTAGGTCCCTTATCCTGCCTACCCTCAGACGCCTACCCAAAGAGAGAATTCGCGCTCATTTAATCGCTGTTTAATTAATGTATTTAATCTGTTTGCTTCAGCCTTTATTCGCGTATCTCCAGTCCGGTGTGCCCTGTTCTTAACTCAATTTTTTTTCCCTAATCGCCTCATTTAGATCAACAGGTATGGCCCCAAACTTGGAAAAATCCGACACCCTTGTGACTGAAGCCGTTGCCAGAGCAATATTAATGTAATCAGTTAATTTCTCACCAGCTTGTTCAATTTGCTGTGATCCTGTTAATTGGGGGAGCGGCTCTACCTCCTGCAATAGCGTCTTGTAACGGAGCCAATTAGTTCTGGTTTTAGACATAAATGCTCTCCCCCTCTCATGAGGGCCACCAAGCTCCACAATGACTGGGAGATGGTCAGACGTTAGGTCATGTAATACAAGAGGCTGTGAAATTTGCCCTGTATTCTTAATCACAAAGATGTCTAGAATTTCTGGAAGTCCACGCTCGAAAAGATGAGTTCCGGCGGTAAAATATGATAGTTGAATATATCTGAATGATTAAATAGGGCGCGACTTCTTGCTTCGGTTGTCCTACAACCCCAAACTCTGTTTTTAGCATTGAGGTCACCCCCGTGGTTTTTTTATTATTAAATATTTGTTAGATGTTCTCACTGTATATGGGTGAATAGTAATAATAATCAACCGTCTTTGTAAATCTCAAAGTCCTCAATGAAGTCTTTAAAGTTAGGATATTCAAGAAGAACACTAAGTTAATTGTAAAAAGGCACGATGAAGATTAAAAGTCAAAGATGAAACGTGTGTGTCAAGTTTATTTTGTTAATGCTAATCAATCACCAATTGTTTTTGTTCAAGAACACAGGAACAAAATCAGGTTTGTTGTAGCTTACTCAATTTAGTGTGTTGTTTTTAAAAATAGAAATTTAAATTGGCTCGATCATTCTTAACGTGTCAGCAAAATTCATAAATCACTATTATTGTTTAAAAAGAACGTTTCGACTTACTACTTAGGACAGGATACTTTTTGATTTTACTATTTTCATAAAAGATTGTTTATGATTATGTGTTTCGAAGTCTCAGGTTGTCCTTAGAACAAGTGTAGTCTCACACACGCCCTCTGGTAGCCCAAAAAACTGTAATTAAATGTTTATAAACCATAAGTTCAGGATGCCGTCTCATGAAATCTCCTCCCATCATGCTGTCAGATCTTCTCTATGCCTTTATTAGGCACCTTGTGTAATGTAATGAACAGGTTGCGTTCTCCTTTACACGAAGTGTTTCTTTGTATTCCTGTAGAGATGCTTGCTGATCTCCGTTCCAGCTTTGACTTGTCCATGTCTATCTATTAATAATAATAATAATAATAAAGGCTTTTTATTAATACATATTAATTCCTCGACTTAAAGAGTAATTATTCACCGACAAGATTCAATACAAAAAACGAATCAGTATATCTCTGGTACATCGAAGTCACCGAGCTATAAGGATATGGAACTTTAAATATTAAAATCCTGGTTAACGCCATCACATCCGTTGTTACATAGTTATACGGTAGCAGTTAAAATTACGCAACTCATGGTCACGAACACAATGAGATAATAAGTTAACATACAATTAGAATTCGGTGACTTAAGAATTAGTACTTACATTGTTTGTAAAACACTAAACCATTGCAAAAACTAGTACGTTTTGCTTACTAGGCTTTTATTAGTTTTTCAAATTTTGAGACTAATCTTCGGCTGTAAATTTGTAGCACGTCCACTTAAAAACATAGAGTAATTTCTTACCGTTGACCTACTCTGTGAAATAATTACAAGAGGCAATATGATTAAGGATAATATATCTCCTCTCCTATAGGATATGCTATTAGCATATTTATTGTTGGATTTAGTTAGGTATATTACGTTTTAATATGTCATAGATAACCAAATGCTTTCTGTCAAGCGCAAGATTAATGGTGTACATTTATCCAATGCAAAACATAATAAAACACGCTGTTCTTACAAGAATTGATATGTTGAAAAATCTAAAAACACATTGACACACTTTAGCAAAACTACGTTTTACGTTATCTATATCAAAAAGGATTATTGGCAGTTTGACAACATGGGCTAATATAAATGATTGCTAAAAGTGGGCAAGTCCGAATTCGACTTAATTTTAGGGTTTAATAAAATTAACAAAACGATATGTTTGATGTCTTATTCAGAATTATAGTAGAGAAATATTTAAAATGCACTGCAATGCAAATAAAAACACTATACTATAGATAAGTAGTAGATAGTATGAGATAGTAGATAAAAACTTATATAGAAGTAGGAATAATATGAAAATAGATAAATTGGAATAAATATTAATATTTATAAAAAAAAATCTACTATGTACAATACAACAACTTAATTTTAAAATTTTAGTCATCATTTTCCGAATAGTCCGATGAACTATCGTCGTTGCCGTCCTGAGAAATAATAAGAGGCTCTACAGTATTTTCTAGCATGTTATTAGCTTCCCACATTATTTCTTCTATTTCAATCACATGCTCGACGCACTTACTCCATTTTACTCAAGCCATTGTCTTTATCCCCTCTTGCAAGAGGTTTCCAACGTCTCTCATTTTAAAAGTGGTGTTACGCCTTGCGACAAACCCTTTTTTCGCGGAAGGCGAAGTACCGTTACATTTCGTTTTGAAGCGATTGCGTCGACAACAAATTTCGTAATATTACGTTCTTTATTATTAATCTCGTCCCTCTTTCGGAGAGTGCCTTTATTTCAGTGGACTATCCTTCCATGAAAGGTTGCCTCGCGCTTTTTATATGTTTATCCTGCTATATTTTACCAATGGTATATCCTTCATTTACCCAAGTTTCGTCTATATAATAGATATTCCTGTTTTCCCTTCGATGCTGTCTAACTGCCCCTTAAATATCGGCGCCAGCAGATGATTTCATCTTTTTTTATTAAAGGTAATTTTCGGTTTTGAATTTTTTCATAACAAAAATTCATTTCCTTCAAAGTTTTCCATAGTTTCTTTTTACCCATAGGTGGAATGAAATGATCCTTTTTCAATTTAGCCATTATTTTGTTCAAGGTAGGTATTTCTCTTTTTAAGTAAATCGAGTGTATGATTCTTCTGATGGCAGTCTTTTCATCCTCATTTATTACAGTTTCTTTTCTTCCTGTACTTCTTTTTGGTGACCTGATGGGGCCGCGTTTATGCTCGTGCACAAGTCGGTATATTGTTGACTGTCCGACTGCAGTCCTATTTCAACACATTTCAACTATTTTTGCTACTCCGAATGTTAAATTTTGGTGGCGAAGAGCGTTGAACACATTGAGAATAATAATGTTCTCCTTTTTAGAAAGCTCAGTTTTACTAATGCGTTTCTCAGCAACAAATTTAAAAACACTAGCCATTTTCAAGAATGAAGTTTTCCAACAACTGTCGGAAAGTAACTAAACATTTCAAATTTTTGAAACAGTGAGGCACAGGTAGGTAAACTAACAAAAATCAGTCACTTTCCACCAACAGTTTTCTCTCTACTGCTAATCATAACTGCAGCACTACTTTTGTCTCCTGATGATGAAGGTTACTACCCTCGAAACATGTAGAGACGTTTTAATTTTAAAATTGAGCCTTTAATAGCTCACTAATTAATTAGTGGAGAAAGACTTTTTGACTTTCTTTCCCCTTTCCCCTATATTTCAACTCCACTTCGAGAATGGACTATTTTTTTAAATTAATTCCATTTAGCTTAGATAGTTCAATCAACCCATCTTTGTTTTAACCATAACTTAGAACTAAATGAAAACATCTATTTTACTTTGATGCTGGTGTAAAAAATCACTTGTTCAGTATCATATAGAATCAACACACTTTTGTATTATTATTTCTGAGAAGTAAACCAGAACATATTTCTTTTACTAAAATGCCAGACTAACTAATCACTGCCGTCGGGAAACTGCTATTCTCATACGGAAGCCCTTTAAGACAGAATTATGATATGCAGGCTCGTTGCATACCCAAACACACACGACGTAATTGCCCTTTTTGGCCAAAGAAAAACCTTTTAGAAGAATATCACTTTTATGTGATTGAACTATAGTCACACCTTGTGCCAGAAACACACGTGGATCCCGCTTCCTGCGTCGAGTCTTGGACGCTACTACGCTACTACGCTTTGCTTCCCTCGCGCTGAAGTCGCTGTCATCTTTAAACCAATCAGCGCGCGATTCATTGGACCAATTAAACTCATTTAGCTGTTGCTATGCTATAGAAGTCACTTCAAATCAGAATGGCTGGCGGTGTTTTTCTTTTGTTACAGCGTTGTCGATTTGCACTTTGTTTTAAAATTAGCATATTACTTTGCGACGTTGACTAATTGATTTGTATTTATGAATTTAATTTTTAGGAAGCGTGTTTCCCAAACATGGTGCAATCCGTATCTAGCAAAAACCAACTTTTAAAGTAAGTAATCCGGCAATGTATAACAAACATACGTGGATGTGTGCTTGTTAAGTCGTCTAGAAATGAGATAATTGGTCATTCTTAATTTTTAATAACTTACCTATCAATAAATATTTTCACCTAAATTTAATCATTATTTAATTGCCTAAGTTATTTACAAAAACTCGATATATTATTATACTTATGGGTGCAACCCCCGCCTTTCTAAGGCACGAGACGCTATTGATTGGCACCCCTTTATACACAACTTACCATAATTTGTAGTACTACATGTCAAAATATCCGTATAGACATTCAACAGGGTAGCAGTCTGCATGTCTACAGAAAGGGCTTTAATATTTCTATACTCAAGTTGCAAATGCTTTTTCCTTTTTTGTGATATTCTGCTCTTCACATCAGTTGCTATAGTTTCTTGTAGATAAAATTATTAAGTCTTACTTTCTTTTGTCTTTAACTGTGAATTTTAGGTATTTCAGCAACTTGTTAATTCTAAAATAACAAAATTTGAGGAGTAATTATTATTTAAAACCAATTTCGACAAAAAAAAGTGTTCTAGACAAATTCGATTACGTCCAAAGTGACTGGAAAGTATCTTAGACCTCGATCTACAATATTGCCAGCTGGGATATTGCAGCAGATCCCCCATGTTATTACCTCCCGCTTGGCTATGGCTCGGCGTCATTTTATTAGTATGCGGAATTACGAGAGCTTTTTACTTCTCTTTGGTAGCAGCGGAGTTCACCTAGTATAATAATTTCTTATATGCGCACTGAAAGGACTTCTCTGTGCATAGTATAGTTCTTTTAGGCTAATGTACTGAGGATGTAGATAATATGTTCCTATTCATACAAAATGGCTGCGAAAACAAGGCGAACTATTTCATGATTATTTTTCTGCATTTAGCTACTTTCGGTAGGTACAGTTTTCGTTCTGAAAGTAGCAGTTTTTCGTCGTCGGTCTCGATAATACTTTTATCTGCCACTTTAATGTTTGATTCCCAGCTACACTGAGGGCCAAATTATATGAAATTAACTTTTTTGGATAGTTCATAACTTTTGTATGTATGTATGTATGTATATGTATAGGAGCTGCATAGTCTAAAGTTTCTAATGCATTAATAACTTTTTAAAAAATTCAGAGACCGCTTTATGAAATTTCGCGAACTCTAAGCTCGTTGCAAAAATCGAACACATTTGAAAAATTCTCATGAAATTTTTTCCCAATTAACGTTCTTTTAATCATAATTATTTTAGTTTGATGACTAAATACTCGGTATAACAAGAAATATCCTTTGGAAATCGAAATAAAAAACTTCGAATGGAATTATTTTATATTAGAAACATATCATCTTACAAAAAAAAAGAGAAATTTAATAACGAAACTTACATTGCTATAACAATTAAAGGAACAAATTGTGAATATGGCCTTTATGGCCACCATTATTTGTGACAACGGCTTGGAGTCTTCTTCGCCATTGCTTAATGGCATTATGAATAGACAGTTGACTAACATTTTCCCAACATTAAATAATCCTATTTTTCAATCGTTCGATACTAGTAATAATTTTGTCTTTGTAAACTATAGCTACCAGTGTCCCCCATATGAAATAGTCAATCGGATTTAAGTCCGGGCTATTTGGTGGCCAAAAATCGGGCTGTACAAGATCTGCGAAACACTCCTGTAGGTACCTTATTGTACTCACAGAGGTGTATAACGGGGCACCATCTTGTTTAAATATCTGATAACTGCTCAATTGCCGGAAGCATGTTGCTCAGAAAGCGAGGTTAAACGAATTTGTGATTTTTTTAAAGCTTTGGAGTAAACTCGGTTGTTTTGTGAGTTTTTAGGAGGTCGCAGAAAAAATAATTTGCCTTAAACTTGTGTAGCGTCCGTAAGAGAACTTGCTTCACGGAGCCATCTTGGAATAAACTCCTCAATTACCCAAAAAGGCCTTAAAATCATAAGCGTACGTAAGAGCACCTGCTTCACGGAGCCATCCTGGAAGACTGCTGGCTTCACCCTTGCGACCTAACCTATTTTTCGCCCAATAGGAAGTTTGCATCCCAATGACGTTTTACACGTACCGTCGCGACGCGTTTTTCACTAGCTACGTGACCGAATGCCAATAACTGCGTTAATTTACAAACAAGAATAGCAGAGATTGAAATCGCACGCACACATCGTTTACCAACCTATTCTCTTTGACGTGTGGGTGGATACACGTTTTCCCAACACATACAAACTATCAAAAAAGGGTGCAAGTTAATTTGGCTCACAGTTTATTCAATAAAGATATACTAATAGACATTTTCGGTATTCCGTCCCGAAAGTGAATATGTCACTATTGTCACTGTCAATGTTGTATTCTTGGTACTAATGCGGTTTTGTTTTAAAACGCATACGAAAACAGTTTTTAGAGTCGTACACAGTTAGTAAACGTCGGTTGCAGAAAAAACAGCAATTTTACTGAATTCGAAGGAATCCAAAACTCGCCTTGTGTGCAATTTCGATACTTGTTATGTAAATAACTGTTATACAGTTAGCTGTTTTTAATATGTCAATTTTTCTCGCGCCTATAATACACTTTTTTGACATATTATGTTGTATTTTATTTGAAATCAATACAATGACGTATTTATAGCTGCAAAACCACCGCGTGTATTGCAGCTAATTATAGATATTCACATAATGTCCACGACCCCAGCGGGTAGTGACAACTAACTATTGCCGCAGGTTGATTGCCACCGTCATCAAATAACGCTATTATTATTCAATGTTACCTTACTATCGTGGGAACGCTACTGTGAGCTTCAATTACACTATGACATATCTAATTCGTGTTGAGAGTACACATACGTCTAAAACACCAATTTATTATCAAGATTGATAGTTTTATTACTATGCGTTATTATCTCTCTATTTGTATGAATGGTGTTGGGACTAGATCAATCTTTAAGTTTGTGAAAAAGCGTAAAAATTGAACTATTTTTTTGTTAATAGAAGGAGATGTAGTTCGGGGTGATTCCTCTTCGTAAGCATTCATTATTGAACCATATGTCCGCCAACTTGTTTTTTCGTCGAAGATGTTCATTCTTAAACTGTCGGACTATATATGCCAGACTGGCTGTTTCAAGATTTAAGAAGTAGTCCATATTCTGTATATTTTTTTGTTGCCGGCATGCCCCGGCTATCTCTATAGGCACCAACAGGTTAAAAATTATTAATTTTTTATTAAACCAACCATCAAGGATCTTGAATACCAGGGTATAATGTTGTAATGAAATCAGGGGCGTGCGGTCCATGCAAGCGATGGAAGCACCGCTTCCCCTAGTGCTTTCATAAGAAAACAAATTTTTTAGTAAAATTAATTTAACCTATATCAAAAATGAAATTCATAATAAAGGGTATTCCAATAAGCTTTGCTGTTACTTTTCTTATTTCAAGTTTTTGTGGTGAATTCATTTGGTTCCTGCATTTTGCAGACCAGTACGATTATAAGTATGGAGGGGTATACGGTAGAACAACGTGTAGGTATAAAACTTATTTTGAAAATTGATCTTCTGCTATGGTTATTTTGGCGTACATAATCGTCCTCCAGAAAGAACTATTTGCAATACAGTGCGCAAATTCCAAACCACCGGGTCTGTTAAGGACGTGAAATCACCAGAACGTGTAAGGTAAACGTACCAGTAATTGACACTATTAGGCAGAAAATTTCGTAAAAAAATCACTACGGCCACAATTGTAGACCTAAATTCCAGTTCTATCATTTCTTAATTAGTTTATACTTTTATAGTCAGGATGGCATAATAGATTTGTTGAAAGTATTATATAAATTTTGTTAGTATAATTAAAAAAAAAATTTGCAGAAGCACCAGTTATTGACAGCCGTGTTCTAGTAATTAACACACCAGTAATTGACAGTTAAATTGGGATTTATTTAAGTAAGTATGTTATTAATATTACAAAAAAATAAAATAAAATAAAATAGGTAGGTACCTAAGAACAAATTATGTTGATTCAAAAACATCGATTTCTTTGAGAAATACATATTTTATTCTGTCACCAAGACTTTGAATTTCCGGATGATCCAGAATTTCTACTACATCATCAAATTGTATGGTTGAGATGTCATTCTCAATTAATTTGAAAGACGATTTGCCATCCATTGATTTTAGGGAAACCACTTCAATGCCAATTTTACATATTTTTTGTACTACACATACATATCTGTAGAAAAGAGTTTGTTTCCTCCCACCCAAAAACTTGGCTAAGATAAAATCTCCAACCCGAATATCATCTTTGGGTTTAGATTTTTTTGCTACATGAATCAATGGAATATCTTCACTGTCATCATGGTCAATACTTTCATCTGCATGAATGCTGACATCATCAAGACTATCCCCACTTTCAACCCACTCTTCAGACTCACTAGAAGTATCAAAATCTGAAAATCGCTTCCTCCGTTTAATTTTATTTTTTATTTCATTGCATTTTTCTTCCTTCTTTCGTTTTCTTTCTTCAGCTCTTTTTTCTTTCTCTTCTAGCTTTTTCTTTTTTTCTGCTTCTTTTTTAAAGTGATATTCTTGCCATGGTCCAGAAGTAATAGCAGAGGGAAGTTTCTCCTTTTTACGGTTTTGATTTGACTTTACTTCTTCTGGCCAAAACAACGCCTTCTTAAAAGGGGTTGGACTAGCTCTTTCAGTAATGATATATTTAAAGGTGAGTTCTCATTGCATGTAGAAAATGAGGGTACCTTTATGAAGACATTATCAGTGGAGCTAGTTGTGTCAGTCACTTCTTTTCCGGGTGTAGCCAGATCATATTGCGAATTCATCCTTTCCAATTGAACTCCTGAACATCCTGGTTTAGGGCTTTCACTAATATTTTCAAAATTTCTTGATTGGTTCTCTTTGCTGGGTGTTTCCAATATTTGACCTGTACTATCGTTTTCTTCTGCTAAAGGTTTTGTGTCCAGCATTGTTTCCTTTTTCATTGCTAACCACACATGAAATAAAGTTGTATCTTCCGAGGTATCTTCAATCGTAATGTGGTCAGAACGGTGCTAGGTCCCATTTGGCAGTCGATGGGTAATTTACCACGGAATTTGTATAGTAGGGTCACCCTAGGTACTGAATATGTCTTTGCAGCTGTTGCAGTGGGTATACCTCTTGCTACAGCTTCAAGAGCTAAGCGCATTTGCTCCTTGGTATAGTTTTTTTTAGGTGCCATACCTGTAACAAACAATGTTCCAGTAATTGACATCCTATGTTCTAATGATTGACACCCCTGTCAAAGACTGGATCCCAATATTAGTTTTACTTTAAATTTCTAGGAGAATGTATGTACAATAATTTGAACAATTTGGCAACAATCATTTAATATTTCCTAATGTTCCAGTTAGTGACAATGTGTCAATAACTGGCACACCACTGCATTTGCTTGATCCAGTCCCTGACACTCCCATTAAAGGGAAGATTAGGTTTTTGTTGATCATAATTTTTACATAAAACTTAACTCTAAAGCTAGATAAATATGTACACATATTTAGACTTCATAAAACATAATATCTGCAAAAGTTATTGAATATTATTTAATGTGCTTACCTTAAGGATTTCTGTAAGAGAACGGATAAACACAAACACATGATTATTATGGCGCCCAAATTCACACTACCAATTTGACAGACTGTTCCTTTGAGCATTACAGTATTGCCAAATTGTACATTCTTCATAGTTTTCTATAGAAAGTGATTGGGTTTATTTAAATGAGCTTATTTTTACAGAGTATTTGTACAAGTGTCAGTTACTGGAACAGTGTCAATTACTGGTACGTTTACCTTACGTCGAGGTCGTTCGGTTGCTAACGTTGAGGCTATTCATGAGAGCGTAACTGATAATCTCTGAATGTCCATTGAACGATGTTCGCAACATTTGCAGCATTATTAAATCCACAACATGGCAAATTTTGCAAAAGGACTTGACTCTCCATCCTTCTAGAAGATTCAGCTAATACAGGAACTGTGATCCCGGGAACCCTCGTGCGTTTGCTACTAGGGTGCTTGAAATGAAGGCAGTTGACGATAATTTTTGCGACCAAATCATCTTTACCGACGGATTCCATTTTCACTTAGGGTACTTAAACAAACAGAATCTTTACATCTGGGCCAGTGAAAATCCTAGAAAAATCTATGAAAAGCCAATGCATTCTCAACGTGGCACAGTGTGGTGCGGTTTTTAACTTCTTAAACTTCTTTTAACTTGTTAAAAAAAGATGCGCTTTATGCATTTAGAATGGTGAAAAAAGTCGAGTTTTTATAACGAGCGTAGAAAAAATACTATTTTTGTATTAGTTTCTATTAGAAAATTTTGTTAACTTTATTTTAACGACTCTTAAGGCAGGGTTCGGTACGTAGAAATCTTTAGGTTTCTAGGTAGAATACAGTAGAATAGTAGAAAATTGGTGTTCGACAGGCAATTTCTCAAAAAACCTAGCCTTATTTAGAAAACAGAAGAAAAATAGAAAAATTATATGTACAGGGTGTCCAGATTTCGATGGTTTTACGGAAAGGAGAAGACGTGCCCTTAGCGGGTATCCATAACTTGCATCTGCAACAAGATGGAGCACCCGTTCACAATGCGCTAATTATCAGGGCCTACTTAAACAATAATTTCCCAGGCCACTGGACACGTAAGACGGCCACCAAGGCTGACCAAGGACCAAGGTCACCCAACTTGTCGGTTTTGGATTTCTTCTTGTGGGGATACCTTCAAAATATAATTTAATCTATTCAATACCAAACAATTGCAGTATTAAGAAATGCCACTGAAAGAGCAACGCGACCTTTTATTATTTTAAATTTATTGAGACGAAAAGAACTATGTGTGAAACATGTCTAAGGCATAATGGAGAACAATTTGAGCAATATTTATGAGAAAGGTCTATAAATTTTCAGCTTCTGTTTCTAATGTTTTACGTAGTAAAATACAACTCGATTTATGCATTGTTATTATTTTTAATGAAATATAACTGCTAATTAGATTAATGAATCCAAAATATATTTCTTCTGCAGTAATTATCATACCAGTAATAGTTTTTTTAAATACCCATCATGGCCTACTAACAAAAAATGTAGGTATATTATTTAACAAAACGTAAATTTCGAGCTTAATATTAAAAATAAAAATAAGGTATTATATATTCCTGAGAACCTTGTTATAAACTAAAGTATATTATTAAAAAATATATGTATATAGGTTGACCCATTTAAAAAAAAAGCGAGTTTGTTTTTTTTCTCGGAAACTATTGAATGTAGAAAAAATCTGAGTACGTCGCTGGATTCTACGTAAAAAACTATAAAAAGAACATTTATTTTCTCTTTGATAAGCTACAGGGTAACCTTTATGTGGATGGTACCCCAAAATGTAAAATTTTCAAAATCATCCCGTATCTCAAAAACAAGGAGGACTAGAAAGATTCTGATTGCGGCATCTATTGTTTCACAAAAAGGTGCTGTGAAAACCGTATTATTCTATCTTTACTAATAATGGAGATGCCCCGTAAAACTATCGAAAACTGGAGACCCTGTACATAACCTCACATTTTTTGACATTACCTATATCGTGACAGCATTATTTCTTGGATATTCGGTTAAAACTTCAGGTTTTATTAAAAAAAAATACAGAATTATATGAAAATAAAATCAACTAAACGCAACAGCTCGCTTGAGACGTCTCTACATTTATAAATATGAAAACGCGTGTACACATTCACCTTAAAATCGCATTTACAACGTCCCGCTAATGACGAACAATCAGCACACGCCTGCCGCTTCCCAGATGCACAGCACACCGAATATTTTTTGGTTACGTGGAATCTGAATCAATTAAACTACGCGTTGACCTGTTGCCAGATTTGGATAATTAGATTCAATTATAATTTATTAAGATATTTCACAAGAAAAATCATAATTATTTCTTCATTAAATAATAGATTAATCTGATAAAAATTTAAATAATGTGGTAATATACCTATATTTTGATAATCTTATATAGTGTAATAATAATTGTATACCTAGTGTAATATAAATAAATATTTAGAGGTTCTTTATTAAAATGTGTGCTAGTCAAGTCGGCAATATTGAACTTTTTTATTCGCATAATGAGCTCAGGTTAGACTGTCGAAAACTTAAAACTTCGAAAAACCTTATCTACAATAACTCATCGCACGCCCCTGAATGAAGCCTTAAACTAAATGATATTTTAGCTTAATTAAATCCAAGTTTCTAAGACTAAATGCATATTATTCACGAATCTCGGAACAAAATATCGGAAGACAAAACTTTGAAGGAGACAAATGATCGGAGGACATATTATATTATCGAACGGACAATGAGACAAATAATCTAATAGACAAAAATTTTTGGTAGTAACTATCAACCAACCATTAATCTGTTTCTTAATTTTTAAAAACTTAATTATAGTTCACCCCCAGTTATGAGTAAATAAAAAATCTTAATCCAAACTTTTAAGAAACCATTTAACAGTAAAACCAACTCTAAATCACATACACATTTTAGACACGTCATGTGAAAAACAGCTTTATTATCTGTGCTGTAATTACATATTATTCATAATTTATGTATGTACCACCTGACAAATAAATACTTTTCATATTATACTAGTTAAGTGATGTCGTATATATTTCGAAGAATTTACATCAAAGAAACGGTGCTAGCCAGTTCCTAAAACGTCTTTAAAAATGTATTTCTTTCATGTTGTATATACAGGGTGTAATTTAATTGAGTGCCGATACTTAAGGGTGATAATCTATGAATGATTCTAAGATAAAAAGTTCATATGGACATATGTCCTAAACCTCTTCATTTTTGAGCTACAGGGTGTTAACATTTTAAGAAAAATATAACCTTTTTATATAAATCACTCTTAGATATTTTTATGAAATTTTGTACATACCTTTTAATCAATAAGGAGCATTTTTTGACCTAACAGATTTATAAAAATTTTTACCAGTGACGTCCGTACGGGGTTTGAACTGAATATTTTTGAAGAAAAAATGGATACGCCACTGCTTTTTCTAAAAACGAAACTTACTTTTGAAATTCTCATTTATTTTAAAGCAAATTTCGTTTATGGACTTACTTTTGTACGACGCACCGTTTTCGCGTAAAAAAATAAAAACAAAAAAAACATTTTTTTCTTCGGTTCATTGAGACTGCTTTTATTTATTTTGTTGAATTTGGTTGGCACCCACCATGAGTGGAAACACTTTTTTTGGGACAACAATTTATTTTCTACTCACCAGTGACATTCAACTGAACGTTTGAAAAGAAAAAAACGGTAACCATATTAAATGCCCTCTTAAAGCAAATCAAATAAAAATCAGTAGGCTGGGTAAAGCTACATCAATTTTGACGTTTCTTTTCATAAAGACAAAAGGCCTGGCATTGATTTTGCATTATTAAATAATTATTATTACAGTAAGACGTTAAATTATAATAAAAGAATGGTAAATTTTACAAACAGTGAATTAACTGACATGCATTTTATTTATGGGCTTGCAGACGGTAATGCATACGAAGCCAGGCGGATATACCAAGAGCGGTATCCAAATCGCGTAGTACCCGATCCGAGAACATTTTCTAGGATTCATAGACGTCTCCACGAGACCGGAACTTTAAGAGTAGACCACAGTGCTAAAGGAGTCCATCAAACAGTAAGAACACCGGAACTTGAAGAAGGAATTTTACACGAAATTGAGGAGAACCCCGAAAGTAGCACGAGGAAAATCGCGGCAACATTTAATGTTTCACATTTTCTTGTTTGGAAAATTCTCATCGAAAATTTATTATACCCATATCACATTCAAAGAGTCCAGGCATTACTCCCTAGAAATTTCCCGATGCGCATTAATTTCTGTGTGTGGTTTCTTCAAAACCTGATGGAAAATCCGTTATTTGACAGGCACATTCTTTTTACCGACGAAGCTAATTTTTCTCGAAACTCAATAAGAAATTTCCATAATAACCATTTATGGGCGGATGAAAACCCTTATGCAATTGTAGAATCAAATCATCAAGAACAGTTCTCAATAAATGTTTGGGCTGGCATTATTGATGATTATTTGATAGGCCCATTTTTTCTCCCAAGAAGACTTGATGGACAATCATATTTACACTTTCTTGAAGAAGATCTGCCGCCAATGCTTGAAGACCTTCCATTATTATTAAGAAACCAGATGTGGCTAATGCACGATGGTGCGCCTCCACATTTTAGCTTACGAGTGCGTGAATTTTTAAATCACACCTATCGCAATCGGTGGATAGGTCGCGGAGGAACGCAGCCATGGCCACCTAGATCTCCGGACCTTAACAGTTTAGACTATTTTTTCTGGGGGCATCCGAAAAGCTTAGTGTACCAAGTGCCGATTCATACCGAAGAAGAGTTACGAAATCGTATATTAGTATGCTGCCAAACCATAAGAAACACCCCGGAAATCTTCGAAAATGTGCGTCAGTCTATGGGAAGAAGAGTCCATGCTTGCATACGTGTGGGTGGACGACACTTCGAACAACTACTGTAAATAATGTGGGTTCTTTATTCTGTTTATCTTCTCTTGTCATTTCGCTTTCGATTTAAGGTTTGGAATTTTTCCTTTTAAATTAATCGCGATTTTCGAAATAAAATTTTTTATTTTTTTTTGTTTTTATTTTTTACGCGAAAACGGTGCGTCGTACAAAAGTAAGTCTATAAACGAAATTTGCTTTAAAATAAATGAGAATTTCAAAAGTAAGTTTCGTTTTTAGAAAAAGCAGTGGCGTATCCATTTTTTCTTTAAAAATATTCAGTTCAAACCCCGTACACTGGTAAAAATTTTTATAAATCTGTTAGGTCAAAAAATGCTCCTTATTGATTAAAAGGTATGTACAAAATTTCATAAAAATATCTAAGAGTGATTTATATAAAAAGGTTATATTTTTCTTAAAATGTTAACACCCTGTAGCTCAAAAATGAAGAGGTTTAGGACATATGTCCATATGAACTTTTTATCTTAGAATCATTCATAGATTATCACCCTTAAGTATCGGCACTCAATTAAATTACACCCTGTATTTCGGTGAATTTATATATTCCTTTATTTACTTCAAGGAAAAGGTGTAATTCCTAATCTGCCGTTAAAATTACAAGATTCGAACAATTGTCTGTTCGAACAAATGTGTCTATTTAGTCATATCCGATAATACAAAATACAGGGTGTTACAATTTTTAAGCGGAAAAAAAAATATGTACACCACTGACGTTTTCTCGTTTGATAACACTGTTATGTAGGCAGTGTAATGGTTAATGCGAAATACCTTTTAATAATTTTTTGATTTCGGCTTTGTTTAGGAGATAAATGCAATTTTATCAAACTCTGATATGGGCATAGCGATATGCCAATGAATGTCATTTATTTTTTAATTTTTCTTTTTCTCGAGAACAGTTGCTCATAGCGACTTTTACCAAGCATACCTTTTTGATGTAAAAATGATAGAGAAATCTATTTTCTTACTTAAAAATACTGCAAGCACGTATATAAAAGTTATGACTACTCAAAAGAGTAAAAAGACAATTAAAAAAATTAAAATTCTGTATGTTTCGATTTTGTCTTTTAAAAATGTATTTTATCATTATCAATAGGGGGGGGGGGGATGAGATACATCCCTTATGGCAGTATCGTAATAATCCTAAACAACGAATGCTTAAAACGAATTTCCAACATTTAATTAATATTTTACTATAGTCTCTCTTTAAACGGCGCGAAGTAATAAATGATCATTAAATATGCAAAACGCATACCGGGGTATCAAGAACAATTTAAACACCATCCCTTAAAATATATTGTGTTTACATTAAAAGATCCAAACAATGAGCATTTTTTAGGTAGGTCCACCCTGAATTTATCTCAAGATATTGTTATATTTGAGGATTTACCATTGTTCTTAGGGAAATCCCTTAGCCAGGAGCGTGTATTGGGGAAGTTTTTAAATTAAAGATCTTAAACATGCCTATTCTCCTAAAATTGTATTGTATTATATTCGTAGGTATTTATAACATATGAAAACATTTAAAAAATCATATTAACTAATAAATAACAATGGGTGGTACTATTTTACATAATACAATTACTAAAACAAAATATAATACAATCTTACAAACAACGCATTTTCAAAAATCGAATAATATTTTGTCGTTATGGCTTAATCATAGTCCGATTCGGAAGATGAACATTAACATCGTTTATAATAAGCGGTTCAGCCATTTCTTCGATTATTATATCTACCTGCCACATTTTGGCTTCTTCTTCTATCACATGCTCGATACACTTTTTCCAGTTTTCCGCACTGATTCTACCCATAGATTCATTAAAGAGTCTTTTTAAATCCACCATTTTATAAGTCGTGTTTTTTCTGGCGACATCTGTCTTTATTTGAGTCCATATAAGTTCGATCGGGTTTAATTCGCAGTTGTAAGGAGGGAGTCTGAGCACAGATGTTCCTCGTAACTTTGCCATTTCATCAACTACATAGTTTTTGAATGCATTTTCATGTAAATTGGCTAGTACCAATAGTTCTTTTTTTTTAAGGAATCTAACGGGAATTCTATTTGTCTTAAACTTAGCCATTCTGGTATTTCACTTTTACGCCACGCACTTGTCGGTAATTTTTCCGTCAGCCTATATAGAGTGATAACTTGCATTATCCAATACAATTATTGCATCTTTTGGTATAAGATTCAACATTTGCTCGAATCATTCTTCAAGGACATCGGCATTCATATCTTTGTGATAGTCTCCTGTGTTTTTAGATTGGAACATCAGTAGACCACCTTTAACGAAGCCTTCAGAACTTCCAATATGGGTTATGATAAGTCGATGTCCCTTTCCAGATGGCGGTCTTAATTCTGTGGATAATCTTTCCAAAAAAGCTTGCTTTAAACTTTTAATATTTTCATCCTGCCAAAATTTAGTCACACCAGCCTTCATTTAGCCATCCTTCGTCTAGGTAAAATATTTTTTTGTTTTCTTCTCTGACTTTTCGGATGCTTCTTAAGTAATTTGTTCTCCAACAGACGATTCGCTTCTGTCTATTAAAATCGATTGATTATTATGTTTTTTTCCACCGAAAACCCATTTTTTTTAATAATTTCCAAAGCGTATTTCTACACATAAATGAGTAGTCCTGGTCTTCTCGGATTGAGGATAAAATTTTGTCCAGCGTGGGAATTTCTTTTTTTTTTAAGAAACTATGAACTTTTCGCCTTATTCTCTGCATTAAAACGTCATCCAGCTCAAGTTTTGGTCGTCCTGGAGAAGTTTTTGGAGATTTGACGCCAACACTTTTTTCTTCTTTTAAAAGTTTAAGTATTGTTGTTTTCCCAACGTTAAGCATATCTTAATTAAATTGCACTGCATTGTCAACACTCAAATCCGCATTCTTACTTTTAATAGAATCGTAACAGTTAAGAAATAATTTTTTTTTCATTTACTGTACATGGACCGACTCTACGGCGTTTAGGCAATTGTTGAAAGGTCTCCATATTTAATTAAAAAAACATGATGCTTCACACTTTGACAAGTTTCACTGAGAAACAAACACCCAAAGGCATAATAACCACATAATTAGCAAACAGGTAACCTGGATTAGGTACAAAAAAAAAGGAATAAAATGATTCGAGCAGAAACGGAATAAGTATCTAGACTCTAATTAGTTTTGATAAAATTACTTTCTAAAATTCCAGGTGAATAGTACGGCTGTACATAATTTTAGCTTAAAGAATTTAATATTAAAATATATATTTGAAGACAAAACTTGAATTTAATGTCGATACTTGTACTAATTCTGCACAAATTTAAAAATTCAGGTCTATTTAAATCTATACATGCCGAAAAATCTTGCATTTTGATTGATTTATTACTATGCATCATTTAAAGATAGACTATAAACTGTGAAAATTTTAGACGTCTAAATTTATTCTAAAAAGCACTTAGCTAATAGCTGTGTTGTCTGTGCTAATTGCTATTCAATTATGATTTTTCATTGTTAGGTATTTGGTATTGATACTTAATTGCTAGTTATAGATAATATCTTAGGGTATGCTTATCTTTCTACAACATACACTGATTGTTCTGTAATTGCTTGCGCAGCTTGTGCTGAACAATAAACCATTCTCATTCTTATTTTGAATACCGAATACAATGTTTGGTAAATAAACGTAAGGGTACAATAGATATGACATAACCGCTAGTTCTATTGTATTCTTCATAACTTGTATTGCAAATTTACCGTAGTCTAAAATAGTTGTTACATCGTTGTTCTTTATTCTTAATTAAATAAAAGCTTCAAGTTTATTAACTGGCTTATTTAGTCCAATATTAAATAAATCTTAATTAAAACAACAATTAACATCAAGTCTTGCAAGATCCTGAAGAGACACGACTCTCGCGTAAACGAATAACATCTTACGGCTAATATAATTGGTCGTTACGGCGCTATACATTCATTGACCTGGATAGAGTTATTGTTCAAAAGGCCAGATTAATTTTGCAAAAATAATTGCGTGTTATTGTGCAAAAAAACGTCCCTATTACGGCGAACTATGAACTGTGCTGAATTAAAAAAGTGTAGCCTAATTATGTATAATATGTTTGTTTTTACATGTGTTAGCTTCGTTGTATTCAACTAGGTCGCTGATACAAGCAAACGTTCTTATAAACCTTCCTAATTTCTGTTTAAAAAAAGGTGTGCCAACTTTTCTTTATACAGTGTGGTCAAAGCGGAGGAGACGAGTTCACTCCCAAAATATAAATATTACCTGACTGCCAAAAAGGTGATGGTTGAATTCACTCCCAGACGATTTTATACCGTAATTAGAATAAGTATTTATGATACATTAAAATCTAAACACTGTTGCCAAGTCATTCTTTTCGCCAAAGTTATTTTATTTCTTAAAATAAAACAGTAGCAAAGTAAAAAAACAAAATTAAAAAAAAATAAAATTTTATTATGTATACAAACTTTATAAAAAAAATCAGAAAATTCCGATTCCGTACAAAAATTCCGAAAAAAAATATGATATAAAGATTTTACTTATACAAATATATACAATTATACAAATACAAATAGTTGTCAAATTCTACATTTAAAATAAATATTTTTTATAAATTGAAAATTGGTAAGGCGGCCGTTCTGTAGTTTCTTTAAATTATTTTTTATAAAGTTTTTTCTTAATACTATTTTCCGATCGTATACTTTCGCGACGGTATTAATACTTTGAAGCTTAATATAAGTATCTAGTTGGAAATCTACAAGAACATTTAAAAATTGATTAAAATTTGGATGTGCATTGTAAAATGATGCATTATAACGAGAATGAAAAGACTCGCATGCATTTGTTGTCCTTTTCAAAGACGACGAGTTTTCAGCCCAAATGTGAGGAGGAAAAGCTGATGTTTCTTCTATATAATTTTCAACGAAATAGTCATTAAATTTGACCAACTTTTCATTTTCTGGTTGAATTGAAACGATATCTAGAGCAAAGCACTCCCCAACGTCTTCTGCTTTTAGAAATGGTAAACCAAATATATAAGTTAGACATTTAGTTACCTCTGTTTCTGCACCGTTTTTTAACTGATACTCTTTGGCAAGACCTAACTGTTGAATTTTTCTAAACCAACTTTGACCCAGGTGAAATAGGCATCCCTTAATTTCAGTAGTTGGGAACATTTCCCGAATCGCTTTATGTATAGCTGCTTCAAAATCTGCAGTTATGATTTTTAGGAAAAACTCGTGACCGGTTACAGAGAGGTATGCTTCTTTGAAATAATGAAAAGCTAATTTATATGAAGCAGTGTTTTTATTTTTTAAAAGAAAGAAAACGAGAGGAACATAATGACCATTTTTGCAACCATGAATGGTAAATAATTGTAAAAAAAATTTCGGACAATATTCAAAAGTGCCGTCAACATATAATTCCGATATTTCTGTTAAAGCAAGAAAGTTACTTTTACATGAAAACATGATTACATGATTTTTTTCGTCATTTTTTAGAAGAAAACGTTCACCTCTATTTGTTTTTGTTTCTACAGAATTTAGTAAATTATGAAATTCAAAGATATCTTTAGGAAGTTTTGGTGCAGTTTGAGACCTAGCAACATACATATTTTTCCTAATTCTTTTAACGTCAAAAGTGGTAATAGTTTCACATTGGGATTCTCTTAGCTCCTTTCTGATTAAGCCCATTGGTTTTGCCGAAACATCTTCAACTGCTTTCATTTTCACTGAATTGCTTATAGTTTGCCTGTTCAGAATTTCTTCAGATATTTTGTCATGGTTGTGGAATAAACAAAATTCTATCACTTCAACACTGTCTGGTTTAGTTTTAACAAATGCCTTGCACGGCGGTTTCCGGGACGTACAAGCCCATCTTTTTAAAGTGCCTTTTGCTAACAACTTGTGAAAAGAAAATTTGAAAACGTCGATAACTAACATGTCTTTGCCTTTTTCACTTTTAACTATTGAAGCCTCCATTGCAAACTTTTATTACACACACTATAAATCACTTCGTTTTAAACAAATTTGGTATGTTCAATTTGGTATGTGCAACTAATAAAGAATCACACTAAGGGTTTATTATTTCTATTATTTAACTCCTCCCCCAAATATGAATCAATTTGCTGATAATCTCTTGTTAATTATAGTTAATGTTAATTAAAATAATGAGTTCTCTAAATTTGAATCAATTTGCTGATAATCTCTTGTTAATTATAGTTAATGTTAATTAAAATAATGAGTCCTCTAAATTTGAATCAATTTGCTGATAATCTCTTTTTAATTATAGCTAATGTTAATTAAAATAATGAGTTCTCTAAATTTTGCAATTAGTTATTCTGCGATTTATCAATATCTACATAGTACGTTTTTTCTTTCCTAAGAAAAAATAAATGACTAACTCACCGTGCTTTCATGGATAAAAATACTATTTGGCAACAATGTATCAATTTCTGAAAAGTAATACGTTTTAATCCTCCTTTAATGCATATTCGCTTGGGAATGAACTCGACCTATGTTGGGAGTGAATTCGACCCATGGAAAAACCACCTGGTCAGGCCGGGAGTGAACTCGTCCCTGCCCAAAAGGTATGGAACAAACTCATTATCAAAAACAATCGGAATAAATTTATAATGTAAAATATCCTTAATTATCCTAAAATTTACTACAAACATTCTAAAACATGCGGTCAATAAGGCTTTGTACAATTTTGTATTTATTAGGTGATTATATTTTGTCACTTAAAAATTATTACGTAAAGAACCCACAGGGTCGAGTTATTGAAAGACATTAACAGTGACACTTTAGACGCGATAAGCGTGTGACCCGAGATCTTTTTTAAGTGGAAAACAGTCGGTGTTAGTTTTTAGGCAGAGAATAAGATTATGTTTTATGTTTTTAAAAACCTTCATAGACAACGCGTCGGAAGAGGCAAACACTCGCCCACCATTTTATTAAACTAATAAAATGATTACACTTATACAGAGTATTTAATTTATTACAAAAGTAACGCGATCTGTTTGGATCCACTACAAAACATTGGTCCTTCGAGCCTGGATAGTTAAATCGGCAAAACGGTCGGTAAAAACGGCTTTGTTCGGCAACACAACCGGGAAAGCTAATATACAAGTGCGACAAAACGGTCGTCAAAGGGACTTTTCGGCAACACAGTCGGAAAACCAAATACCTACAACAGTTTGTTTGGCAACACAGCTGAAAGAAAACCACAACCAAGGAAAATAGCGTCGATTGGTGAGTCGTCAATATTCCTTTTTACCATTTCCTTTACATATTCAATTGCATTATCTGATACTTTAGTGTGTTTAGAGATTTAAAAAAAAAATATGGCTTCTGAAAATACTAACAATGCACTCGATTTAGCTGATATGTTAGCCAAATTAAAGTTAAAACGGGGACAAGTCAAATCCCAATTAACTAGATTTATTACATACCTAGATAATTTTGAATCTTTTTCGGGAAATTATGAAGAAGTTAGTGCTCGCGTAGAGAGAACAACGTTTCTTTTGGATCAATTTAATGACATCCAAACCGAAATTGAATACTTATCGGGAAATATTTCTCAGGACGCCGAGCGAGATGATTTCGAATCAAAATTCTTTAAGGCTATCGGTCAAGCCAAGAAAATGCTTTCAGATTTTTTAAAAACGCAAGATACACCACCAAATCCTGGTGCAAGCATTTTTAGTGTTAATAATGCAATTGGAAATACAAATGTTAATTTACAAGGTCCGGTAAGATTACCACCGATTAGCTTACCAGAATTTTATGGGGCCTACAGTCAATGGATGACATTCTATGACATTTTTAATTCTTTAGTACATTCAAATGCGCAGTTAAATGATGTACAAAAATTCTGGTACTTAAAATCATGCCTGAAAGGCGAAGCTGCTCATTTAATTCAGTCACTTGAAATTTCAAATCAAAACTATCAAATTGCTTGGGATATGTTAAGGGATAGGTTTGAAAACAAGAGATTGATTGTACACACTCATTTAAAACATATTTTGGATGGTTTCACAATGAAAAACGAGTCACATTCTCAACTAAGAAATTTATTGGATAATTTCAACAAAAATTTACGTGCGTTAAAGGCACTTGGGCAGCCCATAGATATGTGGGATACACTTCTCATATACATATTGGGTAACAAACTTGACATTGTAACTAAACGGGAATGGGAGGAACATTTAAATAAACAAGGAATTGACTTTCCTACGGTTTCTCAACTAACGGAATTTCTAACCAAGCGTTGCAATTTCTTAGAAACCCTGGAAAGCAAAAATAAGACAGACAGAGGACAACAACACAACAAAATTCTAACACACGTGACGACAGGAAAGATTTCTTGTGCCTTTTGTCATAAAAATCATTTAAACTTTCAATGCGAAAAAATACATACAATGCCGAAAAGGGATCTTTACACAGAAATTAAAAAACATAAACTATGCATCAACTGTCTAAGACCTTTTCATGATCACAATTCCTGCAATTCAGCAGGCTGTAAAAACTGCCGTCGAAAACATAATTCATTATTACATTTATTCTTTAATAACAGCGGTAACGTTGTCGGCGTCAATAGCTCTGTTAATAACCCAAACACTGTCGATCGCGACAATAATAACAAATCCCATGGCGGGTCACAAAGTACCCATAATACTCAAACTTTACTCTCAACGGAAATTAGTCGAGAAAATAAACAAACCTCAAATGATGCCTCAACTTCCAAGATCCAAGATTTTTCTAATCAAAACATAACAATGCATTGTTTATCGACTGGAAACAACAAACAAATACTTTTGGCAACAGCCATGATTAAAATTTTAGATTGCAATTGAAAAATAATAGAAGCTAGGGCCATTCTAGACAGTGCATCTCAAAGTAATTTTATTACCGATTCATTGGCTAGGCAACTCAATCTAAAAACTAAAAATTTTAGTATTCCCGTGGCTGGGATAAATAACTCTCTTAGCAAAATTTCAAAAAAGGTTGACGCCACATTTTATTCTGTCAGCGAAAAATATCAAATGAAAGATTCATTTTTAATTGTAAACAAAATTACCGAAAATCTTCCGCAAACCTCTTTTGACTTGTCTAACATAGACCTACCAAACAATATTGAATTTGCCGATAAAAATTTTAATTTGTCGCGCCCTGTAGATGTTTTGTTAGGAGTAAACATATTCTATGACATACTATGTGTAGGACAAATTAAATTGGGCAAAGGCAAACTAATCTTAAACAAAACTAAACTGGGTTGGATTTTTGCAGGAACCTTATTTTTTGATTACAATGCATCATATAAAAATAATGACTCCACCATTTGTAACCTTTCAATAACAAATAATGAGTTGCATAGGCAAATCGAAAAATTTTGGACTGTAGAAAATTGCGACACTAAAAAACGGGACATTTTACCACAAGATTTGGCATGCGAAAAACATTTCACTGAAAACTATAGACGCGTATCGCAAGGTCGTTTTGAAGTAAGTTTACCCTTATCAAATAATTCTTTCGAATTGGGTGATTCGAAAAATGCAGCTATCAATCGATTTTACAGTCTCGAAAGAAGATTACAAAGGGACGAAAATTTAAAACGCGATTATATTAATTTTATGTCGGAATATGAAAAATTGGGACATATGTCACAAATCAGTTCGAATATAGACACGATTGACACGACATATTACTTACCACATCACGGTGTTGTCAAGGTTGACAGTACTACAACAAAATTACGCGTCGTGTATGATGCTTCGGCAAAAAGCGATAGCGGAGTGTCTTTAAACGACATCCTAATGACGGGTCCTGTCATACAACCAGATTTATTAACTATTATTTTAAACTTTAGACTTCATAATGTAGTTTTTACCGGGGACATTGAAAAAATGTATCGACAGGTCCAATTAAGGGAATGTGATCGACATTTGCAGCGTATTGTATGGCGTTCAAGTCCGAATGAGGATCTTAAGTTTTATACTTTAAACACTGTAACATATGGAACTGCACCTGCTTCATTTTTAGCGATTAGATCTTTAAATCAAGCCGCTATTGATAACGCTAAAAATTTGCAGAATGCTAGTAACGCAATTTTGAATTGTTTTTATGTTGATGATTTGCTAACTGGATCCGACTCTGTTAAAAATGCTATCACATTAAAAAACCAAATAATTCAGATTCTAAATGGTGCATGGTTTCCATTACGAAAATTTTATTCGAACAAGCCGGAAGTGTTAGCTGATTGCGATCAGGGTCAGTTAGAAAATTATGATTTATCTGAAGATAAAACTCGCAAAACACTTGGATTATTTTGGCAACCAAATAAAGATACTTTAGGTTATTCAATTAACTTTGAGAACTACGCAACGGTAACAAAACGTCAGATTTTATCGGTTATCGCAAAAATATTTGACCCTTTAGGTCTGGCAGGCCCGATTACTGTACGTGCAAAAATAATTATGCAACGTCTTTGGCAGTGTAAGTTAGGCTGGGACGAATCGGTGCCCTTAGATATTTATACACTTTGGACTTCATTTTTTGAACAACTACCAATCCTTGACAAAATAAAAATACCGCGTCAAGTAGTCACTCCAAATTATATAACTATAGAATTGCATGGTTTTTGCGACGCAAGCGAAGCCGCGTACGGTTCTTGTATATATTTAGTTACGACAGATATTAACGGGTTACGTCATTCAAAGTTATTATGCGCTAAAGCTCGAGTTGCTCCTTTAAAAACAATCTCATTGCCTTGGTTGGAACTTTGTGGGGCTCTACTTTTAGCGTGCTTGGCAAAAAATGTAGAAAGGTCTCTCGAAATTGACATAAAAAATAAATTTTTTTTGGTGCGATTCCACTATTGCACTGTCGTGGATCGCGGGTGAACCGAGTAACTGGAATACCTTTGTAGCTAACAGGGTAACACAAATACATGAATTGACTGACAAATTCCAATGGAGACACGTTGGCTCCAAAGAAAATTCAGCAGACGTACTTTCACGCGGATTAAATCCGCAACAATTACTTGATTGTCACTTGTGGTGGCACGGACCAGAATTTCTGACAAAACATGAAAACTTCTGGCCCGTTTTAGATCAAATTAATATTGACAACATACCGGACAGAAAACGGACAATTCAACTATCGTTTATGACTAACACAACTTATCAGGATCAGGATATTTTTAGAAGATATTCAAATTTCAATAAACTGCTTCGAATTTTTGCATATATATTAAGATTTATGCTAAATATTAAAACAAAACATAAAACCAGCAGAATTTTTGCGGAAATATCTCAAAATGAGTTAGATCAATCATTAAACACTTTAATAAAAATGGTTCAATATTATGAATATTCCAAAGAAATTAACGATTTGCGGAAACACAAACAAATTTCTAGGGACAGTAAACTGTTTTCATTGAATCCATTTATTGACGAGCAGGGTATATTACGCGTGGGTGGAAGAATTCGACACTCGACCTTGACTCCTGATATGAAACATCCAATTTTATTACCTCCTTATCATGATTTTACTAGACTTCTAATTGAGCATGAGCACAAACGAAACTTACATGCAGCAACTCAAGCTCTTTTGGTAATTTTGCGAAATAAATATTGGATTATTCATGGCAAAAATGCAGTAAAGCGTGCTATCAATCAATGTCTTGTTTGTTTCAAATCTAAACCTTATGTGAGCACTCCGATGATGGGTGATCTTCCTCAATCAAGACTAATGCCTTCACGTCCATTTTTAACTGTAGGCTGCGATTTTGCTGGTCCTATAATGATAAAGGATGGTAAACTACGTTCTCGCAAGATAATAAAGGCTTACATTTGTATTTTCATTTGTTTTGTTACACGAGCTATTCATATTAAGCTCGTTGGAGATCTAAGTACCGATTCATTTTTAAATGCATTAAAGCGATTTGTCTCTCGAAGAGGACTATGCAAAAATATTTACTCTGATAACGGAAAAAATTTTGTAGGAGCTAACTTTGCACTACAAAAACTTAGTAAATTCTTACAGGACGTTTCAAAGGGTCATAAAATATCAACATTTCTACTCGAAAACGATATTAAGTGGCATTTTATACCACCACGATCACCTTCATTTGGAGGTCTTTGGGAGGCTGCGGTAAAGTCTACCAAATTTCACTTAACCAGAGTCTTAAAAGAGGCTTACTTATCTTATGAATCTCTTTATACAGTATTGTGTCAGGTAGAGGCTATTTTAAATTCTCGACCTCTGACCCCATTATCCAATGATCCCGATGATCTTCATGTCCTAACCCCTAGCCATTTCCTAATTGGCGACCTACTTACCTCCATTCCACAGCGAGATGTCACCGAGGTACCTACTAACAGATTGGTTCTGTACGAACGTCTTCAGCAATTAGTTCAGCATTTCTGGAGACGATGGTCATCCGAATACTTAACATCCTTGCAGTCAAGAGCAAAGTGTGGACGCAACAAGGGGCCACCTATCAAGATCGGATCCCTAGTGCTTTTACGTGAGGAAAACCTTCCCCCTCAGCAATGGTCATTAGGCAGAATCATTAAAGTTCATCCCGGAAAAGACAATGTCATCCGCGTAGTGTCCGTAAAAACTAAGACGGGAGTTTTTAAACGTGCGGTTACTAAAATAAGTGTTTTACCGATTGAGATGGACTAAAGGACTCTATTTTATTTTTTTACTTTATGTTTACATTTTTTTTTATACATTAATTTTATATATTTTGTATGTTGGTATACATCTTGTAACCTATATCATTGAAATTACTCTTTCAAGGTGGGCGGGATGTACAATTTTGTATTTATTAGGTGATTATATTTTGTCACTTAAAAATTATTACGTAAAGAACCCACAGGGTCGAGTTATTGAAAGACATTAACAGTGACACTTTAGACGCGATAAGCGTGTGACCCGAGACCTTTTTTAAGTGGAAAACAGTCGGAGTTAGTTTTTAGGCAGAGAATAAGATTATGTTTTATGTTTTTAAAAACCTTCATAGACAACGCGTCGGAAGAGGCAAACACTCGCCCACCATTTTATTAAACTAATAAAATGATTACACTTATACAGAGTATTTAATTTATTACAAAAGTAACGCGATCTGTTTGGATCCACTACAAAACAGGCTTCATTTTTTATATGCAGTCAAAACTTTAATTTTTTTTAGTTTTTTTCGTTTTTCTCCCATAATTTCCATGATGAATGATAATTAATTCAAATTTGAAGAATTAAGACACGAGAACACCTGTAAATAAACAAATCAACACGTGTGCCCAGGCGCGTAACCACAGGGGCCCCCCCCCCCCAGACGTCGCTAGGCCCCCCCCAGAAAAAGGCTGACTTTGTAAGCTCGCTACTCGCCTCGCAAATATAGCATCAATTTATAATTATAATCTATATAAATTATAATAAATAATCTTGCCAAATATCACTCGACCATCATTTTTTTATTGGTTAAATTTTTCATTTTTCACTCAATTTTTTTTGGCGATACTCGTTAAACTTTGGGCTTGTTTATTCAAAAATGAAATCCCTCGAGCTTCGCTCTCGGGATCTAATCAGAATAAACTTGTCCAAATTCAACTCGAAAAATTTCCAAAAAAAGTTTTTGTGACAGCTGAAAAATCTAACCGATAAAAAAACGAGGTCTTGTAATATTACTGTTGATTATTGACCAAATTTGTTACAATTTGGGCGTGGTCCAAAAAAATTTTTGCCTGCGCCACATTTCGCCTGCGGCGGGCTATCCGCTAGCCCGCATCTACACGAGCCGCCACTACAAGTCACAATAACAGGCCCACCCTAGGTCACCCCCAGATCAGAGGGCTAGTTACGCCACTGCGTGTGCCAACTTTTATTCAGTACTAACGTGTAGTTTTTTTAAAGGGCCAAATTTCTCGATGCTGTCAGATCAAAATTTCTATAAAAATAGGAAATACACGCCGCATTAGTTTTGACGTTACACGGCAAACTAAAAAATTTGAACTGCTGAAAATGATCACCTGTTGCTGTAGTCCGTCTATCTATCCTACAAACTCATTATAAATGCTAATCCCTAATGCCGATAAGACCCAGCGGGTGATCGAATGAAAGCAGGGACGCACTTGTTGCTGATAGAATAAAAGGTTGCGCTGCTTTAAGATAATAGTATATATGAAAGCGTGGAAAAAAATATTTTTTTTTATCTACCTGTATGCAACAAAAGTGTCGTACTGATTTTTTATGTGTTAGAAAGAAAACGCAGAAACATATTTTAAACGTAATTTAATAATAAGTAATAATAATAAAATAATAATATAACAGTATATAAGATACAATACAATTAAAATTATAACATATAGGACGGTTATTAATCCGTTTTTTGTCCCAGCGTGAATTATTGTTACACGCTTACCTTTATTTGATGGAGCTTTGGTTCTGCATTGACCCGATAAATCTACCCAACCTTTATCTAAAACTTCGTGTGTGTCATACCACGTCTCGTCCAAATAAATACTATCCCTTCCATCCTGTCTATATCCATGGACTGCAATTAGGTCTTCCATCCTCCATCTTTTTAACCGGGCCGATTCCATAATTACTTGTCGTTTGTTAATTGTGTTAATTTTAAACCCGTTTCTTAAAATACATTTCCTTAGAGTCTCAAGACAACACTCTATTCCTGTATCATCTTTCTTTAATCTTTGCAATAGGGTTTTTAAAGTGGGGATTATTTGTTCCCTGTACATGGCATATATTTTTCTACGAATTATATCGACATCCGTCGCGTCCAGTTTCTTAAAAGTAAAAAAGTCTTCCTCTTTCTTCTCTCCACTATAGGTTTATTTACAACAAACCATACTGTGCTCACTGGCCTGCGTGTGTGTCAAATTCACTGCACCAAATTTTGAAAAACCACGTTCAAGAAAGATGGTGTAAACGTCGAAGATTACTTTTTTTGTGTCGACTGATAAAATATCACGCTTTAATTGGCTTTTATGACAACCCGTAGATCCACTTGGCGTACTGGTTTCTTGCCACGGACGAAACATTCTTAGATATCACGGTAAATTGGCAACGAATAACTTCTTGTTTAAACCAATACAAATATCTAACTGAATTTTAAAACCAAAAATCGGCATATTTAAATAACCAAAATGAACCTATTTTATGTTACCCTAATTATTTTAAGAGGATTACTGAGAAAATATAATAATATAATAGTCTTTAAATAGATCCGTACCTGGAGTCCCCAGATCAGGTGGCCGAATTATACACCTCACACGATAGGTTATTATGACGGTAAGGTTCTTATATAGGTAGTCTTTTATACTGGCGAACTCTCTCGAATATCCCAGGAGTATTGCAAACCATTTCACATAAAGCTATAATTCTGTTATTCAAATTTTCCTCGGTCTGGATAGGAGTCTTATACACTAGCGATTTTAAGTGTCCCCAGAAAGAAATAATCTAGACAAATTAAATCAGGGGACCTAATGGGCCATGGCTGAGGTTCATCTCTACCTATCCAACGGTTGTAGTGTTGATTTAAAACTCCCTAACACCAAAATGAAATGTGGCGGTGCACCATCATGCACAGCACAAACCACAATTGGTTTCTTAGTTCTAAAAATGGACGATAATATTTGGCAGGAGAAATGGCGTCACCATAAAATATGGTCTTCAATAATGCCACACATTTACTGTAAACTGATACTGGAAATGACATTCGACATGAGGATTCTCTTCTGCCCAAAAATGATTGTTATGAAAATTTCTGATGGCATTTTTCGAAGAACCTACTTCATCACTAAATAAAATTTTATTTCCGAACATATTCTGTAATTGCAACAGTGATTTAGAAATTTCTACGAGATTGAATGGAAGATGTCTGGCGAATGTTTGGTTGCCTAATAGTTGTCTCTTGCAGGGCCGTGTTGTCACACAATATGACATACCGACCAAACTGTGTGTAAACGTTTACATACGGCATGACATAGCAATCAAATTGTGCGTCAACGTTTACTCACATGGCGAGGAACTGTTACTAAGCAAACAATCATTTGTGTGAAATAATAATTGATTTTCAGGTGTAGTTAGTAGTGTGTTTTTGGTTGTTAATTAGAGCAGTTGTAGCAGAACGATTGGGAAAACATATTCAATCAAAAATAATATATTTTTTATTTACAAAAATATCGCATACCATCCAATTTATTTTTTTGAACGAATATTTTATTATAAATACAACCACATACTGGTCGAGTATATTTTTTGACGTTTTGGTTAAAATATTCGTCATCACCAAAAAGAGTTTTTAATACGTGCTTAACTTGTTTTGTGAAAAGCAAAGGTAAGACGGGCAGAAAATAACTTTCTATTGGAATATATGGGGGCGTGTCCGAAAAAACGCTCGGACACGTCGATTGGTATTTCTAGTTGCGCATTTTTTTCAATAAAAACTTTTTATACAGGGTTTGTCATGTAACAGTGGCCAATACTAACTTTCTTATTTTAAATGCCCTGTATATTATTCAATTTTTGGATTCTTCAGAAAATTTTAGCCATATTTCATTACAATATCCTATACATATCTTTCAACTGTTTCGGAAATATTAAGTGTTTTCAGATTTATTGCAAAAATCAACAATACACTAAAAAAACTAATATCTAAGTAATACTGTTTATTTCTCAATAATGTAAAAAACAAAAAAAAAACGATAATGTAGGAGATGTTGAAAATTGATGTTAAAATGTGTTTACTGATATGAAATTTAAAAAAGGTATACCTAAATAGTTTTGTTTACTTTTGTTTAAAACGCCTGACCTTAGCAAATTGTTGTCTGTCTGCATGACAGTAGTTGTTAGTGTTATAGTCGTTTGGATTTCGTTAACTGCATATCAGAAAAATGATTTATTTAACAGAAATGCACAAAATAATAATTCTACAGATGATTGGTTATGGAGATAAAACACGGACACAAATAGAAGTTGCTCGCTTATTTCATGAAAAATTTCCAAATTTGCCGCCTTGCTATAACTCAAGGGACAATTAGTAAAATAGAAAAGCAGTTTCGCCAGCTTGGACATGTAAAGCAGATAAAAAAAAGTAGCTGCCAATGCAATAAGTGATGATACCAAATTAGATATTATGCTTGAGTGTCAGGAAACCCACATACGTCTAGTCGAAAAACAGCCCCAATGTTCGATGTTTGCCATTCATCGATTATTCGAACATTACAAGAAAATAAAATGTATCCCTATAAAATGATACCTAGTCATGAGCTCATGGAAGACGATTTTGATAGGAGAACTTATTTTTGTGAACAAATGATGGTAATGTTAGATAACAATGTTATCCAATTAGAACATATTTTGTTTTCTGATGAGTGCACCTTTACACTTCACGGTCATGCTAATCGTCAGAATTGCCGCTATTGGTCTAGGGAGAATCCTCACTGGATGAGAGAAGAACATACGCAATATCCTCAAAAGGTTAATGTTTGGGCAGGAATTGTTGGAGATCATATCATAGGTCCCTTTTTCGTTAATGGCAATTTAAATGGCGATAATTATTTAGCACTGGTCCAAAATAATGTCTTGCCAACTTTGATAAACTTATATCCTGATCCAGCAAACCCACAACTTCCAGCGAAAAGCGTATTTCCAAATCGGTGGATAGGGAGGCGTGGATCGATGGAATGGCCAGCACGATCCCCTGATCTGACGCCATTAGACTTCTTCTTATGGGGTTATGTCAAAAATATTGTATACAAAACTAAACCCCTAGACTTAGCTGACTTAAGAAGACGAATAACGCTTGCGATTAGATCGCTCATGCCTGAGATGTTCAGTAACGTTAGAAGAAATTTCTATTTAAGATTAGGATGTTACCAAGACGTTCGCGGCGAGCATTTTCAACATCTCCTACATTAATGTTTTTTTTTTTGTTTTTTACGTTATCAAGAAATAAACAGTATTACTTATTAGTTTTTTAGTGTATGGATTTTTGCAATAAACCTGAAAACACTTAATATTTCCGAAACAATTGAAGATAGGTATAGGATATTGTACATGAAATATGTCTAAAATTTTCTGAAGAATCCAAAAATTGAATAATATACAGGGTGTTGCATTTAAAATAAGAAAGTTAGTATTGGCCACTGTTACATGACACACCCTGTATAAAAAGTTTTTATTGAAAAAATGCGCAACTAGAAATACCAATCGACGTGTCCGAGCGTTTTTCCGGACACGCCCCCATGTATTTATTATCGAATTTATTCCATTTGGCTGATACACACTGTATATTTTAATAACGTTGTTTTCGACTCTTTAGTTACAGTAAACGTGTTTTTAATAAAAATTTAGTTAAGTTCTCAGTTAAAATTAAAAAAAAATACAACTTGGAAAAAGAAAAAGTATATTACAATAAACACCAATGGCAAATTTGTGGAGTTCTGAGGATTGTTTTTATGATTCTTGTTGAATGACAAACAATTGCCGTTTACTATGAACACACTTGAAAAATCCGCTTGAATTGGCTTGGGAGTATGTAAATAAATAATAAGTCACGTAATTTTGGCATAGTAACTTTCTTTGCTCGTAAATCATAAAAAATAAATGTTTTCACGGTTTTGTGGTTGTATCTGTAAAAAATTGTTTTTCAAAAAAATAAACTTAAACAAATTGGTTGTATCACCTTATAGCTAGGGGAGGTGATGTAAAAATGTAAAGATCTAACAGTACCTAAGAAAACAAAGGCTCTTCTATAATTTAATTTGTTCCCTTATGCCATTTCTTCTACAAGTTGCTCGTCAATATAACATTAGTTCACAGTTTGCAGAAGTGTGCCTCTGCGTTTGTTGGTAATTCATTTTTCAATAGGGGTGTCCCACTTATAATAGAAACTGGCTTATATTTTTAACTGCTTCATCTAAAAAAGTATGATATAAGAGCAGTGGCGTATGAGGACAATGATATTTTTGGCAAATTTTGTTCACCGACTAGGCAACATTTTCTACAAACGGGACCGTATCATCTAAAAATATTAGATTTTGAAGTGAGGAAAATCCACACTGGGTTATTTATTGTAAAAGTTAATACTGAGCCTGTAAATGTGTGGTGTTGTGTTTTAAAAGATCGTATTATTGGACCCTCTTTTTAAATACAACTTTAAATGGTGTGAGTTTTCTGTAGTTCTTGCAACCTGATTTTGAGGATGCTATTTACGGTTTGCCGTCAGAATATAAGGAGAATTTGTGTGTTCATTTAGTTGGCGCTCCAATTCATTATTTTGCTCTTGTTAGATGATGGCTCAATGAAAATAAATAGTCCTGTTGTAGCTTGGCCTCCTAGGGCTCCAGACTTGACCCCGCTGTATATTATAAAAAATAAAGTTTATAAAACTCATCCAGCAACTTTACAAGCTTTGCAGGATCATATAAGACAAGCATGTGCAGAAGTTTCCCGTCACGAAGTTCGAAAAGTTTGTTTAAGGGTTAGAAAAATTTATTAATAATGCATTGAAAATTATGGTGGTTTGGTCGGAGATATTGACTTTTAATGTAATTTTAGGTACTGGTTCAGAGTTGTGCACTCAGTCATGTTTAGTTTTGTTTATATTAATTTTGTTTTTGGTAATTACCAGATTTGTATTGTTGTTTTCAAATAATTATTTTGTTGTATTTACATGGCCACTGTTTTTTTTTTTTTTTTTATTTTTTTATCACTGGTGTTTTAATGAAGTTTTGCGTATTCGATTTTTTCTAATTTTTCACATTGCAAATTTATTATTATTATTATAATTATTTATAGCAGAAAATACCGTTATATTTTGTTTAAACTTGACATAGACCAACTTGTTCATTTTTTAAAGAGAACTAATAATACCTATAGTACCAAATGCGAACTTTTAGCGAGTAATCTCAACTAAGAAATACATTTTGCCCAGTATTGAGCTTGGGAGATATTTCAGAAAAATTGGCAACAATGCATTTCACATATTTTAATTCACCTCTTGCTTCTAAGACCTTTTTGTTTTAATTAGAATAACAGTTTACAAGCTATTGACGGGAAAATTTTCTTTTAACTTAATGTTAACTAGTTATTTTTAAAAAAGTTTATAAAAGATAAGTAGTAGATATTGTAATTATTAGTTAAAATGGTTTGTCCTATTAGAAAAACGCGATAGACTTTTTCTCTTCAGAAATAGCTGCTGATTGAAACAAATACTTATTTTGAAAAAAAACAGTGGCGTGCCATTTTTAGAGATTGTAAAATATTACTTTGGTAAACAACTTAATTTATCGGAATCTTTTTTTAGCTTACCCTGTACATTAAATCGGCGATGAGAGGTTAGTGCAAGATTAAATTAGCTTTAATTTAAGTTATGACAACCCATGCAAAATTTTTATTCGTTTTCGAGAAAAAAAATAAATAATAATTAATAAAGGCTTTTATGCTAATGTGCATTTTTTTAAGCGTCTCACCCGATTGGCGATATTCCTGCATTCTTCTTCTTCTTTATAATAAAAAACCAACTACACATTTATGAATGAACTTCGGCAAGGAAGTTAAGTTTAATGTCAAAAAATATATAGGTTCACAAATTTGACAGATATGACACTGATTTTAAATTTTTTAAAAGGCCACCTTTGTAAAGCCACACGAGTGAATTGTATTTTGCGATCCGATTTCCAAAATATATTGTTGTTGATATTTATTTTCAACCGTTCCGGAGATAGGGTTTCTAAATTGCCTACATCGATTTTGTCTGTGTCTCGCCCCTTTAATAAATAGACCTTATAAGCTGGAAATCATTTTTTTTTTCTAATAATTTTTTGTCTTATGTTACTGTGAACAAAATTAGGATTTTCAGCTGGTTAAAAATAATTTTGACATTAAATTTGGCTTTCTTTTGGAGAATCATTGAGAAATATCTGATTTGTTTTTTATTATAGTCAGCAGAAATATCGTCGCGCGAGACACTTAAAAAAAAATCCCTGTATTTCTAACAATCAGCAAAGCACTGCAACTGTTATTTTCTAGTTCTGGGTATAAACACGAACAAATTCAAAACAAAAAGAAGTGTACAAACAATTGAGCTTTTTTCCCCAAGTTTACAATTATTTTTATAAAAAACGCAGAGCTTGCAGGCTTCTGCAAATCACAATTTTGTTATTAACATTGCATTATATTGTAACATCTTTTTTTTTATTTTGAAATTCATTTATTAAGAAAAGCAGGTTCAGGTTAGTTTTTAAGCAATATGTTTTTAACGAATTGTTCTAATGTCCCAAAAACTAAAAATAATTTGCAGCATATCCTGAATGACTAGACAAAAAAGACATATTTTCTCTAATTAATCCGATCTTGGCGTTTTAGAGAAAACAAAAGTGGTACTATTTAAAATGGATAATATCAATTTATGCTCAGTATGCTTTAATAGTAAAACTAAACCCTATTTAAATGTCAACGGACTTGGCACATTTAAATCCTTCAAGACGTTTCATCCTATCATCTGAAAAGGATTATTATGGCTGGTCAGTCCACTTCTGTGGTCAATGATCCAGACCGAGACGGGACGAGAATGGCGATAGTCCTTTGTTTTATAAAAGTTACAAATTTTATTGCTTTCTTTGCAAAAAGTTGAACAAACGGGTTTTCTAAACGGGTTATCAAGTAATTTGGTTGTAATAAGGAATGATTTTAATTTCTATTTGCAGGTGTTTTCTTTTATATTAAACACCATACGATTCTATGGTTAACTGTCTAAAAATTACACATGGTTTGCAAAAATGGGCTTAAATCGAAAATGATCCTGATGCTTGATTTTAATTTTTAAAAAAATGTGGACAAGTGCCAGTAGAACTCGCGACTTGAACGAAGCAAAAACTGAAAAGCAGTTAAGAGATACTTTTTATTACGCATTTAATTGTCTACATAATTCATTATTAAAAAGTTAAAAAGTCAGAGGGGTACATATTTTTTATTAAAAATTATTACAGTTTCAGCTCGAACAAAGAGAGAGTATTGAAACATAGTCATGTGCGACTGTTCACGACCATTCGCATATCTAGTTTGGTAAAGCTTATAAAATGCATTCAATATGGGTGAATAAATATCTGCGACAAAATATGTAAATAACGGTACCCATAAAATGAAACCCTTATTAACGCATTAACAAATTTCTTATATCAAAATTTACGTAATAGTAGTATCTATTCTATACTATTTGTATATGAACCATCTAAACGGAAAAAATGGAAACCTCAAAATGTTTCCCTTAATAACACGTCTTGTTTCCTTTCTATTGTTCCTTTCACTACACGTTCATTCGGTTTAGCGGGTAATGGCACATTTTCATTAATTAAAGCGTAATTTTTTCTGCAGGGTTTTGTGCTGTATATACGCGTTTTCACATGCCCATGTGTTTTCTACCCACCTGTTCTTCACAATAATTAAATGGCATTTCATGTAATTTTGTTAAAGGCATTGTTTTTCATATCAATCGAATTTTATGTGGATTACTATTAGCATTATTAATAGGTATTAATAAAATAGCATTTATAGATATTTAACTTAAAATGAAGGGCTTACGGACCCATGCTTATATGAACTTTTCACCTTATAAATAACTGAGGAATCGTCCTGTAAAATATCGGACACTTATTAAATAATTCCCTGTATATTTGGACTTTTTTATTTAAAAACCTCAACGTAAAAAAACTTGATTTGTTTCCTATACAGGGTGTCCGGATAAGGATACGGAGCGGCCATATCTCGGAAACGATACGTCCCACAGATCTGAAAAAAAAGCTCTCATCATAAAAACTGCCAAGAGAAATTCATTGAAAATAATTTTAAGTTTCGGAAATTGCCGCAAGAGGGCGTAACGGCTTATTTATTTTTTAAAGTTCATTTTACGGCAAAAAATGCCACTTAACCGTAGAAAAGCAAATAAATAATTAAAATCAGTAGATTGTTTACTACAAATTTTGTTATTGTTATTTTTTTGAATCTCGCCTAATAAAGGAGTGGGGGAAGCCTTTAGGACATTTTTCAAAAACTGTCATTATGTCGTTATCCTTCAACGGATTTTCTATAACTTGGACTAGTTTGAAAGGGAATTCCTTGGAGTTTAAATAAATGATTCAGGAATTGTCACAAGTTTCCTGATACAATTTTAAGATGGCGCTGTTATTCAATCTAACCTATTTTTTTATTTTTCTCGGTATTTGCAAATTGGATGGTATAATTTTTTTCGGTAGTAATAGGAGACAATTTGCATAGGGAACGATTAGTCCAAACCGCAAATCGATATCACCAGGGGTTTAAAAGTTATTTTGATTTTTCTTTAAAAAATGATACAGTTTCCATTTACCGGTACCCGGTATACCCCTAATAAGCAAGATAACAACTAATTTCATGGCCTACTGTTTAATAAACTATAAAATTTATAATAAAAGTTTAACGAGTCGAAGAAACATCAATAACACTGAATAAAATATGAATATTATGATAATATCATATTATGAGACTTAGACTATGAAAAAGTGCACAAATTTAGCGAGACAACAATAATAATTACAAATGTTCAAAATGTTTACCATCATTTTGTAAGCACTTAATTATTCTTCTGTTAGTTGATAATACGGCTGCCTCAATTTCAGCCGTGGATAAGTTTCTAACGGCATTTGTTATCCTTACCATCATGTTTTCCCTTGTTGTTGGTCTCTCTTGGAAAACCAGATCTTTTAACCTACCCCATAGGTAAAAATCAACAAGTAAGATCCGGTGAACGAGCCGGCCAGGGAAGCAAGCTTCCTCTTCCAATTACACGATGCGCAAATTGCTCTTCTAGGTATTGGCGTACGTTACGATAGTAATGCGCCGGACAACCATCAAGTTGGATCCACATGTTTGTTCTCGTTTGTAAGGAGACTTCTTCCAAAAGAGGTGGAAGGAAAGTGGCCAAGAAATCTAAAAATCTTGCTCCATTAAGGGTTTGGTCAAAAAAATGGGGACCGATAATTTTTCCTTCCAAGATCCCGCACCAAACATTTAAACTCCAGCGGTTTTGAAAATCTACTTGCCTCATCCAATGAGGGTTTTGCTCAGACCAATAGTGCATATTATGCAAATTCACACCCCCAGCGTTAGTGAAAGTGGCCTCGTCTGTCCATAATATCCGTGAAAGAAAATTTGGATTTTCCCTAATCATATTTAATAGCCAGTGACAGAAATCCAATCGACGATCATAATCAGTATCGTTCAATGCCTGGTGTAAAACGATGTGGTAAGGGTGCATACTATTAGTTTGTAAAATCTCGTGGACATTTGTTTTTGGAACCCCCAAGTCAAGGGAAATTTTTCTGGTGCTTAAAGTGGGATCGTATTGAACGTAAGCCAAAACGTTGATAATATTTACCTCATTACGTGTCCTACGAATGCGTAAGGGTCGTTGAATGAGCTGCACATTACCAGTTTCTCTTAATCGTCGAGCTAATCTTGAGAATACTTCTCGAGAATAGTGTCTTCTTTGTGGAAATCGCATTGCTTACTCTCGCGACGCTATTACAGCATTTTCAAGAGATTGAAAATACATATTCAACATATCATACGCTTCTGCGTTAGTAAACGGCATACTGTTTGTAGAAAAATGCAATATAAATGTAAAAAACAATGCTTAATATTATAAGATGCTTGACGTTTAAAACTGATCAACAGCTTGTCACAATAAATTATTAATTTGTTTTTTTCCATGGCCAACTTGAAACTTGTAATTTAGGCGAAAACATGATGGAAAGGATATGAAATGCCGTTCGAAGCTTATCCACGGCTGAAATTGAGGCAAGAGGCAAGTGTGTTTTTCACTGAAAGAAGAATAACTAAGAGCTTAGGAAGTGACGGAAAATATTTTAAACATTTGTAATTATTGTTGTCTTGCTAAATTGCTAATTGTTTCTAGATTTAAGATTTGTGCACTTTTTCATAATCTCATATCATAATATTCATATTTTATTCAGTGTTATTGATGTTTCTTTGACTCGTTAAACTTTTATTATAAATTTTATAGTTTATTAAACAGTAGGCCATGAAATTAGTTGTTATCTTGCTTATTAGGGGTATACCGGGTACCGGTAAATGGAAACTGTATCATTTTTTAAAGAAAAATCAAAATAACTTTTAAATCCCTGGTGATATCGATTTGCGGTTTGGACTAATCGTTCCCTATGCAAATTGTCTCCTATTACTACCGAAAAAAATTATACCATCCAATTTGCAAATACCGAGAAAAATAAAAAAATAAGCGCCATCTTAAAATTGTATCAGGAGACTTGTGACAATTCCTGAATCATTTATTTAAACTCCAAGGAATTCCCTTTCAAACAAGTCCAAGTTATAGAAAATCCGTTGAAGGATAACGACATAATGACAGTTTTTGAAAAATGTCCTAAAGGCTTCCCCCACTCCTTTATTAGGCGAGATTCGAAAAAGTAACAATAACAAAAGTTGTAGTAAACAATCTACTGATTTTAATTATTTATTTGCTTTTCTACGGTTAAGTGGCATTTTTTGCCGTAAAATGAACTTTAAAAAATAAATAAGCCGTTACGCCCTCTTGCGGCAATTTCCGAAACTTAAAATTATTTTGAATGAATTTCTCTTGGCAGTTTTTATGATGAGAGCTTTTTTTTCAGATCTGTGGGACGTATCGTTTCCGAGATATGGCCGCTCCGTATCCTTATCCGGACACCCTGTATACGTACCCACGTCAAAATTCTCAAAACTAACCTAAGTGTAACAGTTCAGAGAGATACACATACCGTGCGAGCAAAATCTATTTTCATCCAAGAGGGCTTGGACTGAAAAACGTAGGGCTCGGGCTGAAAAACGTAGGGCTCGGATTAGATCATAATTACAAAGGGACCTTACGGTTGTAGGCTATGAGATGGTTTTGTTAATTGCAACGTTTTGATTAGCCTGTGCGTCTCATCCTCGTGGTGGAAGCCAATCACGAGGAAGTTTGTATGTTCTGTGTCTTCGTGAGCGTATGTGTGTATGGGTTATTAAGGAATTTGTAGAAGTTTCTGTGCGTCTGTAAGAGTTTATGATTTGTTTGGATATGAATTCACTGATTGTTTCTATTTCTTTGTGGAGGACTCTTAGCGGAGTAAATCTTGGAGCATTTGCTATTATTCTGAGCGTTTTATTTCGGAAGATTTGAAGTTTTTTATGTGAGTTTGTTGGCACGGTGCACCAGGTTGGTATAACCGTACGTTAAAATTGACCGGAACATGATTTTGTAGAGGTTTGTGTTTGTAATGAGGTTGATTTTGCTGTTTATGAGTATAAGTGTTTTTGACTTTAACTTGATTTCTGTGGAGATTCACTTTCGACTTCGTGAAGAAGATGGCCTGAGTTCTTGTGTGGTTTAAGCGAGTTTTCCAGTCATCCATCCATTCTTCGCTTTGGTTGATTTGTGATTGAAGTCTGCTTGTGGCCCACTTTGGCCCCTTGATGAGGCAGTGATCGCTGTATCATTCGCGAACAAGATAGTTTAATGTCTCTGTATATCACAGGTATACATATTGTACAGGACCAAGGCTAGGAGAGAGCCCTGTGGTACTCCGGCCCTGATTTTTCTTGTTTAAGACACTGTGTTATCCGCTGATACAGCAAACGTTCTCTCCTCCAGGAAGGACATCATCAGCTTGATTAGGTAAGGCGGTAAGCGTGATCTTATTAACTTCAACATAAGGCCGCCGTGCGAGACCTTGTTCAAGACTTTGCTGATGTCGAAGAAGATCGCTCCCATGCCATGTATTTTACTAAATCCGTCACCAGTCTCGTGGTTTGGCGCACTGTGCAATGATCAGATCTAAAGCCGAACTGCTCTGGTGGTAATAGGTTGTGTTCCCAAACTTACTCGTTTATTTGGTGTTTAATTAGGGATTCCACAACATTGCCTAAGCACAAGAGTAGACTGATAGGCCTGTAGCTGGCGACAGAGGTCGGCTTCTGGCCTTTTTTTTGGGGATTAAAATAATTTTTGCATTTTTCTGTGCCGTGGGGAAGCGATCTTTTTCCACGATTGCGCGGGCTATATCCGCAAGTCCCTCGATTAAATACCTACAAGGATTTAAAAAATGTATAGGTACCTATACTCTGTTGCTTAATGCGAGAGAGTAATAAAATGTAAGTCTGCAATGTCAGGTCCCATTAAGCAGGCTAGACAACTTAAAGGCCGCATTTCAGGTACATTGCAATGACAGTTTTTAAATATTCCGTGTTTTAGATATTTAAGACCTACACACCCCGAATCGATCCTAAATTAGAGGTCACCCTAATTTGCATACAATAGAAAGACGAGTTTGGTTAGTGAAAGTAAGGTGACAGCGGAGTTACTACAGGTAGTTTATTAGAATAATAAGTATAATAATAATTATACTTGATTATAATTATAGAGATATTAGGCAGATAATTGAAATATTAATTATTCTAATATTAAGTAGATAAAAACTTATATAGAAGTAAGAATAATATGAACATGGATAAATTGGAATAAATATTAGTTTTTATAAAAAAATCTATATTTAAATTTTAGTCATGTTCCGAGTAGGAACTATCGTCGTTGGGGTTCAGAGAAATAATAAGGGGATCTACAGTGTTTTCTAGCATGTTATCAGCTTCCCACATTCTTTCTTCTATTTCAATCTCATGTTCCACGCACTTACTCCATTTTTCACAATCCACTGTCTTTATTCCCTGTTGCAAGAGGTTTCCAACGTCTCTCATTTTAAAAGTGGTGTTATGCCTTGCTAGAAACCCTTTTACTTACGCCCATACCAATTCTATGGGGTTTAATTCACAGTGAAATTTCGTACAAAGATAATAATTTTCTCATTTTTAGAGAGCGCAGTTTTACTAATCCGTTTCTCAGCAACAAATTCAGAAACACTAGCCGTTTTCAAGAACGAAGTTTTTCAACAACTGCCGGAAAGTAACTAAACATTTCAAATTTTTGAAACAGTGGGGCACAGGTAGGTAAACCACCTGTGCCTCTACCTACCCGATCTCGGGACCCCTAACAATAAACATAATTAAATAATAATAATGGGACTTCACATAAGGAATACGGCAAAGATAACTGGGTTTTATAGTTCAATAATGGTTTATTACTCTCTCGCATTAAGCAACAGACTGTAGTTATAAATAATTAAACAGTTTATTCTTATTACGCCGCAGATAAGGATTATATCATAAAGTTTAATTATTGTCCTTACTCATATTTAGCCGTTAGCCAATTTCTTATTTGCCTATATGTATATGCTTTATGTTATCTAGGAAATATCGTTGTTAAATGTGGAACATATTGACAGACCTCATTTCCGACCTTACACGCGTCAGCCTTAACTTAATTTAAAAGTATATGGGTCACCGAGCTTTTCCTGTTTTACGACTAATCCAATTTACAGGTTTCAATGTAAAGCAGAAAGCATTACTGTAAAATAAAATGTATCGAAAAAATGTGCTTATTGGAGGTTGCAAGTGGGTGCAGCCGTATAACCAGTATATTATTTTTATTGAATCGAAGGACCCTGGAGGAATAATATAGCTATCAATATATGATTTTATTTATTTTTTGGGGTTAACCATAATGTATTAATTTAATAAAGAACTACGTGCAAAATAGCGTTATATATCAGAATATCAAATTTGTGCCGCCCATTCGATGGCTCGTGCCTAGAGACAAAATTTGTCATATTTTCGAGTTTTTCATAGTGTAAAGAACGTTATAGTTGGACTGTACTATCCAAGAAGCACCGACACTGATCGGTCGCGCGATCATGCCTCTCTTGCCCTCGAAATGCATTATTTTTCTGGTTTGTTAGCAACCAGTAAAATTTTCATATATCACGCTAGCTTGGACAAGTTAATTAAGTTGCAGCGAATGTGTGCGTGGTGAAGTTAACACCCAGCTTGAGGGAAGGAGGAAACTGTATAATTTTCCTAGATTTAGTAAAGTATACATTAAAATACGAGTACAGGTCGAGTAATATAGCGTGAGCTCTGACCTTCGAGTGCGCAGTAGATAGGTAAATCGGCATCTCTGTCGTACACTGACTCTCCTTTTATATCAACCACACATTTTAGAGCTTAAGCTAGAATGCACGACCTGTACAGTGTGTAAATAATTTATTAAGATGTTAAAAACTGAAAAATATCAATATGGCCTATGCAAAATGTCGAATAGCGGTACACAACAAACGATAGTCGGCTCCAGTAATATTGACGACTTTCCGACTTTGTGTAATGGTTTTTTGTATTCTACACGGTGCTTCAAAATTCGCTACAAGGATTTTAAGGGCGTATTTTTGAGGTAAAAATATAAAACATGTCCTCCTTTGGACTCGGGCTATTTCGCCAAAATGAGAAAATAAACTCATGTAGTTTTAAGGCAATAAGCTTCCATGCAAAATTATCGGAAATTTTTAAGCACTCGTGTAATTACCCCCGAAAATTTTAATGAAATTGTTCTAAGTTCATATGACTTGTTGCAATAATTTATTTATTTGCAGCAAAAGTACAAACACCAGTACATAGTATAAATAAAAAAGATGTTTTCAATATTTTTACAAGGACGTATTTGTCCTAGCTATACACACTGTAAAAATATTTTTTTCTTAAAAACGCACATTACGCTCAAATATAGAAAAACGAAATACCTGTCTTTAGCGAAGCCAATATAGACAATTATCTTCAAGAAAATATATGTTATCTAATTCGTCGTCAATTTTGAGTTTAAACTATGAACGCATCAAATCACAAGGAGTCTAGCCAGTCTAGTCGAAACACTAAAGAATCGCACCTATCTGCATCCAATGTAACCCCAACGTAACCATCCATAATCCACATCCACTAAGCCATAGAAAAAATTATTAGTATAACACTAAGCCGAAGTGCTTTATAGAAACCTCAAGTTCTTCGGTCACTGGAGTCTTGATGTGACTCCGCGCAGATGCCGAATTGCATGTAAATAACTATACCATACTCTTAGGACAAGGGCCAACTACTTTGGCACAAAGAACTTTGTCTTTGTTAAAAATACCATTTCAAAATGTTACAATTTCAAAGACGTCAGCTTTAAAACAAGAAATTTTGCCGCCAAGAACATAATCAGAAATGACCAAAGACACCGAAAATCATATATTTAGAACACATTCACTCTAAATAAGATTATTACCTTGAGATTAAATAATTTAAAGTCAAAATAATTTATTCTCTTGTGGCAAGTGCTGCCTTTTATCAGTGTACCTTTCAGGAAACTCTGTATATACTTATGATAGAATATTTTGAAAGCTACACGTATCACTTACGCTAATAAATTAAAAATAAATTAATCTATTTGTAATTAACATTCATTAGTACTGAAATGTATATTGCAATATCCATTCGTCGACGTTACCTCACAGAAAATTATATGATAGGGTCCTAGCCCTTCGCAGCTCTTTTTGCTATTAGAATAGGAATGGCGTTTGGATTGATAACGGTCATCTTTGGCTGAAACGAAATAGATAAATTAATAGGAGAACTGTTTAATATCGCTGCCTTAACCCATTTCACATTTGCATTGTATTATATTATATCGTATACCTACTTGTTTGGTTTAATTAGTCTAACTAACAGCTGTTAATTTCCTTAACTAGATCCGTAGATATGTAATAACGGAATTACTCCAGAGTGATCTGCATAAAATCATAGTTTCCCATCAGCCCCTTTCGTCGGATCACATAAAAGTCTTCTTGTATCAGATACTTAGAGGTAAGCAAGTTTAATTAGATAATTACATAGTAAGATTAGAAATGATTTATAAAATTGCTTTTATGAGAAAAATGCCAATTAAGGCTAGGATTTTTTTTTGCTGAATATTTAGTGTCGGTGTTTTGGGTGCAGATTAACTCATTTGATTATGATTCAGGTTCCAATGTGCCAAAACCTATGAATTTATATTGACATTGGCACATTCAAACCCCTGAATATTATTATAATGAGGCAATCAGAACCGAAGTATCGGCCCTTATATTTAAATTAATCCAGTCAATGTTTATTGATTTTTATTAGGAGTTATAAGGTCCGCATGACTGTTTAATGTTGAGTAGAAACGCCATCGACTGTGACATCATTTGAGGTAATTGGCAATTAATTCAACATCCGCTATGTTGTGCGATATTTAACGACAAACTCTTTCAATTTCTGTGACATCATTTTATCAACATATCTGTTGGTCAGGTTAGTAATATTGATGAACCAAGCTTGTCGAATGTTACTTAATTTTTAAAGAGTTAGGCTAGTTCATACCAATGAGCACATCCCGTTATGTCAAAATGCAAAATGTCACAATCGTTGGTGAGAGTGGCGTAAAGTATAGGGGGGCCAGTGGGGGCGAAATTTATTTCCATGAAAGACCGTCGAGCGGATTTTCACTTTCTTTGGGGCCAGACCCCCGTTCCCAAAGGAGCATAAAAAAGGTGAAATCCTACGAAATTTGGGCGTGGTCCCAAAAAATTTTTGTCTGCGGCGCTTTACCTCCTCGATCTACACCCTCCTAGTTTGCCCCAAAATGCTAGCTACGCCACTAATTGGTGCCTTTACTCTGTAATGTAAATATCGGACTAAACGTGGGTTTATGCATATCAAATTATTATAATTTAAGGCAATTTAGTGGCATTTATACAGATTTCTTTACGAAAATTTAAGAATTTGACATTCAACCAATCAAAATCGTTTTTGTATGCTCAATTCCGTTTTCACCTAATTTTACTGTAAGAAGATAGAAGTTTTCGAATCTCTTAATAGTTATTTATATAAGACCCACACGAAAAAAGCTTATTACATAACCCATTTTAGCCTGTTTGCGCTATGTAATATACTATATTATCGTACTGAGTGATGTAATGAACTCATTACATTACTCATTTTTAATCAAACTATGATTTTTTTGTTCCATCAGTCACTGTAATTTTTTGTGTAATGTCACGTTCATAATATGAAAATCGTTTTAAATACATAAAAAAACCAAAATTCTGGGTTTTATATAAAATGTTGTATATTACACGTACGGTAAGGCTCATTACAGCACTCGTGTGGTTACAAGGCTCGGTCTACGACATCGTCGTAGCAATATTCCCCACTCGTTACTGTAATGAAGCTCATACCGTACTAGTAATATAGTAGTTATTTATATTTATTAAAATTAAAATTAGAAGAAGAAAAATGTGTTGGCGTCAAACCTCCAAGAACTTCTCCAGGACGACCAAAACTTGAGCTGGATGATGTTTTAATGCAGAGAATAAGGCAAAAAGTTCATAGTTTCTTTTTAAAAAAGGAAATTCGCACGCTCGACAAAATTTTGTCCTCAATCCAAGAAGACCAGGACTACTCATTTATGTGTAGAAATACGCTTTGGAAATTATTAAAAAAATAGGTTCTCGGTGAAAATAACATAATAGGCAATCGATTTTAATAGACAGAAACAATATCGTCTGTTGGAGAATAAATTCCTTAAGAAACATCCGAAAAGCCAGAGAAGAAAGCAAAAAACATTTTACCTAGAGGAACATGGCTAAATGAAGGCCACACTGTGACTAAATTTTGGCAGGATGAAAATATTAAGAGTTCAAGGCAAGCCTTTTTGGAAGGACTGTCCACAGGATTAAGACCGCCATGTAGAAAAGGACATGAACTGAGGGGCGGATCTACGGGGGGGGGGGCTTAGGGAGCTCAAGCCCCCCCCCCCCCCCATTGACCGGCTAACAACAACATAATTGGAAAATTTCAAACATGTTAAGGATTCTGAAACTTCTGGCAAAGCAATTATTTTATCTTATACTTTAAACTTAAGCAAATTATTACAAAATCCTGAACAGGACCTTTCTGCAGCTCTGTCAGAAATAGATTTAGTCAAGAAAACTCTAAAACGTTTTAGGAAAACCAAGGACATAATTTTAACATGATATACTCTGAGTCTTGTGAAAGTGCAACAAAAATTGGTTGCACTATAACCATGTACGAGTGTGTAAAAAACAAACACAGAGAAGCAACATCCCCGTTTCTAACAAAAAAAAGTATTTTAGAAAAACAATATTTTTACCTTTTTTGGATCATGTTAATACTCAATTGGCAAAAAGATTTCTTGAAGTATGTGAAGTATTACCACTCGAAGGAATAATTCCATTTTATTTAGATAAATATACAGATGACGAAATTATAAGAACTGCCAAAAAATACGAACAACATTTATCGCGTTCTGTTTTAGAATTGAAGACAGAATTGGGCCTTTAAAGAGAAAAATAGATCGATTCTAATTCCAAACCCCAAACTTGCACCAATGCCCTGAACAATTGTTTCACAATGTGTTTTCCAAATATACAAACTTTTGCACCTTACCTGTCACAACTGCTACTGGTGAAAGAAGCTTTTCTGCTTTAAAACTTCTAGAATTTTACATCCGGTCTACAATGGGATAAGAGAGATTAAATAGACTAGCTTTAGCCTACATTCATAAAAAACAAGAAGTGAACATTGATGACGTTATTAATTTATTTTGCCTGATACGACCACGGAGGTTGCTAACGTCGGACTGGACACCTTAGATTTTTAGTTTTTGTTGTGTCAATAAAGAGATGTTTTGTACCATAATAATTAATTACTCAAACCTAGGCCCAGGCGCGGATTCATTGTGCGCTAACCACGGCATGTATTCGATATATTATTTCATAAGCTTTCCAGGCAAATGAATATAAAGGAAGTTCTACTTCCGTGCAAAAAATACCTTTATTTTGATAAGGGACAACTTTAAACATGTAACACCAAAAGTCTTTCTCGTGAATGGAACCGCTGAAGCTAAATATTAGAATAGTAGACGAAAACGAAATTTGGGTGTGGACAAAAAAATTTTTCACCTGCGCCGCTATTTTTGCACCTACGACGCTCCTTGGTCACCCGAAATTAATTTTAGGATCTGCGCCTGCTAGCCCCTCCCCACCCCCCATTTCTAAGTCCTGGATCCACCCCTGGATGAACTTATCATAATCCATATTGGAAGTTCTGATGTCTTTGAAGAATAGTTCTAGCAAATGTTGAATCTTATACCAAAAGATGCAATAATTGTATTGGATAATGCAAGTTATCACTCTAGGCTGACGGAAAAATTACCGACAAGTGCGTGGCGTAAAAGTGAACTAACCAGAATGGCTAAGTTTAAGACGAATAGAATTTCCATTCGATTCCTTAAAAAAATAAATATTGGTACTAGCCAATTTACATAAAAATGCATTAAAAAAATATGTAGTCGATGAAATGGCAAAGTTACGACGAATATCTGGGCTCAGACTCCCTCTTTACCACTGCGAATTAAACCCGGTCGAACTAATATGGGCTCAAATAAAGGCAGATGTCGCCAGAAAAAAACATGACTTATAAAATGGTGGATTTAAAAAGACTCTTTAATGAAGCTATCGGTAAAATCAGTGCGGGAAAGTGGAAAAAGTGTATCGATCATGTGATAGAAGAAGAAGCCAAAATGTGGCAGGTAGATATAATAATTGAAGAAATGGTCGAGCCGCCTATTATAAACGATGTTAAATAAAAGTTCATCTTTCGAATCGAACTATGATTAAGCCATTACGACAAAGTATTATTCGATTTTTGAAAATGCTTTGTTTATAAGATCCTATATTATATCTTGTTTTTAAAGTTATATTATGTGAAATAGTACCACCCATTGTTATTTATTAGTTAATGCGATTTTTTAAACGTTTTAATATGTTATAAACACCTACGAATATAATATTATACAATTTTAGGAGAATAGGCATGCCTAAGATTTTTAATTCATCAAATATAACAATAGCTTGCGATAAATTCATGGTGGACCTACCTAAAGAATGCTCATTATTTAAATTATTAAATGTAAATACAATAGATTTTAAGGGATGGTGTTTAAATTGTTTTTGATACCCCAGTATGTGTTTTGCATATTTAATTAGCATTATTACTTCGCGCCATTTAAAGATAAACCATAGAGTGAGGTTGAATAAGCTCTCCTTAAGTTGTGTTTACACGCTCTTATGTCTTTAAGTGCATTGAACTTGCCATAATCTAAATGTATACATTAAATTGGTCTGCAACTAACCTTATTTGCTTGTAAAGGGAATATTTTTTTACACTTCAGATTTTGTCCCTTGGTTAATCAGATATTGTTGACTTACAGAACTGGTTTTTAATATTTTATAATAATATTATGGCAACCTTTCTAATAAGGTTCTTCTTAAGAAATAATTGTTGTTGTTATCTTCTGTTTCTTACCACACTTTCATTTTTATTTCTAATATTCATAACAAAACATTTTTCCACGGTTCCATCTAGAACGTATTTTTGTCTCGCAAGAAAAAACTTCGTATACCCTCATGACTGTTCAGTTCTGTAACACAAATTGGTCAAATAAAGACCATTAGTGCGTGTGCACTTCATTATCTACGCGTGATAAAGCGTTACGGGAGAAAGTAAAACTTCAGGTAATAAGTAGTGCTCGTAAGTACCCATTTTAACGGAAAAAAATACAGTTATCTAGAAATTCTTTGATATTCACGTATGTACTTACGGTTTTACTTTTACTCTCTGCAAGGAATATAATATAAAATTTACTTAGCCTATTTTTCTTCGGTTTTAAATCGAATAAATTTATTTAATAAAACTTTTCGCTCTGGCCGGTATTATAGAAACTAAAAGTTTCCGATCAACCTTTTGAAAGGTTAGTTCAGGTTAGTTGTTAGTTGACTTGGCAATGCATTAGAAATTATGGTGGTTTGGTCGAAGATATTGACTTTTAATGTGCTTTTATGTATTGGCTTTTAGTTGTACACTCATGTTTACTTTAGTTTATATTAATTTTGTATTTGGCTGTTTTAAGGGATGCCAAATCTATTTCTGATTAGTCTTGAAATAATAATCGCATAAGGTACTTTACTCTTTAAATTATTATTTTAAATATCTCGCTAAACTAAACATTTTTTCTACAATTTTTTTCATTATTAGTTATGAACTGTAATTAATTCCCTCAGTATTCAGGGTGCCTTGTAAGTACCTCCTAATTACTCGGGAGCATACAGAGTAGGTCAAAATAGCCCTAATTTGTCATAGAAAAACGTGCCTAAAGGGGTAGCCAGCGGTTTACTTTTTTGGCTCTAAGCTCGAACCGACTAATAAATAATAAAAACGTTTAATTGTTATTTTGGCAAATGTTCAATATGGGCTCCACCGAGGGGTGTCTCACTACGGCAGTTGGTGTACAAATGTCTAGACAGTCATCGGCAATTATTTGCAGTTATCGGCAATCACTGGCAGTAATCGGCAATCACTGGCAGTCATCGGAAATCACTGGCAGTCACAAGCAATCAGTGGCAGTCATCTGCATTCATTAGCCAGTATTTTGATCTGATCAATAAGAAGGCATTATTTGGAATAACTATTAAGTTATAGCCGCTTTGATAATATTAAATCCATTGCCACCATTAAGGAAATTACAATAGATGATATAGTGATTGCCGATGACTGCCAGCGATTGCCGATGACTGCCAGCGATTGCCGATGACTGCCAGTGATTCCCGATGACCGCCAGTGATTCCCGATGACGGTAGTTGAATGCCGATGACTGCCGGTGATTGCCAGTAATTGTCGGTGACTGTCAGTGATTGCCGATGACTGCTGGGAATTGCCGATGACAGCCTGTGACTGCCGATGACACATACTGTCAAGAATTACCGGAGACTGTAAAGAATTGCAGTGAGCCGTGCACTACGACAGACTCTAATAATTAAGCTTTTATATCTAGTTCACAAGTTTTAAAATAAGTCTGTCATTTATTTAGCTCATTCATCATCAGATTAAAAATGTTAAGACTCGCTCGCTGAATTCCTTTGAGTGAACAGCCGGCTTTATATACAGGGTCCGGCATATCACTTCTTATCTCCTATAACTCTGTTATTTGTTAAGGTAGTATTTTCATATTTTGCAGACTTTACCTGTATCTTTGGGCGCGTTTCAGTAAAATATTTTTGTTTTGAAAGTGTGACGTCATGAGGATGTATTTTTTTTAGATTACATGCCATATATTTTTTGCATATTTGGGTGCTTCTTATGGCAACCAACATACCCCTAATATTTTATTGAAGTTTATTCTGTGATGTAAAAAAAAAATAAAAACTAGAAAAAAATAAGTTTTGCACCACTGCTGCACTGCTCTGATTTAAAGTATGAATAAAAAACACATAGTGTTCAGAGTTACCCCGTTCTTAATATACAGGGTGTTAAAGTTTCGGATGCAATCGTACGTTTAATCAGAAGGTGGTCATGATTAACTGTTGCATTTTTGTTTGTACCATTATTTGAAAAAATTGTTTTCGGCAATCACTGGCAGTCATAGGCAATCGCTGGTAGTCATCGGGAATCACTGGCAGTTGACTGCCAAAATCGGCAGTAGGTGTACAAAGTTTACCTAGTTAGACATCCTTTGAGCTCCACGTACTTCAATACATTTTCTTAGTATTCGAATATTTTCCGGCTGCAAATAATATTCCGGCATTATAACGGACTTCGCTAGAATGCTGTGTTACTTTCGCTAGTAGTTCTTCTCTAGTATTTACTGGTGTTGAATAAACTAGTTCTTTTGGATGTCCCCAGAAGTAAAGGTCCAAGGGATTTAGGCCTGGAGACCTTGGTGGCCATAAAACAGGCTCACCTCACCATCAAGGGTCAAAAACGCTTGTTAATTGTCGACGTACTATACGGTTATAATGAGGTGAAGCACCATCATGCATGTACCACATTTGCATTCTTCTATCAAAAGGCAGGTCTTCCAATAAATTATTCAAATTTTGTTGCAATAATTGTAAATAAATCTCACCATTGAGTCTTTCTTTCAAGACAAATGGACCTATAAGGTTATTTCCGATAATGCCAGCCAACACATTTACCATAAACCTTTGTTGGTGTTTGTTTTGAATTATGGCGTGCGGATTTTCATCAGCCCAAAAATGTAAATAGTGTGAGTTTATTATCTCTTGTAAAACCGGCTTCAGCGGTAACCAAAATAAGGTTAGAAAAATTTAGATTTGCGTTATGTTGCTGTATAAACCAGTTGGAGTATTGAAGTCTTGCTGGATAATCATCCGGAGACAAAGCGTGCACTTTTTGAGCATGGGTGAAGTAACTGGTCTTTTAGAGTTTCATGTACAACCCATTTTGTAACATTGTTTTGTGTCGCAATCTTTTTTTATGCTGTTTGAAGAGTTGTCAGCAATATCTTGCAAAATTTGTTCCTCTACGTGTGGGTTTCGTGCTCTCCTGGGAGGTTCCTCACCGCCACGTCGCGGCAAAAATGACCCTGAATAAAAAATGTCAAAAATTAATTCATTAACTCTAATAATTACTTTCTAATCATCTTTTACCTGTTTCCCTTAGGCTCCGATCAACCCTTTAAAAGGTTTTTTTGACTTGACAATGTTCTCTCAGAATAAAGTCTTCTTTCCTTCGAAGAGTTGGACAGCGCTTCACCATAAATTAAATGCATATTAACATATTCTGTGTAAGAATTTTCTTTCATTTTTTTAAAATTATTTTTACTTGGAGGCGGTTTTGACGAGTTCCGTCAATAGTATTCAGTATGTGAGAATTAACAATAACAACCAGATTTTTACCTATTTGTGTTTAGCCTTAGCTTTTGAGTGTTTCGCATAAAAACCGATTTCTCTCGAAAACCGCCAGTTTTGTCGAAATAAATTAAGAGTACTTTTTTTGAAGGGAAATCACCAGAGTATTTCAAAAATCGGATTTCAGCTCTGGCAAATGACACCGGTCAAAATGTTGGACAACGAGTGTGGTCCGTTCCTGACTTCCCTGACGATGTAAAACATCTACTGTAGTATGGTTTAATGACTCTTTATGGCCTCTATAAAATATTAAAATTTTATTAAATTATTCAAGTCGGTTCAAGTTCAAGTTGAGAATCACCCTGTAGTACGTAACCTTGAATATCTTTCCAAAATGGTCTGAATACGCAGTTTTTAATTCGTAATATTTAATAATTAAGTTTTCTGATTAGGAGAACAATGATCTTTTAAAAACAACATTAAAATGTTTTAAATTTTCCAATGGGTGATTCCATTTATTTTTTTTTTATTTTACATTACCGGATATTTCTAACTAGCTGTGAAATTAAGCACATTTACTCTTTTGGTTGTTATTGCAAATTATTGTTAAACCTAAGATTTTTAAATGCATAAATATCTGTCCGACACCTAAAAAAAATAAAGGTGGTCAAGAGTTGTAGGTACTCTGCTGAAAGTCACCTGACTTATTTAGGCAAATTACGATTGACATAACATGAAGGTTTAAGAAACAAAATGTGACTTGAAAATTTAAAATCCCTGCTTAAAAATATGAAAAAAAGTTCCTATGAACCTATGTCCGGAAACGCTTCGTTTCGGAGATACAGGGTGTTACAATTTTTAAGCGCAAGAAAAGGTATGTACGCCACTGCCGTTTCCTCTTTTGATAACACTGTTAAGTAGGCAGTTTAATGGATAATGCAAAGTACCTTTTAAGAATTTTTTGATTTCGGCGTTATTTAGGAGATTAATGCAATTTTATCAAACTCTGATATGGGTATAACGATTTCAAAAAATTCACAAAAGTCGATAAATTCTTTTTAGGTTTTGTCATAACTCTTGACTTGAGGGGAATAATATATAATCACGCCAGGTCAGCCTCTTTTTGAATTTCGGCTGAAGTTTCTTCCATATTTTGAAAAACTACCCTCGAAAATAGCAAAATAATAATTTTTTTTCACTTCCTTCAAATTGTTGTTAATCAATTCCATAACAACAAAAATCACCTTACCTACTTTTACGTGTGAAATTTGTCATTCAAAAATATGTCAATTAAAATATAATACAGGGTTTTCAAGTTTACATTGAACCAATACAATTTTCTATTTTTTAACAATATCAATCAAGTGTTGGATAAAATTTTGTATGGCACTCGTGTGTTAAGTCATATAAGTCACTTACACTTACACAACCGTTTCCCAGCGTGACTTATATATAACATAACACACTTATACCATAAATAACTATTATTTTTTAATTATTCTTTTTCTCGAGAACGTTTGCTCAAAGCGATTTCTACCAAGTATGCCTTTCTCACGCCTTTTTTTGCTTAAAAATGTAATATAAGTACGTATAAAAAAGTTATGACCCCTCAAGAGAGTAAATACATGTTGGTGGCGCCCTCTACAAGTGAGAGCCATACTAACATCAAATTCGCATTTCAAAACCCCTAGATGCCAATTTTAGTTCAAATATCGACATTATTTCAAAAATTTATTTTATTTAGAAAAAAACAAAGAAAATTTAACGAGGCATTTCCGGACATAGGTTCTATATGAACTTCTCTTTTATATTTTAGAATTTTTTTGACACTCCTGTATATGTTTTTAAATATGTATTTCCTTAATTTCTGCCTTCATTTTGATATATGCCATTTTATAATGTGTCGGGTGTAAATGAAATCATTGTACAGAGGGCTAAGTTAAGAGATATTTTGTTCAAATTTGGGTTACTATAGTCTATCTTTAAATGGCGTGAAGTAATGAATGCTCATTAAATATGCAAAACGCGTACCAGGGTATCAAGAACAATTTAGACACCATCTCTTTAAATCTATGGTGTTTATATTAAAGGATCCAAACAATGAGCATTCGTTAGGTAGGTCCACCCTGAATTTACCGCAAGCTATTGTTATATTTGAAGATTTACCATTGTTATTGGGAAAATCCTTTAGTCAGGAGCATGTATTGGGGAAGTTTTTAAATTAAAAATCTTAAACATGCCTATTCTCCTAAAATTGTATTATTTTATATTCGTAGGTATTTATAACATATGAAAACATTTAAAAAATCGTATTAACTAATAAATAACAATGGGTGGCACTATTTTACATAATATAATTACAAAAACAAGATATAATATAGAATCTTATAAACAAAGCATTTTCAAAAATCAAATAATACTTTGTCGTTATGGCTTAATCATAGTTCGATTCGGAAGATGAACTTTTATTAACAACGTTTATAATAAGCGGTTCAACCATTACTTCGATTATTTATCTACCTGCCACATTTTGGCTTCTTCTTCTATCACATCGATACACTTTTTCCACTTCTCCGTACTGATTTTACCCATAGTTTCATTAAAGAATCTTTTTAAATCCATCATTTTATAAGTCGTGTTTTTTTTCTGGCGACATCTGTCTTTATTTGAGCCCATATAAGTTCGATCGGGTTTAATTCGCAGTGGTAAGGAGGGAGTCTGAGCACAGATATTCCGCGTAACCTTGCATTTCATCAACTACATATTTTTTAAATGCATTTTTATGTAAATTGGCTAGTCCCAATAGTTCTTTTTTTAAGGAATCTATTGAAAATTCTTTTTGTCTTAAACTTAGCCATTATGTTATTTCACTTTTACGCCACGCACTTGCCGGTAATTTTTCCGTCAGCCTAGAGTGATAACTTGCATTATCCAATGACATCGGCATTCATATCTTCGTGATAGTATCCTGTATTTTTTAATTGGAGCATCAGTAGATCACCTTTAAAGAAGCCTTCAGAACTTCCAATATGGGTTATGATAAGTCGATGTCCTTTTCCAGATGGCGGTCTTAATCCTGTGGACAATCCTTTCAAAAAAGCTTGCCTTGAACTTTTAATATTTTCATCCTGCCAAAATTTAGTCACAGTGTGGCCTTCATTTAGCCATGTTTCGTCTAGGCAAAATATTGTTTTGTTTTCTTCTCTGACTTTTCGGATGCTTCTTAAGTAATTTCTTTTCCAACAGACGATATCGTTTCTGTCTATTAAAATCAGTGGCCTATTATGTTTTTTCCACCGAAAAGCCATTTTTTTTAATAAGTTCCAAAGCGTATTTCCACGCATAAATGGGTAGTCCTGGTCTTCTCGGATTGAGGATAAAATCTTGTCCAATGTGGGAATTTATTTTTTTAAAAAGAAACTATGAACTTTTCGCCTAAATCTCTGCATTAAAACGTCATCTAGCTCAAGTTTTGGTCGTCCTGGAGAAGTTTTTGGAGGTTTGACGCCAACACTTTTTTCTTCTTTTAAAAGTTTATATATTGTTGTTTTCCCAACGCTAAGTATATCTGCTGTAAATTGCACTGCATTGACAACACCCAAGTCCGCATTTTTACTTTTAGTAGAATCGTAACAGTTAAGAATTAATTTTTTTTCATTTACTGTACAGGGTTATCCAACCAAGACTAGACAAGGCGATTTTTTGACTTTTCCTGTACTTTTATAAAAAAACTGAAATAGCCTTCTTAAGTCATTTTCTCCCGCGAATTCGAATATCTTCAGCAAAAAACAATTGAACATCAAACAAAAGTACTAGGGGTCACTTTGATATTTTTTTAAATGGGATGCCGTATTTTTAATGAGCTTATCCGATTTCTCATATAAATTTTGATCTAAAATGTTGGATTTTTAATTCAAAAACGCCTTTTTTCTTCAGTTTTAAATTCGGAAAATGTTAAAAATAAAAAAAAAAATAATAAATTAAAAATCCAACATTTTAGATCAAAATTTATATGAGAAATCGGATGAGCTCATTAAAAATACGGCATCCCATTTAAAAACATATCAAAGTGACCCCTAGTACTTTTGTTTGATGTTCAATTGTTTTTTGCTGAAGATATTCGAATTCGCGGGAGAAAATGACTTAAGATGGCTATTTCAGTTTTTTTATAAAAGTACAGGAAAAGTCAAAAAATCGCCTTGTCTAGTCTTGGTTGGATAACCCTGTACATGGACCGACTCTAGGGCGTTTAGGCAATTGTTGAAAATTATCTATATTTAATTAAAAAACACTGACACTTCACACTTTATACAATATGCTGAAAAATCTTGCACGCCCATGGAGAAAACGGTTTCGATTGATTCATTACTTCGCATCATTTATAGATAGACTATAGTATGTTTGAGTGGGACCTTAATTTACCAAAAATACGTCAATTCAGTCTATTTTTTGTTATAAAGTCGAATTGTTTTCAAAATTACATTTTCAACGACATACAACAAGTTGACATTTACTTTCATAACTTGCAAGTGACATGGCAAAAGTATTGGTCAAATATGTTAAATTGGGCCTTTATTTAATTCTTTAAACACTGAAAATTAAATTATTTTCTTCAGTTTTTGAGGAAATAGCTATTTATGTATTAAGAGCGGAAAGTGATACTTTGCCGCTCTGACCATGAAGTTTGACTGACTATCTCGCGAGAGCGGTGTTTTTGTAAAAATGTTTGTTAAAATGTATGTACTGCATAATAAAAATTACAAGTTGCATAAGTACATATTATTTATTTAAATACCGTCTTACTGGTCACAAAATTGTCGACGCGTGTCAAACACCCCTCAACGCCAAAATTGGGTCAAACATGAGCAACACCAGATGTTTTATGATGGTTGTCAAGGTAATCAGGCGAGCGAGCGTTTTGGTTTCTTTGTGGCTTGGCGAACGGCAAAGTGAACAAAACGCTCGCTCCTCGGAAAGTGCTACTTTGTGCTTTCTTTTGGAATCGCAAAACAATACTTTACGCTTGGTTGTAGGAAAACGATTTTTTTATATAAATAAAAAATATTAACTTTAACCCTAGTTTACAGAATTTATCCTTAATCATCTTAAAGCATCTTGGAAATCATACTGCGTTTTGCTTCGATTTTAAACATGTTTTAATACAAATTAATTTTTAAATAATTAAAGACTTGTTTCGATTTATTTTTCTTGTTTAAAACTAAAGAATAACGCATTATCATTATCAAAATGCTTAGCCACCTAAGGTATCCTTAGACGACTAAGGCTACTTTAAACTCTGAAACAGTAGATCATACCATTTAAAAAAATTCCATAAATTATAGCTAAAGTTAAGAATAAAAAAACAATCGATTTCTTTAAGATAATAATAATAATAATAATAAAGGTCTTTATTCATAAATGATTCAATCAAAGTATTACATTTTGTTATTGGGCGAGGTTCAGTTCACCCTGATTACAATATATCCAACAGGGCATCTGTTATATGAAGAAAATAATTTAAATGTCAGTGCTTGAAGAATTATACGGGTCTAGGAGGTGTTTGAAAATAAATGTGACAAGTTTCAATTTGTCTGGGATGCATTGAAAATAAAATAATATTGATTGTTTGGCTTTGCTTTTTGCTTGATAAAACATTAACATTTTCCAACATCTCCTAGCCTCTATTTTAATGCATTTACTAGTAGGTCGTTTTTGTTTTCCAATGCATTCTAGACGTATTAAAATAGAATAGATGCGGTTTTTCAGCTTAGGGGTCGCAAGGGAAGCACCACCCTTGATAAGAAGTGTGGACGAGGTCCGACGTAGGCAATGTCCTGTATATTCCTTGGCGTTTTCTAAATCCAGAAATTTTGCTATGATTGAAGTGTATTTTTACCCACAGCCATAGCTATGCATTTACCATTTCGGTATGTAAGGAAAAATCTGCGTTCCTTAATTCCTTTTGGCCTTAATGCAAGGTACTGTCTAACCAATTTTAAGGCATCTGTTTGGTCTCCTTCAATTATAGCAAAACTTTTTAGCGTGGCAGTTTTAGTTTCTGGTACCTTGACAAGCATAACAGGCCCCTTATCCTCAATATCATCAATGGTCATTTTTACCATCTAATCCCGTCTTAGGCCGCCAAGAACTCCCATTACGAGTACCACTTTATGCAGCAGGAAGGTATCATTCATTTTTGATAAAAAGTTAAAACTTGTTCACCTTCCAAAACTTGTGACTTTTTAGGAAGATATCCCTTTGATTTAACTTTTAAAAGTGCTATTAATTGACAATATCTAGAAATATTAATGTTTTCCTTTACTATATAAGTTCAGACTTCACCTGGGAATATTTTGTCCAAAGGCTAAAATAAAGTAAAAAAATTACAAATTGTTATTAGCAATGAGCAAAAGGGTTACATACCAATTCCTGAAAGTAAGCCATCATTACTGTTTCAGTAATCACCGTACTTCGGTTTTTTACTTCCCGTTATAGAAAATTTTCATACTCCTTGTCGTACAGGGCTTTACACTTTGCCGGTAATAAGTTTTTCTTAGCTTTTTCAGCATTTTCTAAAATATTTTGTGGAATTTCGATGTTTTCGTTTATAAAACGTAAAAGACGCTTAAAATAAACAACCCTTAGCAACCGTCAAACTTATTCTATGACAACCGATCAAAACTCACTAAATACTAAAAATTGGCGAAAATAGTTAAAAAAAAAAATGCAGGAGTTTAACTATTTATATTTTAAAATTAATGAAAAATAAAGTATTGTATACACCACAGGCGTTACTAGACTATAAAGTCCATCAGGCGAAAACTATCCCTCGGACCAAAGGCCCTCGGGCTAGTTGCTTTCGCCTTCCGGGCATTATAGTCTACGTAACGCCCTTGGTACATAAATAACTATTATATTCAGCTTATTTTTAATGCCCCACGTTCCTCAATAAAATACAAGGAATACATATTTTGCATAATATAATTTATTTTTAAAATTGAAAAAGTAGTCCATACTTGCAGTGGAGTTTACGTAATGTAAATAAAACGACAATGTCTTCCTCCACAAATTTAATAATAGTAAAATTATTGCTCCCTACATGTTTCGGGCGTCTAGACGTCCATCTTCAGGGGATACTAGAAGGAATTTCATCTTTATAAAACTAGTTAGAATCATGGTGAACATTGACTTACCTATATTCGAGTTGACTATAAAAACTTTAAATGGTTGCCTCAAATTAATGAGTACAGCCAAAATTGAGTAGGAACCTCAGAAATTGGGTGGACGTGTGAAAAATTATAATTTGTATATTTATAGAATGAAAATTTTTGTGAAAATATAAGAATTGAATAGCAAATATATTATTTTAAAAAGTTGCATTTTATTTTTGATGATGATTTTCTAGAAAAACATTGTACCTAGTTGTGAAGAAAGAAATTTAAAATAAAATTTTTTTTTGGAGGCATGCTCCGTGTTAATTTTAAAAAATTGAAATTTTTTATACCAGAGGGGCTATGCCCATGGTAATATATAAATTATGAAATCATTAATTAAATGTTTTGAAAATTTTGATGAAAAAAGAACTTTTTATTTTTTAAAAATACAGAAATAGTGCTAAATCACCACCATGTTCACTTTACACACACGTGTCTCAGAGTGAAAGAAAGTAGGTAAAGCGGATATGACATCACTTGGATCTCAGCTGTTAGAAAATGAGGTTTACCTAAACTCGATATTGGATTTAAAAAATCGATGAGAGTATGTCAATATTCAATAGAACAAAGTTTAAAAATTGTGGTCACTAGACGCTCAGAGTATCCGAAGAATGACTGACACCAGACATCTGTCAATGAATTATAAAATTGGGGTTAAAATGTTCAGAGGGGGGCACTAAACTGCACTGAATTTGCGAGTCGTACAAGGGGTAAACACTATAGTTGATACACTCGAAACATGAAAACCTACTTACACATCTATGACTTTGAGACTGTTTATAGGCTAAGGTTTTCATGTTTCGAGTGTATCATCTAGTGTTAACTATAGTGTTTACCCCTTGTGCGACTCGCAAATTCAGTGCAGTTTAGTGCCCCCCTCTGAACATTTTAACCCCAATTTTATAATTCATTGACAGATGTCTGGTGTCAGTCATTCTTCGGATACTCTGAGCGTCTAGTGACCACAATTTTTAAACTTTGTTCTATTGAATATTGACATACTCTCATCGATTTTTTAAATCCAATATCGAGTTTAGGTAAACCTCATTTTCTAACAGCTGAGATCCAAGTGATGTCATATCCGCTTTACCTACTTTCTTTCACTCTGAGACACGTGTGTGTAAAGTGAACATGGTGGTGATTTAGCACTATTTCTGTATTTTTAAAAAATAAAAAGTTCTTTTTTCATCAAAATTTTCAAAACATTTAATTAATGATTTCATAATTTATATATTACCATGGGCATAGCCCCTCTGGTATAAAAAATTTCAATTTTTTTAAATTAACACGGAGCATGCCTCCAAAAAAAAATTTTATTTTAAATTTCTTTCTTCACAACTAGGTACAATGTTTTTCTAGAAAATCATCATCAAAAATAAAATGCACCTTTTTAAAATAATATATTTGCTATTCAATTCTTATATTTTCACAAAAATTTTCATTCTATAAATATACAAATTATAATTTTTCACATGTCCACCCAATTTCTGAGGTTCCTACTCAATTTTGGCTGTACTCATTAATTTGAGGCAACCATTTAAAGTTTTTATAGTCAACTCGAATATAGGTAAGTCAATGTTCACCATGATTCTAACTAGTTTTATAAAGATGAAATTCCTTCTAGTATCCCCTGAAGATGGACGTCTAGACGCCCGAAACATGTAGGGAGCAATAATTTTACTATTATTAAATTTGTGGAGGAAGACATTGTCGTTTTATTTACAATTTATGTTTAGTTTTCATTAGACCGCATTTAAAAAAAGTTGAAAATATTAATCTGCTGATTGCATGTACAGAAACGTAAAAATAATGAATGTCTTAATATTTTAATTAATTTGGAAAAATGACCATTGCCGCCCATTGTGACTAAAGTCACCCAACTTTATATACGGTACTTAATGTTTTTTCTCTATTTTGCAGGTTTAAAATATTTACACTCAGCTAGGATATTACATAGGGACATTAAACCTGGCAATCTCCTAGTAAACAGTAACTGTGTTTTAAAGGTAAGTGAGCTTATTTTAAATTCTAGTTTATTTCTGTTTCTCATTAATTTGTTCGTTGCTTCTAAGTAAATATAAGTCAATGAACGAATTTACTCGAGATTCAGCATTATAATTTTCTTCTTGTTTCGATATATGCATCAGCTAGGTTCCATGAATTCAGAAATGCTGAAAAGTTGAAACCTTTATACAGGGTGTTAATTAAATGTGTGGTCAAACACAAGGGTGTTATTTGTTAGTAAATTGTAAGACAAATAGTTCATAACCACATAGGTCCGCAACCGCTTTATTTTTGAGATACAAAGTGTTGAAAATGTGGAAAAAAAAACGTCTTTTTCCTAATACGTTTGAGGCCGCTTGAGATATTATTTTAAACTTTAGCAGGTACTAACTAGGCATAAAAACACATTTTTTTCATACAAAATATTTGGTCTAGTCCTACCAGTGGCGTTAACTTAGATTTTAATATTTTTTACAAACAAAATGATACGCCACTGTTTTTTTAAATAAATGTTATTTTCAGAATTACGTCCTATCAGTGAGCAAAAATCATTCCTGAACTTTTTTTCGTGTGACGAACGGGTTTCCATTAAATAAATAAATGGCATTTATGTACAGGGTGTTCGCGTATATTTTGCCCAATAGATATCTCCATTATTATTGGTTTTACATTCACTAGCATTTTCACCGAACCTTTAGAAAATGAAATGAACAAAAACAACTGAGTATCGGAAGTGACAGTTTTTTGACATCAAGAGGCAGTTTTTTTCAAACGGAATACTCCCTATTTTTTCATTGTATCCATTAAAGAATTTTATCCTTTTTTTAAATATACAGGGTCGTTGGTATGTATGGAAACGGTCGATTATTTCTTAAAATACAACAGCTAGCAAAAAATATTTAAGACCAAAGTTTAGGGTTTTTTATAGTTTATTAGAATTTTAAAAAGTTAAGTATACAGGATGAGTCAGAAAGCCGTAGAGAAATAAAGTTACTTTTTTTTCAATGGAATACCCTATATCTCAGAATATTTTTAGATTTTGCATAAAATTACAATTATTTTATTAAGTGCGTTATAAGTCTAAACCTAATAGATTCCGAAAAATTGAGTTTTGAAAAACGACATTTTTGAATTTTGACAGCGTCTAGCTTTCTAACGGTACGTCTTAGAGTAAAACGGCTTACATGTCCCTATCTTAGTTTTCAACTCTATTTCTAAAAGTATCAACTTCCGGTTAAACCGGATGTAGTTCAAAAGCCGGAAATATAGTACTTCCGGTTTAACCGGAAGTTGGTATTCTCGGGAAGATAACAAGAAAGTAAGATAGGGACATGTAAGCCGTTTTGCTCTATAGGGTACAGTTAGAAAGCTAGAAGCTGTCAAAGTTCAAAAATGTAATTTTTCAAAAGTCGATATCTCAGAAGCTATTAGGTTTAGACTTATAATGCACTTAATAAAAAATAATTGTAATTTTATGCAAAATCCAAAAATATTCTAAGATATAGGGTGTTCTATTAAAACAAAGGTAACTTTATTCCTCTACGGCTTTCTGACTCATCCTGTATACTTATCTTTTTTTAATTCTGATAGGCTTTACAAAACCATAAAACTTTTGTCTTAAATATTTCTTGCTAGCTGTTTTACTTTAAGAAATAATCGACCGTTTCCATACATACCAAGGTCCCGTCAACTTGTGTTATGGTCCCATTATGTAGGGAAAACAATAGAATTAGATTTAAAATAAAATTATTAAAAACAGATCTTATATTTTATATACCCTTAAAGACTAAAATAGGGAGACGAACACAGTTAAAATGAAAAAAAAAAGAAAAAACGGGACCTTAGGTCTCAAATAATTAATTTTACAAATGAAATTTCAACATTATAATTTCTCAATAAAACGCTAACAAAAATCTTTCTCCAATATGACCTAGAATGTCCAAAAGATTATTTTTATATATCCTGACTTTGACTGACTTTCAAATGACGAATTTCTTCCCTTTTTAAATTCGACCACAAATTGACAGTGTCTTTTCAGAAATTTTGAATTAAATATAACATTTCACTTTCATTTACAATTTTAGTATGCTGATTGCATTCAATTTTTTAATATCTTTTCAAAATATTTTTTAAAAAAACCTCCATCAACGCCATTTTCCACTAACAGTTTTCTCTCGACTGCTAATAATAACTGCAGCACTACTTTGGTCTCCTGAAGATGAAGGTTACTACCTTCGAAACATGTAGAGACGTTTTATTTTTAAAATTGAGCCTTTGATAGCTCACTATTAAATTAGCGGAGAAAGACTTTTTGACTTTCTTTCCCCTTTCCCTATATTTCAACTCCACTTCGAGAATGGACTATTTCTTTAAATTAGAAGCAAAGGTGTTTGGAGTTTTACCGTCACATGACAAACATTCTCAAAAACAACGCCAATTTGTTTGAGAACATTATATGGACCGATGCAGAAGAACAGAACAAAGATGTTTGGAGTTTTGCCGTCACGTGACAAACATCCTCAAAAATAACGCCAATCTGTTTGAGAACATTGTATGGACCGATGAATCTTCTTTTAATACGGCTTCAGCTCCAAATCCCAAAAACACACACTTCTGTGCATCGCAGAATCTGCATCTTACTGTTGAAGTGATACGTTCTGGGTGGGTATCAGTAAATGTGTGGTGCGGCATAGTGCAAAACAGAATCATTGGTCCAATTTTCATTGATGAATCTTTAAATGGAGTTAGATATCGTGAAATGCTTGCACATGAAATAGAGGATATTCTTAAAACTTTCCTCTAAACGCTGCAAGGAATTTTATATGGCAGCAGGATGGTGCTCTATGTCATAGTAATATTCCAGTTAGAGAATACCTCAATTAGAAATATGACATTTGGATTGGTCGTGGTTATCCATTCTTAAGTGGTTTCTTTATGTCCCTGGATTCAGCTAATTCCTTTAACAAAAAACGCGATGCACCGAAATTATTACGGCGTAAGATCAGAGATCTAGTTCACCTTTGTCGTTTTATTTTTTTCGTTTTTCAATAATATACAAGATAATTAGACTCCCGCGTTTAATATTTCTTTTGTCGCCATTTTGATTTTTACTATCACCTCAATAGTGATCGACTAGTGTAAACGTTTCCGCTTTAAAGAGCATTCCGACCTATGTCAAAGCAATGGAAGCCGTTTGTCCCTTGAACACGCGGCTTTAGATTAAAGAAGCTATCGGAAAAAGAAAAATTAATATAAACGCATCAATGCCGAAGAAACTAATCTAAACGCCTTAATGCCGAAGAAATTAATGTGAAAGAGAAAAATATCAGACAGTGTCTAGAGCAACAAGTTCAGAGACTGAAATTACAAATAGAAGACTTCTGGTTCTTTTTAAATTCGTTTGTTATGTGAACAGAGATTATCTCAGATTTATTGGCAAGATTGCTAATTGCGTCACACACGCTCCGCAACTTCTGGAAATAATTACACTTAACGGACCTAATAGGATCTCCTGAACTGTTCCACGTTTGTCTTCACCGGACTAACTACGACATGAACTCGCTTATTGTTAGATTTTTAGGATACGTAAATTACAATAGAAATATTGATATATTTGATCTGTCAGCAGGACAATACGCCACAGCAAATATACTAATAGTTCCAATACTCCTTAGCCCACTTCTATTTTACGTCCTTGTGGACAAAATTATAGAAGAAGTGGCATTCTTAAGTCAATACGGAATGAACGATAAAGTTTTTAGTATGGTTTGAAACGCCGATGACGTTTCAACATTCGCAGGAACAGGAGTTATGCCGTTCAACATGATAAAAAAACTGTCTGTATTAATCAATGTATGCGAGAGGGTAGTAAGATTAAAATATATAAAGCATGCATAAGGCCGGCCGATAACGACGTACGGAATAGAAACACGGAAGCATACCCATAAAATTAAAAGTGTGTTACGCTAGCTGAAATAAAGGTACTTTCCCGGTGAAACCAGAAGAGACGGCGAGATCAGTGCATCGTGTATGACATAATAAGATGGGGTAAGCAGAGAAGAAGGGTAAATATTGAAAAACAACAAACTCAAAATAAGTTCGTGTACAGAGTTGTTCCTTATCCTTCCGCCAAATCCAATCCCTTGATGCGTTTCGCCGTCTACGACTCAACGGCAAGGCTCCGAGTCCGACGAAAAAGTAAGGGACCTCAAAGTGCTTTTGGCACAGAAATGCAATTAACAGACGAAAGTTGCAGCACGTGGCTACATCTCGTGGCAACCACACGCATCAGCCCAACCAGGACAGCGAGAATCCATATAGGTTCAAACGCTGGCAGACTACGTTGGGTGGGGCTAAAAGCCAATGTGTCAGTTCAGCAAGCAAAAGCTAACCGTCTAGCCGAGCGCGTTCAGGGATTGGGTCTGGCGGAAGGATAAGGGACAACTCTGTACACGAACTTATTTTAATTTTGTTGTTTGGTAATATTTAGCTGTCGGCTGCTAAACCGACACATTGGCTTCCAGCGCCACCCAACGTAGTTTGCTCGCGATGGGCCGCATTGCCAGCGTTTGAACCTATATGGATTCTCGCGGTCCTGGTCGGGTATAGTTGCCACGAGATGTAGCAATGTGCTGCAACTCTTGTATGTTTAAGAAAAGAAGGGAATGATATAATTATGTGAAAAGATAGACTATCCCGCATTGCATGGAAGGCCACCAACGTTAAATGTTACGATGGCAAGTTGGAAACAAACAAGTAGAAGAAGAATACAGTTTAAACCCCTGATTAGCTATTCAAATACAAATAATTTTTTTTTACTTTATTACTACAATTTGTCGTCACATTATATCGGTAATTTTTAATTTTTCGCATTATCACATCGTTACTGTATTTAAAACAGTGCCGTAGATAATGAATATATTTTTTATATTTCAGATCTGTGATTTTGGTTTGGCAAGAGTAGAAGAACCTGACTCGTCCAAACATATGACCCAAGAAGTTGTGACGCAATATTACCGAGCACCTGAAATTCTGATGGGAGCAAAGCACTACACCGCTGCGGTAGATGTTTGGTCAGTAGGATGTATATTTGGCGAATTATTAGGACGAAGGATATTATTTCAGGTTAGTCTCTTAAACTAATAATTCTTAACCAAGTGTTGGCACAGAAAACAAATAAATCTCTCCAAACGTTTGCCTAAAAGCAATCTTGTTACAATACTTTACAGTAATGAAAACTAACCTGAACTCACTTGCTCAGTGATGAACTGCAAAATACTTTCGACAAATGTAATAACAGAATTGACTTTTATAATAAGAATTCACACAACCCTGAAAAAAATATTTAGTTTCTCGTTAGCAACAATCGACGACATTCACAGTACTATTAAAACAAATGCACAAGGAGTTGATGGCATAAATCTAAAAATGCTGAAACTGTTATGGAACATATTATTTTGCACATTGTTAATAGCCTCATCGAAGAATAAAAATCCAAAGTTAAATAACCCAAAAAACTTCTCAGATTTAAGAATAATTAGTATTTTGTCAACTTCAAAAATTCTGGGAAAAGTTCTGGTACAATCAGATTTTAGCCTTCTTTACAGTTAATTGTCGACTTTCCGTGTGGCTTTAGAAAAGGTTTTAGTACAGCTACTGCACTGACTTCGGTTATTAAAGATGCAATTAAAGCGGTCGACATGGTAATGGTGAGTGTGCTTGTACTGCTGGATTATTCCAAGGCATTTGACACTCTGGACCATAGGCATGTGCAACGTTAAAATATTATGGGTTTAATCCTGATGCTCTAAAACTAGTAAACTCCGTCCTATCAAACCGTTCTCAGAGGGTTTCGTGTAATGGGGTTCTATGAGTCCAGCAGCATTAGCATTCACTCTGGAGTGCCTCAGGGCTCTGTCTTGTCTCCTCTACTATTTATACTTTATATTATTGGCATAATAACCTCAACGACTTATTGTAAAGCACAGGCTTTTGCTAATGACACACAGCTTTATTATTCTTTTCATCAGTTGAAGCGACTCAATTACTCATGATTTTGAAAACATCAAATCACTCTCAGAGGAACACAATTCTAAAAAATCGTTACTGTGTAAAGGTACCAAGGCTAAAAGAAACTATGTGAAGAACAGCTTAAAATTGCAAGTTTCAGACACTCCTTTAAACTTTGTCAATTCTGCTTGACTTGGGCTTAATGGTCGATGAAGAACTGCGCTTTCGCGAACAGATAAAAAATCTTAACAAGAAAGCATTCGCCTCACTTAAACTTTTATATATAATCGTCAATTAAAGAAAACTCTTTGTAAAAGCTTGTTGTTATCGCACTTCACTTACCGTGACTTCATCTATAGGCCGTGTCTCTGCGAGGAAGACAGATACAAAGTGCAGAAGGTGCAAAATATGTGTTTTTGGCTAATTTATGGTCTTCGCAAATATAACCACATTTCGCATAAGATAACTGAATGCGATCGCCGACGCCACCACCTTCGTAATTTCGTACACAGATTGTTTACCTCACTCGACTCTTCTAACCTGGTAAAGAGTAAATTTATTCCTAGAACAACTGTTCATAATAGGAACATAAGATTTAGGAATAAGTACACAATACCCAACATAGAACAGCAATGTTTAAGAGAAGTTTTTTATTTTTAACGCCATTGTATAATGTGAATTCCTTTTATATAGAAAAAGGAATTCACATTATACAATATTAATAAATTTAAATTCGAAATCCGTAATTATCTGCTTAGTGGACAGCAAAGAGGATAGGACAAAGTGGACAGTGACATGCTGCTGAAAATCTAGATGTTTTCCTTGTTTTAAACGAATTTCATCATGCATAGTGTATTGCTTCTTCCTTCTTTTTGTGTCTTATGTTGTATGTATTTATATCATTTATATGAGCCTACCTTTAGATAAGTAAGAGTAGCCAGACGGTTAGACTTCGCCAAGGTAGGCTTCGCTTATTTCATTTATTTTAAAATAATTTATAAATATTTAATATAATTGCCTGGTTAATTTACCATTTAGTCTATTCATAAAATTAATTTATTATTATTATTAACTACCGCTTCTTGTAGAGTTTTGGAAAAAATTCATCAACACCACTCACTCTCGATAACGAATCAATTATTATTATTTTTAGTTCGTTGACCAGAGTCCAAATTCTCTTGATTCGTTCATTATCACAAATTCTATAAAATTACCTGTAATAACTTTATGCACTGATGCTGTAGAAATGCATAAGGAGCTAATTCTAGGACGGTCACCTTAAATGTTGTTTTTTTTTTTAATTTTAGGCACAGAATCCTGTACAGCAGCTGGAATTAATTACGGAACTCTTAGGAACCCCCTCATTGGAGGATATGAAATACGCTTGTGAAGGGGCGAAAACTCATATGTTAAGGAGGGCGCCAAAACCTCCCAGTTTGTCGGCCCTTTACACTTTGTCGTCTCAAGCGACGCATGAAGTTGTGCATTTATTATGTCAAATGTTGGTGTTTGATCCTGTAAGTATGTAGTAATACACTTTTTTCACTCACTCTCCAGACACAATCATTATTGACCATATATTAACCTTAGAAATTGCTGTTTTTTACCCTTTGCCAGAAGCCTCTACAAATAAGTCCATTATTGACCTGGGTATATAATAAAAACAATTAATTGTGCATTATATACCTAGGTTGAGAAGTGAGCTATTATAAAGCGAGCGGCTCTATATCGTAAGGCGGCGCGAAGCGCCGAAGGATATAATGTGCGAGGTACAAATTTTTTGTCTACTACTAATACTAAAATATTACATATTTAATTCGTTTAGATTTTTATATTAGTTATTTCTGCCTATTTTAAAATGTTTTTAAAATCAAGTAAATGCAAATTTGTTGTCCTCGTGTTGACATTTTTGAATATGACAGTTTCATTATATTTATATATTAATACAATAAACGAACTCTATAAAAAAATACAGAAAAATTAAAATGATCGATTTTTATTATGTAAATATAAAATTTATAAAAAACAAATTAACTAAACTAATTAAAGAGACAAAAACTAATTTTTATAAACATGAAATTGATAAATGCCAAAATTCTAATCAAGATATGTGGAAAACCATTAAAAAGTACCTAATAAAAATCAAAAACCTAAAAGTATAAGCGAAATTAAAATTGAAAATGAGTCAATTACGGACAAGAAACGTATAGCTAATAACTTTATTGACTATTGTTCTACAGTTGGTGAAAATCTAGCAAATAAAATCAATAAATGTAATAACACATTTTCAAATAAGAAAATAAACAATATTGACTCATTTTATTTAGAAGAAACTAATCATCAGGAAGTTGAAAATATAATTGAAAGCTTAAAATTAAAAAAATCTCCTGGTGTCGATGGTATAACCACAGAAATATTAAAATCTATTAAAACTACTATTTCTAGGCCACTAACTTTTCTTATAAATAAAATTTTTAAAACAAGCATATATATCCAAAAGCTTTCAAAATTGGTGTAATAAAACCTATTTTTAAAAATGGAGATTCAAGTAAAATTAGTAATTATAGGCCTATAACATTAATATCTACATTAGCTAAAGTTTTTGAAAAAATTTTAAAAATGCGAATTGATAATTATTTAGAAAAAATAAATTTTATTTCTAAAAAACAGTTTGGGTTTCAAAAAAATAAATCGACGCAAGATGATATTTGCTATCTAGCAGAACAAATATATAATGCATTGTATTTGGATTTTTTTGAATTTAGCAAAAGCCTTTGACACAGTTAGCCATAATTTACTAGTAAAAAAAATTTTAAATATTGGATTTAGAGGAAAGCAATTAGAATTAATTAAAAACTATATTAAAGATAGACCAACTTATGGTGAAATAGATGAAAAAGAAAGCTATTTAAATATGGTGTTCCTCAAGGGACAATTTGAGGACCATTATTTTTTAATATTTATATGATTTATTTAGTATAAATTGCGATGGTAAAATTCATAGTTTTGCAGATGATACTGCTATTTTTTATAGCCATACAAATTGGAACAATTTAAATAAGAAAATTAAAAAAGATTTTAAAATTATAAAAAATTGGTTTGATACTAATTTATTAACAATTAATTTTAATAAAACAAATTATCTTCCTTTTACTTTAAACCTAAATAGTGTACCTCAAAATATAAATAGCATCAATATAAGCGATGACATTCAAATTTTAAAAGTTAATCATGTAAAATATTTAGGAATAATTTTTGACAGTAAATTAAATTGGAATTTTCAAGTAGAATGTTTGATTAAAAAATTAAGAAGTTTATTACCAATTTTTAAAAGCATTAAAAAATGTCTGGATATAAAACATCTAGAAATATTATACTATGCATTAGTCAAAACTCATTCGAATTACGGAATTTTAAGTTGGGGAGGAATAAACGGAACTTTGGTTAAAAAATTAGAAATATTACAAAAAAGATTTTTGAAAATTATATTTAATAAGGACTATTGTTATAAATCAAAAAAAAAACCCACACAATTAACGGTTCTAAAAAACCCAATTACGCCCTAAACAATAATCGGGTGCCAGTATTCACCTTAGGATAACCCAAAATAAACTGCGACAAGGCAACCTATCCACCCTTACTCTGGTTTTATAAATGCAAGCTCCTCTTACTTTGGTGGACAATAGATACTTGAAGTTAAAAGATAAATAAGTGAAATGAAATATTAAAGTGATAGTACTAGGTTTGACAATAAAAGTTCTGAAGGTTTAAATTTATAAAGTTATCGATAAAAGAAAGCAAAAAGTCAAACCCTGTTTGACAGGGTCTTGCACAAGACGGCAACTGTCAGACCTACACTGTAAAAATGACTGTTCAGTCTGATCTGGCAGCCACATAGACCTACATCCAGGACATTGCCACAGACTAGGAATTTCCGCAAGGTCTGTGCAAGAACCTCTCACAACTAACTAAATTTAACATAAAATCTCTGTTAGAGTATAATACAATATCTTACGAGTACCTGTGGTTACTCAATAAGCATGCTAGCCACTCGGCCTTAGATAAGTTAAAATGTCAAGGTTACAAGTATTAAATTTAGAAGAAACAAATGGCCTTTAGCCGGGAAACAAAAATATTTACTTTATAATCATAAATTGTAACTATATTTACAAGAAAAGTAGCTGTAACAGACTACCTAACGTTCTGAACTACTAGAGACTCTTGTGACGTCTTAACGCTATGTCGACATACGCTACACGTTTACATTGCACAAGCTCTGTACATAACATGGGCGCAAAAACTTTATCAAAACACTGTATATCAAACAATACGCAAATGCACAATATTAAGATTTTAAGTTGACTACTTTTTAAAGAAAAATGAACACAGGGTAATGATACTTAGCTGCAACTTTACGTGCTACCCATGGTCTCTCAAACAGCTAACGTGGATACGGCTACACAGCTAGTCTCCAATAATTCAAATGGTACATGGCAACTCGCACGTCCCGCGTCCAGGCATTTCCAACAAAAGTAAACTAGTACTCCAGTTCGTACTCGGACTTTTAGCCCCTACCAAAAAAACCCTAAAATCGAATTTTAGATATACAACATGAAAGCGAAATCTTTCATAACACCCAACGAGGGTAATTAGATACTAAAGTTTAAACCTACCTCAAATAACTAACGAGGGTTTCAATTTACCAAATGGCGCTGTTAAAGTTCATTAAAGCATTTTAAATTGGCATTCCGCCCAAAGGAATAGGCAAACTACAAAGCCATACCCTTTTTAAAACATTTGTGGATGCTTTATCGGCAGTACATTAGCCTGCACGGCCTAAAAAAAACTAAACTTGGGGAGCTATTTCCACAAACGTGCTTTAACTTCCAGTGTCCATGGTCGAAAGGGCCGATTCTTATTTTCTCCAACGTACATAGTTACCAAAACAAAACAATGACAAAAATTAGTCAACCCTATCTACGGAAACTAACCTCTTTCAACAACACAGAAAACTAACGGCGACCGAAGTCAACCCACGCGACCAAGCAAAAATTAACCAGACGTGGCTGTGAAAATGCCCAGAAACTGTCAGTCTGACACTGACCTATTATCGATTTTCTTAAAAACAGCTGATCTCCAACAGTCGAGACATTCAAAACACAAGAAGTTATTTATATTGATAACTTGAAAAGTTTATCAATTAGAACAAAGATTTGAAATCAAACATAATGAAAAGTTTGGCTATTACAGGTAACTTAATTAGTAATTAATGTTTAAGGTGAGAGTCTACATATGTATTTTAACAATTTAAAACCGAAAACTTAACAGAGATAATCAAACTTATGAAATGCAATTTTCGAACTGTAACAGTCTATTTATCCTTCAAAAGAATTATATTCAGAAACAAAAAAGATAAACGGTAGACAATTCTACATCTATAATATTTTAATATATATTTTTAAAAATAGGAACATTATACAATTTAAAGACCATAACCATAATACCTACACGTTATAAAAATGAAATATCCATAAAACCTAAAATAAACAAGTCCGTAGGGCAAAATTTTTTAAAAATATTTATGCTTTTATTTAAACGATTATTTACCAACAAATATTAAAAAAATTATTTCATTAAAAAAATATAAAATTGAAATAAAAACATTTGTATTGAAAACCAACACTTTAAAAATATTTTTGGAAATGCTATAACTAACTAATGCTATTTAATATTATTGTGAATCAATTATATATATATCTAATCATTTTCATAAATTTAATAATCTATCATCAAGAAAGTAGCGTTTATTAAATACTTTTTATAGAAATATTCTTAAATATTTATAATTTTAAATACTTTTAAATAAATAAAATTTGCCCCCAACAAGCACGTCTTCTGGGGAATTTATGAATAAGTTTATTAAGCAACTGCATACTCTTCTATTGTATATTCAGTTACATACTGTGGTAATTACCTGTTAGTTAGTCAATGTCAGTTTTAAAGCACATTAGGTCACTTGATTCATAACAAAATGACATAAAAATAAATTTACTAATTAATGCATGACAAACCACATATAATATTATAATATTAAAACGTTAGTAGTGGAAAAATTATTCTATTTACCATGAATAAATTTTTATGTAAAAGTGCTATATCTTGTTTGCATTAAATGACAATACATTTTAACTGTGGTAATATGCACTTAATTTATTTTTTATAAAAAGTATTTAAACCTTACTTTTGACCCCCTTAACTATTAAAGATAAACTCCTACTGAACTACTAGAACAAATAAGATTTGTTCTATAAAATTTTTTTTAAAATAAAATATTTTTTTTGTAGGATAAGAGGATATCGGTTGTCGATGCGTTAGCGCACCCTTACTTAGATGAAGGTAGGTTAAGGTACCATTCATGTATGTGTAAATGTTGCTACACAACGGCAAGCGGTATGCGGCAGTACACCTCAGAGTTCGAGAACACGGCGCCACAGGCCTTCGACGACCATTGGGAACGAAAACTAACGTCGGTGCAACAAGTTAAAGGTAATGACCCCTTTCTAATATTTTAAATAAAATTTTTAAACTGTGAACTTGATGATTGTATTTTTCCCCAGGGGAAGAATATGGTTAATTATATTGAGGAGAAAGGAATAGTCCTTTACAAAATTTGTTGATATACCCTACACGTTTCGGATATTTCATAACCATTTTCAAGGGTACATGCTAAAAAGACAGTTAAAAGTGTCTATGCTTATACATTAAAAAATCTAATGAAACAACAAAAAACATTCTTCCAAAGGATTAAACCATTAAAATGAAGCTTGCAGTGACATCTAAGCGGTGGAAAAGAAAGTAAAGGTAAAATATGATGTACAGGGTGTCTATTTTTCGATGTAATTGCAGGGTATCTCGGTAACTAGTAAAGATAGAGACTTGCGGTTTTCACAATACTTCGCTACTTTTTCGTGAAACAAAAGATACCACAAACAGAATTGTCATAGCTTGCTCAGTTTTTAAGCTACAGAGTGTTTTCGAAAATGTTGACTTTCTGTCCACCCCCTGTATTTTGGTTATTCTATAACTTATTAAAAAATTGAAAACTGTTTCTAAGAGAGTTTTTTAAGCGAAATTCAGTGGCGTTCTTACTTTTTTTCTGCGAGTCTTACTTTTTAAGATTTAAAGCAAACATATGATTTTTTTAATGGAACACCCTGTATATTTTTCTCCTATTTGATTGGGCTATTTTTAAGCTTTTCAAACATTTATAATAGTTGATAGTTACTATTAACAATAAACGCACAGAACGAAACATTTAGAAAATTAGGGTAGTATAGGACATGAAACTATTGAGACAAACAAAAGAATATCTATCCTGGCAT